>JASDDO010000012.1:351934436-352559436 GCA_030015575.1 Agapanthus africanus | reverse complement strand
CTTATGACTGTCACATCAAAAATAGATGTTCTATCTCCGCTATATCCGCTTTAGTCTATAAATAGACACAAGCTACTTGTCCACTACGCTTCCGCTGCTCCCACTGATTACGACAACCCTCTGGCAGATTCATATACACGTGCACTTCTAAAGCTAGTTTAGAATGACGTTGTACTCATCCTCCTGCCGGGTCTTATAGTTTGGAACAACAGTAGTGTCAAGTTTGGGTAAACAAGAACCTCCCTGTCACCGTCCTTGAGGCTACCGAAGTACCTCTCGGGTGCCTGAGGTAACCCTCCATATTTGTGGAGTGGCTAATAGAATGTCAATCCTGATTGAATCTTTAGGTCCTATTAAATTTTCCGTAATCGTTTGTAGTTCTGGAATCACTTCCAGTTCTACCATACTCCTACTAGTGTTTTCTGAAAAAGTCCATTTTGCTAAAACTGTGGCGAGTCAAGAACAATATCATTATTGATCTTCCAGATGGTAGAAAGTTAACCCTCGTCAAAGCCCGGGATAACCAACAAACGGCCATTACTGAAACGTGCCATGAGTTTACCCGGATTCTGGTTTTAAGCATCAGCCGGACGACTCCCTATATCTTAACATCGTTAAGATATAAATTGATTCTATATATATCTAATATAGAAACAAAAGCACTAATTTAATTGGAACCAGATTCAAATCATGCAGCTGTCTCCAGTGCATGTCAACTAAATGGAGAGAGGCCGATCAACATTACTCAACTTAGGAGTGCATCCAATTATGAGTAATCTGAAAGAGAAACAAGTTCTCAAAACCATTACTATCAACCGAATACCAAAACACAAGTATCTACATCTTCAATCACCTTGAAGAATCCCGATACTTGCGACACCTGGTTCTCTACTTTATTCTTACACCTATAGCTTCTCAAAACTTAGACTTTGTATTTCTACGAAACACATGTCTAGAACTGGAGAAGTCACAAATAAATAGAATATAGTATGAGTACCAGCCCCTTTGTCCTAATGGACATTGGACAACATACAATACTTTGTATAAAGCCCCTTGAGTTGAATAACTCAAACCCTGTGCATCGTAGGTAGAAAACTGTACACAGGAGATTTTCTTAAATATCACCAATTACAACGAATTCCGATATAATGAGGATGATCACCTAATTCCCAATAACTTACTCACACTCATCATCTGTAAAAACATACAGATGTGAGAATCAAACCTGGTAAATACATACCCTGGAGTAAGTATCTAATTGGGAAATCAGTTTTTCTATTAACAACGCATAGTGAAACTGAAACATGAAAATGTTTCGAAGGGGTATCCGGGTATTCCTAGTAATGCCTCTTCCATTATCTAGATTCATGACTGCAACCGTATATATCGTTGCCATCTCTCCAAATCCCTTTATTTGTCTTTAGTCATTATCTTTTGTACACCATCGTTAAGGTATGTGGTTTTCTTCCTTCCCTACCGTTCGGCACCAGCCTATGGTTTGGAAGAAGACTATCCAATAAGCATATTATGTGTACTCTCCTAATCCTAGGAGTACTCGCAACCTGAGAGAAGGTGATGATAAAAGACAACTGAATAATCCGTATTCTATTTCTCCTGAACCAGAATCCATCCGCGAAAAAGTTCCTTCGAGTTCGTGTATAACCATACGATGGATTTATCCAATAGGATTAATGTTCGTAGTGATACGGGGTGTTTTGGAGAAATACAAGGGTGAAATAGGAGTGGCGATGAAAGACTTGGTTTGGTCGTGAATAGCAGTCGAATTTTTACTTTGCCCTCTTTCTAATCCCTTTATTTGTCTTTACTCATTACCTTTTGTACACCAGACTTTAGGATAATTAGTTTTCTTCATTCCCTACCGTTTGGCACCTGCCTATGGTTTGGAAAAAGACTATCTAATAAGCGTAATAGGTGTACCGTCTCCCAATCCTAGGAGCCCTCACAACCCGAGAGAAGGTAAAAGGAAAAGACAACTGAATAGTCCTATTCTTTTCCTCTAGAACCAGAATCCATCCTCGAAAAGGTTCCTTCGAGTTCGTATATAACCATACAATGGATTTATCCAATGGAAGTGGCTACACGTAGTGATACGAGGTGTTCTAGAGAAAAGAAAAGGGTAAAAGAAGGAGTGGCAATGATGTATGCAACTTGGACAATCCAAAAAGTCAGTGGTTTTAAGAAAGTTCGGTTAACTTGGTTACTGAGTCATAGTCTAGGTTCGGGGCATGGTCGATGCCAAAGAGAGAGAGAGAGAAAAGAAACACCGAGCGTGCACTCTAACCTAGATCAGAATGGATAATCATTTTATCTAATCTGGATGGCTCCCACTGTTTCCTCGAATTCTCCTCCAAACCCAAAAGGAGAATTAGTCGGAATCACCCGAAGAGTAATCCTACTCATCAGTGGGAATCGGGATCCAACTATCATCATATGATAACTTGATGGAAGCCACTCAAGTCATCACACTCCAGAAGGTATGCGCAAGCTTGGCAAGTTTCTTGTATGTTAGAAAATCCCGATATGATTTTTACCCCAAGCTGCTTATGACCATGATGGATGCCAACAAATCATAAGTTGCAAGTCAAGTTCTACCCGTCATTGTCCTGATTAATCTAGACCCACCCGTACTTGCCCTTGACAGATGCCAACAAGGCTGCACGACTGTCCTAGATTACTGCATATCCATGCTACAGAAAAGCAACACATAGCTACCGCACACTATGCCTTGACGGAAGCTAACAAACATAGCACGAATACTAGGCGCTGCTTTTCTAAAATGACGGAGGGCTACGGCTGGTTTTTGGCGAAAAACCTTTAACGTAATGAACTTGATATCGTTGAAGGAATCCAAGTAGTTTTATAAAAGTATAGTAGCGAAAACTTCTGCTAAAGAGGTCACTCCCGGTGAAGGGATCTCGGCTCTTTCCCCGTCGAATGAGGTGCAGGATATTCCAAAATGAATACCACGATGCAAAGCAAAAAGTAATCGACTATAGTGAAGTTATTACGTTTACGCAAACTTCTGCCCAAGGGGTCACTCCCGATGAAGGGATCTTGGCCCTTGCCTCGTCGAATGAGGTGCTGGATATTCATAACCGAATGCCACTGTGCAAAGCAAAAGCGTACGTCTGTAATGTCAGTTTTTTAAAATCTTGGTTCCAACAACATCATATATATATAGGTTTGGTTTCCTTGCATCGATAAGAATCAACACAGTCCCATCAATTAATCACACCAGAAAAGAACGAAAATAAAATGTACGTATATGCCATCCGCATTCGCCACTGGGTCCCATCATCACCCGTTAGGTTACTTAACTAACGACAGAGAGGGGACTGGGCTAGCGTGGGTGCAAAACATATACAACATCTACCAGTATATATAAATATATATAACAATTGTCCCAGGCATGATAAATGCAACATCACAGAAAAGTAATAAGTATCAAAGAACAATACAGATAATCTGGGATCCCCGGGTTTCCTTTGAGCCACAACTGAAAACCCGACGTTCCCCTGGTCGCTGTGCAATGAAAGCTAGACCCCTACGAGCGCGGCAAGCTACCCGCCAAAAACCAGAAGCGAGGCAGCCGCCTTCAACAACGTGAATGGGCCACCCAGCACTTCACGGAATCCAGTAACTTGAGCACCCCTCCTGGGGCAACCTATACCCCCTACGAGTGCGGCGAATAGCCCGCCAATTCTAGAGTAAAGCCCCCTCCGTCTCAACGCCATGAGATGCGGGCCCGTTGCCCTCTAGAATCTGGCTATCCATGCACTCCTCCACGGGGTAATCCTAGTACAGAAAAGAAAATAATATACAAGGGTGACGTCGACCTCAGCCCGGTCGTGCCCCAAAAGAATAATATACAAACCGGCAGTGACGGCAGTCCACATGTCGGACGCTCGCCCCACAATATCCAATGTACAAATACAACAAAATTGTACTACCACTGCACCCAGGCTATCCACTACGACAATCCGCAACATCACATCACAACACAGAACATCGACGTGAATGTCACGTTCGCAATCCCGTCTAAAAGGACTATAGCGATTAGACAACATTTACCGATCAAATGACATTCACGGTTACAGATTGAAATGTAAAGTACTGAAAAATTACACAGTTAAAATTTCGATCGACTAAAATTATCCGCAAAGTCCCCAAAAGAAAATCCAGTACTCAAAAGATTCTGAGCCAAAACAAATCATCAAAAAAATCATATTTTTTAAGTTATGAGCTACAGTAAAAAAAAAATTTCGCCCGTCGCCACTAAATAGCCGCGGAACCGCCGCCAATAAGGGGTAAGTGCGGTGGTTCTGCGGCGCTTTGGAGGCTTCAGGAGCCTAACTTTTTTCTGCACACATAAAATCGCCTGCACGGATTTTTAAGCCTCTGGAAATAATTTTTGAAGCACTTTCAGAAATCGACAGAAACTTTGCAAAACGGAAAATTGTTTTAGAAATTTTGATTGATCGAGATTTTAAGCTTGTGCAAACTAGCTAGTAGGGTTTAATGGGTGGCTCCGATACCATTGTTGGGTAGTGGGAGCGCCCCGGCCATCGAACCGTGGCCAAATGCGGAACACAAATTTGTTATAACCCGACGCTACCATTACCCGATTCCAAGATCGAAACCATTAACCCTAAAACTAGCAAACCAAATACAAAGAGATAGAATGGTTATACCTAATGAACCAATTCCTTCGGGTCTTCAACCATTTCCAAGCTCCTAGCGATGCGGATCGATTTTGGTCGCTGGTCTTCCTTCATCTCCGATGATCCACACGAGGGAAACGACGCAAGCTTCAGGTTTGCCAAGCGAACCAACCGACTCTTCAAAATTGCTAGTAGTGGAGAGTGGGGAGTGTAGGATAGTGTCACTAAAACTTTTTCTCTCATCCATAGAACTCATGGAGCAACCATAGAAGATGATAAGGTGATAATCAAAGGAGATGGCATGGAAAATTGGCTAAGTATTTTTTGTGTGAGCATGAGAGTGAGAGAGCACCAAGTGAAGTAATCAAAAATGAGCAACCCCCCTTCAAAAGTTGCCGGCCCCTCCCTCACATGCCCACAAAAAAATGTCATTTCCAATTTCATTAAACAAATACCATACCAATCTCTACATTGCACAAAAGCCATGCTTTGACTAAAACCCATGCTTATGCCATGTCACCATTTCCACCTCACCTTAAACAAATGATTTTCTAATGAAAATCAATAATGAGGTGGCACCTTCTAGAAGCCATTCCGTATAATTACGGAATGCTTCCCGGTACATGTATCGAAATACACATACGCGTATTCGTACGAAAATACGAATAGCCAAAGAGAGAAAAAGAATAGTGAGCAATAATACTAGAATACATATATATAAATACATATGTAAATTATTAAATCAAAACTTTATTTAATAATCTGGCTTAAACCTAAGCCGCTAGTATTATCAACCGTCCGATTAAAGTTTGTGCAGTCCGTGCACATATTTAGTCGGACACCTGTATGTATCAACATACATCACCCACACCATATCGCCTGAACCATGAAACCCTTTGTGTGGGACTCTAAAGACTCATCAATACGCTGGCCGTGGGTTTAACCACAAGCACGTCAGACTCATCAATACACTAGCTGTACGTAACAGCTACCCAGGTATTGAGCGAATGGAAGGCCGACGAGCAAACTCATCCAAACCCCTACTGAGCCTGTCAGTGACAATATCCGCACAGTCCAGTCTGTTCGTCTAAGAGTATCGCATATCGAGTCTAGGGGGTGGATAAAGTCAGACCCCTAATAACGCGATAATTCGTGTCGGTATGAAAACCCATCACTACCTGAGAAACTATCGATATATCGATCCTGGATCGGTAAATCTCACATACCCGGCCGAGGATTTCTAGTGATGGTCACCCGTGCACTGCGCGACATCAACCCCCAATACCGGAAGAGACGAATCCTCGACGATCCGCTCACTGTCTCCATGTGGCTCGGGACAATACCCAACTAAAACCTGTTTGCATGACTCCTTTGAGCCGTGGTAGGGTAGTAATCAAAGCACAGTGGGAACTCACACGAGACAAATGACGATCTCAGGTCGACAGACTAACCTGTACACATGTCACCAGGGAACTGCTATCTGACTATAGGTATAATACCAACTAGCATGTTCCCGGCGAGTCCGTCCAGTGTACTCATA
The DNA here is from genome assembly GCA_030015575.1 of Agapanthus africanus. Lineage (NCBI taxonomy): Eukaryota > Viridiplantae > Streptophyta > Magnoliopsida > Asparagales > Amaryllidaceae > Agapanthus > Agapanthus africanus. Next base: position 352,553,214 of record JASDDO010000012.1, on the reverse strand, counting down.
ACCCAATGAGCACCTGCATACTATCTTAGGTGAACAACTAACACCAATGGCTTATGAGACCGGCCACCTCCCCTCGTCAGGGTCTAGATAAGTATACACCAGTCTACACTGGATTATCGATGCCCAGTCACGATACTCCCACGACTAGGGACATTTAAGGATGTGCTTATAGACCCCAGCTCCCACGTATGTCATCGCCATCACAATGTTGGCAGTCAAGCAAAAATCCTATGGGCTTTATCAACATATACATGATGATAAAGACAAACAAGATAGCATACTATCATCTCGAGTAAGACTGTTTTATCGGTATAGATCCTCCCTCAATCATCATGATCACCTGTCTGCGACTATGATAATTGCTTTGTGGGAACTATAGCCAACACACACTGTATATTCATACCAGTGCACACATATATTGATATCTTCATACTTGCGCAAATGCACACTGTATATTCATACCAGTGCACACATATATTGATATCTTCGTACCTGCGCACATGCACACTCTATATTCATACCAGTGCACACATATATTGATATCTTCATACCTGCGCACATGCACACTGTATATTCATACCAGTGCACACATATATTGATATCTTCATACCTGCGCACATGCATACTGTATATTCATACAAGTGCACACATATATTGATATCTTCATACTTGAGCACATGCACACTGTATATTCATACTAGTGCTACACTCATATTCACGTATATATCCATTTGCACATCCATACCTACATACATACATGGATGATATTGATTTAATTTCATGAAAATAGGGACCGCGTGAGATATTTTCAAAACTGGATTCTTTCAAAAGAGCGGTTTTTCCTTTTTACTCTTAGTGTCATACGACACATTGCATGGATTTATGCATTGAGTTGGATTTATGGGATTTCTGGATTTGAGAACTGTTGTATTATTTTAAGAAAATACGCACTGTTTTAAAAACCTGATTTCTCTTGATATGATATTTCAGTGAGTCCACCATGAGTTTTCTCGGTTCCAGAGAGCTTGTGTGAGTATACCCTATTCGAGGAGTGGTAGGCACCGATTGCGGGAACATGGTGGACCCGGTATGGTACCCCGGGGCAAGAAGACTCGTATTGTTAGACGGTAAGCTCGGCGGAGGGACTACTGCCTACCGGTGATTGGTTGGACCTAGCGGTTATCCGGAGGATACTGACCAGAGCTGAGAGATGGATATAGGACGACACGTACTGCCGGGGGCCGAGGGCTGATTCCGCAGACGGAGCCCGTGGGCCGATCCGGACTGACGGAGCCCGATATTTGAGGATTTGCGTGTCGATGCTAGTCACGATTATTTTATGATATTTTGAGTGCCGATGTTGGGTACTCACGATTCTATGAGATTTACAGGATTTGAGGGCCGATTGGAGTGACGGCGCCTGGGTTTTACTGGGATTTGGGTGTATTGATGGACACCGGTTATTTTCCACGTTGACATTCCGTGAAGATGTTATTTATTCCCATGCTCAGCATTCAATGTTATACATCTCATCCTGTATTTGTAGTACCTGATAGAGTACACTTGCTATGCACGATTATTGCATACCCTGCTCATCCTATATAGATGCTATTAGATTGCACATGCTATGCACAATTATTGCATACCCTGCTCATCATATTGAGATGTTATTAGATCTCACTTGTTGCATGATTATTGCTCATCTAGTTCATCATATAGATGTTAACTGTTGGCATATGTTAGAGTATCGCAGCACGTGCATACTCGCGATTACCTTTATATGTTATCTACTATTCACGAGTTGGCAAATCACCCCCGTTGTGCCACAGTGTTTGCAGGTTGCCCCTCAGAGTAGTCACGGCAGGCTGCTTCCTTGCACCTTTTGATACAGATACCACTGCAGTTGGCGTGTGAGCCCTTTGCTGATAGGTGGGTTTTGTGCGGTATCTGTTTTTTTTTCCAGTTGTATGCACTGTTGTATCTAGTACTCTCCATCTACTTTTAATATATTGACTTAGAGACCAGTTGTGAGGACGATGTATATTATTTGTACTCTGGTGTCGAGCTCGTTGTGAGACGACTTTGTTTATGCAGCTTTATCTTTCATGATATTTGTTTTACTGCTCATTTCTTCGCTTCGGCGTCGTATATATATTCATTGTGGTGATTGTTTCCGCCGTTGGGCGTGATTGCTCCCATTTGGCATGCTTTATTCTTATTGTACATCATTTTACTCAGATCTTGTTTTCTACCCGATTTTAGGGCTAGTTTTTACAAATGAAATGCTGCCAAAATTTTTAAGATAATAACTTGAACTTTAAAGAATTTTACTAAATTACTTAAGGTTTTCTAAACGTTTTAACAAATGTTTCTATTAAATGTTTTAACACTCAATACTTTTAATGGTTTTGATTTCTGGGTTTCGGCTTACTTAGTCGCGTTATGCCTGTAGACGTTAAGTGGTTAAGTGCCGGTCACGGGCCGAACTTTGGGTCGTGACAAAGTCCTATGAGTTGAATAACTCAAACCCTGTGCGTCGTAGGTTGAAAACTGTACTATAGTTAGGAAGAATTACACCGCTGGTTAATACTCCTTATTCAATTATCAACTGATATAGGTAAATGTCATGGACATAATTTCAAAAAGTTATATCTCACTATATAAAATAATTGTACAGATATTTCAGTTTGAAATTGGTGTATAATAACGGATATTCAAAACCAAATATTAGCCGTCATACAAAACCCTAGGTGATTTCCTCAAATATCACCAATTACAACGAATTCTGATATAAAGAGGATATAATCACCTAATTCCCAATAACTTACTCCCACTCATCATCTGTAAACCCATACAGATGTGAGAATCAAGCCTGATAAATACATACCCTAGAGTAAGGATCTAATTGGGAAATCAGTTTTCAATTAACAATGCATAGTGAAACTGAAACATGAAAATGTTTAGAAGGGGGTAGCCGGGTATTTCTAGTAATGCCTCTTCCATTAACCAGATTCATGACTGTAACCGTATATTTCCTTGCCATCTCTCCAAATCCCTTCATTTTGTCTTTACTCATTACCTTCTGTACACCACCCTTAGGCTAAATGGCTTTCTTCCTTCCCTACCGTTCGGCACCAGCCTATGGTTTGGAATAAGACTATCCAATAAGCGTAATAGGTGTACTCTTCTAATCCTAGGAGCCCTCACAACCTGGGAGAAGGTAAAGATAAAAGAAAACTGAATAACACTTATTCTATTTCTCCTGAACCATAATCTATCCTCGAACTGGAACAAGTTCCTTTGAGTTCGTATGTAACTATACGATGGATTATCCAATAACTGTGGATCTTCGTAGTGATACGGGGTGTTCTGGAGAAATTCAAAGGTGAAGTAGGAGTGGCGATGATATACGATGTTTCGCTGTGAATGATAGCAGTCGCAATTTACTTTGCCCTCTTTCTAATCCCTTTATTTTTCTTTACGTATTACCTTCTTTACACCACACTTAGGCTAATTGGTTTTCTTCCTTCTACACCTTTCGTCACTTGCCTATGGTTTGGAAGAAGACTATCCAATAAGCGCAATAGTTGTACCCTCTCCTAATCCTAAGAGCCCTCACAACCTGAGAGAAGGTAAAAGGAAAAGACAACTAAATAGTCCTATTCAATTTCTCCAGAACCGGAAACCATTCTCGAATCTGAAACAAGTTTCTTCGAGTTCATATGTAACTATACGATGGTCATATCCAATAGATGTGGATCTTCGTAGTGATACAGAATGTTCCGGAGAAAAGCAAAGGGTAAAAGTAGGAGTGGCAATGAAGTATGCAACTCTGACAATCCAAAAGACAATGTGTTTTAAGAAGGTCCGGTTATCTTTGTTACTGAGTTATAGTCTAGGGTTGGGCCATGGTCGCTTCCAAAGAGAGAGAGAGAGAAAAGAAACACTCAGCATGCATTCTAACCGAGATCAGAATGGTTAATCACTTTATCTAATCAGGATGTCTCCCACTGTATCCTCAAATTCTCTTCCAAACCCAAAAGAAGAATTAGTCAGGATCATCTAAAATCACCTGAGGAGTAAACCAACTCATCAGTGGGAATCAGGATCCAACTATCATCGCATGATAACTTGATGAAATCCACTCAAGTTATCACACTCCAGAAGGTATGCGCATGCCTGGAAAGTTTCCTGTATGTTTGAAACTCCCGATGTGATTTTTACCCTATGCTTTTATGACCTTGACTAAGGCCAACAAATCATAAGCCACATGTCAAGTTCTACCCGTCATTGTCCATGTTAATTTGAACCCACCCGTACTCGCCCTTGACTAAGGCCAACAAGGCTGTACGACTGTCCCAAACCAACGCATCTATCTATGCAACAAAAAAGTAATAAATAGCTACCATACACTATGCCTTGACTAAGGCCAACAAACATAGCATGAATACTAAGTGCTACCCGTCTGAAATGACGGAGGGATACGAATGGTTTTTGGCGAAAAACCTTTAACGTAACGAACTTGATATCGTTGAAGGAACCAGATAGCTTTTTACAAATATATAGCGGCGAAAACCTTTGCTAAAGAGAACATTCCCGATGAAGGGATCTCAGCTCTTTCCTCGTGGAATGAGGTGCAGGATATTCCAACTGAATACCTCGATGAAAAGCAAAAAGGTAATCGACTATAGTGATGTTATTACCCTGACGCAAACTTCTGCCCAAGAGGTCACTCCCGGTGAAGGGATCTCGGCTCTTGCCTCGTCGAATGAGGTGCTGGATATTCATAACAGAATACCGCTGTGTAAACCAAAAGAAAACGTCCTTGTAATAACAGCTTTTGAAAATTTGTTCCAACAACATCGAAGAGGTCTGTTTTCTTTGCATTGATCAGAATCAACGCAGTCCCATCAATTAATCATACCAGAAAAGAACGAAAATATGATGTACGTATATGCCATCTGCATTCGCCACTGGGCCCCGTCATCACCCGTTAGGTTACTTAACTAACGACAGAGCGGGGGCTGGACTAGCGCGGGTGTAAAACATATACAATATCTACTAGTATATATATAACAATATATAATAATCGTTCCAGGCATGATAAATGAAACATCACAGATAAGTGATAAGCAATACAGAACAATACAGATAATCTGGGAGCCGGGGTTTTCCTTTGAGCCGAAAGTGAAGCCCGACGTTCCCCTGGTCGTGTGGATAGCCTGTGCAATGAAAACCTGGACCCCTACGAGCGCGGAAAGTTACCCACCAAAACTAAAAGTGAGGCAACTCCTTTCATCAAAGTGAATGGGCCACCCGGCACTTCACGGAATCCGGTAACTTGAGCACCCCTCCTTGGGTCAACCTGTACCCCCTACGAGTGCGACGAATAGCCCGCCAATTCTTGAGTGAGACCCCCTCCTTCTTAATGCCATAAGATGCGAGCCCGTTTTCTTCTAGAACCCGTCTATACATGCACTCCATCGTGGGGTAATCCTAGTACAGAAAAGAAAATATGTACAACGGTGACATCGACCTCAACCCGGTCGTGCCCCAAACAAATAATATACAAGCATGCAGTGAGGGCAGTCCTAATGTCGGACGCTCGTCCCCCAATATCAAATGTACAAATAAAACTAAACTGTACTAACATTTCACCCAAGCTATCCACCACGACGATTCCGTAACAACCACAGCACAACATAGAACATCAACGTGAATGTCACGTTCGCAAACCCGTCTAAAAGAACTATAGAAATTAGACAAGTTGTACCGCTCTAATGACATTCACGGTCGCAGATAGTAATGTAAGTACTGAAAACTATGACATTAGAATTCCTCACGCAATTAGCAAACTAAACCAATTTCCAAAACCATGGGAAAAAACAGTGAGCTAAAGTTCCAAAAAACGACCGTTTAAAGCCAATTCGGAAGTCCGAATCAAAACGAAACGTGCCCGAACCTTCACGGGCAGTTAGAGCATGAAATTAGCTTCGAGTCAGGGGGCCTAAAGGGTGTACCCCAACCGTCAAGCCACCACAAGGTGCCCAGGGGGTGAGGCAGACCCGAAACAGCCCAAGGTGGGGCAGTTTCGGGTCCCCACTGCCAAGACCACCTTGTGGTGGTCTTCGGGATTTTTCCCAGCCGTTCTCCCCCCCGGGGTGCCCATGCACCACCCCGCGGATTCTCAGTTCAAACAGTGAGCCCGCGGGGTGTGCAAACATCTCAAACTTTCAGTTTTCGGAACTGTTTTTGTCGACAGTTTTTGCACGACAAAAACGGCGGATTTCTAATGTCGCAATGAGTTAACTAAGGCTTATGGAGTGGCTTTGATACCATGTTGGGTTACGCCGCTGCCCCGGAAATCAATCCGCGGCCAAATATGGAACCCAAACTTTTAGAAACCGGCGCTAACGGAACCCGATTCCCGGATCGACCCATAAGCCTTAGATAACAAAACAAGCAAAGGAGTTTAGAGAGGTTATACAAAATGATCCGTGTCCTTCGGTCTTCAACCTCTGTCCCAAGATCTTTGCGGCTTCTTTGATCATGTTTGATCTCCGGTCTCCCCACATCGAAGAAGATCCACGTCGAGGGTTAGTAATACGGGCTCCCTCCTTAAAACCAAAGCAACTCGAGTATCTTGTTTGCTAACCTAGATATCCAAGATGAAGTAGAGAGTGTTTGTGATTACTTTGTCTCAATACACCCAAGGATTCTCAACTCATGAGAGGGTTTGGATGGAGGTTGAAGAAGATGCCAAGAGGTGAAGAGTGTGAGCTAAAAAAAAAGCTTTGGCAACTCAAGAAAAAATTGGGGCGGGTGCCTTTTGTGTGTTGTGTTGTTTTGTGAAAAAAGCTTATATCATGCTAGCAACTAAAGAAACAACTCAAGAATAAATATCTCCAAGCTCACAACAAATATCTCACAATACTACAACCATGACTCACAACCATAAGTCACAAGTGCATGAATGAAAACCCAATGCCAAAACTTACACTCACACTTTCCACCTCACTAAATAAACATTTAATCTAAATGTTTAATCCAAAAAGAAAAAAACATCTTCTAAAGTAAACTTGTAACGAATTACAAGAATACCCCTCATCTGTATATACATACCCGCATACGTATTCCGACTGAATACGAATACAACGAGACGAAAATAATCCATCACAATATAATACTAGGATCCGACTTAAACCAAAGCCCACTAGTATTATCCGTCCGAATCATGACACGTGAACAAGTGCACGTGTATGTTCGATAAAACTATACGACCTCTACAACGTTTCGCCTGAAGCAGGGAAACCCTCTGGCGCAGAAAGAATGTTTCCTGTAATCCCGTGGCTCGAAAAATCAAACTTACCTCCTTACCGCTCCGTGGGGAAGCCTGTGTGGGACTCTAAAGATTCATCAATACGCTGGCAGTGGGTTTAACCACAAGCACGTCAGTGGCACTAGCTGTACCTAACGGCTACCCAGGTATTGAGCGAAAGGGAGGCCGACGAGCAAACTCATCCTGAAACCCTACTGATCCTGACAGTGACAATATCCGTACAGTCCGGTCCGTTCGTCTATGAGTATCGCATATCGAGTCTAGAGGGGTGGGTAAAGTCAGACCCCTAATAACGCGGCATTTAGTGTCGGTATGAAGCTCATCACCACCTGAGAAACTACTGATCCGAATCAGTAATTCTCGACTACCTTGGCCAAGGATTTCTGGTGATGGCCACCCGTGCACACCGCGACATCAACCCCAAATACCGGGAGAGATGAATCCCCTGACGATCCGCTCACTGCCTCTATGTGGCTCGGGACTGTACCCAACTAAAACCTGTTTTCACGACTCCTTTGAGCCGTGGTAGGGTAGTAATCAAAGCACAGTGGGAACTCACACGAGAAAAATGACGATCTCAGATCGATAGACTAATCTGTATACATGTCGCCAGGGAATTGCTATCTGATAATAGGTATAATACCAACTAGCAGGTTCCCGCTGAGTCCGTCCGGTGTACTCATAACCCACTGAGCACATGTATACATTTTAGGTGAACCAAATAACACCAATGGCTTGTGAGACCGGCTACCTCCCTTCGTTGGGGTCTCGTTCAGTATACACTAGTCTACTCTTGGAGTATCGATGCCCAGTATTGAAACTCCCACGACTAGGGACATTTTAAGGATGTGCTTATAGACCACCCAACTCCAACGTATATGATCGCCATCATACTGCTGGTAGTCAAGCAAGAATCCTATAGGCTCTATCAACATGTAATAGTGATCTGCAATGTCACCTGAAGCATGTACAGGATGATAAAGATAAACCAGATAGCATACTATCATCTCGAGTAAGACTGTCCAACCGGTATAGGTCGTCCCTCAATCATTGCAATCACGTGCCTGCGATCTAATAATTGACTTGAGGGCACTATATCCAACATCTTCGGCATGAAGGTCATCGGAATAAGCTCGTCGAAAGCCTCAAGTGGAGCCTAGTAGAGTCGCGGGACTTCTACACAGAGCATGTGAAGTGAAGGACTCGATCTACGAGGGTATAGCCATCTTTCACTTTGTATAGTTTAGTAGATATCAAACTTAAACCCTAATCACCTAGCTAAAGATCTTGGATAGTCTAGCTTAGCGCCATAAAAATTTGAATTTGGCATGCTTGATGCCACTTGGACCTTATGGTGGTGCTAGGGTAGACTTTCAATAACCTATCCCCTGTATTGTTAGTTTGGTCCCAATTTACCCGAGCAAAAATCTGGGAGCTTTTTGATGTCGATTTTGGCAATTTTTTTCCGATTTCTAAAACTTTGTTTTTTGGTATTGGTCGTTGGATGTTTGTACGTCAACGACGATGGTTATTTGATTGTTTTGCATGCGTAGGCTATAGGTTCTAACCTATGTGCACTCCTCGTGCTGTATCGGTTTTCATATGTTATTCTTGTTTACAATACGATGTGCTTGAAACTGTACGTACCTTTGCATGGACTTCGGACGACAAGGGAGAGTATGGCGTCATCGACTTCAGCAAGCGAGGATTGAGGTGAGTATATATATATATCTACGGGGGAAGTCGGGTGGATGGCGTATAGCACCCCCGTAACCGTAGAATAGGTTATATATATATTATATTCATATAAAGATGTGAGATAGACAATTAGCAAATAGAGTTTCTAGGAGACCTTAGGTTATATGTTGTTACCACATGCACACACACGCGCACACACAAATTCACTTGGTTTATTTTGATGTGTGTATATGTGTGTGCGCGCGCACGTATGTTCATATATATACACACATATATACACGTGAGATGATGATATGTTATGATACGTTATATGGATATGAGTCAATATGATCGGAGATGACGTCATGAGGTTATGATATATGATCGAGTGAGACCTCGTATATGATATGATATGATATGATATATTAAAGGATCGTTGGGCGATATACGAAACATGCGATAACATGTGATTTGATGATATATTAGAATGATATCGTACGAATGACAATATATGATATTTGACCCGTACCCTCGATTTTTAGGATGCCGTACGACGGACTATACCGTACAAGATGCATATATGATGATTGATCCGCACTCTTGACTCGAGGATGCCGTACGATAGATTTTACCATTTGTGACGCTATGAGGCGGGATCGCCGACTATTAGATATATCGACTCGGTTATACTATAGACTTTCTTATCACCTTCGACTTGGTTCTTAGTTTAGTCTTTTAGTGCTTAGGTAGATGTTATTTTTGGTTCGAGTCATACCTATTTTCAAAAACTAATGAATCGTAGGTATTTCCAAAAGCCAATCTGAGGGACGTTACGGATTTTCCAAAGACATATCTTTTCTTAAAAATACCGTAGCCCCTACTTTTCTAAAACAACGATTCATGTTATTTCAAATACTATGACTGTATGGCTTGTATATAGATATATATATTTATTAATGTTGCGTTTACTGTTGCTTTCTGCTATGTTCATGTGATTCCATTGTTGTTATGATCTCGTCTGCTAAGACACATGCACCATTACCGATGATGCGTATGTTGCACGTACACTTGTTTGCCGGCTCACACACATCATCATCGGTAATTGCCATGTCATGTACACATTAGAAAAACGTTACTTCACTTGTGTAACCTGCTAGCTGGTAGTTTATTCATATTGTTAGTATTCTTTCTCTTACATGCTAGTTTAGATATCGCATTCCTTACTTAGATGTCGCATGCATTTTCATACATACATTCTGTTTTATGCATTGTAAGATGAGCTCTATGCCGATATTCATGATTCATTTCTAGCTCATGATTATGAGATTCCGATTTCATGAGATTTCTGGATTTGGGAAACTGCATGTGAATTTGAAAACTTATGCTCCTTTTAAAATGAAAAATGCGGTTTTCGTTGATATGATGTGTGATGTCCACCATGAGATTTTTCGGTTCTGGAGCATATATGATATATGATTACCCGCTACGAGGAGCGAGGGAGACACTGTCTGCGGGTACATGGTGGACCCGATGCGGTACCGTGGGGCAAGAAGGCCGTATAGAGATTGCGAGATTGAGCCCGGCAGGGGAGCACTACCGACCGGTGATAGTTTGGCTCGGAGGATATCCTGAGGATACCGACCGTAGTCGTGAGATCAGATGATATGGGCTGATCCGGACTGACGGAGCCCGAGATATGAGTATTATGTGTCGCTGTTGGACACGGATTTCATGATGTTTTCGAGTGTCGATGCTGGCAATCAGGTTTTATCATGATTTTGTGTGTCTTTGCTGGACGCACGTTGGAAGATGCATTCATACATTATAATATGACTTGTTACTACCTTATGACATGGACACGAGTACTTGATATCACACTATGTTATATTGTTACCTTTGTCATCACTCGATGTTTTTTTATTGTATTTTATGACCTAGGAGATCGTCATACATGCAATTTCTTCTCGATGATGTCTTCTACTCACGAGTTAGCAACTCACCCCCGTTGTGCCACAGTTTCTTGCAGGTTTGGCCGTACAGGTTCCGTAGCGGTTTCGCTGGCACCCCACTTTCTTCCGGGTGATTGCTTTGGTAGGTGGGTTCACTTGCATCGTGACCACCATTGTACTTTTATATTTATTCTATTGTATCTAGTTAAAGCTCCATCAACCAGTCTATGTATATTTGTAGACTTAGAAAACGTTGTTGTAAATTCTTTCGGCTTAGAGTCATGCTCATGTATTATTCTTATTTTTGGTTCTTGATGATACTTTGTTTTCTTGCCTTATTCATGGTTTTGATCCTCTCCTTCGGTGTTGTATATATTTATATCATTGTGTGGTTGTTTCCGCCAATTGGTGAAGAGCTAGCTCCCGCTTGGGGATGCCTTTTATTATTATTACCTATATTTGTTTTCGGGTTAAATTATACAAAGGAGGTGCTACCGAATTTCTCAATGACGAAACATGTTTTCAAGACAGCTACAAAACATCGTGTTTTCATATACTATTACTTATCTTTTTAAAGAAAGAACTTGTTTTCGTTATACCGTCATTTCAAAATTTCACCTCCACAATTTTCCCTAAAAGGTTTAGATTTCTGGGACTTTGGCTTACTTGAAATAGGTGGGGTCCTATAGACTTCACATGATTCAAGTGTCAGTCAGGTGCTTTTTCTGGGTCGTGACAATCTTTATCATGTAAGATGCGGACACACCAAAGTTCATGTGATTCCATCACTTTTCACCGTTGATTTAGTGGGTGAAAAATTAACGGTTTACCGACAATATAACTTTTTACATTGCTAATTCAACGGTGAATAAGTGGTGGAATCACGTGAAATTTGGTGTATCCACATTTTACATGATAAAGATGATGATGGGTACCGATCGTCAGAAAAAATCATGGAGGATATAGATATTTGACGCCGCCTAACGAAAAAGCCTCATAGGGCCTCTTTTCTTCATTATTCTCTCTTTACACACACACACACATACACACACACACCATTTGTGAATGATTATTCTCGGGGTACTTGGTCCGCTGCTCGCCCTTGTCATTGTGGACACCGCCATTCACGTCGTCGTTGCCGCTACGGTGTTGGCTGATCATGAAGTGAATGGGTCATCCAGCACTTCACGGAATTCAGTAACTTGAGCACCCCTTCGTGGATCAATCTATACCCCCTACGAGTGCGGCGAATAGCCCGCCAATTCTAGAGTAAGGCCCTTCCGGTCTCAACGTCATCAGATGCAGGACCGTTGCCCTCTAGAACCCGGCTATTCGAGTACTCCTCCGCGGGGTAATCCGAAGTACAGAAAAGAAAATATATATACAACGGTGACATTGACCTCAACCTGGTCATGCCTCAATAAAAAAATATACATAACTGGCAGTGACGACAGTCCACATGTCGGTCGCTCGCCCCGCAACAATGAAGATACAAATGAATCTGAATTGTACATCAAGGCTATCCATCACGACAATCCATCCATAACATCAGCGCAACACAGAACATCAACGTGAATATCATGTTCGTAAACCCGTCTGATTGTACATATAGCAACCAGTTGGATTGTACCGTGCAATGATATTCATGGTCGCAGAAACTAACATATGCACTGAAAAACACGAATTCAAAATTTCGATCGATAAAAACTTTCCGCATTGGCCCCAAGTACAAACCGGTACTCAAACAAATCTGGTCCGAAACCAAATATCCCAAAAATCACATTTCCATATATTAGAGCACCTGAAGAAAATTGGGGCACAATGGCCCCAGGATGACTGCGGAACCGCGGCCAAATGCCATAATAGGCTGCGGTTTCGTGGCCAAAGTTTGGGTGCCTATGCTCCAAATTCCTTGTAGTATCTTGTATTGCCTACACATAATTTTAAGGCAACCAGAAATCTTTTTTGAACTACTTTAAAATTCGAACAGCAAGCGTATAATCGGAAATGCAATTCGAAAAATTTCGTCGATCGAGACTCTAAATAGGTGCAAACTAGCTAATTAAGGTTTATGGAGTGGCTTGATTGAATGATTTAGCGTGCTTGCGCTTTCTAAAAGATAGAACAAAAATATTTGTAACCGCAATCAAGAACGGCGTCGCTTTGCTGCTAGCCGGTGAGTACGGGTCGGTCCACAGGGATGTTGTGAATTTCCGATTCGCTCTAACGAGTTAATTCCGAAGGGTGTTCGGATTAATTATTAAATCTAAAAACCTAATTATTCTAGGGCAATTAACTAGATCTATTCTTGCTAGGGCTAGGTTTAGGGATGGTTTGGAAATGTAATTAAATCTCACCGCTTTCAATACCCGAATGAAGATCTATGAGGAGTTATGGTAATTATCAATAAAGTGGATTAGATCCGTTCGGGAAGGTGTTCCTTCCTCTAGGTTCTTGTCCTTCCTTTAGAGATCCTTACCCTAACCTCCATGGAAAACATCACACCCGGGCCTTTATACTACGGTATCACCGCTACCTCGAGGGATAGAGTGCCATAGGGAGCGGTATGTGCATGTATGCATGGAGTCCTATTGTAAATATTTGGTGGGTACGAAAGGGATGAGAGATCTCATCTCTCAAAATCCTTCCCCAAAGCTAACTCTAAACAAGTTCCTAGGGCATGAAATTAAATCTACCTAGAGCAAGGAATTTAAATCTACACTAAGGCAAGAAATTAAATTACTTACAGATGCATCTCTCCAATCATCCATGCAGGGTTGTCAGATCTGAATTTCTGAATGGAGAAGAAACACCGATGCTCTCCAAAAGATTTCTAAATTTTATTCATTAAAGGGAGGCATAAGAAATTACAATGAGTAGAGTTCCTATTTATAGAGAATAGGAAAGCCTAGGTTACAATTGATTTGCATGTCTACATTTACCAAAATATCCTTAGGAAGACCTAGTCAAAGTAGACTTCAAGCTTTGATAAAATTTTATGTCTCTGTCTCTTTAAAGAAAGTATTGGGCCTTGGATCTTTAGGCTTCCTTATTATTTGGTTCTTTATTAAAATAGCTTCTATGTTTCTTCCAGATCTCCAGTGAATAATTGCGGTGGACTTTTAACCGTTCGCTTTGTAATCTTGGACCTTGCATTGCCTTGTACTTTGTAAATTTTATCTTTGATGTAGGCTTGATCAAGAGTCTTCTATTTGTTGGTCAAAGTCCACTTTTTCATCGTCTTTACATCGTTTTCACTGTTTTCTGTCTAAGAACCTGTAACCTATAACATGTAGCAGACATGCGTCAAAAGCACCTGTTTATTTATAAAAAGAATAAGAATGAGGAATATAATAATGCAATATTATGGTGTGAACATGGCTCTGATACCATGTTGGGTTTCGGTGCCCGCGCCGCAAAAATCGCGGCCGAGTCGGAAGCGAAAACAAAAATTCTAACGAACACCGAACATCCGTAAAACCCAGGATACAGTCCATAAACCTAAACTAGCTAACTAAAAGTGCAAGGGTTGAGAAAATATAATCTTTGTCGTGTTTCCACCCAATTGTGGAAGACCTCTCTAAGATCGTAACCGCCGGGATCGTGCTTGAGTTTCGACCACCCTTGCCGAAGACGATCCACCTGAGGGAAACCGGAGGAGGCTTTAACCGATGATCAAAGCTCGCTAGGTTTGGATGATCGGTGATGTAGGAATATTTTACTAAATTTTCTCTGATGAACCATGCTAAATTAGAGAGCAAGAAGAAGGAGAAGAGGAGAGAATGAAACCATGAAGCATGAAACTCAAGAAAAAAACATCATCAAGTGTTGAAAAATGAGAATGGCATGCATTTATCAACCATGCATCAATAGCACATACAAATGATTTTATCATTTAAAAACCCCAAGCCATACCTCTCTACATGTTTGCATCCATGTCTCATGCCACCTCCTTTTCACCTCATTACCATTTGATTTTCTAAATAGAAAATAAAATATGAGGTGTTCTTCTTCTAGAAGCATTCCCGTATAAATACAGAATACTTCACCCGAAATATGTATCGCTACATATACGCGTATCCGTATAAAAATACGGATAGCATCAAAGAGAGAAAATGAATAGCGAACAATAATACTAAAATATATGTATCAAAATACATACATAAATTATTAAATCAAAACCTGATTTAATAATCCGGCTTAATCCTAAGCCGGCTAGTATTATCAACCGCCCGATTAAAATCTGTGTATCCCGTACATGTATTTAATCGGATCCCTGCACATATCAACGTATGGCTCATACATCTGTCGCTTGACTCGGGAAAACCCTATGTGTGGGACTCTAAAGACTCGACAATATGCTGGCAGTGGGTTTAACCACAAGCACGTCAGTGGAACTAGCTGTATGTAACAGCTACACATGTACTTGTCGAAAGGGGGGTCGACAATCAAGTACGTCCTTACCCTACTGAGCCTGAATGTGACAATCTCCGTACAGTCTGGTCTATTCATCAAAGAGTATCGCATATCGGGTCTAGGGGGTGGATAACGTCAGACCCCTACTAATTCGATAAGTTGTGTTTGAGTCAAGCTCATCACCAACAGAGATACTACTGATCAACTATCAGTAAATCTCATCCACCGTGGCCACAGATTTCTGGTGATAACCAACTGAACACAGCACGACATCGACTCCTAATACCAGGAGAAACGAATCCCTGATAGTCGACCACTGCCTCCATGTGGCTCGGGACTGCACCCAACTAAAACCTGTTTGCACGACTCCTTTGAGCCGTGGTAGGGTAGTAATCAAAGTACAATGGGAACTCACACGAGACAAATGACGACTTTAGGTCATAGGACTAACCTGTACTCAAACCCTAAAAGGAGAACTAGTTGGGATCATATAAACCTTTCAAGTTCACTAACCGTTCAGCAAGGTCGGTGTTGGTACTCCGAGAGAGGTCTCCCGTGCTTTCGTACAGACCTAATTAAATAACCCCGTTTCTGCAGA
This sequence comes from Agapanthus africanus, assembly GCA_030015575.1. Taxonomy (NCBI): domain Eukaryota; kingdom Viridiplantae; phylum Streptophyta; class Magnoliopsida; order Asparagales; family Amaryllidaceae; genus Agapanthus; species Agapanthus africanus. Next base: position 352,537,235 of record JASDDO010000012.1, on the reverse strand, counting down.
GGCATAAGCTCTTTAACACTTTCTAGACACCTAATATGTTAGCTAATTGTGAAGTGAAAATCTCTCAAGTAGTAAAAACTACTCATCAGTAGGAATCGGGACCCAACTATCATCGTTTGATAATATTGACGGAAGCCGACCAAAATTACCACACTCCAGAAGGTATGCGCAAACATGGCAAGTTTCTCTAATATTTGAAACTCCTGATATAGTTTTTGTCCCAAGCGTTTATGACTTTGATGAAGGTCAAAATATCATAAGTCACAAGTCAAGTTCAACCCGTTATTGTCCTGATTAATCTATACCCATTCGTACAAGCCCTTGACGAAGGTTAAAACAGCTGTATGCCTGTCCTAAATTAATGCATCTATCTACGCTACAGAAAAGTATCCCCTAACTACAAAACACTATGCCTTGGCGAATGTCAAAACACATAGCATGAATACTAGTTGATTCTCATCTGAAACAATAGAGGGCTACGGCCGGTTTTGGCGAAAAAACCATTAACATAATGAATTTGATATCATTGAAGGAACTCGAGTGGCTTTGAAATTGAGTGGTTTAGGCTCCGCATTTTAAAACTAGTAACATAAACTTTTGCTTAGAGTGAACTCCCAGTGAAGGGATCAAGGCTCTTTCATCATAGAATGAGGTGCATGATATTCTTAACTGAATAACTCTATACAAAGCAAAAGAAGATGACAATTGTTTTGAAGAAAACCGAGTATTTTTAAAAATTGGTTCTGACAATATCAAAAAGGTTTGTTTTCCTTGCATTAAAGATATAATGCAGTCCCATCAAATATAGTTTCTAAGACACACCAGAAACAACCAAAATAGCATGTTTTTATATGCCATCCGCATCCGCCATGGGGTCCCGGGTCTTCGCCGAAAGGTTACTTAACTTACGGCAGGGTGGGGACAGGGCTAGCGCGGATGAAAAACATATAGAAGTATCTACTAAATATACAATATATATATATATATATCAACATTGTATGCAGATAATGTTGGATATGTATTCCCTAGAGGCCATTATTCTATATGTATACAAGTGGATGCTTGGACATATGTATGTACAGGACAATTTTGCTCGATATGATAGTATGCTATTTGGTTTGTCTTTATCTTAACATGTGCATATATTTTACTTGTTATTACGTATCATTTATACATGTTGATAAAGCCCGTAGGATCATTGCTTGACTACCAGCGTTGTGATGGCAATCATACTTATGCGAGCTGGGTAGTCGATAAGCACATCCTTAAATGGCCCTAGTCGTGGGAGTATCGAGACAAGACATCAATACTCCGGAGTAGACTGGTGTATACGTTTCGAGACCCCGACGAGGGGCGAGTTGGTCCTATAGCCATTGGTCTTTGGCACCTAAGATCGTATACAGGTGCTCACTGGGGGTGAGTATACTGGACAGACTCGCCGAGAACTGGCTATATGGTATTATACCAATTGTCAGATAGCAGTTCTCTGGTGACATGAGTGGAGATAGTTTGTTGACCTCAGGTCGTCATTTGTCTCGTGTGAGTTCTTACTGTGCTTTGATTACTACCCTACCATGGCTCTACTGAGTCGTGCAAACATGTTTTAGTTGGGTACAGTCCCGAGCCACATGGAGGCAGTGAGTGATTGTTATGGATTCGTCTTTCCCGGTATAGGGAGTCGATGTCGCACCATGTTCGGTTGGCCAAGACCATAAGTCCCTGGCCAGGACGGATTAAGAATTACTGATAGGTAGACAAGTATATTCTCGGATGGTCTTGAACCAGATCGGCACGACTTGTCAGGTTATTAAGGTTCTGACATTTTCCACCCCTAGACCCGGTATGCGATACTCTTAGACGAACGGACCGGAATGTATGGAGATTGTCATGGATAGGCTCAGTAGGAGTTCAGATGAGTTTGCTTATCGACCTTATTTTCGACAGGTACCTGGATAGCCGTTACGTGCAATTAGTGCCGCTGACGTGCTTGTGGTTAAACCCTCTGCCAGTGTACTATCGAGTCTTTAGAGTCCCACACATAAGGTTTCCTTGGTTCAAGCAAAACGATGTAGATGCTGTATGGTTTTACGTGCAGAGTTTCGATCATATACGTGTACTAGCTACACGGAGTTTGTTCGGACGGATAATACTAGCGGGCTTAGGATTAATCCGCATTCTAGTATTATACTATTGGATTATTTTATCTCTTAATATTTGTATTTTTTATAGTACGAATACGGGTATGTATATACGGTGGGCGTATTCTTGTAATTTCACTAGAATACTTCTAGAAGAAGACACCTCATTTTGTTTTAGATCTATTTATTTAAATAGATAATGAGGTGGAGGGATGAGGTGTATTGAAGTATGGCTACTTGATTTTATTTATTCATTTGTTCTAATTATTCAAGCATGGTTGCATTATTTCTTTTGGAAATAATGTATGCTTGATAATTTGAAAGACTTAGCCATTCTTTACTTGCTTGATTCATTCTTGTCTTGGCTTTCTCTTTCCTCCTTTGCTTTCTTCTTCTTCCAAAAACCATAACCCTCTCATGAGTTGAGAATCTATGGTTTTATGAGATAATCTAACCCAATTAACACTCTACATCTTCTAAGCTACCTAGATTAGAAAATTAGGTACTTTAGTTACCTCAAGTTTGAGGTTGGTGCTTGAATTATAGACTCTCGTGTGGATCGTCTTCGACATGAGGAGGCTGACGACTAAGCTCGATTCCGACGGATAAGGAGCACAAGAAGAGGAAAAGAAGACCCGAAGGATTTGGTTCATATAGGTATAATCACTTTCATTATAGATTAGTACCTATGAATAATTTTGTTATCTAGGGCTTACGGTAGATCTTAGGATTAGTCGGCGTTGCAAGCTTTAAAAATTATTTTTGAAAATTCTGCCTCTCTACAAACCTAGTAGAGTGTGCGAAAATGCCTAACATCATTTCCGAGCCACTCCATAAGCCTTAGATAGCTCGTAGCGACGTTAAAAATCCTTCGTTTTTGTCACGCACGAACTACCGACAAAAACAGTTACACAAATTGTTGTTTTTAGATGTTTACACATGTTGTGGGCTCACGGTTTGAACCGAGAAGCTACGGGGTTGAGCATAGGCACCCCGGGGAAACCCCAAGGGGGACCAAAGGTTAGGCCCACCCCCCAAGACAACCACAAGGTGGCCTAGTGGGGTGGTGAATCGAGAACACCCCAAATGGTGCTCTCGGGTCTGCCAACCCAAGGGGTCCAACTCGTGGTGGCCCCTGGGGCTGGGTGCCCTCCTTAGGCCCCCAATCGATAGTTAATTTTTCCCCCTTCACCTCCGTAAAGATTCAAGCGGGGTTTTGAGTTTGTTTCAATTCCTGGATTGGCTTAAAACGCATGTTTTTGGGACTTTAACTCTCTGGATTTTAAAGTTTTAGAAAATTGGTTTCGTTTACTAATTGTGCGTGGAATTCTGTTAGTGTATATGTCGTAGAGGCCATTACTGTATCATACTAGTTTGTATATTACTTAATGGAAGCTTGGGATATTCACCTTGTATAGACAATCTTGCTCAATATAGTAGTATGCTACTTGGTTTGTTTCTACTTCAATATGTACATGTGTTTATTTTAGTATATCACCTATACACATTAGTGAAGCCCTTAGGATCTTTGCTTGATTACCAGCGTTGTGATGGCAGTCACACTAGTGGGGGCTGGGTAATCTATAAGCACAACCTTATGTAGGTCCTAGTCGCAGGACTATCGAGACAGGGCATCGATACTCCTGAGTAGACTAGCGTATGCGCTTCTCATCCCAGTATGGGAGATGGTCTGTCCCACAGCCATCAGTACGTCGTACTGGAGATAGTATGCGGGTGCTCGTTGGGTTACGAGTACACTGGACAGGACTCGTCGGGAACTGTTGGTTGGTACTATACCTATCGTCAGTTATCAGTTCCCAGGTGACATGAGTAAAGCTTAGTCCGCTGACTTGACACTGTCACTTCGCCTAGTGTGTGTTCCCACTGCACTTAGATTACTACCCTACCACGGCTCAAAGGAGTCGTGCAAACAGGTGGTAGTTGGGTGCAGTCCCGAAGCACTTGGAGGCTGTGACAGTTAGACAGGATTCGTCTCTCCCGGTATTGGGGGTTGACATCGCGCTGTGTCTAGGAGAGCCGTTACACGAGTAGTCCCTGGCCAGGGCAAGCGAGATATACTGGTAGGTTTCCAGTGTTATCTCAGGGTGTTCTGGGCTTCACTCCGACACGACTTGTACCGCTATTAGGGAACTGACGTTTACCGCCCCCTAGGCCCGCCATGCGATGTATAAAACGAACAGACCGGACTGTACAGAGAGATTGTCACATTCAGACTCAGTAGGAGTTCAGATGGGTTTCACCTCGTCAGTCTTCTTGTCGGCATCTACCTGGGGACCGTTACGCACAGCTTGTGCCGCTTGCGGTCTGTGGTTAAACCCACTGCCAGCGTAGTGTCGAGTCTTTAGAATCCCACACAGAAAGCTATTCGCCTTTAGGCAAAAGAGTAGGGGTCGCATGGTTTTGCGACAGGTCGCATGGTTTTGCGACAGGGTTCGGTCACATCCGTGCACTTGTGCACGTACAGTGTCCGGACAGTTGACACTAGCGGGCTTTGGTTTAAGCCAGATCCTAGTGTAAATTTTGGGATTGGTTTTATCTCGTTTGTATTCGTGTTCCTCAGAACGCGGATACGGGTGTGTATGCACAGTTGACAGAGAGACAGAGGCAGAGGATTCTCATTAAGGTTATTGACTGTTGACCGTTGACCATTGACTTTTGCTTAACCCTAATGAGAATAAGAAATATTATTAACATTAATATTAATTAAGTATTATAATGACATGGTTGTTGAGGGGTTGACTTTGTTGACTTGTTGACTTTGTTGACCGGTTGACTAGGTTGGACTAGTTGACCATCATCATGACAATGGTTATCATTCCATGGCAAAGACTTTTGCTTGCTTGTTTATTTATGCAAAATGAGTGCATGAAATGATATAGCCATTTTGACTTAAACCATTACACAATACTTGATTATTATTTTTGTTATGATGGCTTTTGGATTATGAGAGGTGAGAATGAGAAGAGTATGGTTCATTCTATCATTTACTTTCTCTCTCTTGAGTTCTCTCATTCTCAAGCTCTCCCTCTTCCTCTTGCTCTCTCTACCACAAGGCAAACCATTCTCATGTGTTGAGACTCATTGCCTTAGAGATAAAAAGACACCAAAACATTCCTCTACTCATTCTAGTTCACAAGGCCTAGCAAGCCAAGTGATCTAGTTTCTTCAAAGTTCGAAGAAGAAGCCAAAGGTAGAAGTTTTAGGGTGGATCCATCTTCGGCGCAAGGAGACGACGAGGTGAGGCCGATCCGTACACCGGGAGGAGTCGAAGACGAAGGAGTTCAAGAAAGGTATATCCCCCTAACCGAGTAGGTAAACTCTTGTTAGGTTGTTAGTTAGTAGTTTAACAAAGATTCGTATTGGTAGTCCATGTTACCACCCTCTTGAAAATCGTTTTTCACCACTTCCGCAACCCCGTAAGAACCGGGGAAGGGTAGCATGGACTTAAAGTGGTATCAGAGCCTAGTTAAACACTATCTAACATGTTAGCTAAGTAAGTAGAAGTTCGATCAAAGAAAAAGTCGCGAAACGAACCCGGAAAATGAATTTTCTGCCGAATTTTTATTCTGTCCAAAAATTGATAAATCTTATCTTAAAAATCGGCTCAGGCTTTTTGTTAAGCACCCAAGAAATTTCTTCTTCTGAATCGATCAAAGCGCCGCGGAAACATGGCGGGAGCATGCTCCCGCCGCGGTTCCGCTGCCGAGTTGACTCGGTCGGGGAAAAAGTTTCTTGCAGAGTGCTTCTGGGGTTGTTTTGGGATTTTTGGGATATGTCTTTTCTGCCCAGATTTTCCAGAAAGAAAAATTAGTTTTTGGGGCTTGAAAATCCGTATTTTTATCGAACTTCTAAAGACTTAGGCTAACGGGTATATATCTGTGATGTGATATTTGTATTGAACGTCTGCTAATCGCTATATGTCGATTAGTGGGAGTTATACAAATCTGTGATCTGTAATGTTGATGGTATGTGTATATGAATTCTTTGGATTGTCGCGGGTGAAAAGCCGGGGGTTGTGAGATTAGATTTTTCTTTTCTTTCAATTCATGTAATATGTAAATTGATGTAATATTATTTTTGGCCGCACAACCGGGTCGGGGTTGTAGCCGTCATTTTATAATTTCTTTTTACTGTTTTTGCTCCTAGGATAGACCCAAGGTGGGGTGCACAAACTACCGGGTATCTCGAAGTGCCGAGTGGCCTACTCACGTCGATGAGGGAGGTTGCTCCACTTCGGATATTTGGCGGGTAGTTTGCCGCACCCGTAGGGGTCTAGGGTGGGGTATTGGCTATTCATCGCGACCGTGTAATCCGCTTTTCGTTACAGGCTCGTACGAATTGCGGATTCCTAGTATATCCAATGTATTCATCTGTGATATGAAATAGCTATCATTACAATATATCTATATATGATATTATTTAGGCGTTGCTTATGTTTTGCAGCCACGCTAGCCCAGCCCCCGCTCTGTCGTTAGTTAAGTAACCTAACGGGTAATGATGGGGCCCCGTGGCGAATGCGAATGGCATAAGCGCACGTCATATTTTGGTTGTTTTCTGCAATGGTAGGATTAAATGATGGGACGCATTAAAAGAACTAATGCAAGAAAAGCACGCATTAAAAGAACTAATGCAAGAAAAATAAATCAAGTAAAAGTCGTTGGAACACTTTCAAAAACTACTCGGTTTCTTTTCAAAATAACTTTTAAACGTTGAGCTTAAGCCACTCCTTTTAAAAGCTATCCAGGTTCCTTTCGATTATATCAAGTTCACTACGTTCAAGGTTTCGCCAAAACCATTCGTAGCCCTCCGTCATTTCATATGAATATTCAATAGTATTCAAGCTATGTTTGTTGACCTTCGTCAAGGCATAGTGATTGGTAGCTATTGGGTGTTCGTATGTAGCATAGATAGATGCGTTGGTTTGGGATAGTCGTATTACCTTGTTGACCTTCGTCAAGGGTATATACGGGTGGGTTCAAATTAACCTGGACAATGACGGGTAGAACTTGACATGTGACTTATGATTTGTTGACCTTCGTCAAGGTCATAAGAGCATGGGGCAAAAATCCACATCGGGAGTTTCAAAAGAACTGAAACTTGCTAGCGTTGCATACCATTTGGAGTGTGATGATTCTGGTAGGATTCCTTCAGTTTATCGCATGATGATATTTGGATCCCGATCCTACTGTGAGTATATGCTATTCCTCCGGAACTTTCTCACTTAACGATCAATGCTATAAACCAAGTAGGTTCCTAGAAAGGTGTTAGCGGGGCTATGCCCACAGGGAAAAGAGGTTATTTAATTAAGGAACTTCGCGAAAGCGTTGGAAAACCTCCCTCGAAGTACCGACACCAGCCTGGCCGAACGGTTAAGCAAGAATTGTACGGTGAGATTGATCCTGACTAATTCTTCCTTTTTGGTTTGAGGAGGGATTCAAGAGACAATGGGAGCCATCCTGTTTAGACAAATTAAAAACCAATCTAAACTTCCAAGAAGCATCATGCTGAGTGTTTTCTTCTCTCTCTCTTAATTGTAGCGACCAAGTGACCAGACATAGGTTACATCTAGATAATAAAATGACTGACCCTGACTGTTATGATTGGCAAAGGTCTGTCCCGATGTCCATTGCCCATGACAAGCTGGGACACCTCTTAACTAATCAAACCCCTGCCGTCTCAGGTCCAGTTTCCCCTGTCACGGATATTTATATCCGCGGGACATCGGAAAAGGACTGTGCAAAAGCCAAGTGCCTCGTGTTAGCCTCAGTTGATGGTGCAAACCAGAGGCAACATGAGAAGATGGACTCCGTTTCTATCTTCCTCCATAACAAAGATTTATATGGAGAGCAATCTCGTATCGCAAGATATGAGACCTCGAACGAATTGCTTCAAGCGAGGTTGGCTGGAGGGTCATCTGTAAGGGGCAACGTCCTTACAGAGACCAGCTATTTTGAGCTCACGGACCTGGAGACCACGTTGGAGAATGGGTCAAGTACTGACTTAATTCTACAGTCCCTGCCCTCTGCTTATACCCTGAAGGAAACCAGGGAAGATGAAGGAAAAGCAGGGGAAAAAGTTTCAGGACTGGATATAGTAAAAGAGGGACGTTCCTATTGTAACGGGAATGAACATTGGCAGAAAGATTGCAGGGCTAGCAAAGCCAGTAGACAGAATTCGAAGCATGTTGTGGCTTCGGCTTCGGGTGTGTTTATGATAGAGAACTGTATGTCAGTTAACCCTACTTCCTGGGTATTGGATACCGGATCAGGATCTCACATCTATAATTCATTACAGGCTCTGAGAAACCGTAGGGTTATCAGGAAAGGTGATATGACTCTCAGGGTTGCTAACGGAATGAGCATGGATGCTGAATCCATAGGGGAATATCATCTTGGACTGACAACTGGGCAGATATTGATTTTGCGTAACTGTTTGTATGTACCAGGTGCGACTTGTAATATCATATCTGTATCCTTACTTTCTAAGGAAGGATATGAATTTACTTTTTTAAGCGATGTAGTACACATCCACCTAAATCAAGTTCTGATTGGGTCAGGTACATTAAATAACGGGATATACGTATTAAATCAATCTCAGATATTCAGTGTCCAGAACACACTTAAAAGAAAGACTCCAGAAACAAATCAGGCTTTCTTATGGCATTGTAGACTGGGTCACATTAATGAGACACGATTAACTAAGTTACATAAAGATGGATACTTGAATCCGTTCGAGTATCAGTCTTATGCCACTTGTGAATCTTGTCTCATGGGAAAGATGACAAAGACTCCGTTCACTAGACACGGATTAAGAGCAAGCGAGCTCTTGGGACTCATACACAGTGATGTGTGTGGTCCAATGTCTACACATGCGCGAAGTGGTTATTCATACTTCATTACTTTCACAGATGATTTCTCTAGGTATGGACATGTCTTCTTAATGAAGCACAAATCCGAGGCCTTTGGGAAATTTCGGGAATACAAGAATGAAGTTGAAAAACAAACAGGCAAAAGTATAAAGACACTGAGATCTGATCGAGGTGGTGAATACTTGAGTGCCGAGTTTCTGGACTACTTAAAAGAGAATGGGATTCTCTCTCAGCGTACTCCTCCATACACACCACAACACAACGGTGTATCTGAAAGGCGGAATCGAACCCTATTGGATATGGTTCGTTCCATGATGAGTAAGGCTGAGTTACCGCAATTTTTCTGGGGTTATGCACTAGAAGCAGCTGCATATCTCTTAAACAAGGCTCCAACCAAGACTGTGCCTACCACCCCATATCAGATGTGGAGTGGGAAGAAACCCTGTCTTAAGTATCTTAAGGTATGGGGATGTCCAGCTTTTGTAAAAAAGCAGCATGCGGACAAGCTCGAGGCACGCTCAGTACTGTGTAAGTTTGTGGGATACCCAAAGAACTCCAGGGGGTATCTTTTCTATTCCGCAGAAGAACAAAAAGTTTTTGTTTCTCCGCATGCCCACTTCTTGGAAACTAAATTTTTGGAAAATCAGATAAGTGGGAGCGCAATAGAACTGGAAGAAATTCCAGAACCATAAGCTGTTACTGAAAGCTGGGATGAACCAGAAGTTTCAGAGGAACCGGACATTCCTGCGCCGCTCCGCAGAAGTAGTAGGCGGTCTCATCCGCCCGAGAGATACTTCGGTTTTCTCATAGACGGGGATAGAGAGGATTGCACTATTGATTATGATGAGCCTACTAGCTTCCAGCAAGCCATTCAGAGCGGTGACTCGGTAAAATGGCTGGATGCAATGCAGATCGAAATGGAGTCCATGTACACCAACAAAGTATGGACGTTGGACGTTGCTCCAGACGGGGTAAAACCCGTAGGATGCAAGTAGATCTTCAAAAGGAAGATTGGTGTAGATGGACAGGTTGAGACCTATAAGGCTAGACTTGTTGCAAAGGGTTTTCGTCAAAGACCTGGTTTGGACTATGACGAAACCTTTTCTCCAGTGGCTATGCTGAAATCCATTCGGGTCCTTCTTGCCATTGCTGCCTTCCACGATTATGAAATCTGGCAGATGGACGTAAAGACGGCTTTCCTAAATGGATATTTGGAAGAGTGCGTCTATATGGATCAGCCAGAGGGATTCATTCAGAGTGGGAGCAGCGGTAAAGTGTGCAAGTTGCTCAAGTCCATCTATGGACTCAAGCAGGCATCGCGGAGTTGGAACATCTGCTTTGATGATACTGTCAAAGAATTCGACTTTGTCAAAAACCCAGATGAACCATGCATTTACAGTAAGATTGTAGGGAGAAGTGTGGTATTCCTCGTCTTGTACGTCGATGACATTCTCCTAATAGAAAATGATATTCCTATGTTACAGTCAGTCAAATGATTCTTGTCACAGAGGTTCTCCATGAAGGACCTGGGCGATGCCAACTACATTCTGGGGATCCAGATCTATCGTGATAGATCTAAAAGGATGTTGGGACTTTCACAGTCAAGGTACATCGACACCATACTGAAACGATTCAGTATGGAAGATTCCAAGCACGGTAATCTACCGGCTTGTCACGGAATCACCCTCTCCAAAGAGATGTCTCCCAAGACTGATTTGGAAAGGGCTCGCATGTCATCAATACCCTACGCATCTGCGGTAGGATCTATTATGTATGCGATGTTGTGTACCAGACCAGATGTAGCATACGCATTGAGCGTTGTAAGCCGGTATCAGTCGAACCTAGGGGAGAAACACTGGATAACAGTAAAGAACATTCTCAAGTACCTGAGAAGGACTAAGGAGATGTTCTTGGTGTATGGCGGAAAAGACCTCCAGATCGAGGCCTTTGCTGACTCCAGCTTCCAGAGTGACAGGGATGACTCCAAGTCCATGTCAGGTTATGTCTTTACCCTCAATGGAGGGGCGGTTTGCTGGAAGAGTTCCAAGCAGGAAACCGTTGCTGACTCAACTATGGAAGCGGAGTACATAGCTGCTTGCGATGCTGCAAAGGAAGCTGTCTGGATGAAGAAGTTCCTCACGGAGCTTCAGGTGGTTCCTACCAGTGTTGATCCAATACCGCTGTATTGTGAAAACAACGGAGCTATAGCTTTAGCGAAGGAACCCAGGTCCCATCAGAAGTCCATGCACATTTTGAGGCGGTACCACCTGATCAGGGAGATCGTTGATCGCCGGGAGATCGAGGTGAAGAGAGTAAATACAGAAGATAACACTGCTGATCCACTCACGAAGGCCTTACCCCAGACTCAGTTCGAGCGGCTGATCGAGATGATAGGTCTTCGATACGCCAGTTCATGGCCTTAGTGCAAGTGGGAGATTGTTAGTGTATATGCCCTAGAGGCCATTACTGTATCATACTAGTTTGTATATTACTTAATGGAAGCTTGGGATATTCACCTTGTATAAACAATCTTGCTCAATATAGTAGTATGCTACTTGGTTTGTTTCTACTTCAATGTGTACATGTGTTTATTTTAGTATATCACCTATACACATTAGTGGAGCCCTTAGGATCTTTGCTTGATTACCAGCGTTGTGATGGCAGTCACACTAGTGGGGGCTCGGTAATCTATAAGCACATCCTTATGCAGGTCCCTAGTCGCAGGACTATCGAGACAGGGCATCGATACTCCGGAGTAGACTAGCGTATGCGCTTCTCATCCCAGTGTGGGAGATGGTCTGTCCCACAGCCATCAGTACGTCGTACTGGAGATAGTATGCTGGTGCTCGTTGGGTTACGAGTACACTGGACAGGACTCGTCGGGAACTGTTGGTTGGTACTATACCAATCGTCAGTTATCAGTTCCCAGGTGACATGAGTACAGCTTAGTCCGCTGACTTGACACTGTCACTTCGCCTCGAGTGTGTTCCCACTGCACTTAGATTACTCCCCTACCACGGCTTAAAGGAGTCGTGCAAACAGGTGGTAGTTGGGTGCAGTCCCGAAACACTTGGAGGCAGTGACGGTTAGACAGGATTCGTCTCTCCCGGTATTGGGGGTTGACATCGCGCTGTGTCTAGGAGAGCCATTACACGAGTAGTCCCTGGCCAGGGCAAGCGAGATATACTGGTAGGTTTCCAGTGTTATCTCAGGGTGTTCTGGGCTTCACTCCGACATGACTTGTACCGCTATTAGGGGACTGACGTTTACCGCCCCCTAGGCCCGCCATGCGATGTATCAGACGAGCAGACCGGACTGTACAGAGAGATTGTCACATTCAGACTCAGTAGGAGTTCAGATGGGTTTCACCTCGTCAGTCTTCTTGTCGGCATCTACCTGGGGACCGTTATGCACAGCTAGTGCCGCTTGCGGTCTGTGGTTATACCCACTGCCAGCGTAGTGTCAAGTCTTTAGAGTCCCACACAGAAAGCTATTCGCCTTTATGCAAAAGAGTAGGGGTCGCATGGTTTTGCGACAGGTCGCATGGTTTTGCGACAGGGTTCGGTCACATCCATGCACTTGTGCACGTACAGTGTCCGGACATTTGACACTAGCGGGCTTTGGTTTAAGACAGATCCTAGTGTAAATTTTGGGATTGGTTTTATCTCGTTTTTATTCGTGTTCCTCGGAACGCGGATGCGGGTGTGTATGCACAGTTGACAGAGAGACAGAGGCAGATGATTCTCATTGGGGTTATTGACTGTTGACTGTTGACCATTGACTTTTGCTTAACTCTAATGAGAATAAGAAATATTATTAACATTAATATTAATTAAGTATTATAGTGACATGGTTGTTGAGGGGTTGACTTTGTTGACTTGTTGACTTTGTTGACCGGTTGACTAGGTTGGACTAGTTGACCATCATCATGACAATGACTATCATTCCATGGCAAAGACTTTTGCTTGCTTGTTTATTTATGCAAAATGAGTGCATGAAATGATATAGCCATTTTGACTTAAATCATCACACAATACTTGATTATTATCTTTGTTATGATGGCTTTTGGATTATGAGAGGTGAGAATGAGAAGAGTATGGTTCATTCTATCATTTACTTTCTCTCTCTTGAGCTTTCTCATTCTCAAGCTCTCCCTCTTCCTCTTGCTCTCTCTACCACAAGGCAAACCATTCTCATGTGTTGAGACTCATTACCTTAGAGATAAAAAGACACCAAAACATTCCTCTACTCATTCTAGTTCACAAGGCCTAGCAAGCCAAGTGATCTACTTTCTTCAAAGTTCGAAGAAGAAGCCAAAGGTAGAAGCTTTCGGGTGGATCCATCTTCGGCGCAAGGAGACGACGAGGTGAGGCCGATCCGTACACCAGGAGGAGTCGAAGACGAAGGAGTTCAAGAAAGGTATAGCCCCCTAACCGAGTAGGTAAACTCTTGTTAGGTTGTTAGTTAGTATTTTAACAAAGATCCGTATTGGTAGTCCATGTTACCACCCTCTTGAAAATCGTTTTTCACCACTTCCGCAACCCCGTAAGAACCGGGGAAGGGTAGCATGGACTTACAAATTCTAACGTCGTGGTTTTCTTTACTTGCTTTTATGATGCATACATGTGTTGTTTAACGTCTTCTAATCACTATACGTTGATTAGAAGGGGTTGCACCCATCTTATTTATCTGTGGTGTTGCTTGTAATATCTTTGAGATGATTTTGACGGATTGTCATGATGGATAGCCTATAGTGCAATGTTTGTAAGTCTACGGTAGCGCCCCGGCCGCCGATCCGAGGCCAAATGCGGAAACAAAAACTTTTTAGGAAACCGGCGTTATCGTAGTCTTTAATCCCGGATCGAACCATTAACACTAAACTAGCTAACTACTAAGAAGTGAGAGTGGCTATACCGATTGATCCGTGTCCTTCGGTCTTTGGCCACCATCCCAAGCTCCTCGCGGCATCTCCGATCATTGGTCTCCTCGTCGGAAGGGCACCACATCAATGAGTCTTTTTACGGGCTCCCGCTTCATCCGAAGCAACTCGGATACGAAGTTTGCTAGCCGACGTGTCCAAGGTGAAGTAGAGAATGTGTGCGATCACTTTGTCTCAAGCATCCATTGATTCTCAACACATGAGAGTGTATGGATGGAGGTTGAAGATGAAGCCATTGGTGGAAATGGTGAGCTAGAGGAAGAAGAAGAAGAGGTTTTCTTTTCTATTGTGTTGTATGATAAAAATGAGAGCAAGAATAATAATACAAAAGCTAACCCCAAGCCTATGGCTGCCCTCTCTCTCTCCACCCATCAATTCAACACAATAAACAAATCCTAATGTGACATTAGCACAAATAAAGAGACCATGAGTCACTAAACATGTCCAAGTCACATTAAATGCACCTCATTATGAACTAAGCTCATAATTTCCACCAAAATAAACTTTAACCCAAATGTTTAGTCCAACCAAAAGATACGGCAAAATCTAAAGTAAACTCGTGACGGATCACAAGGATACCCTTCACCTGTATATACATACCTTCATCCGCATTCCGACTGAATGCGAATGCGATGAGACTAAAGTAATCCAAAAAATCTAATACTAGGATCCGGCTTAAACCAAAGCCAACTAGTATGATATGTCCGATCATGATCCATGCACGACTGCACGTATATGATCGAACCCTACCATAATACTATACGGCATCTACAACGTTTCGCCCGAAACTTGAGAAACTGTCTGTGGGGGACTCTAAAGACTCGTCAATATTTTGGCTATGGATTTAACCACTAGCACGTCAGCGGTACTAACTGTACGTAACGGGCTACCAGGTATTGACCAAAAGGGAGGTCGATGAGCGAACTCATCCTGACACCCTACTGAGCCTGTCAGTGACAATATCCGTACAGTCCGGTCCGTTCGTCTATGAGTGTCGCAAGTCGGGCCTAGGGGGTTGGTAAAAGTCAGACCCCCAAAAGCGGTACATGTCATGTCGGAGTGTAGCCCAGAACACCCTGAGATACTACTGGAATACCTACCAGTAAATCTCCTGCCTTGGCCAAGGACTTCGTGTAATGGCTCTCCTAGACACAGCGCGATCTCACCCCCAATACCG
Source organism: Agapanthus africanus (assembly GCA_030015575.1). Taxonomy (NCBI): domain Eukaryota; kingdom Viridiplantae; phylum Streptophyta; class Magnoliopsida; order Asparagales; family Amaryllidaceae; genus Agapanthus; species Agapanthus africanus. The sequence continues at coordinate 352,522,092 of JASDDO010000012.1, read as the reverse complement.
GGAGAGACGAAACCCCTGCCGATCCGCTCATTGCTTCCATGTGGCTCGGGACTGTACCCAACTAAAACCTGTTTGCACGACTCTTTTGAGCCGTGGTAGGGTAGTAATCAAAGCACAGTGGGAACTCACACGAGACAAATGACGATCTCAGGTCGATGAACTAACCTGTACACATGTCACCAGGGAACTGCTATTTAACGCTAGGTATAAAACTAACTAGCATGTTCCCGGCGAGTCCTGTCGGGTGTACTCATAACCCAATGAGCACCTGTATATGTCTTAGGTGAACCAACTGACACCAATGGCTTGTGAGACCAGCCACCGCCCCTCGTCGGGGTCTCGATCCGTATACACTAGTCTACTCTGGAGTATCGATGCCCTGTCTCGAAACTCCCTCGACTAGGGACCTTTTAAGGATGTGCTTATAGACCCCAGCTCCCACGTATATGATCGCCATCATACTGCTGGCCGTCAAGCAATAATCCTAAGGGCTCTATCAACGTGTAATAGTAATCTGTAATATCACCTAAAGCATGTACACGATGATAAAGATAAACCAGATAGCATACTATCATCTTGAGTAAGACTGTCCTTCCGGCATAGGTCCTCCCTCAATCATTGCAATCACGTGCCTGCGATCCAATAATTGACTTTGAGGGCACTATATCCAACAATCTCCCATTTGCACTCAAGGCTAATTATTCCGATGTCGCATACTCACAGCCTGTGTGATACCGAACACCCAACTCCTCTACTGATCAGTCTCACAAAGCTCGTTTGTGAAACTATTGCGTTTGAGGAATAGCCTTAGTGAGTGGATCCGCTCTGATGTTTCTTTCTATGTCTCACTTTATCTTAAGTTCGCGGAGAAATCCATCTCCCGAAATGAGCAATACATGTTTTAGAATATGTCTGGATATCTGATGGGACCTAGTTCATAAATAAACTCCAAATCCAAACTTCTTAGACTGTATCGTCAACTGAACTTAATCAGTATCCTGCGCCATGCCTCCCCCAGTATCCGTTTGTTCCTCCTGTCCACACTACCGCCCTTTGTCAGAGGGAAAGCTTTAACTCTGACAGTCACTCTGTCATCCAGGTCACCTTAGAAGTCTGGAATGATAACCGTCTCCCGAAGGAGGTTGTTGTTATCATATCCCTAGAACATCCTCTTATGTTCATAAACTGCTTCAGAAAGCTTCTCCGGGATTGGATTAATATCAACTTATTGCATCTAGTGCAAAAACAACATCTGGTGTGGTACTTGACATCTCATGATTGACTCAATTGCCTAAGCAAGTGATATGCCAATCATGCGCATCCCTCTCCCCTTTAGTCTGCAAGACACCTTTAGAGAGGGTGACTCCATCACCTGCAGGTATACTACCGTGCCAGGAGTTGCCATTCTAAAACACCTTTAGAATGTTGTCTAAGTACCCAGATTGGGAAACTACCCAAATCTAGATCTAAAACCATAGATCTAGTAACCAGAATATCTGATATAATATCCATATCCTATGTGGAGAAACCACTGTATGACAACCAAAGTATAACCAATCGTAGTATAGGAATTTCACTTCCTACTCTTTGTATGTCATCCAAATACCAGGACATCACACCCTACTACCTTCTCAACAGATCCATTCCCTATTCCGATGAAGTCAAAGCCCATGACTTTCACATCAAAAATAGATGATCTATCTTCGCTATATCTGCTTTAGTCTATAAATAGACATAAGCTACTTGCTCACTATTCTTCCGCTGCTCCCACTGACTACGACAACCCTCTGGCAGATTCATACACACGTGCACTTCTAAAGCTAGTTTAGAACGGCGCTATACTCATCATCCTGCCGGGTCTGATAGCCTGGAATAACAGTAGTGTCAAGTCTGGGTAAACAAGAACCTCCCTGTCATCGTCTTTGAGGCTACCGGAGTACCTCTCGGGTGCCTGAGGTTACCCACCATATCTGCGGAGTGGCTAATGAAATGTCAATCCAGATCGAATCTTTAGGTTCTTATCAAATTTTCAGTAATCGTTTGTGGTTCTGAAATCACTTCCAGTTCTACCATACTGCCACTACTGTTTTTTGAAAAAATCCATTTTTATTAAGACTGTGGCGAGTCAAGAACAATATCACAATTGATCTTCCAGATGGTAGAAAGTTAACCCTCGTCATAGCCCGGGTCAACCCACAAACAGCCATTACAGAAACGTGCCTTGAGTTATCCAGAGTCTGGTTTTAAGCATAACCCGGAAAACTCCATATACCTTAACATCGTTAAGATATGAGACATTCTATATCTAATATAGAAACAGAGGCACTGATTTAATTGGAACCAGATTCAAATCATGCAGCTATCTCCAGTGCATGTCAACTAAATGGAAGGAGGCCGATCAGCGTTACTCAACTTAGGAGTGCATCCAAAACATGAGTTACCTGAAAGAGAAACAAGTTTCTCAAAACCATTACTATCAACTGAATACCGAATACAAGTATCTACATCTTCGATCACCTTGAAGAATCCTGATACTTGCAACACCTGGTCTCTACTTTATTCTTATACCTATAACTTCTCAAAACTTAGATCTTGCATTTCTACGAAACACTTGTCTAAAAGCTAGAGAAGTCACAAGTAAACAGAATATAGTACGAGGACCAACCCCTCTGTCCTAATAGACACTGGACAACATACAATACTTTGTATAAGTCCGCTGAGTTGTATAACTCAAACCCTATGCGTCGTAGGTTGAAAACTGTACTATAGTTATGAAGAATTACACCGCTGTTGAATGCTCCTTACCTAACCATCAACTGATATAGGTAAATGTCATGGACATAATTTCAAAAGGTTATATCTCACTTTATAAAAATAAACGTACAGATATATCAATTTAAAATTGGTGCATAACAACGGATATTCAAAACCAAATATCTGCCGTCCGGCAAACAGCCCAGGCGATTTCCTCAAATATCACCAATTAAAACGAATTCCGATATAATGAGTACAATCACCTAATTCCCAATAACTTACTCCCATTCATCATCTGTAAAACCATACAGATGTGAGAATCATACCTGGTAAATACATACCCTGGGATAAGGGCTAATTGGGAAATCAGTTTTCCTTTAACAATACACAGTGAAACTGAAACATGTAAATGTTTCGGGGGGTATCCGTGTATTCCTAGTAATGCCTCTTCCATTATCAGATTCACAGCTATAACCGTATATTTCTTTGCCATCTCTCCAAATCCCTTTATATGTCTTTAGTCATTACCTTCTGTACACCTCCTTTAGGCCAAATGGTTTTCTTCCTTCCCTACCGTTCGGCACCAGCCTATGGTTTGGAAGAAGACTATCCAATAAGCATAATAGGTGTACTGTCCTAATCCTAGGAGCACTCGCAATGCGAGAGAAGGTAAGATAAAAGACAACTGAATAAACCTTATTCTATTTCTCCTGAACCAGAATCCATCCCCGAACTAGAACAAGTTCCTTCGAGTTCGTATATAACCATATGATGGAATATCCAATAACTGTGGATTTTCGTACTGATACGAGGTTTTCTGGAGTAATACCAAGGTGAAGTAGGAGTGGCGATGAAATATGTGGTTTGGTCATGAATGATAGCAGTTGCAATTTACTTTGCCCTCTTTCTAATCCCTTTATCTGTCTTAACTTATTACCTTCTGTACACTATCGTTAGGCTAATTGGTTTTCTTCATTCCCCACCGTTCAGCACCTGCCTATGGTTTGGAAGAAGACTATCCAATTGGCGTAATAGGTGTACCGTCCTAATCCAAGGAGCACCCGCAACCTGTGAAAAGGTAAAAGGAAAAGACAACTGAATAGTCCTATTCATTTTCTCCAGAACCGGAAACTATCCTCGAATCTGGAACAGGTTCCTTCGAGTTCGTATATAACCATACGATGGTTTTATCCAATGGAAGTGGACGTTCGTAGTGATACGAAATGTTCCGGAGAAAAAGGGTAAAAGTAGGAGTGGCAATGAGGTATGCAACTCTGACAATCCAAAAGCCAGTGTTTTAAGAAGGTTCGGTTAATCTTGGTCACTGAGTCATAGTCTAGGGTCGGGCCATGGTCGCTGCCAAAAAGAGAGAGAAAAGAAACACTCTGCGTGCACTCTAACCAAGATCAGAATGGTTATCAATTTATCTAATCAGGAAACCTCCCACTGTAACATCAAATTCTCCTCCAAACCTGAAAGATGAATTAGTCGGGATCACCCGAGGAGTAAACCAACTCATCAGTGGGAATCGGGATCCAACTATCACCGCATGATGACATGAAGGAGTCCATTCACGTTATCACTCTCCAGAAGGTATGTGCATGCCTGACAAGTTTCAGTTTCTTTAGAAACTCCCGAAGTGATTTTTACCCCTAGGACCCAAGTGATCTTGACTGAGCCAACATATCAAAGGATCCTAGCCATGTTCAACCCGTCATTATCTTGATTGCATTAGACCCACCCGCACGAGTCCTTGACTGAGCCAAAATGACCGTATGACTGTCCTAACCAATCACATATCCATAAGACAAAAAAGCATTACAAAGCTACCGCACACTACGCCTCGGCTGAGCACAACATACGTAGCACGAATACTAAGCAATACTAATCTGAAATGATGGAGGGCTACGGTTGGTTTTTGGCGAAAAACCTTTAACGTAATGAACTTGATATCGTTGAAGGAACCGGATAGCTTTATATAAATATAGTGGCGAAAACCTTTGCTAAAGAGGTCACTCCCGGTGAAGGGATCTCGGCTCTTTCCCCGTAGAATGAGGTGCAGGATATTCCAACTGAATACCGCGATGCAAAGCAAAAAGTTATCGATTATAGTGAAGTTATTACCCAGATGCAAACTTCTGTCCAAGGGGTCACTCCCGATGAAGGGATCTCGGCCCTTGCCTCGTTTAATGAGGTGCAGGATATTCATAACCGAATACCACTGTGCAAAACAAATGGGAACGTCCTTGCAATAACAGCCCTTTTGAAAATTGTTCCAACAACATCGAATAGGTTTGTTTTCCTCGCATTGATCTGAATCAACGCAGTCCCATCAATTAATCACACCACAAAAGAACGACAATATGATGTACGTATATGCCATCCGCATTCACCACTGGGTCCCGTCATCACCCGTTAGATTACTTAACTAACGACAGAGCGGGGACTGGACTAGCGCGGGTGTAAAACATATACAACATCTACTAGTATATATATAGCAATATATAATAATCGCTCCAGGCATGATAAATGCAGCATCACAGAAAAGTAATAAGCATCACAGAACAATACAGATAATCTGGGAGCCCCGGGTTTCCTTTGAGCCTCAACTGAAACCCGACGTTCCCCTGGTCGTGTGAATAGCCTGTGCAATGAAATCCTAGACCCCTATGGGCGCGGCAAGTTACCCGCCAAAACCAGAAGAGAAGTAGCCCCCTTCAACAAAGTGAATGGGCTACCCAGCACTTCACGGAATCCGGTAACTTGAGCACCCCTCCTTGGGTCATCCTATACCCCCTACGAGTGCGGAAAATAGCCCGCCAATTCTAGAGTGAAGCCCCCTCCATCTCAAAGCCATAAGATGCGGGCCCATTGCCCTCTAGAACCCAGCTATCCGTGCACTCCACCGCGGGGTAATCCTAGTACAGAAAAGAAATATATATACAACGAGTGCATTGACCTCAACCCGGTCATGCCCCAAAAGAATAATATACAAACAGGCAGTGACGGCAGTCCACATGTCGGACGCTCGCCCCGCAATAACAAATGTACAAATAATACCAAACTGTACTAACATTGCACCAAGCTATCCACCACGACTAATCCGCAACAACACAGCACAACACAGAACATCAACGTGAATGTCACGTTCGCAAATCCGTCTAAAAGAGCTATAGCAATTAGACAAGATTTACCGCTCGAATGACATTCACGGTCATAGATAGTAATGTAAGTACTGCGAACTAACTTATTTAAAATTCCGATCGACAAAACTTCCCGAAGTGGGCCCCAAGTACAAATCCAGTACTCAAAATAAATCTGGGCCAAAACTAAATATTCCAGAAACCACATTTTCACACAAAAGACCAGCACAAGAAAAATGGTGCACTGAAGCCACATAAAAGCGGCGGAACCGCGGCCAAAACGTGGTTATTGCCGCGGTTCCACGGCGTTACCGTGGATTCACGCTACCAAATTTCTACAGAGGTCTTAAAAAAGCCTGCTTGATTTTCTGACATACCCAAAATAATTTTTCGACCACAAAAACATTTCGACAGAAACTCATAAAATGGAAATGCGGTTTCGGAAATTTTGATCGATCGATGTTTTAAACATGTTAGAACAAGCTAATAAAGGTTAATGGCATGGTTCTGATACCATGTAAATCTACGGTAGCTCCCCGTCCGCCGATCCGAGGCCAAATGCGGAAACAAAAACTTTTTGGGAAACCGGCGTTATCGTAGTCTTTAATCCCGGATTGAACCATTAACACTAAACTAGCTAACTACTAAGAAGTGAGAGTGGCTATACCGATCGATCCGTGTCCTTCGGTATTTGGCTACCATCCCAAGCTCCTCGCGGCATCTCCGATCTCCGGTCTCCTCGTCGGAAGGGAACAACATCAATGTGTCTTTTTACGGGCTCCCGCTTCATCCGAAGCAACTCGGACACGAAGTTTGCTAGTCGACGTGTCCAAGGTGAAGTAGAGAATGTGTGCGATCACTTTGTCTCAAGCATCCATTGATTCTTAACACATGAGAGTGTATGGATGGAGGTTGAAGATGAAGCCATTGGTGGAAATGGTGAGCTAGAGGAAGAAGAAGAAGAAGAGGTTTTCTTTTCTATTGTGTTGTATGATAAAAATGAGAGCAAGAATAATAATACAAGAGCTAACCCCAATCCTATAGCTGCCCTCTCTCTCTCCACCCATCAATTCAACACAATTAACAAATCCTAATATGAAATTAGCACAAATAAAGAGACCATGAGTCACTAAACATGTCCATGTCACATTAAATCCACCTCTTTATGAACTAAGCTCATAATTTCCACCACAATAAACGTTCACCCAAATGTTTATTCCAACAAAAAGATACGGCAATATCTAAAGTAAACTCGTGAAGGATCATAAGGATACCCCTCCCCTGTATATACATACCTGCATCTGAATTCCGACTGAATGCGAATGCGATGAGACTAAAGTTATCCAACAAATCTAATACTAGGATCCGGCTTAAACCAAAGCCCACTAGTATGACCCGACCGATCATGATTCGTGCATGACTGCACGTATATGATCGAACCCTGCCATAATAATATACAGCCTCTACAACGTTTTGCCCGAAAATTGAGAAACTGTCTTTGGGGGACTCTAAAGACTCGTCAATACTTTGGCTGTGGATTTAACCACTAGCACGTCAGTGGTACTAGTTGTACGTAACGGGCTACCAGGTATTGACCAAAAGAGAGGCCTATGAGCGAACTCATCCAGACACCATACTGAGCCTGTCAGTGACAATATCCGTACAGTTCGGTCCGTTCGTCTATGAGTATTGCATTTCGTGCCTAGGGGGTTGGTAAAAGTCAGACCCCCAAAAGCGGTACATGTCGTGTCGGAGTGTAGCCCAGAACACCCTGAGATACTACAGGAATACCTGCCAGTAAATCTCCTGCTTTGGCCAAGGACTTTATGTAATGGCTCTCCTAAACACAGCGCGATCTCACCCCCAATACCGGGAGAGACGAAACCCCTGCCGATCCGCTCACTGCCTCCATGTGGCTCGGGACTATACCCAACTAAAACCTATTTGCACGACTCCTTTGAGCCATGGTAGGGTAGTAATCAAAGCACAGTGAGAACTCACACGAGACAAATGACGATCTCAGGTCGATGAACTAACCTGTACACATGTCACCAGCGAACTGCTATCTGACGCTAGGTATAAAACCAACTAGCATGTTCCCGGCGAGTCCTGTCCGGTGTACTCATAACCCAATGAGCACCTGTATATGTCTTAGGTGAACCAACTGACACCAATGGCTTGTGAGACCAGCCACCGCCCCTCGTCGGGGTCTCGATCCGTATACACTAGTCTACTCTGGAGTATCGATGCCCTGTCTCGAAACTCCCTCGACTAGGGATCTTTTAAGGATGTGCTTATAGACCCCAGCTCCCACGTATATGATCACCATCATACTGCTGGCCGTCAAGCAATAATCCTAAGGGCTCTATCAACGTGTAATAGTAATCTGTAATATCACCTAAAGCATGTACACGATTATAAAGATAAACCAGATAGCATACTATCATCTTGAGTAAGACTGTCCTTCCGTCATAGGTCCTCCCTCAATCATTGAAATCACGTGCCTGCGATCCAATAATTGACTTTGAGGGCACTATATCCAACAATGTTTGTTGTACATTTTTGATTCATTTGTATATTCATTATTTCGGGGTGAGCGTCCGACATGTGGATTGTTGTTTCTTCCTGGTTATATAGTCTTTTATTCGGGCACGGTCGGGTTGAGGTCGACATCACCACTGTATATATTTTTCTTTTTTGTACAAGGATTACCCCACGGTAGAGTGCTCGAGTAGCCGGGTTTTAGAGGGCAATAGGCCTCCATCTTATGGCGTTGGGATCGGAGTGCCTTACTCTAAAATTGGCACGTTATTCGCCGCACTCGTACGGGGTATAGGATGACCTATGGTGGAGCGCTCAGGTTACCAGATTCCGTGATGTGTTGGGTAGCCCATTCACCTTGTTGACTGGGGTTGCCTCTCTTCAGGAATTAGCGGGTAACTTTCCGCGCTCATAGGGGTCTTGGTTATACATTTTATGGGTTATCCACACGACCGGGGAACGTCGGGTTTCATTTGTGGCTCGAATGAAACCCGGGGCTCCAAGTTTATTCGCTTTTCCATTTTTCTTATCGCTTATCTATGATGTTGCTTATATCTTGCATGGGACGAATGGTTATATATATATTAGTATATGTTGTATATGTTTTTCCTCCGCATTAGTCCAGCCCCACTTTGCTGTTAGTTAAGTAACCTAACGGTGCATGACGGGCCCGTGGCAAATGCGGATGGCATATACTACATTGTATTTTCGTTATTTTCTGGTGTGATAGGCTTTAATTGATGGGACCGCATTAATTTTGATTAATGCAAGGAAAATAAACCTAAATGATGTTGTCGGAACAAATTTCGAAAAAGTATAGTCGTAATCTTTTGCTTTGCATAATTGTATTCGTTTAGGAAGATCCAGCAACTCATTCGAGGAGGCAAGAGCCTAGATTCCTTCACGGGAAGTGACCTCTTGATCAAAAGTTTATGTTATTATAGATAACACGGTTTTCTTTAAAACCACTAGTTTTCAAAAGCGGAGCCTAAACCACTCATTTTCGAAACTACTCGGTTCCTTCAACGATATCAAGTTCATTATGTTAAAGGTTTACGCCAAAAACCAGCCGTAGCCCTCCGTCATTTCCTATAAATAATACTTAGTAATCGTTCTGCATTTGTTGACTGTGTCAAGGCGTAGTGTACGGTAGCTAAGTACTGCTTATTTGTAGCATACAATGTGATTGGTTAGGATAGTCATGTAACTGTTTACCACCGAAAACAGAGACGAACTGGGATAGATCGTCTTGCCTGAATCTGGGGGCATATGCTATTTGGACTTCTACATCTACCTCTCCGAAGATACCAAGTTGATTTATGGCACCATATATCGGAGGTTTGGACATATACGACCGTTGTAGCAGACTTCATCAGATTTCATCTCATTTATTAGGGGGTTTTGATCGTGGGGACGCTCTTCCCTGTAGGCGCAAGCCTCTGCAGTTAATTACGTTATCGCATTGCGATAACCACTTTCTCCTGCTCCGGAAGTTCACTTCGTGTCGTGTGTTATTTTTTTTTTATTTCGCGTTACCCGTGGATTGTATACGGAGACTAGTTTATGTCGTTGCCCGTAGGGCGCGGATTAGTCCAAATCCTTATATTTTAGATTTAGGCTTGGGTTAAGGATTTGCTTGACGGGGTTTTGAACTTAGGTTGTATATTCCTACGGTTCAGAAATATCTTTGTTTATTTAAGGATCGTTAATCTAGTTTGAGATTAAGATCAACTTAAATCTATAAGCGAGCATTTGGGCTCAGTTTGTTTTCGCTAAGGATACATTAATCTTATTTGAGAATAAGATCAACTTAACAACATTTTTACTTAAGATCCAGCAAAAGAGAATATGGGCTCAGCTGCAAGAAAATTTCAGAGACTTAGCCAATTTGGGCTTAGTCTGGTTAGTCTTTTTTTTATTCAAAAGTGCTAAGCACTTATTTGGGTTCTGTTTGTTCAACCCTTTTCTTTTTATGTAAAAGTGCTAAGCACTTATTTGAGCTCTGATGCTCACAGTTATGTTATGTGAAGCATTCAGTCATGAGTGCTGACCAATAAATGTTGAACATTTTAGTCGTTTTGACTAAATGTGAAGTGCTAAGCACTTCTTATGGCGTCCACATGAAGTGCACGTACGGTGCTGGGTGCTGCCCAATTAGTGCTAAGCACTTAGCCGTTTTGGCTACATATGAAGTGCTAAGCACTTTATAGATGGTGCCCACGTGAGGAGCACTTGCGGCGCTGGACGCTGCCCGATCAGAGCTAAGCACTAAGCCGTTTTGATTGTATATGGAGTGCTAAGAACTTTTGTGTGGCGCCCATGTGAGGAGCACGTGAGGCGCTGGGCGCTGCCCAATCAGTGCTAAGCACTTAGCCGTTTTGGCTGTATATGGAGTGCTAAGCACTTTTACTCAGCGCCCAAGTGTGTTTCACACGACGCGCTGGCCTTCTGTTTTGGACGTCCGCGTGTTTTTCACGTGAGGCGCTAGGCGCTGTTAAAAGGGCGCCCACGTGGGAAACACCTGAGGCGCTAGTCTTTTTTTCTTCTTCCTTTTTAGAGATTAAATCTCTATTAATGGTATTTTGACCATTAATGATCACCAAGATCTTCGTTTTTGAAGATCTGGGATCAGGGTTTTCTTTTATGAACTAAGTTCTTTTATAGGTTCTTTTTCCTTTTGTTTTTCTTTTGGACCTAGTTCTTTTCTGAATCTTTGATTCTCAAGAATAAGATCTTCCCGATGAGAATTAAATTCTCAACTTGTAGGAGACTTGTCTTGTGGATCTCTGATTCAGATAAAGAACTAAGTTCTTAAAGAAGGGTTAAACCCTTATGTAGGTAAAAAGAGATATTTTGATCTCTGTGTTTTCTTTACCTAGGGTTTTTGAGGAGGAAAGTCTTCTTCCTTGAGAATTAAATTCTCTGTTCTTTATTAGAGCTCACTATATTTTTGCAGAAGCTTACAGGGTTTTTTTTCTATACGAGACTTGAATACTCTGGTTCTTTATATAGTGGAGACAAGTTTGTTAATTAATTTTAAGAAAATCTCTCATCAAGAGATTCTAATTGATTTAATTGGTCTCAAAATTGAGTTGGGGAATTTTACCTACCGTTGGATCTTTGATCCAAAGACTTCTGTTTTATAGAATATGTTTTCTTGTTTTTAACAAGATTGGGGAAATATTTTCCCATATACAGAATCTATTCCGTAAAATGGTTATTTTTTTAAATCACCATTGTATTTTAAGCCGAGGGTTCCTTGTTTTACAAAGAGCAATCTCTTTTTGTTTAGAAATATTGAGGGAATATATTCCCAAAAGTAGAATTTTATTCTATTATTGGATCATTGATCCAACCGAGAGTATCTTTCTTATTTAGAAAGATTTCGGAGATATTTTCTCCAAATGGAATTTGATGATTAATCATCTCCATTGGATTTTTGATCCAACGACTCTGTTTAACAGAGAGTATCCCAACATTTTGTCAGGGAAACATAGAATTTAATTCTATTTGGGCGCCGATGCTCACGTGTTGTGCACGTAGGCGCCACTTAAGAATTTAATTCTTATGATGGGTACTCCTGTGCTTTGCATATTGGCGCCCGTGTGATGAGCACGTGCGACGCCATTTAAGAATTTAATTCTTTCACGACCCGAAATGGCAGGTGACTAGCCCACGAATCATATGAAGTCTATTGGACCCCATCTAATCTAAGTAAGCCAAAAGCCCAGAAATCTAAAACCATTTTTAGTAATAAATAAAGGAAAACTTGTTTAAAAGCAAGAGGTTTTAATAGCAAAAGCCGAATTATGCGTTTTTTTAAACATCAAGTCATTTCTGAAAATTTCGGCAGAGTTTCCTTTGTAAATACTGGCCCCGAACGGGGTACAACATGAATAATATGAATAAAGGCATTCCCAAGCGGGAGCTAGCTCTTCGTCCATTGACGGTCACAACCACTCAAGAAATATAATATAAAACGCTAAGGGCGAGGATCAAAACTCAAATGGAAACTCAAAACAACAAGAAAACCATAATAATACAAGCGTGACTCTACGGTCGAAATAATATACAACTGGTCTTCTAAGTCTAAAAATAATACAAGTCTGGTTGATGGAGTTACTAGATACAACTAAATGTAAATAAAATACAATGGTGGTCACGATGCATGTGAACCCACCTACCAAAGCAAATCACCCGGAATGGAAGCAGTGTGCCAGCAAAACCGCAATTAAACCTGTACGGCAAACCTGCAAGAAACTGTGGAACAATGGGGGTGAGTTGCCAACTCGTGAGTAGAAAACATCACAGAGCAGAAATCTTACGTATGACTCAATCCTAGGTCAAAACGATCAGTAGTATATATCTTCAATATGATAACGTCTGAAGCATGATAAGGTGGCAAGGGTAAACATCTAAACATAAGTGTAATACCAAGTGCCCGTGTTAGTGCCTCAGGTAGCAACCTATCATAAACATGAGGTGTGATCAATGTAATCAACATGAAATCAGTGCCAACTATATCATGAAGTCTATAAGTATGTGGATATCATCCAACTATGTAATCAATGCTTGTACGCAAGTGGATCTCGTCCACGGGTCAACCAATGACACAAAAACATCATGCATGTAAATATCATAAAGCATATGCATGAAAGTATGAGGATATAAATCAACGTGTATCCCTCGCGACATATCAAAATCATGGAACCTGAGTGTCCAGCATCGACACTCGAAACATCATGAAAACAGTGCCCAGCATCGTCACGTAAATCCTCATATACTGGGCTCCGTCAGTCCGGATCGGCCCACGGGCTCCGTCAGTCCGGATCGGCCCATATCATCTCTCGACTCCGGTCGGTATCCTCCGGATATCCGCCGAGCCCAAATACTATCACCGGTAGGTAGTAGTCCCTCTGGCAGGCTCATCGTCATCCCCACGAAATCTCTCTCTCGTTCCGGGGTACCATATCGGGTCCACCATGAACCCGCAAACGGATCATCCTCCTCCTCGAATCGGGTTTCTATCATATGTCTCAGAACCGAGAAAACACATGGTGGACGTACTGAAATATCATATCAAGAGAAACCGGGTTTTCAAACAATGCATACATTCTTTAAATAATACCTCGGTTCTCAATTCCAGAAATCACATAAAATCCAAAACTCAATGCGTAAATCCATGTAATGTGATGTATGCAACATAAAGTCGTATTATGAGCAACAAGGGAAAACCACTCTTTTAAGTTGATCCAGTTTTGAAAATATAACATGCGGTCCCCAATTCTCCAAAATCAATCCAGCATCATCTATGTATGTTCAAGTGGTATGTACGCAAGTATGAGTGTAAAATATGCCTGTGCGCCAATATGAATGTAAAAGTAAGTATTTACGCAAGTATGAGTGTACAATGTGCATGTGTGCTAATATGGATGTACAAGTAGGTATATACGCAAGTATGAGCGTACAATGTGCATGTGCGCCAATATGGATGTACAAGTGGTATATACGCAAGTATGTCATGCAAGGAGTCATATCCTGATGCAACAATCCTACTGTGTAGTGACATGGCAATTATCGATGATAAAGTATGTGAGCCGGCAAGCAGGTGTACGTGGAGCATACGCATCATCAATAATGGTGCTGGTGTCCTGACAACATGGGTTTAATATAACATAAATCACAAGTATATAAGCATGCAATGCGCTAATAACTACCTGAATATATGGAAAAGGAAAGTAAATGCAACAATAAGGAATCTACATTTGTTATACGATTCATACAGTTTGTCATTTGAAATCGTACGAATCATGGTGTTTGGGAAAAATAGGGGCTACGGTGTTTTTTTTAACAAAAAGTACGTCCTCTGAAATATCCGTAGGATCCCTTGTCCTGTCTTTAAAAATACTCACGATTCGTTAGTTTTGAAATAGGTATGACTCGAGTCTAGTCTAACGTCTACAAGTAACTACCGGACTAAACTAACAGGCTAAACGAGAAGGTACGAAAACTACCTAAATCTGAGTCGATACATATAAAATATAATAGTCGATGATCCCGCCTCAATAGTATCACATACGATACAATATATAACATGACATCCTCGAGTCAAGAGTACGGATCTATCATCAATATAAAGCTCGTACGGTAAATCCATCGTACGACATCCCAATCTGGGTACGGGTCGAATATCATATATGTCTCATCAATTATCTGGTATCCTTATCATCATATCTCATGGATTGGGGGTACTGATCTAAGTCTAGTACAAACTGATACTACCTACATATATATATTCGTGTAGGAAAAACCACGCCTAATGGCCCGCCATAATCTCATGTCGTATCTCATAATACGAACCAAAACATATCACCGATATCATGGCATCATGCCTAATCACATTGACTTATCTCCAAGTACCATGTACAATCATCATCATCCATGTATAGGTATACGTATATATATAAATAGTCCCATACCTGTGTGTGTGTGTGTGTGTATATACATATCCCCATATACGTTTAAGTAAAACAAAGTAAGCAAGTGTGTGCATGTGGGTGGAAACCTTATTCTAGGGTTCGTGACTAAACTAACTAATGACACTAACAACCTGTTAGTTATATGTATGCCCTAGAGGCCATTACTGTACATGAGATGCATATTGTAGTGGATGCTAGGACATATATAGGTAGGACTTTCTTGCTCGACATGATAGTACGCTATCTGGTTGCTCTTTATCTTAACATGTATACTTGCAGTCTCTCTATTTACATGTTGATAAAACCCTTAGGATGTGTACTCGACTTCCTGAACTATGATGCAGATCATACTAGTGGGGCCTGGGTAGTCAATGAGTACATCCTTCAATGTTCCTAGTCGTGGGAATATCGAGACGGGGCATCGATATTCCAGAGTAGACTAGCGTATATCTTCTCGATCCATGTGATGGGCGATGGATGATCCCATACATTGGTGTTTGACATCAGAGATGGTATGCGGGTGCTCAGTGGTGACTGGGTACACTGAACGGACTCGCCGAGAACTCCCAGATGGTATTATACCTCACGTCAGATGGCAGTTCTCTGGTGACACTGGTACAGCTTAGTCTGTTGACCCGAGATCATCATAGAGTCTTGTGTGTCTCCCACTGTGCTTTGATTTCCACCCTACCACGTCTCTATTGAGTCATGCAAACAGGTGGTTTTTGGGTACAGTCCCAATTCACATGGAGGCAATGAGCGATAGGAGGGGATTCGTCTCTCCCGGTATTGGGGGTTGATGTTGCGCTATGCTCGACAGGACATAAATGGAAATCCCTAGCCAGGGTTGCACTGATCTACTGGTAAGTGTTATCAGTAGTTTCATGCGTATTATGGACCTTACATCGGCATGACTTATCAAGCTACTGGGGTCTGACGTTTACCACCCCTAGGAGAGATATGCGACATATCAGATGAATAGACCGGACTGTACGGTAAGTGTTACTGGTTGGATTCACAGGAGTGTGAGCGGTCTTGCTCGTTGATCTTATGATCGCTCAATACCCGGATGGCCGTTACGTTTAGCAGACCGCTTGCGGCTTGTGGGTGTTTGATATGATCATCACCTACTGCCGGCGTATTGACGAGTCTTTAGAGTCTACACAGAGGTTTCCTGGCTCAAGCGAAACGAAATAGGAGCGCATATGAGATATGTGCGGGACCGAGAATAATACCAGTATGTGATACTAAATTCTATTCTCGCGATTCGTATCATCGGACGGTTATATAAGATTTAGCCGGGTTACCGAATCAAATGTTGATTCGATATATTGATACACTTGATATTAGTCGGTTATATGCAATATGACCAGATCATTAAATCAAGTGTTGATTTAATGATTTAATGTATAATTATATATTTGATATATTACTTTACATTAACTAGTATTTGTTCACTTAAGATTGATTTTCTCACTTGATGTGCACAAGTAGTATATGTGATATATTTTTGTGCACTTGATTATATCATGTTTGATGATACATGCAAACTTGGGTGTGTGTATGCTATACACCATGTTTAGGTAAATGGTTAGGGTTTTATTTACTTTATTTATTTTGGTTAAAAAGAAAAAACTAAATGGTTGCTTTTGTTTTATGTAAGAAGCTTCATGATGCTTCATGCATCTTTGAAAAGGTAACCATTTTGTTTTTATTCCTTAACCTAACCATTTCACCTAAACCTTAGTTTATTCTCTACATTAGTTACCCCACCCATGGTTGCTAAATGATAAGCATCACTTGAATTTTCTATTATTATTAATTCTTTTCTTTCTTCTTCTTCATCTTCTTCATGAAGAAGAAAACCATTGCTAGAAAATTCCAAGTGATGAATCTAAGTGAGAAATCCAAATCCAAAGTGAACCCACTTCCTATTTCTTCATCCTCTACAACTTGCCATGTTGTATAGGGTGTTTTCTTCACAAGTTTCATGACTTAGTGAAGATGGAGCATGAGTTTGAGTTGCCTCGACGTAGATCATCTTCGGCATCGATGTCAACGACCTAGCCCGACCTTTTCTCCGATGAAACCGACAATAGAGTCCGGGATTCCGATGATCGCAGCGGAGGGACGTCAACACGGAGCTGAAGATGTGGAGGACCGGATCTACAAAGGTTGTAGTCACTTTAACTTGTAGTTAAGTTGTTAACTTGCAGGTTCTTTCGCCTATCCTCTAGTTAACGATCAAGTTTAGGGTTTCTCCGCACATGAAAAATTTGAATTGGACATGGTTGATCAGTTGTAGAACCTCATAGGTGTGCCTAGGAACCCTACAGTGGTATCAGAGCCTAGCTAGAGCTTTAGGCGAGGTGTAGACGATGTTAGAAACCCGATCGAACCCCGAAACCCTAATCGATACCCCTTTCTGTACATTTTCTGAAACTGTAGTTTTTTGTGAATTAAAAATATCCAAAAAATCTAGCAGCGAATTGTAGGAGTTACTGTGCAGCACGTGACCCCAACTCACCAAATGCGCCGCGGAACCGTGGCCCCACCCTGGCTTGCGCGGCGGTTCCGCGGCCATATTGGTGAGTTAGGCCACGTGGTTTGCATAGTAATTTATTTCTGAAATTGCTGTGTTTTCTGGGAATTTTTAAATTTTACTCAAGAATTGAGTTTTCTGGGTTGTATTGGGGACTTGGTGTTTCGATCGGGAAGTCTAATTTCGTCTATGTGTTTTTCCGGGTAATTTAGAATATGTTAAAAAGTTCGACAGGATATAAATACCCACTTTTTCCCCTGCCGGGAAATTTCCAAGTGTTGGATTTTTCCGTGGTTTAAGAACGTTCTAAGTAGTGCAAGTAACGCGATGGACCCTTTAGAAGACAACAAACCTTAACTCGATTATGTGACCGTCTTGAACTGCTCTTTGAACCTTAGGGTTTGGGGCAGTACGGCGTGCCACATGTGAGGCATTGGCTTGACCCTTTTACGGCTGGACCGTTGATACTGTGGCATGAAGTGAATGTTTTTAAACTTATTTCATGTGTTGAGCTGTTTCGGGAAAACTTGGGTGTTTGATTGTTCGATCGGAAAGTTTAAAATTTTTTTTTTTATCTGGAATGTGATACAATATTTGGAATCCACAAGTAGTTATGAGATAACTGATTTGGATTATAAATCTAGCACTTTAGTCTCACTTGATCGGTTGCCACGGAATTTTGATGCGATCAAAAGTCCGTCGCAATCACGTAGCGTACGCGGATATTCGCCGGGTAAACTTAATAGACAGCCACACCCCATAGCCCCGACCAAGTGACTGTAGGAGAACCCCATTGCCGAAAGCATCCGTTCGGGTGCTCGCGGCAGCGGTGTTCCGCCTTGGTGCACTTCGTCGACGGCATCGGGGGTGCGGCCGCCTACTAAAGTTTGCGACGAGCATTCGATCAAAATGTCGGGAATCTTGTTGAATTACCCGACTTGATATTGAAAAGAGTTTTCGATAATGAAACTAAAATGCGGGGTTTATAATTGTTAGGTATGTGATGTCTAAGGAATTCAGATGGTTAGGTATGCGATGCCTAAGTAGGTTGCGGATTCCAACTGTTGTAGTTTTACACTTTATTTTCTGTGACCGTAAGTGTAATATGTGATATCGCCGGTTTCGTTGCTATATGTCAACGACAATTGGGATACGCATGTTTACTTACGTTGATGACATGTGATGTTATGTGTTGCTGGATATGTTATATTGGATCGTCGTGTTTGAATAGCCGGGTTTTTTTTTATGTGAGATGAGTGTTTTTTCAATTTTATTCATGTAAAAAACTTGTATGTAATATTCTTTTATTGGGGAACTTCCAGGTTGCGGATGATGTCACCATTTGTATATTATTTACTTTTCCGCATTAGGATAAACCCAAGGAGGGGAGCACAAGTAACCGGGTTCTAGGGTCCAGTGGGAGACCATCTCGAGGAGTCGAGTCCGGGTCTCCTAACTCTAGAATTGGTAGGGTTGCTTGCCGCTCTCGTAGGGGTCTAAGGGTGTGGGATTGGCTATTCATCACGACCGTGGAATCCGTGTTTTATTCAGGCTCAAAATAAAACACGGATGTCCTAGTATATCCAATATTTCATATGATATTTTCTGCTGCGTTATCTGTGATGTGATCATGTGATATGATCAGATAGATATTGTATATAGTATATATGATATATTATATAGACGTTGCTTATGTTTTACACCCGCGCTAGCCCTGCCTCGCTCTGGCATTAGTTACCTAACCTAACGGTGCAGACGGGACATCGAGGCGAATGCGGATGGCGAATGCGGATGGCGTAAGCGTACGTTGTATTTATCTGAGATGTTTAGGTGGACTTAAATGATGGGACATTCATTAATGAGATTAATGAAAGAAAATAAACCTAAAAGATGTTGTGGAATCGAATTTCAAAATAAAACAGGTAGCTACTATTTTGCTTTGCATCGCGGTGTTCCTTGTAGAACATCCTACACCTTATTCGATAAGGAAAGGGCCGAGATCCCTTCACCGGGAGTGACCCCTTTAGCAATAATTGGCAGATTCTACAACCCTCGGTTTGTCTTTTGATTTCTTCTAAAGTTTTTGCTTTGCACAGCGGTATATATGATATATCCTGCACCTTATTCGATGAGGAAAGGGCCGACGATCCCTTCACCGGGAGTGACCCCTTTAGCAAAACTAAAAAAGCTTCAAAAACATTCCATTTAAAAACCATTTGATTCCGCAACGAGATCAAGTTCAAAGCGTTAAAGGTTTTTCATAAAAAACCATCCGCAACCCTCCGTCATTTTAGGAAGTAGAGTACTTAGTATTCATGCTGTGTTTGTTGACCATAGTCAAGGCACAGTGTACGGTAACTAAGTGATGTCTTCCTACATCGCATATGATGCGATTAGTTAGGACAGTCGCGTGACTTTGTTGACCTTAGTTAAGGGTCATGTGGATGGGTCTAATTAATCACGAAATGACGGGTAGAACTTGACTAGTGCTTATGATTTGTTGACCATAGTTAAGGTCATAAGTACTAGGGGTAAAAACCATTATCGGGAGTTTCAAGTGTTGAAATTTGCAATGAGATTGCATACCTTCTATATGATAGTTGGATCCCGATACCCACTGCGAGTAATTGTTACTCCTGCGAGAGTTTTGCACTTTACAATTAGCCGATCAAGTAGGTTTCTAGAAAGGTGTCAACGGGGTTACGCCCCTGGGAAAACGAGGTTTACTGTAATTAGGTCCGTGCGAAAGCACGGGGAACCTCCCTCAAAGTACCGACACTGGCCTGACTGAAATATTGGCGAACTTGTAGAGTGTAATTAATCCCGGCTAGTTTTTCCTTTTAAGGTTTGAAGGAAGATTTGATAAAAACAGTGGGAGCCATCCTGATTAGATAAAATATATAACCAATCTAATCTTGCAAGAGCGCACGAAGAGTGTTTTCTTCTCTCTCTCTCCACGTAGCGACCATGTCATGCCTTAATTAAAATAATATGGATGTATTGACCGAACCCGCTTGTTATACTGAGCTGGGGAACGTTGGTCCCGCTCCAACTTATAATTGTTATAAGACCGAGCAGGAAATTGGGGAATACTAGATTTCTCGTGCCGCCCAAACGAAGAAAGTGCATTATGATGCATCTTCTTCGGGTGTGTTCACTACAAAGAACTGTTTCTCTGTATTCTCTACGTCCTGGGTATTAGATGCCGGATCAGGATCCCAGATATGTAATCGATTACATAGGGCTACAAAAGGTAGAGAACTGAGAACGGGTGATAAGTTTCATGAGACAGAAAACGGTGCAAGTGTTGCAGCCAAGTCTGTTGGTCACTGTCACCCTGTATTACCAATACATTGATTCTGAACAAATGCTATTAGATACCGAACCTGATATACAAAACCATATCAATCTCTTTATTTATTAAAGAAGGATACAATTTTGTATTGTTGGATAATGTTTTGAACATTTCCTATATCAATAGTTGATCGGTTCAGGCACGTTATCTAAAAGCATTGACGTTCTAAATCAAACTACAGTTCCTAGTATACAGAACACACACAAGAGGAAGAGTTCAGAAATGAACGAATTCTTCTTAAGGCATTGTAGACTAGGTCATATCAATGTGACCCGACTGGCTGAAGTTACATTTAGATGCATGTTTAAATCAGTTTGAATTTACATCTTATGAAACTTGCCAGTCATGTCACAAAGATTAGATGACCATAGCTCTGTTTATTAGAAACAGAGAAAGAGTTAGTAAACTCTTGGGATTGATACATAGTGATGTATGTAAGGTCCCCTGTCTACACATGCCAGGACCGGTTCTTTGTACTTCATTACATTCTCTGATGATCTCTCAAGATTCAGACATATGTTCCTGTTGAAACACAAGTATGAAGCTTTTGAGATATTCACAGAATATAAGTAAGAAGTAGAGAACCAAAAAACCGGGTATAAGTATTATTTCATATGATAAGATCAGGGAGGAGAATACTTGTGCATGGAATTCTTGGACTATTCTAAAGGAGAATGAGATTCTCTCTCAGTGTTACTCCTCTGAATACACCACAGCACAACGGTGTATCGGGGCGGAGCAATCGCACCATATTAGATATGGTGTGCTCTATGATGAGTACTACTGAGTTACCTATTTCATTTTAAGGGGTTATGCACTTGAGAAGCTGCATACCTATTGAATTAGGTTCGAATCAAATCAGTGCCTACCACTCCATATAAGATATGGTATGGGAAGAGCCTATCTCGTAAGTAAATTAAGATTTGGGATTGTCCGGCCTATGTCAAAAGCAAAATCCGAACAAGATCGAGGCAAGGTCAGTTCTGTAGAATTGGAAAGGTTCCAACTATACAAAACTGCAGCTGATGATTTGATAGAACCAAAGGATTCAATAGTCTCCGACGAACCTCAGCCTCTCCGCCAATCTAGCAGGATTCCTCATCCGCCTGAGAGATACTTCGGTTTCTCGATGACAATGGGAGCGAGGATTGCATCATGAGATGATGACCCAACTAGTTTCGAGCAGGCCATCGAGAGTAAAGAATGGCTGGATGCTTAGCGATCTGAGATGGAATCCATGTACACCAACGAAGTATGGACTTTGGTTGAAATATCTGAAGGGTTAAATCCCCATCAGGAGCAAGCATATCTTGAAAAGATTACTTGGTGTAGATGGAAAAGTTAAGACTTTCAAAGCTAGACTTGTTAAAGTTTTTCGTCATCGACCAGGCGTGGAAAATGATGAAACCTTTTCCAGTGGCTATGCTTAAGTCCATCTGGATCCTACTTGCCACGGCTACATACCATGATTACGATATCTGGTAGTTGGGTGTCATGACTGCTTTTCTAAATATTGATTTAGAAGAGAACGTCTATAAGTACACAGCCATAGGGCTTCGTAAACAGTAGGAGCAGCGGAAACGTATGCAAGCTGCTTTACAGATTAAAACAGGCATCGCGGAGTTGGAACGTCTGTTTTGATGTGATAGTCAAAGAGTTTGACTTCATCAAAATGGTAGATGAACCTTGTATATACGAAAAGGTAGTAGAGAGTAAGGTGGCCATCCTCGTATTGTACGTAGACAACATACACTTGATAGGAAAAGAGTTTCCTATGCTACGCACGGTCAATCTCCTCTTATCACATAGATTCTCCATATAGGATCAAAGTGATACCTCCTAAATTCTGGGTTTTGGATCTATAAGATAGATCTAAATGGATGTTAGGATTCTCACTAGTTGTAGTGAGATGGTATCAGTTGATCCTGGGGAGAATCACTGGAAAAGTTCCAGGGTGATAAGGTCGACTGAATGTCAGTCGCAGGCATTGTCTTTACCCTCAGTGGAGGGACGGTATGTTGGAAGAGTTCCAAGCTTGATACCGTGGCAGACTAGACGATAAAGGCTGGTGACATCGCTATCGAAGATACTACCAAAGAGGAAGTTTGGGTGTATATTAGTTCATGAGATGAACTAGGTTCCTACTATTGTGTGACAATGGAAGTGTGGCTTTGGCCAAGGAACCCCGATCCCATCAGTGGCCCAGACATATTCTGAGGCAGCATCATATGATCATGGAGATAGTTGATCTCCAGGGCGATCGAGGTTAGGAGAGTAGACTCAGAGGACAACACGGCGGATCCACTCACAAAGGCCTTTTCCCAGAGAGAGACTTTTATGGGATGGTTGAGTATGAGATACTGCAACCACTGCTACAGATGGCCCTAGTACAAGTGGGAGATTGTTAGTTATATGTAGGCCTTAGAGGCCATTACTGTACATGAGATGTATATTGTAGTGGATGCTAGGACATATATAGGTAGGACTTTCTTGCTCGACATGATAGTACGCTATCTGGTTGCTCTTTATCTTAACATATATACTTGCAGTCTCTCTATTTACATGTTGATAAAGGCCTTAGGATGTGTACTCGACTTCCTGGACTATGATGCAGATCATACTAGTGGGGCCTGGGTAGTCAATGAGTACATCCTTCAATGTTCCTAGTAGTGGGAATATCGAGACAGGGCATCGATATTCCAGAGTAGACTAGCGTATATCTTCTCGATCCATGTGATGGGTGATGGATGATCCCATATCCATTGGTGTTTGACATCAGAGATGGTATGCGGGTGCTCAGTGGTGACTGGGTACACTGAACGGACTCGCCGAGAACTCCCAGATGGTATTATACCTCACGTCAGATGGCAGTTCCCTGGTGACACTGGTACAGCTTAGTCTGTTGACCCGAGATTGTCATAGAGTCTTGTGTGTCTCCCACTGTGCTTTGATTTCCACCCTACCACGGCTCTATTGAGTCGTGCAAACAGGTGGTTTTTGGGTACAATCCCGATTCACATGGAGGCAATGAGCGATAGGAGGGGATTCGTCTCTCCCGGTATTGGGGGTTGATGTTGCGCTATGCTCGACTGGCCATAACTGGAAATCCCTGGCCAGTGTTGCACTGATCTACTGGTAAGTGTTATCAGTAGTTTCATGCGTGTTATGGACCTTACATCGGCATGACTTATCAAGCTACTGGGGTCTGACGTTTACCACCCCTAGGCGAGATATGCGACATATCAGACGAACAGACCAGACTGTACGGTAAGTGTTACTGGTTGGATTCACAGGAGTGTGAGCGGTCTTGCTCGTTGATCTTCTGATCGCTCAATACCCGGGTGGCCGTTACGTTTAGCAGACCGCTTGCGGCTTGTGGGTGTTTGATATGATCATCACCTGCTGCCGGCGTATTGATGAGTCTTTAGATTCCTACACAAAGGTTTCCTGGCTCAAGCGAAACGAAATAGGAGCGCATATTAGATATGTGCGGGACCGAGAATAATACCAGTATGTGATACTGAATTCTATTCTCGCGATTCGTATCATCGGACGGTTATATAAGATTTAGCCGGGTTACCGAATCAAATGTTGATTCGATATATTGATACACTTGATATTAGTCGGTTATATGCAATATGACCGGGTCATTAAATCAAGTGTCGATTTAATGATTTAATGTATAATTATATATTTGATATATTACTTTACATTAACTAGTATTTGTTCCCTTAAGATTGATTTTCTCACTTGATGTGCACAAGTAGTATATGTGATATATTTTTGTGCACTTGATTATATCATGTTTGATGATACATGCAAACTTGGGTGTGTGTATGCTATACACCATGTTTAGGTAAATGATTAGGGTTTTATTTACTTTATTTACTTTGGTTAAAAAGAAAAAACTAAATGGTTGCTTTTGTTTTATGCAAGAAGCTTCATGATGCTTCATGCATCTTTGAAAAGGTAACCATTTTGTTTTTATTCCTTAACCTAACCATTTCACCTAAACCTTAGTTTATTCTCTAAATTAGTTACCTCACCCATGGTTGCTAAATGATAAGCATCACTTGAATTTTCTATTATTATTAATTCGTTTCTTTCTTCTTCTTCTTCATCTTCTTCATGAAGAAGAAAACCATTGCTAGAAAATTCCATGTGATGAATCCAAGTGAGAAATCCAAATCCAAAGTGAACCCACTTCCTATTTCTTCATCCTCTACAACTTGCCATGTTGTATAGGGTGTTTTCTTCACAAGTTTCATGACTTAGTGAAGATGGAGCTTGAGTTTGAGTTGACTCGACGTAGATCATCTTCAGCATCGATGTCAACGACCTAGACTGAACATTTCTCTGATGAAATCGACAATAGAGTCCGGGATTCCGATGATCGCAGTGGAGGGACTTCAACACGGAGTTGAAGATATGGAGGACCGGATCTACAAAGGTTGTAGTCACTTTAACTTGTAGTTAAGTTGTTAACTTGCATGTTCTTTCACCTATCCTCTAGTTAATGATCTAGTTTAGGGTTTCTCGGCACATGAAAAATTTGAATTGGACATGGTTGATCAGTTGTAGAACCTCATGGGTGTGCCTAGGAACCCTACACAACCAATCTAACAATTTAGCTCGTGATCATCTAAGATCCTACTTGCTAATCATCTAAGTTCACAAAAACATTTATACATATATAACATATCATAAGCTGTACTACGAACTGCAGGGGTGCTATACGCCATCCACCCGACTTCCCCCGTAGATATATATCTACTCACCTGTTCTCCGTTTGCCATTGCCGAAATCGCCACGCGCTTGCTTGTCTTCTCAAAGTCCACATGGGGGTACCTACATTTCACAATGTATCGTATCGCATTAAAATCCAAATCAAAACCAAAACGACACGCTAAAAACCTATAGGTTAGAACCTACGGACTACGCCTTCAAAACCACCAAACAACCCTCGATATCGCCGTACAAACGTCAAGTGATCGAGGTAAAACACAAATACTAAAATCCAGAATCCAAAATACGAAAAATATAACCCCGAATCAAAACAACAAGTCATGAATTTAGTCCCAGATTTTGTTCAAGGTGAAAACATGGTGCATAAACAATACTGGGGTGATGTATAGGGTGTATGTGACCTACAGAAGCAACCTGGACCCAATCCCTCATCCCATGACCGGCCACATGCAGGGAAAATCCGGCCTTCTCAGATTTGTAGGGGAGATGGGGTCTCGTCTTTGTAGGGTGGTCTCGTAGTGGACAATCTAGGATTCGGAAGTTGTTTGCTTATCTTGAAAATATTCCAGGTCATCCCAGATTTCCCTGCACCCTCTAATAGTTCACAAACCGACATGAAAGTTTCTGTTTTTGGGTTTCAGGTTCTTGTTTCGTGTTTGGTCTGGGTTTCTAACACAATGGGGGCTTAAGGTCACTACTAGGCCTCAATTACACTAACACAACCCAAAAAATCCCACAACCCTTTTCTAGAAATTTCCAAAGTTCACTAAACTTCGCCAAATCGGTTATAAACTTGAAAAGAGGCTAAAGAAAATGGAATACTACACATAATGTGAAAGAATTACCTCATTTGGCACACATGAATCCCTTAGAGCATCAAAAACTGATTTTTTCTTTGTCCAAAATGCTAGTGAGGAGCTTGTGCATGTTTTTTGTGAAGTGGGGATGGACTTTTGACGAATTTTTGATGGTGTTTTGTGGTTTGAAGAGGAGGGGGAGATGGAGTGCTGCCATGGAGCTGAAGAGGGAGGAGAATTGTTGGAGATAGTGCCCTCAGAGTCAATTATTGGATCACAGGCACGTGATTGCAATGATTGAGGGAGGACCTATTCCGGTAGGACAGTCTTACTCAAGATGATAGTATGCTATCTGGTTTATCTTTATCATCGTGTACTGCTTTAGGTGACTTGACATGTCACTATTGCACGTTGATAGAGCCCCTAGGATTCTTGCTTGACCACCAGCATTATGAGGGCGATCATATACGTGGGAGCTGGTAGTCTATAAGCACATCCTTAAAAGGTCCCTAGTCGTGGGAGTTTCGAGACAGGGCATCGATACTCCAGAGTAGACTAGTGTATACACTCGAGACCCCGACGAGGGGCGGTGGCCGGTCTCACAAGCCATTGGTGTCAGTTGGTTCACCTAAGATGTATACAGGTGCTCATTGGGTTATGAGTACACCGGACAGGACTCTCCGGGAACATGCTAGTTGGTCTTAAACCTGATGTCAAATAGCAGTTCCCTGGTGACATGTGTACAGGTTAGTTCATCGACCTGGGGATCGTCATTTGTCTCGTGTGAGTTCCCACTGCACTTTGATTACTACCCTACCACGCTCAAAGGAGACGTGCAAACAGGTTTTAGTTGGGTACAGTCCCGAGCCACATAGAGGCAGTGAGCGGATCTTCGGGGGTTCGTCTCTCAAGGTATTGGGGGTGAGGTCGCGCTGTGTCTAGGAGAGCCATTACACGAAGCCCTCGGCCGAGGCAAGAGATTTACTGGTAGGTATTCCAGTAGTATCTCACGGTGTTCTGGGCTACACTCCGACACGACTTGTACCGCTTTTGGGGGTCTGAGTTTTACCAATCCCCTAGGCCCGCCATGCGATGCTCATAGACGAACGGACCGGACTGTACGAATATTGTCACTGACAGGCTCAGTAGGGTGTCAGGATGAGTTCGCTCATCGACGTCCCTTTTTGGTCAATAGCTGGTGGCCCGTCACGTATGGCTAATACCTCTGACGTGCTAGTGGTTAAATCCACAACCATAGTATTGACGAGTCTTTAGAGTCCACCACACATACAGTTACTCAAGTTTTGGGCGAAAAGCTGTAGAGGCCGTATGGAGATATGGCAAGGTCCGATCAGATACGTGCGGTATTGCACAGATCAGGATCGGACAGTTTGTACTTGAGGCCGTATGGATATATGGCACGGTTCGATCAGATACGTGCGGTATTGCACGGATCAGGATCGGACAGATAATACTAGCCGGCTTTGGTTTAAGCCGGATCCTAGTATAGTACAGTGTACATGTTGTCTAATTGCATTTGTATTTCGGTCGGAATACAGATGCGGGTGTGTATACACAGTATCAGGGTTTTCCTGTAATTTATTACGGGACCAGTTTTCTGGAGTTGCCAGTTTGCTTTTCGTTTCGGCCATTTTCATTTGTATCTTTCAATGGCCGAAAATTGGTGGAGGAGGGCTTATTTGCATTTGTGCAAATAAGCATTTTGGAGGGTTGTCTTTGCACATTGTGGTGTCATGATGGTTGAACCATGACCTTGACTTCTTGACTTCTTCATGATGGCTTGACTTTTTGAAGTCATCAAGCTTGATGATGGTGGCTTGACCTTTTGGAATGATTGGTTGGTTGAGTGTTGGTTATTCCTTGTGATGATTTCTTCTCATCATCTTGTTTTTCTCTCTCTTGGATTATGAGAGACCCTCATTGCTTTGTTACACACTCACTCTCATTCTCTATCTCCTCCTAAGAGCCATGGCCGGCCAAGCCTTTAGGGGGCTGTCCAAAATTTGTGAGGGTGGGATTTTTGTTCCTTTGGCTTTGTAAAATCCCACTAGTTCAATCTCCACAAGACCACTTCAATCCCTCCACCAAAAGGCAACCTCCATGAACCCCAAAATGAGACAAGAGCACTACACATTGTACAGCAAACCTTGGGCACGTCGGCTCGCCAACTTCGTGCCCGAGTTGCCTCGGTATAGAGGCGGGAGCCCGTAAAAGATGCAGGCGACGTGGTGCCCTTCTGGCGAGGAGGTGGAGACCGGACATTCCGCGGGAGATCAGGACGACGGCGAGAAGACTGGAGGACTCGGATCACTCGGTATATCTCTCTTCCCCATCTTGTAGTTAGCTAGGACTAGTTAATGGCACGATCCGGGTATTAGTGCGCGGTGGTGCCGATTCAAGAAAATTAAAGTATAGCCATCGCTTCCGCATTTGGCCTCGGGATGGAGGCCGGGGCGCCGCCGTGCACTTACAAGAATGATGAAGGAAAAATGATGAGGAAACATGGCCATGGTCCTAGGTTGACCCCTCACTCTCTCTTTTCTCTCTCATGCCCATCCCTCAATATTCTATTCCATTTTCTTTTCTTTTCTTTTCTCTTTTCAATTTAAAACAACAACCATGAAATGAAAATGAAGTGAAAGCCATGATAAAATGTAACAAGTGTAATTTGACATGGTGCATGTTTTGCACAAAACAAGCTCAATGCGCGATTAGCGATATTTAATCGCGATTAGCATTAAAATAGTATATAATGAATCATAAAATTTCATAATTTTCTTAAATCACATAAAGCATCCTCATTTCAGTAATTTCCATAATTTTCCAAATTTTTCCCAATTTATCGGTATTTAATTATACCGCCTTATTAAAATATTCAATATAATATTATTTAATTATAAAAATCCCCAAAAATAATATTTTATTTTTCTGAAATGTTACAATCTTCCCCCTTAAAGAAATTTGGTCCCCGAATTTAAATTTAAACCCCTCAAATACTAAAACATTTCAGTAAAAATTCCTAGTCGTCGGGGCTCCAAAATCATCAATACATAAAACGCATCATAGTGCAATGCATGCGCATGAACAATGAGCAGATAACTCAAAAAAAAACTCCGTCAAGCATCCCGCAATCATCGGAGTCATGGTGAAGACACAAATGTCAAATCCAAAACGAAACCAATATGATATTCATCAAAACTATACATGTAAACATCAAATCTATACATGTAAATATCTGAAGGAAATGCAAGCCAAACCTTTCATGTTGTTGTGCGATGCGCATAACACTGGACAGTGGCAGACGTCTATTGTAAGAAAATAACCATATATGTATATATCTTTTGTTTAATATGCTCGTCCCACTGTTTTGAAAACAATTTAGAAGAGATTCCTTGTTTTAAACATTTCGTGTCATATAAGACACGTAGATAAATACTGAGACTATAACTCCCTTTTTGGAAATCCCTTCGATAACTATCAATGCATACAAAATATATCCAGGTACTGTCCTCTGACTAGTCCTGCTCAGTATGAAAACAAATAGAAAATATCATAAAAACGTACTGCTCCATAAGAAATCAATCTCAAAATGTGCATATGAATGCTACGTGCGTCTGGTGCGCACGGAAATCGAAACCCATGAATGTACCATACATGTGCACAGAAACAACATCTAAGTGCATCGGGTGTGCACGAAACATCTGTCAAAGGCAACGGGTGTGCCTGACAGCAATATCAGGTGCATCTGATATGCACAAAGAATCTTGATTTAGTGCATCTGGTGTGCACCGAAATCACATCTCATATCATGCGCCCAACATGCGCGAAAATCCAAATCAGGTGCATCCATCATGCACGAATAAAATCTAAATCATGTGCATCCAACATGCACGAAATCACGAAATCCAATATCAAGCGCCGAACATGCGCAAAAGCCAATCCAAGCGCGTCAAATATGCGCAAGAATCCAATCAGGTGCACAAAGTGCACAAAACAACTATCGAGTATCACAATCAAAATCGACGGTATACAACACATTTCAATCCAAATCCAAATCAGGTATACCGTGGCATATAATCTCACAACCATATGCATCAGCGTGCACAAAAGCAAATCAAAATACTAAAAGTGCATGAAAACTATGCCGAAAGCATAAGCCAAATCATATGCATGCCCTAGGCATGAAATCAAAATCAATGTCTCGAATGACATCAAAATGAAGTCAAGTGCAACCGTGGTGCACAAAATACGTATCAATGCACTGCAAGCATATGTGAACTATACCGAGTGCAAAAGCCAAATCGTGTGCGTACCATATGCACAAAATCAACCCAACTGTATGAAATCCATGAAATCATGAACATGTGCAGCCAAGGCACAAAACGATATCAAATGCGATACTGTGCATAAATCATAAATCAACACAACTATGTATAAGGCATATATCAAGTGTAATAACTATGTACAAAATATAACTACCCGGTAGGTGCAACCATGGTGCACGAAAACAAATATCTTGAAACTAAGTCATCAAAACTCAATCATGCGAATAGATCGCCCAAAATACCGAAATCAAGTATGGTGGAATAGTCTTGCTCAAGCACATCCTCAAAAGATCTCTGGCCAACTGTCGTGGTCACTCATAACATGTTTCTTCGACGCTGCCGAACTCTGGCCTACTGGGTGTGCGTAAAATGACCACTCCTGGGTCCAAGTCTTCTTGTAAATTATTCAAGAAAGGTCCTGTCGAGGTCTTTCCCAAATCTCGTTTTTGCCGAACTGCCCGGAAGTCATCGTTCTTTATTAAATCTGTTTCTTGTTCCAGAACGGCTGCATACTCATCGTGACTCCTTCTGGAATATATATCCATATACAACGCCTCTGCATGCGTATCACATCTCTGATGTCGGTGGAGTGGAACGCCATCTCATCACGATCTTGTACGAACCTCTTACTCCACTTTTCTCTAATGTTGACTGGTTCGGACTCGTCTCTTCGTGGCTGCATGGACTGCACTCCAATGGCTATACTCGTATCTGGAGTCTAGCAAGCAATGTATCCCATCACATGATATCCGAATGACGTCAAACCTTTCGATCGATTCGTCAAAGTTCTATAATCACCCAGAGCTCAACATCTTGGGTACAGTTTAATATTATTCTAGTACATGCCACAGTACCCGTGGACCAACCGTAGAAGGGCAAACCCAAGCCTCACTAATGGCACCGCTGAACTGCCGCAAACCCTAAGGTTTAAAGGCGTTCTCATGGTCTGTCACGACCCGAAAAGTACGTAACATGACCGACACTTAAATTACGAAACGTCTCGAGGCGTACGTAATCTAAGTAAGCCAAAACCCAGAAATCAAAACCAAGTAAAGCAGTAGAGTGAAGGAAAAACAAAGTTAAATCAAGTAGTTTAGCAACATAAGCCGAAATATGCATTTTTAAAATCACAAGTCTTTTCTGAAAATTTCGGCAGAGTTTCTTTGTAAATACTGGCCCTGAACGGGGTACAACATGATAAATATATACATCAATGATAAAACGCATCCCCAAGCGGGAGCTAGCTCTTCGTCAATCGACGGCCACAACCACGCAAGCAATATAGTATACAACGCCGAAGGGAGAGGATCAAAACTCAAAAGGAAACTCTAAGCAACATGAAGTCCATAATAATACAACGCGCGACTCTATGGTCGAAAGAATATACATCACTGGTCTCTAAATCTGAATAAATATATAAGTTTGGTTGATGGAGTCACTAGATATAACTGAATAAAATAAAGGTACAATAGTGGTCACGATACAAGTGAACCCACTGTTTACCCCAATCAGAGCAAAGCTCTGTTCAAATTCCAAGGCGGGAGATGAAGCAACGCTTCATCTTCTCCCAATCAGAGCAAAGCTTTGCTTTGAAAATTTAAACTTTAATAAATGAAGCAACGCTTCAGATTCTATGCGCTGCGCGCAACGCGCCACGTGTCAAAAGCTAATACGGCAGCGCAGCGCCCAAGGCAGTACGCCCAATCAGAGCAAAGCTCTATTTTAAGTAAAATTAAAGGAAGCAACGCTTCAGTTGCGCTGCGATGTGCGCTGCACGACACGTGTCAGCGCAGTTGCGCTGCGCGACACGTGTCAGCGCAGATGCACCAGCACGGTTGCGCTGCGCTGTGCGCTGCGCGACACGTGTCACGCGCTGGGGCATCTGCGCCAAACAGAATTAAAATTCAAAAGAAATCTTTTCTGTTCTTGTTAAAACCAGAAGATTTTCTTCTGTAAAACAGAAGCCCTTGGATCAAAGATCCAACGGTGGGGAAAATTCCCCAAATCACTCAGAGAAAGATCTCTTTAACAAATTTAACTAATTTATGAGCACTATAAAAAGGACCCTAGGCCTCAATTCAAAGGCATGAACATTTTCTAAAAAAAAAGGGAACTCTGAAGAACTCCTCAAGAACAATAAAGGTAAAAAACCTTTACGGAAAGAGAAAGTTTTCTTATGAACAGATCATAGATCTAAAAATAAGATCAATGATCTTTAATAAAAAACAAAAAAAAATTATTATTAAATAGTGCTTTGCACTTTTCATGAACCTTTGGTTCTTTGAGATAAGAAAAGCAAGAAAAAGCTTGTTTTTCCTTGATCTAAATTAGATCAAGAAATCAAATAGTGCTCTGCACTTCCTTTATGAACCTTTGGTTCTTGAATCTAGAAGATTCTCAAATTAATAGTGCCTTGCACTTATAAATCTGCACTGTTGCGCTCTTGGGCTGGCGCAAGCCACCACAGAGCGCCACGTGTCAGCATCTGAACCAGTTGCGCTACGCGCTTTTGAAATAGAGCTTTGCTCTCTGAATTTGGCGCAACTCACCAGAGCGCGCCACGTGTCAGCAGCGCAAGCGTAGCGCACTATCGCAGCGCACTACGCTGCATGACACATGTCATCATCACAAGCGCTTGCGCTCTTTGATTGGCACAAAACGCCTGAAAATGCAATGCATTTCCTCTGCTGAAGGGCCAGGCCCAAGTCAAAAAGACCTAGCAGGCCAAAATAAATTGCAAAGCAATAAAAAGGGGCAGAGCCCAAGTGAAATTGATGCTCTGCATCATTTATAAATGGGCAAAGCCCCAAAAACGAATTGATGCTCTACATCTTTTATGGGCAGATCCCAGACAAAAAAAATAGAAGTAATGCAATGCATTATTTAAGTGTGGGCAAAGCCCTAGCACAGGTCTAATAAAGGTGTTGAACATTTTCAACTGGATTTAGCCCAATTTTGGCCGTAAGTCCTCAAATTAAATTGACTGAGCAAGATTGCTCTCCTAAATTAATTTATATCCGGTTCGAGGGTACATCTACGAACTCCTCTGAAAACTGTCGTAATCCTTCAACGACGTCAGAGAGGTGACGGGTCCCGACAACCACACATCAACACGGACTGCGGGGTCCTTAAACTCGTGGACCGAAACGTCCTTAAACTAATATTGGACCGAAACGTCTTTAAACTAATGTTGGACCGAAACGTCCTTAAACTAATATTGGACCGAAACGTCCTTAAACTAATATTGGACCACCATGTCTCTATACTGGAATATGGACCACCACGTCTCTAAACTGGAATATTGGACCGTCACGTCCCTAAACTGGCGATGGACCATCACGTCCCTAAACTGGCGATGGACCACCACGTCCTTAAACTGGAACATGGACCACCTTGTCCCTAAACTGAAATACGGACCACCACGTATCTAAACTGGAACATGGACCACCACGTCCCTAAACTGGAACAATAGAGCCCCCCAAATGCTCTTTTGCCGGATCTAAATGATCCCGTTTAAGCTGAACTTAGCCCCAAACATGGCTAACATATCCTTAAACATTCAAATGGACTATAAAACTCCAAATCAACTTTGGTTCAAGGGTACATCTCCGAACTCCTATGACACCTGTCGTTGTAATCCTTCAACGTCGTCAGAGAGGTGACGGGTCTCGACGGCCATATATTAAATGGACCACTACGTCCTTAAACTGGAAATGGATCTAGATAATCCCGTTAAGTTGATCTTAGTCTCAAATCAGACTAACGTATCCTTAACGAATGTTTAAGTTGATCTTAGTCTCAAATGCGACTAACGTATCCTTAAACTAAAAACACCAAACCCAAATCTAAGTAAATACGGATTTAGACTAATCCACGTCCTACGGGCGACGGCATTACTCAGTCTCCGTATACAATCCACGGGCAACCACAAACAAAACAAACACCCACGACACGAAGTGAAATTCTGGAGAAGGAGAAAGTTGTTACCGCGATGCGGTAGCGTAATTAACTGCAGGGGCTTGTGCTTGCAGGGAAGAGCGTCCCTACAATCATAAAAACCCCTCAAGCGAGGGGGAATCTGACGAAATCTGCTACATCGGCTGCATCCGTCTAAACCTCCGATACACGGTGCCATAAATCAACTTGGCATCTTCGGAGAGGTAGACGGATAAAACCATATAGCATCTTCCCCGAATCTCAGGCTAGACGTCCTCACGCCGTCCGTCGACCGCCATTCGGAGGGGAACAGATTCTGGCACGCCCGGTGGGACCTTTTCCTCTTTCCACTCCACACTTCGTGTGTCGTCCTCCCGAACCAATCGCGGTTTGTTAAATGGTTGCCTTTGGATTTCAAGTTACTAAGATTTGGTCTTTTTCCTGGCGCATAACTCAAGCATCAATGGCCTCTAACTGCACCAATTGCTCGAAGTGCCACTGCACCGGACGCTCCACCTCCTCCGGAGGTGTAGCATATGGGCCCCAAGCGGCTTCCTTCCTCGCTCTGCCGGTAGACCAGGTAACCCAAGCCACCACTGGCCTGTTCTTCGGGACCATGATCCCACCTACAAGCTTCTCTATGCCAATACCTGCACCGGAAGTAAACAAGAAGTCGGTCTTCGACCGGCTCACTGCTACGACGACCCCTGTCAACGGGTCGCCTACTGCCAAACCAACAGCTTCGGTTTTCGCCAGGCTGGATCAGAATTCTAAACCGTCCGTCCCAAGGAAGGCAATGACTGCTGCTCCAGAAGTCGTCAAGGCGGCTTCCCCTGCCAAAGAGTCAGTCTTTTCAAGACTGACGACTCCTTCCCTTGCTCGAGGATCTGTCTTCAACAGGTTGAATATCGCACCTCAAAAGACAACCTCAGTCTTTAAGAGACTAACACCGGCGGCGCCTCATTCAGGCAGGGGGCAAAAAGAAGCTATCTCTATCTCTGAGCCAGTCCCAACGGCTCATCGTGCTCGACGTCGCCATTGGCGACGAGTGAGGAAGGCATGGGGCAACTATCCCTCAGGGCTAACTCCACCGGCTCCAGTGGTGGAAGTCAACGCTGCTATTCTAACTGGGAACAGCTTTGAATTACTGAGGAGAGTACGTAAGAACTCTCCAACCGCTACACTGAAAAGATCTCTTCCGCCCGCGGAGAGAGTTCCAGAAACAAAGCAAGAACAGTCCCCTCAACGGCTGTCCTAAAAAATATACAAGGTTTGGCGAAGGGTTCAAGACTCCGTGATTGACCCAGATCACTCTCGTCAACAGAAAAAGGTGAAGGTGCAAAAAGAAAAGGACAGTCCTATTAAACAGCAGAGGACAACAATCGCTAGGTTGCCCACTGCAATGGCCCCCTCCACTTCAACGGCCCACAAAAGAAGAAGGCCGGAGAAAACCCCCGCGTCGGCGACAGATATCAGAGGTGATGAACCCAAACGTCCTAAGTCAGGGGGCATAATAGTTCATACCGTCTACGTAGCATCTGGTAAAGAAGATAGCCGCATATCTACGGGTCATCGACCGCTTACGCGATCAGTAACCAAGGCGCAGGAGCAGCAACAGAAGCTCCAAGAAATGATGAATGCTATGGCTGCACTTACCGGACCAAAAGAAAGCCCTGAAACGTCCTCGGACGAACGTCAGGAGGAAGAAACCGACGCCGAATTCCTTCGTCGGATATTGGAGAAGAAGGACAAAGAGGCTTCTGAACAAGCAGCCAACATACAGCGTATGGGCCTCCTCTTCCAAGACATGATAGGGATGATGATACAACAAGATCCTCCGACCGAAGATCCCCCGATCGTCCTTGGTGACGATAGGGGAGAGACATCAAATCCTCCACTAGCTCTGTCGATGGCTAAGGAGGATACAATCTCCAAAGCTGATTTGGATGAGTACATCGCCCAGCAAATACGGGTTCAACATGCGACCGAAGCGGCCGGTCAGGTCGTAGAAACGGGGCGGCCATATCCAAGTTGGTACGATCAAATCAAGTACCCACCCGGTTACACAATTCCCAAGTTCCATGTCTACAAAGGGACGAGCAATCCTCATCAACATGTTGCCCAGTTCAGGGCACTCTGCGGCAACACCGGCGGTGATGACAAGCTGTTGCTTCGCCAGTTTGTTGGAAGCTTATTAGATACGGCGTTCGAATGGTACTCTGAGCTCCCGAACGACTCTATTAAAACCTTCGCGGAGATGGAGCTGCTGTTTACTCAGCGTTTTGCAAGCGCCAGTGAACGTACCCCGATGACGGCACTGATTAACGCCAGGATAAAACCCGGCGAGACGTGGGTTCAATACGCCATACGGTGGCGGAACTTATGGTCAAAGTGCGAGCAGCGCATTGAAGAAGCTCCCGCGGTGGGTATGTTTGTGGGATCCCTTGATCCGCAAGCAACCATCTCACAATTTATGATGTTTTTCAAGCCAACTACCTTCCAGGCCTTGATTGACAAACTAGCGCAATTGGATCAAATAGGCCATAAACCCCCTCTTCCAAGGCCGGACTCCCGAAATGACAAAGGGAAGGGAAAAGCGATCGTCGTCGCTAATGCT
The DNA here is from genome assembly GCA_030015575.1 of Agapanthus africanus. Classification (NCBI taxonomy): domain Eukaryota; kingdom Viridiplantae; phylum Streptophyta; class Magnoliopsida; order Asparagales; family Amaryllidaceae; genus Agapanthus; species Agapanthus africanus. The sequence goes on along the minus strand of JASDDO010000012.1, from coordinate 352,484,836 downwards.
CAAAAACAACCGAGCGACTCGAAGCCGGTTGCTCGTCAAAATAATATGCGCCCGTACGTACCCCTTGAGGATAGGATGGGACATCCTTATTCCTTTCCCCGCGATAAAACGAGGAGGTTATTCGAGCTGGCGTTGCGCAACAGACTCATAAATCTGCCGGATCCAAAACGTCCGTTGCAACCAAGTGACGTCAACGAGCCCAACTACTGTCCTTATCATCGAGTACTAGGCCACCCGATCGAAGATTGCTACATTTTCAAGAATTGGCTTGAAAACCAGTACCGACAGGGCAAGTTCGCGTTATCTGACAAATGGAAGGTGAATCCCCCGCAGCCCCACACCTCTAAGGGGACGAATACACCGGGGGTAACATGCTCCGTCGTTGAAGAAGCTCCTTGGGAGGTCGTATTATCGGCCAAGACAAAGAGGATGCTAAACGATCTTCAGACATGTCCAGCGATTAGGTGGAAGAACCCGTTGGAACCGCAGGTCATTGAGGGGATGTTGAAGCCGCGTACAACTCCAAAGACCGATGTGGGTGGCTCAAACACTCGCAACCAGCCGTCAAAATCATCGAAGAAGAAGAAAAAGAAATCAAAGAAGCCCGTGAAGCCTAGCGACAAGCGCACGGACTTACAAAAACAAATTGACGCGCTGGAGGAATATAACCAGAAAGCACGGACTCCCATTACGCTCCAAGAGTTCCTCAATCACGTCTTTCAAGAGGAAGATGAGGGAGAAAGTTCATCGGATGAATCTGAAGAATGCGTGGCAAGCTGTCGTGTGATTTCCCATTCGTTCATGAACGATGAGGAAACTTCTTATACTGAAACGCTGGGGGCAGATACCGAATCAAAAATTCCAGTGCCATCAGATGAGATAATTGACGCATTCCTTAATGAAGCTCGGTTGAAAAGTAAAGATGATCGAGAACGCGAGACGGCCATATTTGAAAGGGCCAAGCGCCAGCGATTTGATGAAAGAGCTGAGATGATCCCGTTGGAGCAGAACACCTCCGCTACCGACAAAAGCCAATTCAAGATGAGGAAAAAGTTTGCTAAGGCCATATCAATGGGCATGAAGCTACCATCCTCTGAAGGAAACATCACCGGTGAAGTGGAAACGCACCCCTCCTATTGCTTATATCATCAAAAGATTTCGCACCCCACTCAAGAGTGCAAAGCTTTCGATAGATGGTGGCAAGGATATGTTGCTCATCGACAACGCTTTAAGCGGGAAAAGCGTAAAACTCGTCGAGAGCAAAGAAATACGACCGAAGGGATTAAAAGAACTACCGGCAATTGTCGCATGATTAACACCGGCGGGCCACAAGTGCCTACATTCGGGAGTGATTCTGATGAAGAGCTGGAACATGCCCCTCTCTTTAAAGAGTCCACTTTGAGAAAAGAAGAAGAGCAGAAGGTTTGCGAAAATATCCGGCTACGTAATCGCACGCTTCCCGAAAAGAATCTCGGACCCTCAAACAGAAAAGATAAAGGGAAAGAAAAGGTCTCTGAAGATATCGTCTTAGATGACCAAGTTTTGGAGGAGCTAAGTGCCAACAACCCGCCGAAGAAGAATAAGGTGGATTACAACGTCCTAGCGCACCTGAGGAAGCTGCCTTCACAGCTCAGCATTCTTGACGCCCTTTTGTTATCGAAGGAGGCGAGAGATTCGTTGATTAAGGCACTCTAAGATCCGGAACAATTCCAAGCATGCCTGGCCGAGGAAAAGATGAAGGATGAATTGGAGGAAGTGCACACGGCCGATGTCACTTTCGGCGATGAAGACCTTCTCCTTGGGACTTGCGAACACAATCGCCCTCTCTATGTCTCAGGATACTACCATGATATAAAGATAGGAAAAATCCTGATCGATAACGGATCGTCTGTTAATCTCCTCAACGTGCGGGTGTTAAAAGAAATCTGCATGAGCGTCCAGCACCTCGCTCGTGACAAGATCACCATCTCCGGGTTCGACTCCCAGTCATCAAGAACTCTTGGGTCTGTGATACTGACGCTACGCTTCGGGCTACTCGTCACGGACGTTAAGTTCCACGTCATAGACGCCAAGACATGCTACAACGATTTACTCGGCCGACCATGGTTACACGAGTACAACATCATCCCTTCTACACAACATCAGTGTATGAAGTATTTTAAAGATGGTTTCGAGTATACCGTGACGGGAGAACTGAACCCGTTCTCTGTGAACGAGGTCCGCTAATATGAAGATGCCAAATACTTCTTACCGGATTTCGAAGACATGGAGAAGTGTCACAAGCCGGAGAACAAAGCTAACGCCACTATCCCTGTCTTCGGGAGTGATACCGAGGAGGAAGAGGAGATAGTGAATTCGGGTCCGCCCCAACACAACAAGCCAGGACCGTCCACTCCTACGTTGATTTTTGGTAGTGACTCGGAAGATGAGATCCATGCCGTATTCTCTGCTCGACCTTCAATACGAACGTCCGCTGACGAAGAACAAAGTCTACAAGTCGCCATGGTGCCGCTTAAACACCGTAAAGAACTGGATGCACTTGATATTTACAATGTAGAAGAGCTGCAAACGTTCTATATCCCTCCCAGGCGAGAAAGCGAAAAAGCAATTTTATTCTACCGCTCTCAAGAAACCAAAGTGGAGAAAGAAATCTGGCACGGCACGGATCCTACGCTCGACAGGCTTCAGCCTATCTGTCTCCCCAGATGTTATACGGAAGGTTTGAAAAAGCTGCTAAAACGCCAGGGGATATCCTTCAAGCAGACCGTTCGAAAAGCCAAGTTCTATGACAAAGTCTGGAACGTTCCTGGGACTCAACGCAAACTGTCTAATGGAAGAATGGAGACAAAAGGGCTTGGATACATCCGGTCAAAGAAACGAGAGCTACTAAACAGCTGCTATGTCATATATGACTTCGATGAAGAAGCGAATGCTCAATGGGGGGACGCTAATCCTGAGCCAGTAAAAGTTCCAGATGCAAAAGAGCCCAGTCCGTCGTTCGAAGAACAAATGGACAAGCTTATAAGGGAAGCGGGTCAAAACGTCCGGGACGATCATAACCGCGAAATGGTCATCTACGAGAAAGCCAAAACGTAACGCCTTCTCCAACAGGCCGTGAAAGGTGAAAATGTCGCCCCTTGTCAACCTGTTATAAAGAAGGATCGACGCAAAAGCAGAAATAAGTCGAAAGGCCAAAAAGGTGCTCAACAGCAACAAAGCAGGGCTAAGAAGCCACGAAAACGGGAGTCGAGCGTTATTGATCTATCCCTTATGAAGAAAATGGGTCGAGCATACTCGTTTCCGCGGGACAAGATGAAGAAGATACTTGACCTCGCTCTAAAACATCAGATGCTTACATTGCCGGACTCTAAACACCCCGAACAAGCGGGCAAGGTCACACACCCAGACTACTGCTTTTATCAACGAGTGGTAGGGCATCCTCTCGAAGACTGCTTCACCTTCAAGAATTGGGTCGAAGATCAGTATCAGCTTGGCAAGTTCGCTCTGTCCGACAATTGGAGAGTAATGCCGCCGCAAAAGCACGAACCCAAGGCCACGAAAGAAGAACCAGTTCCGTATTGGGATTGGAAGTGAATCCGCACTTGTCACATGATAACAATATCAAAAGAAGAGCCCGAGAACATGGATGACCTTCCCTGGTGCTTCGAAAATAGCAACGACGAGATAATCTCAGAATTCCCACCAGCGCCAAAAGAGCTGGAAGATGGAATCCATACCACTGCAGATAACCTCAAGAAAATTGAGTTGGGGACGGCAAACGATCCACGACCGACATTCATCAGCGAGTTACTATCTGAAGAAAGGGTAGCTGCGTTAAAGGACGTGCTTCTACAGCACAGAGATTGCTTCGCGTGGAACTATTCTGAAATGCCGGGACTAGATCCAGAAATTGCTGTACACAGATTGGCGATATCCCCGGACTTCAAGCCAGTCAAACAGGCGCCGAGAAGAATGCGGCTCGAGCTTGAAATGGGTATCAACGCTGATGTCAAAAAGCTGATCGACTCTGGCTTCATCCAGGAAGTTCAATACCCTGAATGGATCGCCAATATCGTCCCGGTGATGAAGAAAAATGGGACAGTGCGCATATGTGTAGACTTCCGGGACCTTAATAAAGCTTGCCCGAAGGACAATTTCCCAGTGCCAGTCACCGAACTGATGATAGACAATACGTCCACTCACGAGGTTTTCTTCTTTATGGACGGCTCGTCAGGGTATAATCAGATAAAGATGGATCTCGAAGAACAGAAGCACACCGCCTTCAGGACTCCTCTGGGTATTTTCTGTTACAAGGTGATGCCCTTTGGTCTAAAGAACGCCGGTGCTACCTACCAAAGGGCCATGACGAAGATCTTCGATGACCTTATACACGAAATCGTCGAATGCTATATCAACGATCTCGTGGTTAAAAGCAAATCATACGAGGAACATCTCGAGCATTTGAAGACTGTATTTCAACGCCTTCAACAATATAACTTGAAAATGAACCCGCTCAAGTGTGCATTCGGAGTTTCCTCAGGAAAATTCCTGGGATTCATCGTTCGACACCGAGGTATTGAAATAGATCCGTCAAAGATCAAAGCGATCATGGAAATGCCTCCGCTAAGGACTCTCAAACAGCTGCGGTCTCTCCAAGGGAAGCTCGCGTATATACGGCGATTTATAGCCAACCTTTCAGGAAAGTGCCGTCCTTACAGTCACCTGATGAAGAAGGGAACCCCGTTCGTCTGGGATCAAAAATGCCAAAGTGCACTAGACGAGATCAAGCAATACCTGCAGAACCCGCCAGTGTTGGCTGCTCCGATCAAGGGAAAACCCCTCATTCTTTATACAACCGCCCTCGAAGGTTCCTTAGGCGCATTATGGGCATAAGAGAACGATCAAGGGAAAGAAAGATCACTCTACTACTTAATTCGAGTTCTGCTGGGGGCAGAAAGCAACTACTCTCCCATTGAAAAACATTGCCTGGCGTTGATTTTTGCGATAACAAAGCTTAGACACTATGCGTTGGCGCATGAAGTCCGTCTCATTTCAAAGGTGGACCCCTTTAAATACTTGATGTCGAAGGCCATATTGACGGGACGACTCGCTAAATGGGCCCTGCTCTTGATGGAGTTCTCGATAACCTATCAACCTCTCAAGGCAGTGAAAGGCCAGGCCATCGCCGACTTCCTCGCTGAGCATCTGATACCCGCTGATTCTCCTCTGAATTGAGATCTTCTAGACGAACATGCGTTTGATGCGATCGACGGTGATAATACCCGATGGGAGCTTTATTTCGACGGAGCATCTTCCGTGAAGAAGCGCAAACAAAGTACCCCTATAATTAAATCGGGGGTAGGACTCATCTTTATAACTCCACAATGAGGGATAATGCGCTACGCGTTCTCCCTGACGGAGCCGAGGACAAAAAACGAAGCCGAATACGAAGCTCTGATAGCAGGCCTCGAGATCGCCATTGACATGGGAATTGAAGACCTCCTCATATACGGGGATTCTCAACTGGTCGTTAGTCAAGTAAACGGCGACTACCAAACGTGCAAGCCAGAATTGGTAAAGTACGGCGAAAAAGTGCAACAACTGTTGACCTAAATTCCCTCCTATACTTTGGAGAACATACCGCGCGCGGAAAACAGCAAAGCAGACGCGCTGGCCAAACTTGCTAAAGAACTGGCTGACGAGAACCTCGATGACGTTAGAATCGTGGTACAAAGCCGTCGGGTGCTTGCCCCAGCAGAAATATCTCCGGAATCATCCGAAGAAAAAGGAGCGAGCGAGCAGACGACCCTGCAAGTAAAAGACCGGGAAAAGGCTGAAGATTGGAGGGAAGTCTTCATAGACTACTTTAAGTCCCACCGAATGCCTGAAGAAGCGTCTACAAGACATCAGCTCATGAAACGAGCTCTGTCTTTCGCCTTCGTCAACGACACTCTGTACAAGAGGTCGTTTAATTCTCTATGGCTAAGATGTCTCGGACCTAACGAAGCGAAAAAAGTCGTTCAGGAAGTTTACGACGGACTCTGCGGTTCTCACCAAGCAGGCCCGAAGATGAAGTTGAAGATAAAACGGATGGGCTACTACTGGCCCACGATGATTCAGGACTGCCTCGAATATGCGAAGCAATGCCACTCATGCCAAATTCATGGGGACTTCATCCACCAGCATCCAAATCCACTACATCCAACGGTGTCTAGCTGGCCATTCGAAATGTGGGGGACTGACATAGTCGGTCCCATCGAACCAGCATTGTCTAGAGGACATCATTTCATCCTGGCGATGACTGACTACTTCTCCAAATGGGCAGAAGCGGTACCACTGAGGGAAGTTAAGACGGAGAATATCCTCCATTTCTTCAAGACGCATGTCATATATCGGTTTGGAACTCCACGACGGATCATCTCCGATAACGGGCCAGCTTACAGAAGCCACAAGATCAGTCGATTTGCACAGCAGCACAATATAGACTAGAGATATTCTTCGGTTTATAATCCGCGAGCTAATGGTCTAGCCGAAGCCTTCAACAATACCTTGACAAAGATCATAAAGAAAACGGTGTCCCGAAATAAGAAGGACTGGCACGAAAGACTGCAAGAAGCTCTTTGGGCATATCGAACTACATTTAAAACGGCCACAAACACAACGCCGTACGCGTTGGTATTTGGGACGGAAGCAGTACTCCCCCTCAAGATAGAGTTACCCTCTCTACGAGTGGCAATCCACTACGAGCTGACGGACAAAGAAAATGCTCACCTTCGGCTTGAGGAGCTTGACACCCTTGATGAAACCCGGCTCATAGCACAGCAAAATCTGGAAGCTTATAAAGCAAAGATGACACGCACATATGAAAGATTGACCCGACCGAGGACATTCTGCCAAGGCGAACTTGTACTAGTGGTCAAAAGGCCTATGATCCCCAATCGCGCCAAGCGAGGAAAATTCGAGCCAAACTATGAAGGCCCATACATCATAGATAAGGTCTACCAGGGTGGGGCCTACCTACTCATGGACATGCACGGTGAAAGGCCTTTCAGGCCGATAAACGGTCGTTTCCTAAAGAAATACTATGCTTAATGAGCCACAGCCTAGGTCAATGGTATATGACGACGACTATGTCCGCTTGCTATCTTCCTAAGCTCAAACTTTATCAGCAGTAGCCAGCCTTCTCAAAGCCGGACCGAAATGTCCTTAAACTAATAGCAGACCGAAACGTCTTTAAACTACTACCGCAGCATCCTTAGGCTGACGAGATATAAAAAAAACATATAAAAATAAAATTAAAAAAAAACGGTATGTCCATAAGCAAAAAGGGCACGGATGAAAAACCGAAAGGGCTCCGTGAGTAAAAACAGCAGGTCTACCGGCGAGTGTTCGTGAAAACCCGAAAGGGCGCGACCTCATAATATATATATATATATATATATATATATATATATATATATATATATATAAATAAAAGAATAAAAAAGGGGTATGTCCATAAGCAAAAAGGGCACGGATGAAAACCCGAAAGGGCTCCGTGAGTAAAAACAGCAGGACTACCGGCGAGTGTTTGTGAAAACCCGAAAGGGCACAACCTCGTTAAAGGACACTTACAAGACCCTCTCGACCTTGTAAGGAGAAACTACCTGCGTGAGATCCTTACGACTCACAAGGGAGCAACACACTTAGGGATCCTCACGATTCCTAGGGAGAAAATACACTTGCGAGATCCTCACGACTCGTAAGGAGAACTCTCTTATGGGACCCTCACGGCTCATAAGATTTGAAAGTCTTAAGTTATAGAGACCTAAACCTGTGCTTAAGAAACCCCCACAACTTCCGATATTGCCCTACAAGTAGTCCAATACTGGCCCTTGTATACAATCCACGGGCGCGAATAAACATTTCCCTAACCAAGTCTCATCCGTGACTGGGGATATGTTCGCATGACCCTTGTAGGTCCTCTCGATTTACAAGGAGAAAACCCTACTGTAGGATCCTTACGATTTACAGAGGAACATACACTTGGGAATCCTCACGATTCTTAAGGAGAAAATACACCTACGAGATCCTCACGACTTGTAGGGAGAAATAACTTCGTGAAACCCTTACGGCTCATGAAGTCAAAAGCCTTAGCCGACAGGACCCTAACCCTGGTCGCTAAGCCACCTTTGGTCGACATTGACAGAGGCAGATGATGATTCGCTCCTGGTAATATCCCAGTTGTAGCGGTGCTGATGCCGAAATTGGTCTACAGCAAAAAGCCAATAGGCCGCACATGCATACGAAATAGCCGAAATGATAGGGCAACTTGCAATAAAAAGCAGCAAGTAAAAATGTATGCATGCAAAATAGCCGAAATGATTGGGCAACTCGCAATAAAAAGCAGTGAGTGAAAACAAAATAAACAACCGAAATGATTGGGAACCGCGAGAAATAGCCGAAATGATTGGGCAATCGCGACCTTCGCGATATAAAAGCTGAAATGATAGAGCATCGCGGAAATAAAATAAAAAAAGGAAGAAATGATAAAACTTTGGCCCTACAGTTAAGATCACATCGATCCCTGTATACAATCCAAGGGCGTAAACAAAGAGGAAACCATACCTTCCTAACAGGCTTCGCCAGAAGACAAAGCCAAATCTTGACGGTTCAGTCCAACTCCGAAGAAACCAGTGTCTTCAGCAGATACCTCAACTCAGCGATACAAACACTCCTTGACGAGAGCCTCCTGATCCGCGTCGACTCGCAGAGCCATCAGTGCCTCCGTGGGAAATCCTCGACTCGTTTCAAACCCCAAGAAAACAAATAATCCTTGGCGCTAGGGAAACAAATAATCCCTAGCAAATTCCTTGACTCACGGATACAAACACTCCTTGACGAGAGCCTCCTGATCCGCGTCGACTCGCAGAGCCACCAGTGCCTTCGTGGGAAATCCTCGACCCGTTTCAAACCCCAAGGAAACAAATAATCCTTGGCGCTTTGGAAACAAATAATCCCTAGCAAATTCCTCGACTCACGAATACAAACACTCCTTGATGAGAGCCTCCTGATCCGCGTCGACTCGCAGAGCCACCAGTGCCTCCGTGGGAAATTCTTGACTCGTTTCAAACCCCAAGGAAACAAATAATCCTTGGCGCTAGGGAAACAAATAATCCATAGCAAATTCCTCGACTCACGGATACAAACACTCCTTGACGAGAGCCTCCTGATCCGCGTCGACTCGCAGAGCCACCAGTGCCTCCGTGGGAAATCCTCGACTCGTTTAAAACCCCAAGGAAACAAATAATCCTTGGCGCTTGGGAAACAAATAATCCTTAGCAAATTCCTCGACTCACGGATACAAACACTCCTTGACGAAAGCCTCCTGATCCGCGTCGACTCGTAGAGCCACCAGTGCCTCCGTGGGAAATCCTCGACTCGTTTCAAACCCCAAGGAAACAAATAATCCTTGGCGCTAGGGAAACAAATAATCCTTAGCAAATTTCTCGACTCACGGATACAAACACTCCTTGGCGAGAGCCTCCTGATTCGCGTCGGCTCGTAGAGAAACCAGTGTCTCCGCGGGAAAATTCCCGATTCGTCTCAACTTGCAAGATGAAAACTCAGGCGGCAAGCACTAAAAAACTTGCTTCCTGAACAATGGGACCCTGCAAGTCGATCTAAAATGGTCTCTTTCATACTATTCATGGGTCTCACTCTCCAAAGTCGAGTTCCGACAAGGAGGGAAGTAACCGCTTACGAGTCGTCTCGACTCATAAGAGGGAAAATTTCTCTTATAGGATCCTTACGACTTATAAGAGAAAACCACACTTAGGAACCTCACGATTCCTAAGGAGAAAAAACCACCTACGAGATCCTCTCGATCCGTAGGGAGAAAAGTCTCTATGAGACCCTCACGGCTCATGGAGTTGAAAAGTCTTAGGAGGCAGATCTGAACCTGCAGCCTAAACCATCGCTATCTCTTGAAGAAACCAAAATGCTTACTCTATTATCTGTTAACCATGTTTATTAAGATAGCATGCCGATAATAAGAGAAAGAAGAAAGCTACAGAAGGAGCATCCGATTTATGTTTGATCAAGCGTTCGAGACACACTCATTCATGCACAAGCAAAAGACTCAGAACGAAAAATAAAGACAAGCTGGGATAAATTTTTTCCATTAATATGGCCAATAGTTCTTACAATCATAAAAAACAATGAACGAAAAATATTATTACAGTGGAATAACTTCAGACCCAGGACATGGATTGAGGAACTCGAAAGCGACCCTATCTATGACTTTCCAAGCCTCGCGGACCATCCTAGTGTGCTTTCTTTCGCGAGAACAAGCGTCAGGGTCCCCCCGATGTCTTCCACCCTCCGATAAACGGCGAGTATGGCAGACTGTTGAAAGACCTCGTGCAAGAGATCGGTGAGACTGTCTCGCCGTCTCTTTGAGATAAAGTTCAACAGGTACACCGAGTGCACCTTATCCTCAGCGGCATCTAGCGCCCTAAGCGGCACACCGGAACAAAACAGGGGAAGCGCTTCCCAGATGGCTCCCACGATAAGCTTAAGAAGGGAGGAACGCCGGGGAAGCAGGGGACCGTTGTATGCGTCAAAGCGGCTCATGATTTCAGCACACTCCGCGTTTGTGAACTCTCGATTTTGAGAGCGGCCAAGTCGGCGGATGTCCCCGTAAGATATGATCTCGTTAAGAGCATACATATGGGCGTCCATTGTTCCTGTAAAAGAAGATCGACAACAATCAGCAACCTTTAAAAGTTATGTTATATAATTTGAAAGGAGCAAAGCTCCATTAATGAATCAAGAAATTATAAATGAAAATCTTTCAGAAAGCAAAGCTCTATTAATGGAACCCTAACAGGGTTATCCTTAATCCTCTTTAGACCCCTTTAGAGCAAAGCTCTGCTAAATGAAACCCTAAATGGGTCTTCTTTAGATCAGGGATCTATTGAGAGCAAGGCCCTGTCAATGAAAATTAATCTAATTTAATTTAATTCAAATTTTCACCAAAAAGTTTTAAGAGTCTAACTTTTGAAGTTCTTGAAAATAAAGAGCAGGGCTCTGAGTTTTGAAAGTAAAATTTTGGAGATGATAATCATCTGTTGAGGACCAAAGGTCCTATTTATAGGCACCAAGTGCCCTTTCAACTTCCAAAAGTTGCCGCGACGGTTGGGATTCTGCCACCGTTGCACTTGCGTTTGGAGGCCACGTAAGCGCAGCGGTGGGGGGGCATTTATTTACCCCAATCAGAGCAAAGCTCTGTTCAAATTCCAAGGCGGGAGATGAAGCAACGCTTCATCTTCTCCCAATCAGAGCAAAGTTTTGCTTTGAAAATTTAAAGTTTAATAAATGAAGCAACGCTTCAGATTCTATGCGCGCCACGTGTCAAAACCTGATACGGCAGCGTAGCGCCCAAGGCAGTACGCCCAATCAGAGCAAAGCACTATTTTAAGTAAAATTAAAGGAAGCAACGCTTCAGTTGCGCTGCGCTGTGCGCTGCGTGATACGTGTCAGCGCAGGTGCGCTGCGCTGCGCGACACGTGTCAGCGCAACTGCATTGTACGCTGCGCGACACGTGTCAGCGCACCTGCGCTGTGCGCTGCGCGACACGTGTTCAGATGCACCAGCGCGGTTGCGTAGCGCTGCACGCTGCGCGACACGTGTCAGCACAGATGCGCCAGCGCGGTTGCGCTACGCGACATGTGTCAGCGCAGTTGCGCTGCGTCAGCGCAGTTGCGCTGCGCTGTGTGCTGCGCGACACGTGTCACGCGCTGGGGCATCTGCGCCAAACAGAATTAAAATTCTAAAGAAATCTTTTCTGTTCTTGTTAAAACAAGAAGATTTTCTTCTGTAAAACAGAAGCCCTTGGATCAAAGATCCAACGGTGGGGAAAATTCCCCAAATCACTCAGATAAAGATCTCTTTAACAAATTTAACTAATTTATGAGAACTATAAAATGGACCCTAGGCCGCAATTCAAAGGCATGAACATTTTCTAAAAAAAAAGAGAACTATGAAGAACTCCTCAAGAACAAAAAAGGTAAAAAACCTTTAGGGAAAGAGAAAGTTCTCTTATGAACAGATCATAGATCTAAAAATAAGATCAATGATCTTTAATAAAAAACAAAAAAAAATTATTATTAAATAGTGCTTTGCACTTTTCATGAACCTTTGGTTCTTTGAGATAAGAAAAGCAAGAAAAAGCTTGTTTTTCCTTGATCTAAATTAGATCAAGAAATCAAATAGTGCTCTGCACTTCCTTTATGAACCTTTGGTTCTTGAATCTAAAAGATTCTCAAATTAATAGTGCCTTACACTTATAAATCTGCACTGTTGCGCTCTTGGGCTGGCGCAAGCCACCAGAGAGCGCCACGTGTCAGCATCTGAACCAGTTGCGCTACGCGCTTTTGAAATAGAGCTTTGCTCTATGAAATTGGCGCAACTCATTAGAGCGCGCCACGTGTCAGCAGCGCAAGCGTAGCGCACTATCGCAGCGCACTGCGCTGCATGACACGTGTCATCATCACAAGCGCTTGTGCTCTTTGATTAGCGCAAAGCGCCTGAAAATGCAATGCATTTCCTCTGCTGAAGGGCCAGGCCTAAGTCAAAAAGACCTAGCAGGCCAAAATAAATTGCAAAGCAATAAAAAGGGGCAGAGCCCAAGTGAAATTGATGCTCTGCATCATTTATAAATGGGCAAAGCCCCAAAAACAAATTGATGCTCTGCATCTTTTATGGGCAGAGCCCAGACAAAAAAAATAGAAGTAAAGCAATGTATTATTTAAGTGTGGGCAAAGCCCTAGCACAGGTCTAATAAAGGTGTTGAACATTTTCAACTGGACTTAGCCCAATTTTGGCCGTAAGTCCTCAAATTAAATTGACTGAGCAAGATTGCTCTCCTAAATCAACTTATATCCGGTTCGAGGGTACATCTCTGAACTCCTCTGACAACTGTCGTTGTAATCCTTCAATGATGTCAGAGAGGTGACGGGTCCCGACAACCACACATCAACACGGACTGCGGGGTCCTTAAACTCGTGGACCGAAACGTCCTTAAACTAATATTGGACCGAAACGTCCTTAAACTAATATTGGACCACCACGTCTCTAAACTGGAATATGGACCACCACGTCTCTAAATTGGAATATTGGACCATCACGTCCCTAAACTGGCGATGGACCATCACGTCCCTAAACTGGCGATGGACCACCACGTCTTTAAACTGGAACATGGACCACCATGTCCCTAAACTAGAATACGGACCACCACGTCTCTAAACTGGAACATGGACCACCACGTCCCTAAGCTGGAACAATAGAGCCCCCCCAAATGCTCTTTTGCCGGATCTAAACGATCCCGTTTAAGCTGATCTGAGCCCCAAACACGGCTAACATATCCTTAAACATTCAAATGGACTATAAAACTCCAAATAAACTTTGGTTCAAGGGTACATCTCCGAACTCCTTTGACACCTGTCATTGTAATCCTTCAACATCGTCAGAGAGGTGACGGGTCTCGACGGCCATATATTAAATGGACCACTACGTCCTTAAACTGGAAATGGATCTAGACGATCCTGTTAAGTTGATCTTAGTCTCAAATCAGACTAACGTATCCTTAACGAATGTTTAAGTTGATCTTAGTCTCAAATGCGGCTAACGTATCCTTAAACTAAAAACACCAAACCCAAATCTAAGTAAATACGGATTTGGACTAATCCACATCCTACGGGCGACGGCATTACTCAGTCTCCGTATACAATCCACGGGCAACCACAAACAAAACAAACACCCACGACACGAAGTGAAATTCTGGAGAAGGAGAAAGTTGTTACCGTGATGCGGTAGCGTAATTAACTACAGGGGCTTGCGCCTGCAGGGAAGAGCGTCCCCACAATCAAAAAAACCCCACAAGCGAGGGGGAATCTGACGAAATCTGCTACATCGGCCGCATCCGTCTAAACCTCCGATACACGGTGCCATAAATCAACTTGGCATCTTCGGAGAGGTAGACGGATAAAACCATATAGCATCTGCCCCGAATCTCAGGCTAGACGTCCTCACGCCGTCCGTCGCCGTCTTTCGGAGGGGAACACCCACCTACCAAAGCAATCACCCAGAAAGAAAGCAGTGTGCCAGCAAAGCCGTAACGGAACCTATACGGCAAAACTTGCAAGAAACTGTGGCACAGCGGGGGTGAGTTGCCAACTCGTGAGTAGAAAATATCACCGAGCAGAAATCGTATGTATGACACAATCCTAGGTCAATACGATCAAAACATATATATATCCTCAATAAGATAAAGTCTGAAGCATGAAAAGGTGGCATGGGTAAACATCTATACCAAGTATAATACCGAGTGCTCGTGTCAGTGCCTCAGGTAGCAACATATCATATGAATGAGGTATGAATGCATGAAAACAGAATACATGTAAATGAAGAAACTGCTTTCTTATCTTAATGATATTTCTGTATATTTAAAATTTAGGTATCATCAATGAAATCAACATAAACAGTGTCTAGCATCGACACAAAACATAAATCACAATATCTCAATATCTTAGGCTCCGGCTATCCGGACTGGCCTGTATCATCAAATCTCAATACCTCAATATCTCAAAATCTCAGTGTCTCAATCTCACTATCTAGGGCGCCGTCAGTCCGGATCGGCCCCTAACATCAATCACACGACCACGAACGGTATCCTCCGGATATCCGACGCGTCAGGTAAAATCACCGGTAGGCTGTCTGCCCTTGCCGGGCTCATCGTCTACACCTTGATCTTCTTGCCTTGGGGTACCTTACCGGGTCCACCATGTACCCGCAGACGGTTCATCCAACTCCTCGAATCGGGTCTCGAAATCCATCTCATAACCGAGAAAACATCATGGTGGACGGCTCATACATCATGAGAAAACCGCACATTTCATTTTAAAAAGAGAGAGAGAGAAGTTTATACATATTCTTGCGGTTTTCTCCCAAATCCAAGAAATCTCATGAAAATCTGAAATCCAATCATCAATAGCGAGTAAACAGTGAATATAGGCATAAAACTCTATAATACTGCATAACAGTGAATAATAATATGCATGAAGTAGCAAGTGATAACTGCAATGTCTAAACTGGCATGTAAGGCAAGTACACTAATATCATGTCGAAACTATCAGCTAACAAGCTATGTCAATGAAATAGTATTCTCTAAAGTGTACGTGACATGGCCATTACCGATGATGATGTGTGTGAGCCGGCAAATAAGTGTACGTGGAACATACGCATCATCGGTAATGGTGCTGGTGTCCTGACGGCATGATATCAATAATGGTATATGAAAACACAATATAAGCATGCGATGCGAAGTGAACAGCAATAATATGCGGGAGCTGAATATCAAATATAATGATAACGAATCTACATATGCTTAAGTATGAGTCGTACAGTTTTGCCATTTGAAATAATACGAATCGTGTGTTTAGAAAATAGGGACTACGGTGTTTTTAAGAAAATGTGTGTCCTTTAAAATATCCATAGAATCCCTTGGCCTATCTTTAAAAATACTCACGATTCGTTAGTTTTTGAAATATGTATGACTCGAATCTAATCTATCATTTACAAGTAAACTCCAGGGCTAAACTAAAAGGCTGATCGAAAGGTAAGGAAACCGCCTAACATCTGAGTCGATATATATATATATATATATATATATATATATATATAAAAGTCGATGATCCCGCCTCAAAAGTATCCCATACGATACAATATCTATAACATGTCATCCTCAAGTCAAGAGTGCGGATCTATCATCAATATAGCTTGTACGGTAAATCCGTCGTACGGCATCCCAAATCTGGGTACGGGTCAATGTCACATCAATCACGTTATTCATATGGTATCCTCTTTATCAAACATCATGATCCAGGGTACTGATCTACGTCTAGTACAATACTGATACCATCTATGTATGCATGCGTGTGTATGAAAACACCACATCAAAGGACCAGCCAAAACATTATGTCGTATCTCAAATACGAACCCTGTCACATCACCGATCTCACGACCTCAAGACCAATCTCATCGACTCATCTCAAATCCCAAGTACTATCCTCATAATCCATGTATATGTGTGTGTGTGTGTGTATATATATATATACACATAGTCCCATACCCATGTGTAGATATATATACACATATCCCCATATACGCACATGTAAAAGAATGAATGTATGCAAGTGTGTGTGCGTGTGTGGGGGCAACAACTACTATAGGGTTTCGCAAGTAACACTACAAATCCATGAACACTTAACCATATCCTGAATATCCATGTCTCACATAAAAGATATCATATATATATATAGTATATATATATCATACTATATATCGAACTGCGAGGGTGCTATACGCCATCCACCCGACTTCTCCCCGTAGATATAAATCTACTCACCTTGCTTCTTGTGTGCCGATTTCAATGTCGCCACCATCTCCTTCATCGTCGTGAATCATCGTGGGGGGTACCTACATGTCACACGTATCGTACCGTATTAAAACCAAATCGAAGACGAAATGACACACGAAAACCAAAACGACACGCGGAAATCACATAGGTCCAAACCTATGGTTTGCCCTCGCAACTTAACCAAATGACACCCAATAGAGACGTACAAACGTCAAGTGATCGATGCTAAGAACAAATACCAAAACTTAAATCCATAAACATCATGAAACGTAAAGCAGCAAATAAGAAAACATGCTCCAAATCTTGTCTCAGGTGAAAACAAGGTAAGAAAACAACTCTGGGGTGATGTATAGGGTACAAATGAGCTACTCGAACAACCTGGACAAATTCCATCACCAAGTGGCCGGCCACTCCCTTACCAAAACTGGCCTCCTCGGTTTTTCTGGGGAGTTGGGGTGTCGTATTTGTAGGGTGGTCTCGGGGGGCTCTAACTAGGTCTCTGAAGTTGTTTATTTATCTCGTACAGTTCCCAAGTCATCCCAGATTTCCCTGCACACTCAAATACCTCACAAACTGACATGAAAAGTTCTGAAATTCCGTATTTTGGGTTTTCACTTGGGTTTGGTCAGGGTTCCTATCATTATAGGGGGTCTAAGGTCATCTCTAAAGCCCAATTACACCATCTCTACTCAAATCAAACCCTAATTCCCAACTTGAGTTTTCAAAGTTTACTAAACTTCGCCAAATCAATTTTAAACTTGAAAAGAGGCTTAAGCATATGAAACACTACACTAATTGTGAAAGGATTACCTCATTTGGGACCCAAGAATCCCCTACAGCACCAAAATGCAAACTTTCTTGGTCCAAAGTGTAGCTTGTGAGCTTGTGCACAATATTTGTGAAGTGAGGATGGGCTTTTGGTGAAAAATTGATGATGATTTGGGGGTTTGAAGTGGAGGGGGGAGGAGGTGCTTCCATGGAGCAAGAAGAAGAGGAAAAATGAAGGTGATGAAGAATGAAATGGGAGCCATGACCAATGGTTGACCCCCCACCCTCTCTCTCTCATGCCCATACCTCACACTATGCACAATTGTTTAATATTTTCATTTCTTTTGTTTTGTTTTTCTTTTCCTTCTCTTGGCAATAGTGAACCCAAAACAAAGAATGAAAAATGAAGATAAAGCCATGTAGCAAAATGTAACACAAGTGTGAAATGATATGGTGCGTGTTTTGCACAAAACACGCTTAAAGTCCGATTAGCGATTTTTAATCGCGATTAGCACTAAAATAGTGTCAAATAAATCATAAACTTTCATATTTTGCATGAATCTCATAAAGCACCCTCTTTTTAGTAATTTCCAAAATTTTCAAAATTTTTCCCAATTTATCGGTATTTAATTATAATGCTCTATTAAAATATTCAATATTTTATTATTTAATTATAAAAATTCCCAAAAATAATATTTTATTTTTCTGAAATGTTACATGGTCATTATGTCGAGTTAGGGTTTCATTCTTCTAGAGGGTCCGTAGAATTACTTGCATGTTTTCTCCAAATACTTTAAACTTGGAAAATGGTTTTCTGACATTCGATCGTCTCTATCGACTCCCAACGTATCTGGGTGAAGTCTTCTCAAGCTGGAAACAATCAATCTGATGATTTCACATCGGGGTAAGTGAACGAACCACATGTCCTAGTCATTCATCCTCGGGTGACTAGCGACCTTCTATCATATCTCTAAGTACATCTCGTACTGCAATAGCTCCAATATCTGGGGCGATATCTCGTCGTTCGCGGCAACAACTGGCTCATTCGTCTGCACGTTGAACAGCGTCTCAATCATCAAGAACAATTTGTACAATGACAGTCATCATATTCTGGCTGGCCTCTATCAGTGGCTCAATCCTTTGGTGCTGATCTGCACTTCCGAGTAATCTCGTAAAAGCGATCCATCAAACGCTCCTGGCGCGAAAACATAATAAAACGACGCCTCTAAGAAAATTGTATGTCCCTGGAATCACGCCCTAGTCAGTCCTCGTTTGTGACGAGCTCGTGCTGACGCAACTCTAGCCGTAGCTCTCTCTGCCCGTGTAGTCGTGGTAACAAAACCATAAACCGATATCGATGAGGATAGATCATGAATGAATATAATGTTATGCAAGGAAATGTACATCCTAAGACTTCTTAAGAGGAGTAGCGTATCGTAAGTATGCCGCGGAACATACACACGGTATGTCACTCTCCTTAAGTCACATACTCCATCAACCAAGGTCAACCTACGCGACGAAAGTTCGGGTCTAATACCCCCTCGACTAAGTTTGAGTTCCGTAAGGTCAAGCTTAAGTTCCAAATATATACAAACACTCTAGGCTCCGCATAGTCAAACTTAGACTCAAACCAAGGTTAACCTAGCGCTCTGATACCAACTTTGTCACGACCCGAAATGGCACGTGATTGGCACTTGAATCATATGATGTCTATAGGACCCCATCTAATCTAAGTAAGCCAAAAGCCCAGAAATCTAAAACCATTTTTAATAATAAATAAATGAAAACTTGTTTAAAAGCAAGAGGTTTTAATAGCATAAGCCGAATTATGCATTTTTTAAAACATCAAGTAATTTCTGAAAATTTCGGCAGAGTTTCCTTTGTAAATACTGGCCCCGAATGGGGTACAACATGAATAATATGAATAAAGGCATCCCCAAGCGGGAGCTAGCTCTTCGTCCATTGACGGTCACAACCACGCAAGCAATGTAATATACAACGCCAAGGGCGATGATCAAAACTCAAAAGGAAACTCAAAACAACAAGAAAACCATAATAATACAAACACGACTTTACAGTCAAAATAATATACAACTGGTCTTCTAAGTCTAAAAATAATACAAGTCTGGTTGATGGAGTTAATAGATACAACTGAATGTAAATAAAATACAATGGTGGTCACGGTGCAAGTGAACCCACCTACCAAAGCAAATCACCCGGAATGGAAGCAGTGTGCCAGCAAAGCCGCAATGAAACCTGTACGGCTAAACCTGCAAGAAACTGTGGCACAATGGGGGTGAGTTGCCAACTCGTGAGTAGAAAACATCACAGAGCAGAAATCGTATGTATGACTCAATCCTAATTCAAAACGATCAGTAGTATATATCCTCAATATGATAACGTCTGAAGCATGATAAGGTGGCAAGGGTAAACATCTAAACATAAGTGTAATACCAAGTGCTCGTGTCAGTGCCTTAGGTAGCAACCTATCATAAACATGAGGTGTGATCAATGTAATCAACATGAAATCAGTGCCAACTATATCACGAAGTCTATAAGTATGTTGATATCATCCAACTATGTAATCAATGCCTGTACGCATATGGATCTCGTCCACGGGTCAACCAATGACACAAAAACATCATGCATGTAAATATCATAAAGCATATGCATGAAAGTATGAGGATATAAATTAACGTGTATCCCTCGCGACACATTAAAAACATGGAACCTGAGTGTCCATCATCGACACTCGAAACATCATGAAAACCGTGCCTAGCATCGGCAAGTAAATCCTCATATATCGGGCTCCGTCAGTCCGGATCGGCCCACGGGCTCCGTCAGTCCGGATCGGCCCATATCATCTCTCGACTCCTGTCGGTATCCTCCGGATATCCGCCGAGCCCAAATACTATCACCGGTAGGTAGTAGTCCCTCTGACAGGCTCATCGTCATCCCCACGAAATCTCTCTCTCGCCCCGGGGTACCATACCGGGTCCACCATGAACCTGCAAACGGATCCTCCTCCTCCTCGAATCGGGTTTCTATCATACGTCTCAGAACCGAGAAAATGCACGGTGGACGTACTGAAATATCATATCAAGAGAAACCGGGTTTTCAAACAATGCATACTTTCTTTAAATAATACCTCGGTTCTCAATTCCAGAAATCACATAAAATCCAAAACTCAATGCGTAAATCCATGCAATGTGATGTATGCCGCATAAAGTTGTACTATGAGAAACAAGGGAAAACCGCTCATTTAAGTGGATCCAGTTTTGAAAATATAACATGTGGTCCCCAATTCTCCAAAATCAATCCAGCATCACCTATGTATGTTCAAGTGGTATGTACGCAAGTATGAGTGTACAATATTCCTGTGCGCCAATATGAATGTACAAGTAGGTATATACGCAAGTATGAGTGTACAATGTGCATGTGTGCCAATATGGATGTACAAGTAGGTATATACGCAAGTTTGAGTGTAAAATGTGCTTGTACGCCAATATGGATATACAAGTAGGTATATACGCAAGTATGAGTGTACAATGTGCATATGCGCCATTATGGTTGTACAAGTGGTATATACGCATGCAATGCGCTAATAACAACCTGAATATATGGAAAAGGAAAGTAAATGCAACAATAAGGAATCTACATTAGTTATACGAGTCATACAGTTTGTCATTTGAAATCCCACGAATCGTGGTGTTTGGAAAAAATAGGGGCTACGGTGTTTTTTTTAGAAAAAGTACGTCCTTTGAAATATCCGTAGGATCCCTTGTCCCGTCTTTAAAAATACTCATGATTCATTAGTTTTGAAATAGGCATGACTCGAGTCTAGTCTAATGTCTACAAGTAACTACCGGACTAAACTAACAGGCTAAACGAGAAGGTACGAAAACTACTTAAATCTGAGTCGATACATATAAAATATAATAGTCGGTGATCCACCCTCAATAGTATCACATACGATACAATATATAACATAACATCCTCAAGTCAAGAGTGCGGATCTATCATCAATATAAAGCTCGTACGGTAAATCCATCATACGGCGTCCCAATCTGGGTACGGGTCGAATATCATATATGTCTCATCAATTATCTGGTATCCTTATCATCATATCTCATGGACTAGGGGTACTGATCTAAGTCTAGTGCAAACTGATACCACCTGCATATATATATATATATGTGTGTGTGTGTGTGTGTATGTGTGTGTGTGTGTGTGTGTGAAAACACACGCCTAAAGTCCCGCCATAATCTCATGTCGAATCTTATAATACGAACCAAAACATATCACCGATCTCATGGCATCATGCCTAATCTCATCGACTCATCTCCAAGTACCATGTACAATCCTCATCATCCATGTATAGGTATACGTATATATATACATAGTCCTATACCTATGTGTGTGTGTGTATATACATATCTCCATATATGCACAAGTAAAACAAAGTAAGCATGTGTGTGCGTGTGGGTGGAAACCTTATTCTAAGGTTCGCGACTAAACTAACGAACGACACTAACAACCGATCTTACAATTTAGCTCGTGATCATCTAAGATCCTACTTGCTAATCATCTAAGTTCGCAAAACACATGTATACATATATAACATATCATAAGCTATACTACGAACTGCGGGGGTGCTATACGCCATCCACCCGACTTCCCCCGTAGATATATATCTACTCACCTGTTCTCCGTTTGCCATTGCCGACATTGCCACACACTTTCTTATCATCTCGAAGTCCATATGGGGGTACCTATATGTCACAACGTATCGTATCGCATTAAAATCCAAATCAAAACCAAAACGACACACTAAAAGACTATAGGTTAGAACCTACGGACTACGCCTTCAAAACCACCAAAAAACCCTCGATATCGCTGTACAAACGTCAAGTGATCGAGGTAAAACACAAATAATAAAATTCGGAATCCAAAATACGAAAAATATAACCCCGAATCGAAACAACAACTCATGAATTTATTCCCAGATTTTGTTTAAGGTGAAAATAAGGTGCACAAACAATATTAGGGTGATGTATAGGGTGTATGTGACCTACAGAAGCAACCTGGACCCAATCCCTCATCCCATGGCTGGCCACATGCAGGGAAAATCTGGCATGCTCGGATTTGTTGGGGAGATGGGGTCTCGTCTTTGTAGGGTGATCTCGTAGTGGTCAATCTAGGCTTCTGAAGTTGTTTCCTTATCTTGAAAATATTCCAGGTCATCCCAGATTTCCCTGCACCTTCTAATAGTTCACAAACCGACATGAAAGTTTTTGTTTTTGTGTTTCAGGTTCTTGTTTCGTGTTTGGTCTGGGTTTCTAACACAATGGGGGCTTAAGGTCACTACTAGGCCTCAATTACACTAACACAACCCAAAAAATCCCACAACTCTCTTCTAGAAATTTCCAAAGTTCACTAAACTTTGCTAAATCGGTTTTAAACTTGACAAGAGTCTAAATAAAATGGAATACTACACTTAATGTGAAAGAATTACCTCATTTGGCACACATGAACCCCCTAGAGCATTAAAAACTGATTTTTCTTTGTCCAAAATTCTAGTGAGGAGCTGGTGCATGTTTTTTGTGAAGTGGGGATGGACTTTTGACGAATTTTTGATGGTGTTTTGTGGTTTGAAGAGGAGGGGGAGATGGAGTGCTGCCATGGAGCTGAAGAGGCTGGAGAATGATGAAGGAAAAATGATGAGGAAACAAGGCCATGGTCCTAGGTTGACCCCTCACTCTCTCATTTCTCTCTCATGCCCATCCCTCAATATTCTATTCCATTTTCGTTTCTTTTCTTTTCTCTTCTCAATTTAAAACAACAACCATGAAATGAAAATGAAGAGAAAGCCATGATAAAATGTAACAAGTGTAATTTGACATGGTGCATGTTTTGCACAAAACAAGTTTAATGCGCGATTAGCGATATTTAATCGCGATTAGCATTAAAACAGTGTATAATGAATCATAAAATTTCATAATTTGCTTAAATCACATAAAGCACCCTCATTTCAGTAATTTCCATAATTTTCCAATTTTTTCCCAATTTATCGGTATTTAATTATACCGCCTTATTAAAATATTCAATATAATATTATTTAATTATAAAAATCCCCAAAAATAATATTTTATTTTTCTGAAATATTACAAATTCTTATTCAGAGAGCGCTTCTATGCTTTGCACATTGGCGCCGACGTGAGAAGCACATGCGGCGCCACCACAAAATTGGTGCTGGCGCCCTCATAAGAAGCACGTGAGGCGCTGCCCTATTAAATTTCAGTAGAGCTTTTCTCTTTTAATATGTTTAAATATTGGGAGAACAAATGCCCACTCACCGTTGTTCTCACGTGGCTTACACGTAAGTGCAACGGTGTCACTTTTTCCACCGTTCGATTTTCTAGAGAGTTGAATCGTCCCTTCCCATCATATAAATAGGGCCTTTGGACCTTGAGATGACCGCCGTCTCTTCATCTTCTCTCTTGAACCTTCCTTTCTTTAGAGAATTTAATTCTCATTTTCCAGAGCTTAGATCTCTGTCTCCCAGAACTCTTTTGAACAGAGTATACTCTGCCAGATTTCTTGGTAAGAACTATGAACAAAGCTTAGCTCTTAACTCCTTC
Organism: Agapanthus africanus; assembly: GCA_030015575.1. Classification (NCBI taxonomy): domain Eukaryota; kingdom Viridiplantae; phylum Streptophyta; class Magnoliopsida; order Asparagales; family Amaryllidaceae; genus Agapanthus; species Agapanthus africanus. Next base: position 352,460,968 of record JASDDO010000012.1, on the reverse strand, counting down.
TGAGCATATATATTTTCTTAGTTTTGGATTTTAAGTCCATTATCAGTTTCGACAAAGCCTTTTTTAAATCGATCTCTTGGAGATATAAAAAAAACTTTCTTTTTATAGACCATAGATCTTGATGTTCTCATCCAAGATTTGAGAATCTTTAATTCTCTTATCTAGGGTTTTACCTTACTTCCAATCTTGACACTTGTTCTGGAATTTGATTCAATCTGTTAACCCATGAATTCTTTTAGCATGGGGATTATTCTGGAATTTGATCCCATTGTTTAGGGGAATTTAATTCCATTTCTTTTACAAAGCTTGGCTCTGATTTGGATCTTAAGAACATTAGGAATCTTATTCCTTTTTTTGTTCTCTTATTATTATTATTATTATTATTATTATTATTATTGGGGTTTTAATTCCTTCTTTTTGATTTGTTGTTTGTTTTAAAGAGCATGCTTTTTAGGGAATATTGGGAGTTTTTAACTCCACTGTTTAATGGGCACTATTTATTTATTGAGAATCCTTTCGGATTCTCACGATGGGCACATGTCTCATCATTGATGAGCCATCACCTTGATTTTATGGGGCCCACTGTAGTGATTTTAATATGCTAATTACTAACGCTCAACTTTTTTTAGGTACCATGGCTGGTCATCTGTACGACCTTGAAGAGATTATCTCTTACGAGGAGATTCGCGTCTAAGGCTGCTGCCAAGGCCAGGAGTTTACTGATGCCCAATGCGACGCAGTGATGCGTCGCTTCGATGATTATAACGGTCGATTGCTTCCCCGCCGTTCTGCCCTTTTGAAGATCGTCGTTAGGTCGATCTGGGAAGCAATACCCGAGCGCCTTGAGGTTATGCCGCTTCAAGCGCTCGATGATGCTGAGGATAAGGTACATTCAGTGTACTTGATGGGGTTGATCTCAAAGAAATGGAGAGATCATCCCGTCACCATCTTACATCACGTCTTTCAGCAGAAAGCAATAGTTTCGGCATATCAGAGGGTGGAGGACATTAGTGGTGACCCCGACGTTTGCATCTGAGAAAATATGCACAAAAAGATGGTCAATGAAGCTGATGTGCATTGCTCAAACTTGCTTTTGAGTTTGAGAATCTGTGTCTGGAGCCATTGTAGATCTCAGATGATGCAGTACCGTTTTTTATTTTTATTTTTTAACATCACTGTGTAATCATTTCTGAAGTATGAATGATATGCCCTTTTTCTTTCATATCCGCACTTCTCTTTTCTTGATTGTCTTGATTCGGCGCGAAATAGTTTATGTACTTATTTCGGAGTTTGTAGTTTATTCACTCGTTTCAGAGTTTCTAGTTTATGTACTCATTTCGGAGTTTGTAGTTTATTCACTCATTTCGGAGTCTCTAGTTTATGTACTCATCTCAGAGTTTGTACTTTATTCACTCGTTTCGGAGTCTCTAATTTATGTACTCATTTCAGAGTTTGTAGTTTATTCATTCGTTTCGGATTCTCTTTAGTTTACCTCCCTTGGATTTATAGGCAAACTCGTCCTAACGTTGTATGTAGATAACCCCCATTCTTTATGACAGAGGTCTGTTAGGTTTGTGGTAGTAGGATTTTAGTCCGTAGTACCGTCGCGTTGGCTGATGTATTCCTTGATATGCAGTCTTTAAGCTACTGTTCGAATAACCCCGTGACTGTCTTGTCTCTGATCCCTTCAGGGGCTGGACAAGACATCTTCAAGTAATCTTCTTAGGTCATATTACCGTCGAAAGAGCAAGCATTAGGAATTTGACACGACGCTTTTTACCTGAGGTTAGGCTCAATTTGGAGCCCCGATGAGCCATAACCGCACCCTTCTGGGGTGGGATGATCTCCAACGGTCTTTTAGACTTTATATAAGTTGCTGTCAAGACCCGAACCTAGGAATATGCTGTTGCTTCAATTTTTGTTTTGACGATGTCACGCCGATTCTTTGCTGAAATAAGGTAGATATCTGTAGGACCTCTATGTTGCGTGTATTGCAGTTGAAGTCCGGAGCTAGGAATATGCCATTGCCCCATTTTCATTTGATAGCTGCATTCGCATCCTGCTGAAATGAGGGGGAACGCCGGGATTGTCTTTAGGTTGTATATGTACTGTCAAGACTTGGAGCCAGGATTTTGCCATTATTCCATTTTTTCTTTGACCCTTGGGTCTTTTGTTGACGTTGCATCTGCATCCTATTGGAATGAGAAGAACGTCGGATTGGAGCTAGGATTTTGCCATTACTCCATTTTGATTTTGCTCCTTGGAGCTTTGTTGACGTCACGTTTGCACCCTATTGGAATGAGAAGAACGCCAGGTTGATATCTAGGCTGTAGATGTTGCCATCAAGATCTAGCTCTCTATTTGACGGAGCCTTGAGAGAAATTATAGTTCCTTTTTTTTCATTTGTGCCCATAGATTGTATACAGGAGTCGTTGTGGACCTTGTCATGACCCAGAATTGGCACGTGATTGGCACGAGAATTACGTGAAATCTATACGACCCCGCCGTAATTCAAGTAAGCCGAAGCCCAGAAATCTAAACCTTTTCGGAAAAAAATAGTGGGGGTGCAGTTTTGAAACATCGGCATAATGAATTAAAGCCTTCTTTTAACAATAGAAGTAATATCATATGAAAATGCAATAGTTTACATATTACCTTTGACAACATTTTCGTCCTTGAAATTTGGGCAACACCTCCCTTGTATATTTTGATCCAAAACCATATACAACCAATAATATAGGCATCCCCAAGCGGGAGCCAGCTCTTCGCCAAATGGCGGAATATAACCACACAATAAAGCATAAATATACGACGCCCTACGGCGAATATCAATCACAGAAAGATTAATAAGTAAAGCCAAGACATCATCCAGCTCAAATAAAAAAAATACACCCATCTCGCTCTAAGTCTTAAGAGATATACAAGTCTGTGTCTAGGTCTATCAATATACATAGTTTGGTTTCTGGTTGATGGAGCTTAACTAGATACAACATAAATAATAGGTACAAGGATGGTCACGATCCAAATGTGTATCTTACCTACCAAAGCAAAACACCCTGAAGAAAGGTGTGTACCAGCGAGCCCTGCTGATCCGAGCGGGCGAACCTGCAAGAAAACTGTGGCACAACGGGGGTGAGTTGCCAATTCGTGAGTAGAAAATATCAGCAGGTAGAAATCGAACGAACAACGATCCCTAGGTCATACTGTAACACAAAGGTAATACTATGTGGTATCCGGGGTGATCATGTATACATATGTGTACAATAATGATGTCATGCTAGTATCAGTATATAGTATCAAGTCATATGAATCATATGCATGTATATATGTGTATCATCCATGGGTGTCCATCAACAACACATCAATCATCATGAAACCTGAGTGTCCAGCATCGACACTTGGAAATATCATAAAACCCGTGTCCAATATCGACACGTAAATTCTCATATCTCGGGCTCCATCTCATCGGATCGGCCCTCATATCCATCTGATCATATGACTCCGGTCGGTATCCTCCGGATATCCGCCGAACCCAAACTATCACCGGTCGGTAGTGCTCCCCTTCCGGGCTAACGCCTTTCTATACGATCTTCTTGCCCTGAGGTACCACACCGGGTCCACTATGTACCCACAGACGGTACCTCCTCACTCCTCAAATCGGGTAACTCACAACTCAGAACCGAGAAAACTCATGGTGGACGCCACAAATCACATCACAAAAAACCGCGTTTTTAAAACAAATCATAATTCCTTTGAAATATATCTGCGGTTCTTAAATCCAGAGATCTCATAAAAACAGCATCTCAATGCATGTAACCATAAAGTGCAGTATATGCAAGTATAGAACAGTACTGTAAGTATTTCAAGTGTTATCATGTAAGCATGTCATATGATAATTATCGAGCAATGATTGTACTTTTTAGTTAAGAGCAATACAATGATATAACAGTTCTACTGTATAAGTGGCATGGCAATTACCGATGATGAGTGTGTGAGCCGGCAAAATCTGTGTATGTGTAATATGCGCATCATCGGTAATAGTGCATGTGTTCTAGCAGACGATGCCATATAAGGTAATTTCTAGGATTGTAGTACGCATGTCACGAGAAATAAAACAACATAAATATGAACGGTATAATCATCGTACATCATCCTCGAGTCAAAGGTGTGGATCAATCATCCGGTATCTCATCGCATACGGTAATCCATCGTACGGTGTCAACGAATTAGATTAAGGATCTATCGTCATATACATAAACAAGGGTACAGATCTATGGTCTCATACATTCTATCATCTTTTATTCTCATTTATATATATATATATATAACTCAATCTCATATCATATCTTGGCATGTTTATGTGTGTGTGTGTGTGTATCCTCTCATCCTCATATCAACATATCCACTCATGTCATCTTTTCATCATATCATCACATACTCAATCTTGTGATCATATCCGTAAGTTCATAGGCATAGGTTTCTCAAAAAATATTCTATATATCGGTTCTCCTATTACTGTGGTTGTGAGGATGCTATACGCCATCCACCCGACTTCCCCCGTAGATATAGATCTACTCACATGCTATCCATGCTTTAGATGAAATCGAAGAACTTCTTGTTCTCCTTCGTCGTCTTGGAAGTCCACGCGAAGGTACCTACAAATCAATACACATCGTAACAATATCAAAATTAAATCTGAAACTGATACGGCACGCGAAGTGCTCATAAGTTAGAACCTATAGCCCACGAATGAAAGAACAACCAAATAACCCTCAGTGTTGACGTACAAACGTCCAACGACCGTGTCCAAACTCAAATACCAAAACCAAGTTTTCACAAATCGGAAACCTGAAATCAGCAACATAGGAAAACACTCCCAGATTCTACCCTAGGTGAAATTAGGAGATTTTGCATATAAGGTAGGTCTACATATTGGATAACAGAGCCATGCACCAACCACACCCTATCTCACAGGTCAGGCCGCAAATTGCGGCCAGGATGATTAAATCTGCGGCCATAGTATGGAGATGGGGTCTCGGGTCTCTGGGGTAAATTCCTAGTAGGCTGCACACCTCTCTATATTGGCAATTTATTTTATAGAGCTCTCGAGTCATAGCAGATTCCATTTAAACATCACAATCTGTCAAAAACCTTGGCAAAAATCTAAGTTCGTTTTTTGGGGTTCTAGTCTCAAGTTTGTCTAGAATCATCATCATTAAGGGTTTGGGGTCACTAACTAAACCTCAATTACATCTCTGCAACTCAAAACATCCACTAAAAATCAACCTAGAATTTTCCAAGATCACTAATCTAACTTAATCAAATTCTAAACATAACTAAGAGGTTAAGAAACTTGATAAAAAGAAGGAGAGTGAAGGGTTTACCTCTTGGAGCAATTGAAGAAAATTCCAAGATCGTTCAAAGTGCTCAAAATCCAAATTTGAGCTCACCATAGGGTGTAGGATGAGGTGGTGCACAATTTTTGTGAAGGCGGGGTGAGGTTTTGGTGAAGTTTGTGTAGTGTTTTGGAGGTGGTAGTGAGGTGTAGGAATGAGGAAGTGAAGAAGAAGATGAAGGAGTTGAATGTAAGAAATGAAGTGAAGAATGGTGAAGGAGCCATAGTCAAGGATAACCCTTCTCTCTCTCTCTCATGCCCATACCTTCTTGTCCCCTCTCATACAAATATCTTTTCGTTTTCTTTTCCTCTCACATATAATACCACAAGTCCACAAATACAAATGAACTATGCATGAAACAATGAAATGTGTCATGGTTCACTAGCCATGGTTATTAAGAAGTTGGATTTAGTTCAATGCATGATTAGTAGAGCACTAATCAAGTTTAGCATAAACTTGCATAAAATTAATTGCATAATTATTTATAAAATATCCAAATTGAATAAATTCCTTTATAATTAATAATTCATATTAATATCCAAATATTGGTATATAATTATACCATTCTACGAAAACCCCAAATTCATACTCGAATAGTTTTCGTGAACTTTATTATTTTATTATTTAAATTCCAAAAATAATATTTTATATTTCTGAAATGTTACAACCTACCTGCAGAGCATAAAAGTTTCATTTTCCTTTTTTACGAGATTGCACCCTTTCGGGTTTTTCGCGAAGCTCGCCGGCAGTCCTGCTGTTTTTACTCACGGCACCCTTTCGGGTTTTCATCCGCGCCTGTTTCGCTTGTGGACATACCGTTTTTTTTAACGATGGAATTCCCGAGAGTAGTTTCGCTGAAGGTTCTGTAACACCCGAGCCCAATAAAACAAATTTCTGTTACCGTTTGAGCATTAGGTGGTACTCATTTCATTTATCTTGCTTATTTGTGGCTTACTGTAAAATTTTATCTGGTAAAGTCATTTCTGCATATAACAATTTTCAGCATCTAAAATGAAATTAAAAATATCTATCTTGGCCTACTCGACACCCCTAGCCTTGTGGTAGCGTCCGTGCATCGTGTTCTCGTCCCGTTCGGTGAAACGGATGAGTTTGGACGGCTACGCGCGCGTACAGGTGTCCGTCTTGGGGGTATGCTTTTTAATCATAAAACACCTCATTTTAAAATTTGGAACCCGCTTAAAATCCTATTATTTAAATTTCAAATTTTTGGACCCAATCCGGACGCGATTTGGAAATGTTTTATTTAGCGCTAAAATCAAAAATTAATATATTAAACCCACCGCATAATTTAATACTAACCAATTCAAATATATTCTAAACAGAATAGTATTTCTTAATATTTCTGCCAATCAGGGAAGTTTAAATTCCGTGGGCCCCTTCTTTCCCACTCTCTCGCTCTCTCTCTCTCTCCATCTCTCTCTCTATCCTTCTCAAATCTCTCTCTCTCTTCATATCTCTTTCTCTCTCTTCCTCGTATAAATTCTTCCATCCCTTTTATTTTTTTTTCAAACGCGACCTGAGAAACCCACGAGCCCTCACGACCCAACGGCAGCAACCCTAGCCGCCTCCATCCTCGCCGCCGCAGCCCCGAAGCCAACGCCGACACCACCAGCATCCTCAGCCTCCTCCCACCCACGTCCTCCTTCATCGACCACAGCGCGCCCTGCACCCTCACCGCGACCACCGGCACACCCTCTGCACGCGTTCGACTGCCAGATCTATCGCCACCGACGGTCTCGCCTCCGTGCCCGGCCCTCGTACAACCCTGTAAGCTTACCTATTCGTCTCCTTCCTATTTCCTTTCCTCTCTTTCCATTTTTCTGTAAAATTCTTGAACAGCAGCTGCCGTCGCGGTTACTGTTGGCTGGCCGCCTGAGCTCCGTCGACGAGGTCGACCGTCACCACCCGTCCCACGGATCATCGTGAGCACCCTTTCTCGGTTCCTACCTCCTTTTTCTCTGTTTCTCTTTATCTTCTTGTTGCATTGTATTGATCGTGCACTGTTAACTATTTGGCCGGAATCCGACGATGACGACGACGTGATCCAACGTTCCAGCGAGGTGCCCCGACCCGTGTGGTTCCTTTGTTCGTTGTTTGGGTTCAATCCGTGAACCGAGCGGCCGTCGCGAGTTTCCCGCCGACGTTACGTTTCGTTTTTCCCGGTTCGCGACCCGTCGAGGCAAGTATCACTTGCCACATGCTATACTATACAATTATATATGTTTTGACTCACTAAACCTGCAAAACTTAACTCGGTAAAGTCATTTCTCATTTGGTTGCAATATGACATATATCATTTTACAGTTAACATAAAAATTACAGTTTGCCACTTTCAACCTAAGAACCAAGTTTACCTGTTAATCATATCTTACTGTTTAATAGATGATAGCCCTTACACACGTAGTTCTATTATATTCGGACATTCGTATTCAAAGGCTTGATATAACTGTATTGCATCGTCATTTAACTATTGCACCGCTAAGGGTGTTCAAAACCAGTTAATATAATAAACGGCTGCACTGTATTATTGCACTCTTGTGATTGAATGAAACTGCTTATTGTTATTTAGCTCATTACTCATTCCATGTTATTCAATACGCTGTTCGATTATATATCTGGTTGTGATCACGTCCACGATATTGTTACATCTTGACTTGACTTTGTCACACATGATATATATTGATACACCTGACATGGTACCGTTTACTGTTGACTTGACCTGATGTACCATGACCTGACCTGTTACCTGATCTCGTACCTAATGCCAACAAACCCGACATGTAGTCCTCATGGACCATTCCTGTTGTCTATCCAGACAAAACCTGCTATTACCTGATCCTGTGTTGGCATTAGTTCTTGATTACTGAATACCTGACCTGACACATATAACTTGGGGGTATGGGGAAATCAAAAGTGTAAACTAAAGTGTAACTTAAAAGGGTATTACTTGATCCGTTGTCCCGGGGGGTAACGGGACAGAGCCATTCGTGACTCTTACATTTTCCTGATCCGTGGTCCCGGGGGGTAACGGGACAGAGCCATTCGTGACTCTTACATTTTCCTGATCCATGGTCCCGGGGGGTAACGGGACAGAACCACTATTGGTTCACATATTCCTGATCCGTGGTCCCAGGGGGTAACGGGACATATCCTTTGAGTTACATGGAGGATTACTCAAATTGATTTCAAAGACTTTAGACTAGAAAACCTGATAGAACAGTTTAGTTACCGACTGCACACTACCCTGCACTCCTTGTTTCACATTATTGCTTTATTCATGTTTATTTCTGCATTGCCTGTTACATTGTTCATATTATATTACTTGTTGACATGTCGCGCTGACGTCTAGATTTTGCATGGCCCAGATTCTGTACCGCTGTCGCAGACCGAGCAGGAGTACTTCAGCCAGCAGGCTGAGCTGTGAGTTAGTGGTAGTTAGTTTTATTTCCTGCATTTATTTCCTGATGTGAGCCCGCATTATGGGACATACTTTCAGTTATTTGCATTGGATCATTTGCTTCCGCATTCATTTATTATTGACTCCTGTTATTCTGGTTTATGGACATATTTTTAGATAGTTTTATCTTGTTCTTGATATCCCTACAGCCGTAATGTGACCGTGGATGGATACTTCCTACCCACAGGTAGCATGGTTGGCTATGTCACGTGCCCAATCTAGCGTACTCTGGGAAGCGGGGCGTGACATGGTTCTTTTGGTATCAGAGACATAGGTTATTTGGGTTGATTCTTTTGTAGTTGGGTATTGTACCCAATACACGAATCAGAATACCCGTGTTTAGGAAACATGTCCTGCCACTTTGCCATTTACCATTCTTGAATCACATTCTTCCTGATTATATCTTTTACGAAGTGCAAACTTACTTTGCATGTCGACTCGAAAATCTGATTTCTTGTTATCCCTAGGACTTAGGCGACTCGGGTGGAGTTAAGTAATTGTGGCTATGATACCACGGCATAGTTACAATGCGGTACTCTATTCAAGTATCTTGGAGTTCTAGTCTTGATCTATATTCAAAATCTATCATCATGCTAATGTTGGGTATTTTTAGTTTAGGATTATGGCCGGTAAGAAATTGAAGACATACCAGAGGCGTGTGGACGAAGCCGCCATGCTTGGAGTAATAAGAGGAATGCTGGAGAATCAGAAGAGGCAGACTGAGCTAATCCAGCAGCAAGCAGATTCGTTTCAGGAAGGTTTGCAGATCGTTCAGCAGTCTGTAAAAAACGTTGGAGCTAAACCAGTTGACCGAGTAGGGACCGTGGCAGATTTCAGACGTTTGGGTCCGTCTACATTCACTGGTATGGAGGAGCCGTTGCCAGCCGAGCAGTGGCTAGTTGACACGGAGAATTTGCCGATTGCGGCACAGATTCCAGAGGACAAAAGAGTTGATGTGGTACGCATTCAGTTAGTGGACTACGCCCGAGAATGGTGGCTTGTGGAGGAGACCCGTTTGCCCAAGCCGATCAAGTGGGCGGATTTTTCTAAGAGTTTCCTGGAGAAGTTCTTTCCGCGGACGGCACGGGAGGAAATGGAAGAAAAAATTTATTGGGCTAAGGCAAAATGGAGCACCCGTGGACGTGCATGCAGCAGAGTGGACGAGACTCAGCAGATTCGCTGGACCTTTAGTCGCCAACGAGGCAGACAGGGCACGAAGGTTCATGCGCAGCTTGGATGTGGACATCCAGAGGTAGATTGTTTCCCTGGGTTTGACCACTTTCTCACGGGTTCTTACGGCAGCTCGGGAACAACAGAGTTTATCTGGGATGAAAGGGAGCTTGCAGCAGACAGCAGTTGCGGCCAGGAAGCCCGCATTTGTACCTAACCGAGCTCATGGTCGCAAGGGTATTCCAGTGGACCGTCGTGGTGCAGCACCAATGAAGAAGCCTGTGATTGTTGATCGAAGAAAGAGCATGAATTGTAACTACTGCAATTTACCTGGCCACATGCAAAAGGATTGTCGAAGGAGGCTGGGACTCTGTTTGGTTTGTGGAGAGGCAGATCACGCCGTTAATGCTTGTCCGTCGAAGCTTCGCACGAGAGATGATATTCAGAAGCCTCCGCAGAGACCGTTCTAAGGGCAGAAGCAGCTGACTCAAGGACCTAATCAGGCTCGAGCTTTTACCTTGACAGCTGAGGAAGCTAAGGCATCAGGAGAAGTGGTTTCAGGTACTTTACTCGTTCATGGTTTTCCCGCATTGGCATTATTTGATTCTGATGCATCCCACTTGTTTATGTCATCCAAATTTATAACTACACACTCGATTAGCTGCACGACCCTGTCTAGTTTCTGGGACATACAACTGGGAATGGGAAAATCATATCTAGTAGGGAGTGTAAAGATTGTACAGTTGTTGTGTGCGGACGGGAACTCTTTGCAGATTTCTTGGTGATAGATACGGAAAGCTATGAAGTCGTCTTGGGAATAGATTTTCTTGGCACTTTCCACGCTCACATTGACTGTAGAGCAAAGAAAGTAATTTTCCTGATTCCCGGACACCACGAGTTTACCTTCACTGGAGGAAGCCGTTCTGTCGGGCCAGTCGAGTTTAGGGCTAGGCCGACAAACAATATTCTTGAAGCAATGGAAGTTGATAGTAGAGAAGAGCCGGCGGTTGTTCGCGATTTTATGGACGTATTTGAAGATATATCGGGTTTACCGCCAACGCGAGACGTGGAGTTCGCAATTGATCTTATTCCTGGTGCAGCGCCAGTATCTAAAGCGTATTATCCAATGGCACCAGTAGAATTGGAAGAAGTTAAGAAACAGGTTGCTGAATTGCTTAAGAAGGGTTGGATTCGAAGCAGTAACTCACCTTGGGGAGCTCCAGTTCTTCTAGTAAAGAAGAAGGATGGCATGAGAAGGATGTGCATCGACTATCGAGAATTAAACCGGGTGACTATCAAGAACAAGTACCCGATCCCTCGCATTGGAGAACTTTTGAGCAGCTTAGTGGCGCGAGGGTATTCTCGAAGCTGGATTTGCGATCCGGATATCATCAGGTCCGAGTGAAAGCAGAAGATATTTGCAAGACGGTGTTTCGAACTCGGTATGGACATTACGAGTACTTGGTAATGCCCTTCGGAGTAACGAATGCGCCGGCAGTATTCATGGACTTGATGAACCGAATCTTTTCACCGTTCTTGGATCAGTTCATTATGGTATTCATTGACGATATTCTGGTTCACTTGAAGAGTTTTGAAGAGCATGCTGAGCATTTGAAGATCGCACTGCAGACGTTGAGACAGGAGAAATTGTATGCGAAGATGAGTAAGTGCGAGTTTTGGCTAGAGGAAGTAAGGTTTTTAGGGCATGTTGTGTCTGGCGATGGCATTGCCGTCGATCCAGAAAAGATTGCAGCAGTTCGAGATTGGCCTATTCCAAAGAATGTTGCTGAGATAAGAAGTTTCCTTGGATTAGCCGGATACTACAGGAGATTTGTGGAGAACTTTGCTCGTCTGGCAGAACCGTTGACCAAGCTTACGCGCAAGGAGGTACCTTTTGTATGGACGGATAAATGTGCGTTAGCTTTCGAGACGTTGAAGCAGAAGTTGATAACCGCCCCTATCCTGACCGTACCAGACAATTCCGGAGGATTGGTGATTCACAGCGACGCATCTGGGAAAGGATTGGGATATGTTTTGATGCAGCATGGGAAAGTTGTAGCATACGCATCGAGACAACTGAAGACTCATGAGAAGAATTATCCAACTCATGACTTGGAGCTTGCGGCTGTGATCTTTGCTTTGAAGATTTGGAGACACTACCTTTTGGGCGAGAGAGTCGAAGTTTTTACAGATCACAAGAGTTTGAAGTTTGTGTTCACTCAGAAGGAGTTGAATATGAGGCAGCGTAGATGGTTGGAGCTGATGGCCGACTACGACCTTGATCTTTAGTACCATCCGGGAAAGGTTAACGTCGTGCCAGATGCGCTTAGTCGGTTACCAGCAATTCAGGTGTTAACTACGCAGAGGGAGATCATTGCAGATTTTTCGAAGATTTGACTTGGAAGTTGTGCTACCGCGGGAAAGTTGATGCAATTGCAAGTACAGTTGTCTTTAATTGAGAAAATTAAAGCAGAACAATCGCAGGATCCTAGACTGCAAAAGTTTCGAGAGCAGGTTGAAGCTGGACTACGAACAGATTTACTGATCCACGAAGATGGTTCTTTAAGGTATGGTAGCCGTTTGTGTGTGCCAAAGGGAGATGTTCGTGAAGAGCTTATGAAGGAGGCACACAATTCGGCTTATTCTGTACATCCAGGAGGCACAAAGATGTACCGTGATATTCGACAGCATTTCTGGTGGGAAGGCATGAAACGGGAGATTGCTCGCTTTGTGGTTAAGTGCTTGGTGTGTCAGCAAGTTATGGCTGAACATCAAAGGGTTGCTGGTTTATTGCAACCACTTCCGATTCCTCAGTGGAAGTGGGAACATATAACCATGGATTTCGTGACGGCTTTACCGCGGATTCCAAAGGGCAACAATGCAGTATGGGTGATTGTTGATCGATTGACCAAGGCAGCTCACTTTATTCCTTTCCGGGTTGGTCAATCAACAGAGACTTTGGCAGAGCGGTACATGCAGGAGATTGTAAGATTGCATGGAGTACCGGTGAGCATCGTGTCCGATCGAGACACTCGGTTCTTATCACACTTCTGGAGGAGTTTACAGGAAAGTTTGGGGACTCGATTGAAGTTTAGCACAGCTTATCATCCTCAAACTGATGGTCAGTCGGAGAGAACGATCCAAACTCTTGAATACATGTTGAGAGCATGCATGTTGGACTTCAAGGGTTCGTGGGAGGATCATCTACACTTGGTGGAGTTTTCTTAAAACAACAGTTTTTAGGCAAATATCCAGATGGCTCCGTTTGAAGCGTTGTATGGTCGTAAATGCCGTTCACCGGTTTGTTGGGATGATGTCGGTGAACGAAGATTGTTGGGACCAGATTTGGTGGTGCAGACAGTGGAGAAGGTTAACACTATCAGAAATCATATGAAGGCAGCACAAGACAGACAGAAGAGTTGGGCTGACACGTCAAGAAAACCTCTAGAGTTCGCCGTGGGTGATTTGGTATTCTTGAAGATATCACCGACTAGAGGGGTGATTCATTTTGGGAATCGAGGAAAGCTTAGTTCTCGATTCATTGGACCCTTTGAGATATTGGAGCGTGTTGGAGAGGTAGCATACCGTTTGGCGTTACCGCAGTCCTTGGCAGGTGTGCACGATGTGTTTCACGTATCTCAACTACGAAGGTATGTTCGAGATGAAACACACGTTTTGGATCATTCGGAGTTAACAGTACGAGAAGATTTGACTTTTGAGGAGCGACCAGTTGAAACTGTGGATCGAAGAGAAAAGGTTCTTAAGAACAAGGTTATCCCCCTTGTGCTTGTCTCTTGGGGTAATCGATCGCATGGAGAGTCCACTTGGGAACGAGAAGATGAGATCCGGCAGAAGTTTCCTCACCTTTTTCTGTAGTTCTCTATCTTGTATTCTTGGGATTTCGAGGACGAAATTCTTTTGTAGTTGGGTATAATGTAACACCCGAGCCCAATAATGCTAATTTCTGTTACCGTTTGAGCATTAGGTGGTACTCATTTCATTTATCTTGCTTATTTGTGGCTTACTGTAAAATTTTATCAGGCAAATTCATTTCTGCATATAACAATTTTCAGCATCTAAAATGAAATTAAAAATATCTATCTTGGCCTACTCGACACCCCTAGCCTTGTAGTAGCGTCCGTGCATCGTGTTCTCGTCCCGTTCGGTGAAACGGACGAGTTTGGACGGCTACGCGCGCGTACAGGTGTCCGTCTTGGGGGTATGCTTTTTAATCATAAAACACCTCATTTTAAAATTTGGAACCCGCTTAAAATCCTATTATTTAAATTTCAAATTTTTGGACCCAATCCGGACGCGATTTGGAAATGTTTTATTTAGCGCCAAAATCCCAAATTAATATATTAAACCCACCGCATAATTTAATACAAACCAATTCAAATATATTCTAAACAGAATAGTATTTCTAAATATTTCTGCCAATCAGGGAAGTTTAAATTCCGTGGGCCCCTTCTTTCCCACTCTCTCGCTCTCTCTCTCCATCTCTCTCTCTCTATCCTTCTCAAATCTCTCTCTCTTCATATCTCTTTCTCTCTCTTCCTCGTATAAATTCTTCCCTCCCTTTTATTTTTTTTTCAAACGCGACCTGAGAAACCCACGAGCCCTCGCGACCCAACGGCAGCAACCCTAGCCGCCTCCATCCTCGCCGCCGCAGCCCCGACGCCGACGCCGACGCCGACACCACCAGCATCCTCAGCCTCCTCCCACCCACGTCCTCCTTCATCGACCACAGTGCGCCCTGCACCCTAGCCGCGACCACCGGCACACCCCCTGCATGCGTTCGACTGCCAGATCTGTCGCCACCGACAGTCTCGCCTCCGTGCCTGGCCCTCGTACAACCCTGTAAGCTTACCTATCCGTCTCCTTCCTATTTCCTTTCCTCTCTTTCCATTTTTCTGTAAAATTCTTGAACTGCAGCTGCCGTCGCGGTTACTGTTGGCTGGCCGCCGGAGCTCCGTCGACGAGGTCGACCGTCACCACCCGTCCCACGGATCATCGTGAGCACCCTTTCTCGGTTCCTACCTCCTTTTTCTCTGTTTTCTCTTTATCTTCTTGTTGCATTGTATTGATCGTGCACTGTTCACTATTTGGCCGGAATCCGACGATGCCGACGACGTGATCCGACGTTCCAGCGAGGTGCCCCGACCCGTGTGGTTCCTTTGTTCGTTGTTTGGGTTCAATCCGTGAACCGAGCGGCCGTCGCGAGTTTCCCCGCCGACGTTACGTTCCATTTTTCCCGGTTCGCGACCCGTCGAGGCAAGTATCACTTGCCACATGCTATACTATACAATTATATATGTTTTGACTCGCTAAACCTGCAAAACTTAACTCGGTAAAGTCATTTCTCATTTGGTTGCAATATGACATATATCATTTTACAGTTAACATAAAAATTACAGTTTGCCACTTTCAACCTAAGAACCAAGTTTACCTGTTAATCACATCTTACTGTTTAATAGATGATAGCCCTTACACATGTAGTTCTATTATATTCGGACATTCGTATTCAAAGGCTTGATATAACTGTATTGCATCGTCATTTAACTATTGCACCGCTAAGGGTGCTCAAAACCAGTTAATATAATAAACGGCTGCACTGTATTACTGCACTCTTGTGATTGAATGAAACTGCTTATTGTTATTTAGCTCATTACTCTTTCCATGTTATTCAATACCCTGTTCGATTATATATCTGGTTGTGATCACGTCCACGATATTGTTACATCTTGACTTGACTTTGTCACACATGATATATATTGATACACCTGACATGGTACCGTTTGCTGTTGACTTGACCTGATGTACCATGACCTGACCTGTTACCTGATCTCGTACCTAATGCCAACAAACCCGACATGTAGTCCTCATGGAGCATTCCTGTTGTCTATTCAGACAAAACCTGTTGTTACTTGATCCTGTGTTGGCATTAGTTCTTGATTACTGAATACCTGACCTGACACATATAACTTGGGGGTATGGGGAAATCAAAAGTGTAAACTAAAGTGTAACTTAAAAGGGTATTACTTGATCCGTGGTCCCGGGGGGTAACGGGACAGAGCCATTCGTGACTCTTACATTTTCCTGATCCGTGGTCCCGGGGGGTAACGGGACAGAACCACTATTGGTTCACAAAATCCCGATCCGTGGTCCCGGGGGGTAACGGGACATATCCTTTGAGTTACATGGAGGATTACTCAAATTGATTTCAAAGACTTTAGACTAGAAAACCTGATAGAACAGTTTAGTTACCGACTGCAGACTACCCTGCACTCCTTGTTTCACATTATTGCTTTATTCATGTTTATTTCTGCATTGCATGTTACATTGTTCATATTATATTACTTGTTGACATGACGCGCTGACGTCTGGGTTTTGCATGGCCCAGATTCTGTACCGCTGTCGCAGACCGAGCAGGAGTACTTCAGCCAGCAGGCTGAGCTGTGAGTTAGTGGTAGTTAGTTTTATTTCCTGCATTTATTTCCTGATGTGAGCCCGCATTTGTTGCGCCACGGCAGCGCCCCGGCCGTCTATCCGAGGCCAAAATGCGGAATCAAAATTTTTCTTAACTTTTAAACTGGCCCTACCGCGGACAATAAACCCGGATCGTAACCATTAACCTATAGTAGCAAACAAGAGAAGGGTAGAGAAGTATACCGACTGATCCGAGTCCTCCGGTCTTCTCGTCATCGTCCCGATCTCCCGTGGAAACTCCGGTCGTCGCCTCCTTGCCGAAAGGGCACCACATCGTCTGCATCTTTTACGGGCTCCCACCTCAATACCGAGGCAACTCGGGCACGAAGCTGGCTAGTCGACGTGCCCAAGATTTGCTGTAGAAGTAGTGTAGAAATGCTTGTCTCATTTGGGGTAGTAGTTGCCATGGTGATGGAGGGATGAAGAACATTGAAGAGAGCAAGAAATTGTGTAGCAAGAGAAAAATGAGAGGTGAATAATTTCCCTCAGACAAAATGAACCTCTCTCTCTCTCCCTCAAGAAGTGGCCGGCCCCCCCTTTTTTGGAAATGAGATGAAGGCAATCTCAAAACAAGAAGGAAGGTGAGTGTAGGAAAAGAGAATGTGTGACCACACCCCAAAAGCAAATCTCACATCAAAGACCAAATCAACTCTAATCCATTCTTATCTCATTAAAGCAAAGGATAAGAAAGAAAAAGGATCTCATGATACTAGTCAAATCATGAAGCCATCATAATCAATCCATATGCAAGAAACCCCCTCCACAAATGTTATTTGCAAACTTGCAAATAACCCCCTCCATCGGAAAAGTCCGGCCGGGAAAGAACAAAGGAAAACCGGCCGGAACGGAATGCAAACTGGCAACTCCAGAAAACTTGTCCCGTAATAAATTACAGGAAAACCCCGATACTGTGCATACACACCCGCATCTGTATTCCGACCGGATACAAATACAATGAGACAAAATCTACACTGTATTAAACTAGGATCCGGCTTAAACCAAAGCCGGCTAGTAATATCCGTTCGATCATGATCCGTGCAATACCGCACGTATCTGATCGAACCTTGCCATATATCCATACGGCCATTAGTACAAACCGTCCGATCCTGATCCGTGCAATACCGCACGTATCTGATCGGACCCTGCCATATTTCCATACGGCCTCCACAGCGTTTCGCCCGAAACTTGAGTAATTGTAAGTGTGGTGGACTCTAAAGACTCGTCAATACTATGGCTGTGGATTTAACCACTAGCACGTCAGAGGTATAAGCCAATACGTGACGGGCCACCAGCTATTGACCAAAAGGGACGTCGATGAGCGAACTCATCCTGACACCCTACTGAGCCTGTCAGTGACAATATCTGTACAGTCCGGTCCGTTCGTCTATGAGTATCGCATGGCGGGCCTAGGGGGTTGGTAAAAGTCAGACCCCCAAAAGCGGTACAAGTCGTGTCGGAGTGTAGCCCAGAACACCCTGAGATACTACTGGAATACCTACCAGTAAATCTCCTGCCTCGGCCGAGGGCTTTGTGTAATGGCTCTCCTAGACACAGCGTGACCTCACCCCCAGTACCGGGAGAGACGAACCCCTGTAGATCCGCTCACTGCCTCCATGTGGCTCCGGACTGTACCCAACTAAAACCTGTTTGCACGACTCCTTTGAGCCGTGGTAGGGTAGTAATCAAAGTACAGTGGGAACTCACACGAGACAAATGACGATCTCAGGTCGATGAACTAACCTGTACACATGTCACCAGGGAACTGCTATCTGACGTCTGGTATAATCCCAACTAGCAGGTTCCCGGCGAGTCCTGTCCGGTGTACTCATAACCCAACGAGCATCTGTATACATCTTAGGTGAACCAACTGACACCAGTGGCCTGTGAAACCGGCCACCGCCCCTCGTCGGGGTCTCGACTGTACACTATTCTACTCTGGAGAATCGATGCCCTGTCTCGAAACTCCCACGACTAGGAACCTTTTAAGGATGTGCTTATAGACTACCAGCTCCCACGTATATGATCGCCCTCATACTGCTGGTAGTCAAGCAAGAATCCTAGGGGCTCTATCAACGTGTAATAGCGACCTGTAGGGTCACCTGAAGCAGTACACGATGATAAAGGTAAACCAGATAGCATACTATCATCTCGAGTAAGACTGTCCTACCGGGATAGGTCCTCCCTCAATCATTGCAATCACGTGCATGTGATCCAATAATTGACTCTGAGGGCACTATCTCCAACAATCTCCCACTTGCACTCAAGGCTAATTATTGCGATGTCGCATACTCACAGCCCGTGTGATACCGAACACCCAACTCCTCTACAAGTCTGTCTCACAAAACTCGTTTGCGAAACTATTGCGTTCGAGGAATAGCCTCAGTGAGTGGATCCGCCTAGATGTTTCTTTCTATGTCTCTCTATATCTCAAGTTCGCGCAGAAAGCCATCTCCCGAAATGAGCAATGCTTGTCTTAGAATGTCTGGATGTCTGATGGGACCTAGTTCATAAATGAACTCCAATTCCAAACTTCTTAGACACTAACGTCCACTGAACTTAATCAGTATCCTGCGCCATGCCTCCCTCAGTATTGTCTTGGACCACCTGTCCAAAATACTGCCCCTCGTCAGAGGGAAAACTACAACTCTGACAGCCACTCTGCCGTCCAGGTCACCTTGGAAGCGTGGAATGATAACTGTCTCCCGAATGAGGCTGTCGTTATCATGTCCCTAGAACATCCACTTATGCTCTAAAGCTGCTTCCGATTGTTTCTCCAGGATTGGATCAATATCAACTTATTGCACCTACTGCAAGAACAACATCTGGTGTGGTACTTGACATCTCATGATTGGCTCAATTGCCTAAGCAAGTGATCTGTCAATCATGCACATCCCTCTCCTCTTTAGTCTGTAAGACACCTTCAGAGAGGGTGACTCTATCAACTGCAGGTACACTACCGTGCCAGGAGTCGTCCATTCTAAATACTCATAGAATGCTGTCTAAGTACCCAGATTGGGAAACTACCCAAATCTAGATCTAAAACCATAGATCTAGTAACCAGAATGTCTGATATAATATCCAAGTCCTGTGTGGAGAAACTACTGTGTGACAACCAAAGTATAACCGATCGTAGTATAGTAATATCACTTCCTACTCTGTGTATGTCATCCAAATACCAGGACATCACACCCTACTACCTTCTTAACAGATCCATCTCCTATTCTGATGAAGTCAAACCTATAACTGTCACATCAGAAATAGATGATCTATCTCCGCTGTATCTGCTTTAGTCTATAAATAGACATAAGCCACCTGTCCACCAATGCTTCCGCTGCTCCCACTGACTACGACAACCCTCTGGCAGAGTCATATAGACGTACACTTCTAAAGCTAGTTTAGAACGACGCTATACACATCCTCCTGCCGGGTCTCACAGTCTGGAACAACAGCAATGGTAAGTCTGGGTAAACAAGAACCTCCCTGCCACCGTCCTTGAGCATACCGAAGTATCTCTCGAGTGCCTGAGGTTACCCAACATATCTGCGGAGTGGCCAATGGAATGTCAAACCAGATTGAATCTTAAGGTTCTTATCAAATCTTCAGTAATCGTTTGCGGTTCTGAAATCACTTCCAGTTCTACCATACTCCCACTACTGTTTTCTGAAAAAATCCATTTTTAATTAAAACTGTGGCGAGTCAAGAACAATATCACTATTGATCTTCCAGATGGTAGAAAGTCAACCCTCGTCATAGCCTGGGTCAACCCACAAACAGCCATTACAGAAACGTGCCTTGAGTTATCCGGAGTCTGGTTTTAAGCATAAGCCGGACAACTCCCTGTATCTTAACATCGTTATGATATGAACTGTTCTATATCCAATATAGAAACAGAGGCACTGATTTAATTGAACCAGATTCAAATCATGCAGCTGTCTCCAGTGCATGTCAAGTAAATGGAGAGAGGCCGATCAACGTTACTCAACTTAGGAATGCTTCCAATTATGAGTAACCTGAAAGAGAAGCTAGTTCTCTTAATCATTACTATTAATTGAATACCATATACAAGTATCTACATCTTCGATTACCTTGAAGAATCCCGATACTTGCAATACCTGGTTCTCTACTTTATTCATATACCTATAACTTCTTAAAATTCGGACCCTGTGTTTCTACGAAACACCTGTCTAAAAACTAGAGAAGTCATAAGTAAACCGAATATAGTACGAGAACCAACCCCTCTGTCCTCATGGACGCTGGACAACATACAATACTCTGTACAAGTCCCTTGAGTCTGATAACTCATTCACTGTGTGTCGTAGGTTGAAAACTGTACTTATGGTTAAGAAGAATTACACCGCTGTTTAATGCTCCTTACCTAACCATCCACTGATATAGGTAAATGTCGTAGACATAATTTCAAAAAAGTATATCTCACTCTATAATAATAGACGTACAGATATATCAATTTGAAATTGGTGCAAAATAGCGGATATTCAAAACCAAATAATTGCCTTCCGGCAAACAACCCAGGTGACTTCCTCAAATATCACCGATTACAACGAATCCCGATATAATGAGGATGATCACCCAATTCCCAATAACTTACTCCCACTCATCATCTGTAAAACCATACAGATGTGAGAATCATACCTGGTAAATACATACCCTGGAGTAAGTGCCTAATCAGGAAATCAGTTTTCCATTAACAGTACACAGTGAAACTGAAACATTGAAATGTTTCATTGGGGTATCCTAGTATTCCTAGTAATGTCTCTTCCATTATCCAGATTCACAACTGTAACCGTATAATTCTTTGCCACCTCTCCAAATCCCTTTATATGTCTTTAGTCATTACCTTCTGCACACCCCTTTAGGCCAAATGGTTTTCTTTCTTCCCTACCGTTCGGCACCAGCCTATGGTTTGGAAGAAGACTATCCAATAAGCATAATGGGTGTACTGTCCTAATCCTAGGAGCACTCGCAACGCGAGAGAAGGTGAAGATAAAAGACAACCGAATAAACCTTATTCCTATTTCTCCTGAACCAGAATCCATCCCCGAACTGTAAGAAGTTCCTTTCGAGTTCGTATATAACCATACGATGGAATATCCAATAAACTATGGATCTTCGTAGTGATACGGAGTGTCCTGGAGAAATACAAAGGTGATTTAGGATTGGCGAAGAAATATTTGGTATGGTCGTGAATAGCAGTCGCAATTTACTTT
Organism: Agapanthus africanus; assembly: GCA_030015575.1. Classification (NCBI taxonomy): domain Eukaryota; kingdom Viridiplantae; phylum Streptophyta; class Magnoliopsida; order Asparagales; family Amaryllidaceae; genus Agapanthus; species Agapanthus africanus. The sequence goes on along the minus strand of JASDDO010000012.1, from coordinate 352,439,210 downwards.
GCCCTCTTACTAATCCCTTTCTTTGTCTTTACTTAATACCTTCTGTACACCATCGTTATGCTAATTGGTTTTCTTCATTCCCTACCGTTCAGCACCAGCCTAAGGTTTGGAAGAAGACTATCCAATTTGCGTAATAGGTGTACTACTCCTAAACCAAGGAGTACTCGCAACCTGAGAGAAGGTAAAAAGAAAAGACAACTGAATAGTCCTATCCGTTTTCTCCAGAACCGGAAACCATCCTCGAATTCCTTCGAGTTCGTATCTAACCATACGATGGCTTTGTCCAATGGAAGTGGACATTCGTAGTAATACGTGGTGTCCTGGAGAAAAAAGGGTAAAAGTAGGAGTGGGAATGAGGTTTGCAACTCAGACAATCCAAAAGCCAGTGTTTTTAGAATGTTCGGTCAACTTGGTCACTGAGTCATAGTCTAGGGTCGGGTCAATGGTCGCTGCCAAAGAGAGAGAGAAAAGAAACACTCAGCGTGCACTCTATCCTAGATCAGAATGGTTATCACTTTATCTAATCTGGAAACCTCCCACTGTAACGTCAAATTCTTCTCCAAACCTGAAAGAAGAATTAGTCGGGATCACCCGAGGAGTAAACCAACTCATCAGTGGGAATCGGGATCCAACTATCATCGCATGATAACTTGACGGAATCCATTCAAGTCACCACACTCCAGAAGGTATGTGCATGCCTGGCAAGTTTCAGTTTCTTTAGAAACCCCCGATGTGATTTTCACCCCAAGCGGCTTATGACCTTGACTAGATCAACAAACCATAAACCGCCAGTCAAGTTCAACCCGTCATTATTCTGGATTGCATTAAACCCACCCGTACGTGCCCTTGACTAGGTCAACAAGGTCGCACGACTGTCTTAACCAATCCCATTTATGCAACAAACAAGTACCACTTAGCTACCGAACACTACGTCTTGACTAGGTCAACAAACGCAGCACGAATACTAAATAATACCCGTAGGAAATGACGGAGGGCTACGGCTGGATTTTGGCGAAAAACCATTAACGTAATGAACTTGATATCGTTGAAGGAAATGCACAGTTTTTATAAAAATATAGTGACGAAAACCTTTGCTAAAGAGGTCACTCCCGGTGAAGGGATCTCGGCTCTTTCCCCGTAGAATGAGGTGCAGGATATTCCAACTGAATACCACGATGCAAAGAAAAAGTAATCGGCTATAGTGAAGTTATTGCCCTGACGCAAACTTTTGTCCAAGGGGTCACTCCCGGTGAAGGGATCTCGGCCCTTGCCTCGTCGACTGAGGAGCAGGATATTCCAACTGAATACCACGATGCAAAACAAAAGAGAACGTCCTTGCAATAACAGCTTTTTGAAAAGTGTTCCAACAACATCAGAATAGGTTTGTTTTTAACTTGCATTGATTCGAATCAACGCAGTCCCATCAATTGATCACACCATAAAGAACGAAAATATACTGATGTACGTATATGCCATCCGCATTCGCCACTGGGTCCCGTCATTACCCGTTAGGTTAGGTAACTAACGACAGAGCGGGGACTGGACTAGCGCGGATGCAAAACATATACAACATCTACTAATATATATACCAATATATTATATTTCGCTCAAGGCGTGATAAAATGCAACATCACAGAAATGTACAGCATCACAGAACAATACAGATATCTGGATGCCCCGGGTTTCACAGAGCCGCTGCTGAAACCCGACATTCCCCTGGTCGTGTGGATAGCCTGTGCAATGAAATCCTAGACCCCTACGGGCGCGGAAAGTCACCCGCCAAAACCTGAAGCGAGGCAGCCCCCTTCAGCACCGTGAATGGACCACCCAGCACTTCATGGAATCCGGTAACTTGGGCACTCCTCCTGGGTCAACCTGTACCCCCTACGAGTGCGGCGAATAGCCCGCCAATCCTAGAGTGAACCCCCTCCGTCTCAATGCCATGAGATGCGGGTCCGTTGCCCTCTAGAACCCGGCTATCCGTGCACCCCTCCGCGGGGTAATCCTAGTACAGAAAGTAAAATATACATACAACGGGTATATCGACCGCAACCAGGTCGTGCCCCAAAAGAATAATACAAACAGGCAGTGACGGCAGTCCACATGTCGGACGCTCGCCCCGCAATATCAAATGTACAAATAAAACAAAACTGTACTAACATTGCATCCAGGCTATCCGCCACGACCGATCCGCAACATCACAGCAAAATATAGAACATCAACGTGAATGTCACGTTCGCAAATCCGTCTAACCGGGCTATAGCAGTTAGACAGGATTTACCGATCAAGTGACATTCACGGTCGCAGATATAAAGTAAATACTGTGAACCAATGTGTTTAAAATATCCGATCGATCAAATTTTAACAAGTGGGCCCCCAAGTACAACTGTAGCACATCAAGAAATTCTGGGCCCAAAATTAATATTCCAGAAACCCTAAAATCAACCCAGAGAGCAACTGCAGAAATTTCATGCAGTGATCTCAACATAGTGCGGCGGAACCGCGGCCCAAAGGGGTGTTTGGCCGCGGTTCCGCGCTCCCTCTATGGATTCACTGCATCGAATTTCTACAGTGTTCTTACAATTTCCAGTACATCAATTTCTACAACCTGAAAAAAATTTCGAGCAAGAAAAAATTCAACAGAAAACTGATGTATGTGAAACATGGATTTTGGAATTTTGGTCGATCGGAAAAGTAAAACACATTAGACAAAGCTAGACTAGGTTAATGGCGTGGCTCTGATACCATGTTGCGCCACGGCAGCGCCCCGACCGTCTATCCGAGGCCAAAATGCGGAATCAAAATTTTTCTTAACTTTTAAACTGGCGCTACCGCGGACAATAAACCCGGATCGTAACCATTAACCTATACTAGCAAACAAGAGAAGGGTAAGAAGTATACCGACTGATCCGAGTCCTCCGGTCTTCTCGTCATCGTCCCGATCTCCCGCGGAAACTCCGGTCGTCGCCTCCTTGCCGAAAGGGCACCACATCGTCTGCATCTTTTACGGGCTCCCACCTCAATACCGAGGCAACTCGGGCAAGAAGCTGGCTAGTCGACGTGCCCAAGATTTGCTGTAGAAGTAGTGTAGAAATACTTGTCTCATTTGGGGTAGTAGTTGCCATGGTGATGGAGGGATGAAGAACATGGAAGAGAGCTAGAAATTGTGTAGCAAGAGAAAAATGAGAGGTGAATAATTTCCCTCATACAAAATGAAACTCTCTCTCTCTCCATCAAGAAGTGGCCGGCCCCCCCCTTTTTAGAAATGAGATGAAGGCAATCTCAAAATAAGAAGGAAGGTGAGGGTAGGAAAAGAGAATGGGTGACCACACCCCAAAAGCAAATCTCACATCAAAGACCAAATCAACTCTAATCCATTCTTATCTCATTAAAGCAAAGGATAAGAAAGAAAAAGGATCTCATGATACTAGTCAAATCATGAAGCCATCATAATCAATCCATATGCAAGAAACCCCCTCCACAAATGTTATTTGCAAACTTGCAAATAACCCCCTCCATCGGAAAAGTCCGGCCGGGAAAGAACAAAGGAAAACCGGCCGGAACGGAATGCAAACTGGCAACTCCAGAAAACTGGTCCCGTAATAAATTACAGGAAAACCCCGATACTGTTCATACACACCCGCATCTGTATTCCGACCGGATACAAATGCAATGAGACAAAATCTACACTGTATTAAACTAGGATCCGGCTTAAACCAAAGCCGGCTAGTAATATCCGTTCGATCCTGATCCGTGCAATACCGCACGTATCTGATCGAACCTTGCCATATATCCATACGGCCACCAGTACAAACCGTCCGATCCTGATCCGTGCAATACCGCACGTATCTGATCGGACCCTGCCATATCTCCATACGGCCTCCATAGCGTTTCGCCCGAAACTTGAGTAACTGTAAGTGTGGTGGACTCTAAAGACTCGTCAATACTATGGCTGTGGATTTAACCACTAGCACGTCAGAGGTATAAGCCAATACGTGACGGGCCACCAGCTATTGACCAAAAGGGACGTCGATGAGCGAACTCATCCTGACACCCTACTGAGCCTGTCAGTGACAATATCTGTACAGTCCGGTCCGTTAGTCCATGAGTATCGCATGGCGGGCCTAGGGGGTTGGTAAAAGTCAGACCCCCAAAAGCGGTACAAGTCGTGTCGGAGTGTAGCCCAGAACACCCTGAGATACTACTGGAATACCTACCAGTAAATCTCCTGCCTCCGCCGAGGGCTTTGTGTAATGGCTCTCCTAGACACAGCGCGACCTCACCCCCAGTACCGGGAGAGACGAACCCCTGCAGATCCGCTCACTGCCTCCATATGGCTCGGGACTGTACCCAACTAAAACCTGTTTGCACGACTCCTTTGAGCCGTGGTAGGGTAGTAATCAAAGTACAGTGGGAACTCACACGAGAAAAATGACGATCTCAGGTCGATGAACTAACCTGTACACATGTCACCAGGGAACTGTTAGCTGACGTCTGGTATAATCCCAACTAGCAGGTTCCCGGCGAGTCCTGTCCGGTGTACTCATAACCCAACGAGCACCTGTATACATCTTAGGTGAACCAACTGACACCAGTGGCCTGTGAGACCGGCCACCGCCCCTCGTCGGGGTCTCGACTGTATACACTAGTCTACTCTGGAGAATCGATGCCCTGTCTCGAAACTCCCACGACTAGGGACCTTTTAAGGATGTGCTTATAGACTACCAGCTCCCCCCTATATGATCGGCCTCATACTGCTGGTAGTCAAGCAAGAATCCTAGGGGCTCTATCAACGTGTAATAGCGACCTGTAGGGTCACCTGAAGCAGTACACGATGATAAAGGTAAACCAGATAGCATACTATCATCTCGAGTAAGACTGTCCTACCGGGATAGGTCCTCCCTCAATCATTGCAATTACGCGCCTGTGATCCAATAATTGACTCTGAGGGCACTATCTCCAACAGCATTATGGGACATACTTTCAGTTATTTGTATTGGATCATTTGCTTCCGCATTCAATTATTATTGACTCATGTTATTCTGGTTTATGGACATGTTTTTAGATAGTTTTATCTTGTTTTTGATATCCCTACAGCCGTAATGTGACTGTGGATGGATACTTCCTACCCACAGGTAGCATGGTTGGCTGTGTCACGTGCCCAATCTAGCGTACTCTGGGAAGCGGGGCGTGACAGGTTCCCATCAATTTGTCTGTGGGACTTAGGGGTGGCTTCATTGCTGGAATAGATGTGCAGCCAGTGGGACTTGAGTTGTAATCATTGCTGCTAAGACTTCAATTGTAATATAGATCTCAAGGGAATGTATCGCTGTATTTGGGGCGATGCACTAGTTTAGGAATGTTCTGGTCCATTATCGCCATGTTTGAGGCTAAATTTTAGTTTAGGGACTTTTCGGTCCATGGTCACCATATTTGAGGCGAAGTTCTAGTTTAGGGACATCTCGGTCCGTTGTCGCCATGTTTGAGGCGACGGAGCTTTTTGGATACTACTTTCGGGGTTCTGACTCAGGAAGATAGCGAGCGGACACAAGCGTCATCAACTATCATTGACCTAAGTCATGACTCTTCAAGCATAGTATTTTTTGAGGAATCGGCCGTTTATTGGCCGGAAGGGTCTTTCGCCATGCATATCCATGAGCAAGTAGGCTCCACTTTTGTAAACTTTGTTTATAATGTACGGTCCTTCATAGTTCAGCTCGAACTTCCTTCATTTTGCACGATTGGGGATCATTGGTCTTTTGACGACTAGCATGAGTTTTCCTTGGCGGAATGTTCTCGGCCTGGTCAGTTTTTGGTATGACCGCGTCATCCTTGCCTTATAAGCTTCCATATTTTGTTGTGCTATAAGGCAAGTTTCGTCGAGGGCACTGAGCTCCTCAAGCCGAAGATGAGCATTTTCTTCATCTGTCAGCTCGTATCGGACCGCTACTCATAGAGAAGGGAGTTCTATTTCCAGGGAAAGCACTGCTTCCGTGCCGAATACCAACGCGTTTGATGTTGTATTCGTGGCCATTTTGAACATTGTTCGGTACGCCCAGAGAGCTTTGTGCAACCTTTCGTGCCAGTCTTTTTTGTTTCTGGACACCGTCTTTTTTATAATCTTTGTTAAGGTCTTGTTGAAAGTTTCAGCTAGACCGTTAGCCCGAGAGTTATATACAGAAGAGTATCTCCAATCTATTTTATGCTGTTGTGCGAAGCGGCTGATTTTATAACTTCTATAAGCTGGCCCATTATCCGAGATAATTCGTCGCGGAGTGCCGAACTGATAGATGACATGTGTCCTGAAGAAATAGAGGATGTTCTCCGTCTTCACCTCCCTTAGTGGTACTGCTTCTGCCCACTTGGAGAAGTAGTCGGTCGTTGCCAGTATGAACCGATGTCCTTTGAACGATGCCGGTTCAATGGGGCCAATTATATCGATTCCCTACATTTCGAACGGCCAGCTAGCCACTGTTGGGTGTAGCGGATTTAGATGTTGGTGGATGAAGCCCCCATGAATTTGGCACGAGTGACACTGCTTCGCTTATTCGAGGCAGTCCTGAATCATTATGGGCCAATAGTAACCAATTCTTTTTATCTTCATCTTTGGCCCAGCTTGATGAGAACCGCAGAGTCTGTCGTGAGTTTCTCGGACGACTCTATTCGGTTCTTCTGGTCCCAGACATCTTAGCCACAGACAGTTGAACGATCTCTTATATAGAGTATCATTGATGAAGGCGAAGGACAGAGCTGGTTTCATGAGCTGATGTCTAGACGACATATTTTTGGGCGTTCGTTGGGATTTGAAGTAGTTTATGAAGACTTCCCTCCAATCCTTGACCTTTTATTCATTCTCTATTTGAAGGGTTACTTGTCCGGTCATTTCTTTTCTTTCATATGGCTCCATTAAATCTTTCGAAGATATATTTATTGGCGTGAGAACCCGGCGGCTTTGCACAATGATCCTTACGTCATCGAGGTCTTCATCGGCCAGTTCCTTAGCCAATTTGGACAATGCATTCACCTTACCGTTTTCTGCACGTGGTATACTCTCCAGGATATAGGAGGGGATTTGTGTCAGCAGTTGCAGCACTCTTTCGCCAAACTTTATCTGCTCTGGTTTGCATGTCTGATAGTCGCCATTTACATGGCTAACGTTCAGCTGAGAGTCTCCATATATGAGGAAGTATTTGATTCCCATGTCGATAGTGATATCGAGACCTGTTATCAAAACTTCATAGTCTGCTTCGTTATTAGTTCTTAGCTCCGTTAAGGAGAGGGCGTAACGCAATATCCCTCCTTGCGGAGTCACAAAGATAAGGCCCATCCCGGCTTTGATTATGAGGGTGTTTTGCTTTCGCCTTTTCATAGAAGATGCTCCATCGAAGTAGAGTTCCCATTGGGAATCATTTTCTTCCTTCTCTTCTTCGATTGTGTCGAACGCATGTTCATCCGGCAACTCGCAATTTAAGAGGGAGCCGGCATGTATCGGATGCTCTGCGAGAAAGTCGGCAATGGCATGGCTTTTCACTACTTTGAGGGGTCGATACTTTATCGAGAACTCCATCAGGAGGAGTGCCCATTTGGCAAGCCTTCCTGTTAGTATGGCCCTTGACATCGGATATTTGAGAGGATCGACCTTTGATATGAGATGGACCTCGTATGCCAAGGCTTAATGTGTGAGCTTCGTTATCGTGAAAATCAGTGCCAGGCAATGCTTTTCGATGGAGGAATAGTTGTTTTCTGCCCCCAGGAGAACTAGACTCAAATAGTACAAATCTCTTTCCTTTCCCTGATCGTTCTCTTGTGCCCATACCGCGTCTAGAGAACCCTCAAGGGCTGTTGTATATAGGATAAGGGGTTTTCCCTTAACTGGAGCAGTCGATACCAGTGGATTTTTTAGGTATTGCTTAATTTCGTCTAGTGCATTTTGGCACTTTTGATTCCAAACGAACGGGGTCTCTTTCTTTATTAGATGACTGTAGATGCGACATTTTCCGGAGAGGTTGGCTATAAACCGCCGGATATATGCGAGCTTTCCTTGAAGAGATCATAGCTGTTTAAGAGTTCTTAGCATGGGAATTTCCATAATCGCCTTAATCTTTGAGGGATCGATTTCGATACCCCGGTGCCGTATGATGAATCCTAAGAATTTTCCTGAGGACACTCCAAACGCGTATTTTAGAGGATTCATCTTCAGATTTACTTTCGAAGACGTCGGGACACTATTTTTAGATGTTCCCAATGTTCCTTGTGATATCTGCTCTTTGTTGGCCATAGTGCCCTCAAGTCAATTATTGAATCGCAGGCGCGCGATTGGGATGATTGAGGGAGGACCTATACGAATAGAATGGTCTAGCTCAAAATGATAGTATGCTATCTGGTTTGTCTTTATCATCATGTACATACTTTATGTGGTATTACAGATCACTATTATATGTTGATAGAGCCCATAGAATTATTCCGAGACTACCAGCATTATGATGGTGGTCATATATGTGGGAGCTGGGTGGTCTATAAGCACATCCTTAAATGTCCCTAGTCGTGGGAGTATCGAGACTGGATATCGATACTCCAGAGTAGACCAGTGTATACTGATCGAGACCCCGACGAGAGGTGGTGGCCAGGTCTCACAAGCCATTGGTGTTAGTTTTTTCATTTAAGATATTATACAGGTGCTCATTGGGTTATGAGTACACTGGACGGACTCGCCGGGAACCTGCTAGTTGGCAGTATATCTATTGTCAGATAGCAGTTCCCATATGACATGTATACAGGTTAGTCTGTCGACCTGAGATCGTCATTTGTCTCGTGTGAGTTCCCACTGTGCTTTGATTACTACCCTACCATGGCTCAAAGGAGTCGTACAAACAGATTTTAGTTGGGTACAGTCCCGAGCCACAAGGAGGCAGTGAGCGGATCGTCGGGGATTCGTCTCTCCCGGTATTGGGGGTTGATGTCGCATAGTGCACAGGTGGCTATCACCAGAAATTCTTGGCCAAGTTAGTCGAGAATTACTGATTTGGATCAGTAGTTTCTCTGTTGGTGATGGGCTTCATACTAACACGAAATGTCGCGTTATTAGGGGTCTGACTCTATCCTCCCCTCGACTCGATATGCGATACTCTTAGATGAATAGACCGGACTGGACAGATATTTTAACGGACAGGCTTAGTAGGGGTTCAGATGAGTTTGCTCGTCGGCCTCCCTTTCGCTCAATACCTGGGTAGTCATTACGTTCAGCTAGTGCCGCTGACGTGCTTGTGGTTAAACCTACTGCCAGCATATTGACAAGTCTTTAGAGTCCCACATAGAGGGTTTCCCTGTTTCGGACGAAACAATGTAGAAGCCGTATGGTTTTACGGCAGGGTTCGATCATATACGTGCACTTGTGCACGTATAATGATTCGGACGGATAATACTAGTGGGCTTTGGTTTAATCCGGATTCTAGTATTATTGTTGGATTATTTCGTCTCTTTATATTCGTATTTGTCGGAATGCGGACACGGGTATGTATATACAGATGAGTGGTATTCTTGTAATTTATTACAAGGTGCTTCTAGAAGATGCCACCTCATTTTGTTTTAACCATTTATGATTAAATGGTTAATGAGGTGGAGAGGATGAAGTGTTTATTGCATTTATTGTAGCATGGCTTTGTAGTGACTCATGGTTACTATTCTAGCATGCTTGATATTTGTTTGTTGTGAGATATTTTGGAGACTTGAGATATTTTCTAGATTTGAGATATTTATTGGATGCTTCATTATTGCTCACAACATAACACACACAACAAAAAAACACTTAGCCATTTTTTCTTGAGTTGCTTCATACTCTCATCCTCAAGCTGCTTCTTCTACCTCCACACTTCAAGTCTCACGTGTTGAGAAATCTAAGGTGTTATGAGACAAATTAATCCATCACTATATTCTACATCCTCTAGGCTATCTAGTTTGGTGAACTAGGTAATTTAGTTGCCTCGGCTATTGAGGTAGGAGCTCGGAATACAAATCCTCAGGTGGATTATCTTCGATGGAGGGAGACTGGAGATCAAGCTTGATCATGGAGGCCTCTAGGAGCTTGGGATAATGGTTAAAGACCGAAGGACACGGATCATTCGGTGTAATCATTCTTCACTCCTCTTTTTATAGTATGCTAACTTTAGGGTTTATGGTCGATCTGTATTTCGGGTTGTTCTAACGCTAGTTTAGAAAAATTTTGTTCCACAATCGGCCACGTTTTGATGGCTAGGGTGCTTGCATAACCCAACATGGTATCAGAGCCAACCCATAAACCATTAGCTAGTTGTTTTAGACGATGTTAAAGTATCGAAACCGTAACAACTCCGAAACAATACCCGTAATATTCCAGTTTCTGTCGATTTCAAATTGGTCTTCAAAAATTATTTAAACAATTGCAGAAGGCTATTTATGTAGTAGCTAGAACACACACAAAACACGAGCCCCAAATGCCAAAATTTGGCCGGCGAGATCAAGCATATAACCGGCCTGGCCAGTCCTTCTTTAGACTTGGGACTTGAATTTTTTTGTGTGTTCTGGTCTCTGGAATATTGGTTTTTGAGTATTGTTTGATTTTGCCCAGGTTGGATATTATGTTATCTTTTGTTTGGGGGTAATCCGAAGTATTTCAAAGTCGCTATTTTTAACACTGTTTAAAAGTTTTTAGTACATACATTACTATCTGCGACCGTGAATGTCATTAGAGCGGTACAACTTGTCTAATTGCTATATATTCTTTTAGACGGGTTTACGAATATGACATTCGCGTTGATGTTCTGTGTTGTGCTGAGTTTGTGGTTGGATTGTCATGGTGGATAGCTAGTGGTGCAATGATAGTTGTACAGTTTAGAGTCATTTGTACATTTGATATTGTGGGGCGAGCGTCCGACATGTGGACTGCCGTCTCTGCTAGTTTGTATATTATTTTTTTTACGGCATGACCGGGTTGAGGTCAATGTTGTCAGGTTACGGCAGCACCCCGACCATCAATCCACGACCAAATGCAGAACAAAATTTTTATAAAACCGAAGCTACCACAACCCGATGCCCGGATCTATCATTAACCCTAAACTAGCAATATATAAACTAGGAGTTAGATGGTTATACTGAGTTGATCCGTGTCCTTCGGTCTTCAACCATCATCCCAAGCTCCAAGAAGCTCCTTGATCAAGTTTGATCTCCGGTCTCTCCCATCGAAGACGATCTACCTTGAGAGTATGTAATATGGGCTCCCGCCTCAAAACCAAGGCAACTCGAGTATCTAGTTTGCTAGCCTAGATAGCCAAGATGAAGTAGAGAGTGTGTAGGATTACTTTTTCTCGAAACACCCAATGTTTCTCAACACATGAGACTTGATGGGTGGAGGAAGAAGATGAAGCCATTGGAGGATGAGTGAAGCAACTCTAGAAAGGAAAATAGATAAGTGTTGTAAGATATCAAGCATGCTAGCAACTAAAGAAAATCACCAAGTGAAGAAAATATCTCACAACCGTAACTAAATATCAATCATGCTAGAATAGTGCACCATGACTCACCTCATGAGTCATCACAAAGCATGCCATCAATTTAATGCCAAACACTGACTCATCCTCCATGTGGCTCGGGACTGTACCCAACTAAAACCAGTTTGCATGACTCCTTTGAGTCGTGGTAGGGTAGTATTCAAAGCACAGTGGGAACTCACACGAGACAAATGACGATCTCAGGTCGACAGATTAACCTGTACACATGTCACCTGGGAACTGCTATCTGACAGTAGGTATAATACCAACTAGCAAGTTCCCGGCGAGTCCATCCAGTGTACTCATAACCCAATGAGCACCTGTATACTATCTTAGGTGAACATACTAACACCAATGGCTTGTGAGACCTGGCCACCGCCCCTCGTCGGGGTCTCGATCAGTATACACTAGTCTACTCTGGAGTATCGATGCCCGGTCTCGAAACTCCCACGACTATGGAAATTTATGGATGTGCTTATAGACCACCCAGCTCCCACGTATATGATTGCCATCATACTGCTGGTAGTCAAGAAAGAATGCTATGGGCTCTATCAACATGTAATAGTGATCTATAATGCCACCTAATGCTGTACATGATGATAAAGACAAATCAGATAGCAAACTATCATCTCGACTAAGACTATTATATCCGTATAGGTCCTCCCTCAATCATCATAATCACGTGCCTGCGATTATAATAATTGCCTTGAGGGCACTATAGCCAACAATCTCCCAGTTGCATATAAGTCTAATTATTGCGGTGTCGCACACTCACATCCCATGCGATACCAAACACCCAACTTCTCTACTAATCAGTTTCGCAATGCTTGTTCGCGAAACTATTGTGTTCGAGAAATAGCCTCAGTGAGTGGATCTGCTCCAATGTTTCTTTTTATATCTCTATAAATCTCAACTTCGCGGAGAAAGACTATCTCCCGAAATAAGCAATACCTGTTTTAGAATTTGTCTGGATATCTAATGGGATCCAGTTCATAAATGAACTACAAATCCAACAAACTTCTTAGACTGTATCGTCCACTGAATTTAATCAGTATCCAGCACCATGCCTTCCTCAGTATCCGATTGGACCACCTGTCCAACATATTGTCCCTCAAAAGAGGGAAAACTATAACTCTGATAGCCAATCTGTCATCCAGGCACCTTGGAAGCCTGAAATGATAACCGTCTCCCGAAGGAGGCTGCCGTTACCATTTCCTTAGAACAACCACTTATGTTCATAACAGCTTCCCAATGTTTCTCCAGGATTGAATTAATACATATACTTATTGCAGCTACTGCAAAATCAATATCTGGTGTGGTATTTGACATATCATGATTGACTCAATTGCCTAAGTAAGTGATATGCCAATCATGCAAATCCCTCTCATCTTTAGTCTGTAATACAACCTTTAGAGAGGGTGACTCCATGTCCTGCGGGTACAACCACCTCGCCAGGAGTCGTCCATTCTAAAATACCTTTAGAATAATGTCAAAGTATCCAAATTGGGACACTTCGCAAATTTAGATCTAAAACCATAGATCTGGTTACATGAATCCTGATATTATATCCAAATCCTATGTGGAGAAACAACTTTGTGACAACCACAGTATAATCGATCGTAGTATAGGAAATTTACTTCCTATAAAGTGCATGTCATCCAAAAACTAGGAAATTGCACCCTACTACCTTCTTACCAGTTCCATCTCCTATTCTGATGAGGTCAAATTCTATGACTGTCACATCAAAAATAGATGATCTGTCTCCGCTATATCTGTTTTAGTCTATAAATAGACACAAGCTACTTGTCCGCTACGCTTCCGCTGCTCCCACTGATTACAACAACCCTCTGGCAGAGTCATATACATGTGCACTTCTAAAGCTAGTTTAGAACGATGCTATACTCATCCTCTTGCCGGGTCTCATAGTCTAGAACAACAGCAATGGAAAATATGGGTAAACAAGAACCTCCCTGTCACTTTCCCTGAGAAGACCGAAGTATCTCTCGGGTGTCTGAGGTTACCCACCATATCTGCGGAGTGGCTAATGGAAGTGTCAAAACCAATTGAATCTTCAGGTTCTATTAAATTTTCAGTAATCGTTTGTGGTTCTAGAATCACTTCCAGTTCTACCATACTCCCACTAATGTTTTTCTGAAAAGAATCCATTTTACTAAAACTGGTGGCGAGTCAAGAACAATATAAATATTGATCTTCCTGAAGGTAGAAAATTAACCCTCGTCGTTGCCCGGGATAAACCACAAACTGCCATTACAGAAACGTGCCTAGAGTTTGTCCAGATTCTGGTTTTAAGAATAAGCCGGACAACTCCATATACCTTAACATCGTTAAGATATGAACCATTTTATATACAATATAGAAACAGAAGCACTAATTTAATTAGAACCAGATTCAAATCATGCAGCAGTCTCCAGTGCATGTCAACTAAGTGGAAAGAGGCCAAGCAACATTACTCATCTAGGAGTGCATCCACATATGAGTAATCTGAAAGAGAAGCAAGTTCTCAAAACCATTACTATCAACGGAATACGAAACACAAGTATCTACACTTCGACTACCTCGAAGAATCTTGATACTTCCAACAAATGGTTCTCAACTTTATTCTTATACCTATAACTTCTCAATATCTGGACCTTGTATTTCAACGAAATACTTGTCTAAAACTAGAGAAGTCATGAGTAAATGGAATATAGTACGAGTACCAACCCCTTTGTCCTAATGGACACTAGACAACATACAATACATTGTATAAGCCCCCTGAGTTAAATAACTCATATCCTATGCGCCGTAGGTTGAAAACTGTACTATGGTTAAGAAGAATTACACCACTGTTGAATGCACCTTACCTAATCACTAACTGATATAGGTAAATGTCATAGACATAATTTCAAAAAGTTATATCTCACTTTATAAAATAAACGTACGGATATATCAGTTTGACTTTGGTGCATAACTACAGATATTCAAAACCAAATATTTATCGTCTGGCAAAAACCAGGTGATTCCTTAAATATCACCAATTACAGAAAATTCCGATAGATTGAGGATATGATCACCCAATTCCCAATATTTTACTCCCACTCATCATCTGTAACGCTATACAGATGTGAGAATCAAATTTGGTAAATACATACCCTGGAGTAAGGATCTAATTGGGAAAACAGTTTTCAATTAACACGCACAGTGAAACTGAAATATGAAAATGTTTCGAAGGGGTATCCTGGTATTCCTAGTAATGCCAATTCCACTAACCTGATTCATGACTGTAACTGTATATTTCCATGTACTCACTCTAATTCCCTTTATATGTCTTTAATTATTACTTTCTTTACACCGCACTTAGGCTAAATGGCTTTCTTCCTTCCATGCTTTTCGGCACCGGTCTATGGTTTGGAAGAAGACTATCCAATATGTGTAATATGTGTACTCTCCTAATCTTAGGAACCCTTGCAACCTAAGACAAGGTAAAGACTAAAGACATCCCGAATGATCCTATTCAATTTCTCCTAAACTGGAAACCATCCTCGAAATGAAACAAGTTTCATCGAGTTCGTATGTAACTATACGATGGCGTATCCAATAAATGTGGATCTTCGTAGTGATACAGAGTGTTCCAGAGAAATTCAAAGGTGAAGTAGGAGTGGCGATGATATACACGGTTTCGACGTGAATGATAGCAGTCGCAATTTCCTTTGCCCTCTTTCTAATCCCTTTATTATGTCTTTACTTATTACCTTCTATACACTACACTTAGGCTAATTAGTTTTCTTCCTTCCCTACCTTTCGGTACCAGTTTGAGGTTTGGAAGAAGACTATCCAATAAGCATACACTCCTAAATATCAGGAGCCCTCGCAACCTGAGAGAAGGTAAAGAGAAAAGATAACTGAATAGTCCTATTCAATTTCTGCAGAACCAGAAACCATCCTCGAATCTGAAACAAGTTTCTTCGAGTTCGTATGTAACTATACGATGGTCATATCCAAGTAATATGTGGATCTTCATAGTGATACGGAATGTTTTGGAGGAATGAAAAGGTTAATATAAGAGCGGCAATGATATATGCGACTCTGACAATCCAAAAGCTAATATGTTTTAAGAAGGTTCGGTTAACTTGGTTTATGAGTTCTAATCTATGGTTGGGCCATGGTAGCTTCCAGAGAGAGAGAGAGAGAAAAGAAACACTCAGCGTGCACTCTATCCTAGATCAGAATGGTTAATAACTTTATCTAATCGGGATGTCTCCCACTGTTTGCTCAAATTTTCCTCTAAACCCAAAGAAGAATTAGTCGGGATTATCTAAAATCACCCGAGGAGAAATCCTACTCATCAGTGGGAATCGGGATCCAACTATCATCGCATGATAACTTAATGGAAGCCACTCAAGTTATCACACTCCAGAAGGCATGCACATGCCTGGCAAGTTTCAGTTTCTTTAGAAACTCCCGATGTGGATTTTTGCCCCATGCTTTTATGACCTTGACGAAGGCCAACAAATCATAAGTCACATGTCAAGTTCTACCCGTCATTGTCCAGATTAATCCAAACCCATCCGTACTCGCCCTTGACGAAGGCCAACAAAGCTGTACGACTGTCCTAGATCAAAGAGAATCCATGCAACAGAAAAGTAACATATAGCTACCATACACTATGCCTTAACGAAGGCCAACAAACATAGCATGAACACTAAGCGCTACCCGTGTAAAGAATTGACTAAGGTTGGGTTGAATGGTTAGGGTTAAGGATGAGAACAAAAAGGTCAATTAGTCAAAGCTTCATGAAAGTTCAACTAAAAACAAATGAAGCCACCATTCATTTATCTTTCAATTTATTCAAAATGAATAAATAAATAAGATAAATGAATAAGTAAAAACCCTAATCAACAACTTAACCAAGGTTAATTCTTTACACTTAACCTAAAAAGCATGTATCATCAAACATGATACAATCTTGTGTACAAAAGTATATCACATATACAATGTGCACAAACCAAGTGAGAAAATCCATTTAAAGTGAACCAATACTAGTTAATGCAAAGTAATATATCAAATATATAATTATGCATTAAATCATTAAATCAACACTTGATTTAACGATCCGGTCATATCGCATACAACCGACTAATATCCAATGTATCGGTTTATCGAATCAATCCTTGATTCGATAACTAGGTTATATCGCATACAACCATTCGACACATTCTTCGCGAGAATGGAATACGGTATCACATACACGCATTATTCTCGGTCCCGCACATATCTTATATGCGCTCCTATTTCGTTTCGCTTGAGCCAGGAAACCTCTGTGTAGGACTCTAAAGACTAGTCAATACGCCGGCAGCAGATGATGATCATATCAAACACCCACAAGCCGCAAGCGGTCTGCTAAACGTAACGGCCACCCGGGTATTGAGCGATCAGAAGATCGACGAGCAAGCACGCTCACACTCCAGTGAATCCAACCAGTAACACTACCGTACAGTCCGGTCTGATCGTCTGATATGTCGCATATCTTGCCTAGGGGTGGTAAACGTCAGACCCCAATAGCTCGATAAGTCGTGTCAATATGAGGCTCATAACGGGTCGAGAAACTACTGGTAACACTTACCAGCAATTCTCTGATCAGCCCTGGCCAGGGACTTCCTGTTATAGCCAATCGAACACAGTGCAACATCAACCCCCTATACCGGGAGAGACGAATCCCCTCCTATCGCTCATTGCCTCTATGTGACTCGGGATTGTACCCAAAAACCACCGTTTTGCACGCCCTCTTGGACATGGTAAGATGGAAATCAAAGCACAGTGGGAACCACACAAGACTCTATGACGATCTTGGGTCAACAGACTACTCTGTACCAGTGTCACCTGAGAACTGCCATCTGACGTGAGGTATAATACCATCTGGGAGTTCTCGGCGAGTCCGTCCAGTGTACCCAGTCTCTACTGAGCACCCGTACATCATCTCTGATGTCAAACACCAATGGATATGGGATCATCCATCGCCCATCTGTATGGGTCGAGAAGGTATACGCTAGTCTACTCTGGTATATCGATGCCCCGTCTCGATATACCCACGACTAGGGACTTTGAAGGATGTACTTATGGACTACCTTGTCCCCACTAGTATGATCCGCATCATAGTCCAGGTAGTCAAGTACACATCCTAAGGGCTTTACCAATATGTAATAGAGAGACAATCTGAGTACACGTTAAGGTAAAGAGTAACCAGATAGCATACTATCATGTCGAGCAAGAAAGTCCTCCCTATATAACTTGGTTTATGAGTTCTAATCTATGGTTGGGCCATGGTAGCTTCCACAGAGAGAGAGAGAGAGAGAGAGAAAAGAAACACTCAGCGTGCACTCTATCCTAGATCAGAATGGTTAATAACTTTATCTAATCGGGATGTCTCCCACTGTTTCCTCAAATTTTCCTCTAAACCCAAAGAAGAATTAGTCGGGATTATCTAAAATCACCCGAGGAGAAATCCTACTCATCAGTGGGAATCGGGATCCAACTATCATCGCATGATAACTTGATGGAAGCCACTCAAGTTATCACACTCCAGAAGGCATGCACATGCCTGGCAAGTTTCAGTTTCTTTAGAAACTCCCGATGTGGAATTTTGCCCCATGCTTTTATGACCTTGACGAAGGCCAACAAATCATAAGTCACATGTCAAGTTCTACCCGTCATTGTCCAGATTAATCCAAACCCACCCGTACTCGCCCTTGACGAAGGCCAACAAAGCTGTACGACTGTCCTAGATCAAAGAGAATCCATGCAACAGAAAAGTAACATATAGCTACCATACACTATGCCTTAACGAAGGCCAACAAACATAGCATGAACACTAAGCGCTACCCGTGTAGAGAATTGACTAAGGTTGGGTTGAATGGTTAGGGTTAAGGATGAGAACAAAAAGGTCAATTAGTCAAAGCTTCATGAAAGTTCAACTAAAAACAAATGAAGCCACCATTCATTTATCTTTCAATTTATTCAAAATGAATAAATAAATAAGATAAATGAATAAGTAAAAACCCTAATCAACAACTTAACCAAGGTTAATTCTTTACACTTAACCTAAAAAGCATGTATCATCAAACATGATACAATCTTGTGTACAAAAGTATATCACATATACAATGTGCACAAACCAAGTGAGAAAATCCATTTAAAGTGAACCAATACTAGTTAATGAAAAGTAATATATCAAATATATTATTATGTATTAAATCATTAAATCAACACTTGATTTAACGATCCGGTCATATCGCATACAACCGACTAATATCCAATGTATCGGTTTATCGAATCAATCCTTGATTCGATAACTAGGTTATATCGCATACAACCATTCGACACATTCTTCGCGAGAATGGAATACGGTATCACTGTTAGTGTTTATGCCCTAGAAGGCCATTACTGTATCATACTAGCTTGTATATTACTTAATGGAAGCTTGGGATATTCACATGTATATAACAGTCTTGCTAAACATGGTAGTATGCTACTTGGTTTTTCTATCTTAATATGTGAGTGTACGTATTGATAGAGCTCTTAGGATCTTGCTTGTCTACCAGCGTTGTGATGGCAGTCACACTAGTGGGGGCTGGGTAGTCTACAAGCACATCCTTATTCAGGTCCCTGGTCGTTGGATTATCGAGACAGAGCATCGATACTCCGGAGTAGACTAGTGTGTACGCTTCTCATCCCAGTTGGGGAGATGGTCTGTCCCACAGCCGTCAGTACGTCGTACTGGAGATAGTATACAGGTGCTCGTTAGGTTACGGGTACACCGGACAGGACTCACAGGGAACTGTTGGTTGGTTTGATACCAGTCGTCAGTGAACAGTTCCCAGGTGACATGAGTACAGCGTAATCCGCAGACTTGACACTGCTACTTCGCCTCGAGTGTGTCCCACTGTTCTTAGATTGCTACCCTACCACGGCTCAAAGGAGTCGTGCAAACAGGTAGCAGTTGGGTGCAGTCCCGAGCACTTGGAGGCAGTGGCAGTTAGACAGGATTCGTCCCTCCCGGTATTGGGAGTAGATATCGTGCTGTGTCAGAGAGCCATTACGCAAAGTCCCTGGCCAGGGCAAGCGAGATTTGCTGGTAGGTTCCAGTAGTTTCTCAGGGTGTAATGGGCTTCCCTCTGACACGACTTATACCGCTATTAGGGGACTGACGCTTGCCGCCCCCCTAGGCCCGATATGCGATAGTCTTGGACGAACGGACCGGACTGTATGGAGATTGTCACATCAGACTCAGTAGGAGTTCGGATGAGTTTTCTCATCGGCCTTCTTATCGACAACTACCTGGGGACCGTTACGTACAGCTAGTGCCGCTTGCGGTCTGTGGTTAAACCCACTGCCAGTGTAGTAGTCGAGTCTCTAGAGTCCCACACAGAGAGTTTCCTACTCCAGGCGAAACGATATAGAGGTTGCATGGTTTTGCGACAAAGGGTTCGGACGCATACGTGCGTTTACGCACGTACGACTTTCGGACAGTTTTTACCAGTCGACTTTGGTTTAAGCCAGTTACTGGTATCCGGTTATTGGATTTTTACAGTCTAAAGTTTTTCCGTATTTTTGCGGATTGGAGGGGCGTTCTCGTAATTGTACGAGAAGCTTCTAGAAGATGTGACTAAGGAGGTTACTTATGGATAAGAAAGTGAGTCATGAGGTGATTCATCATTATCATTAATTGCACCATAAATGATAATGACTCATGCTTAATGAATCACCTCTTTTCATTTATGAAGCATGCTTATTCATTTCATTTATAGTTTAGCTTTCGATTTAAGCGGTTAGTCGATGTTCGTTCCTTAAACTTGATTGTTTTTGTTATTTCCGCCTCCCCACAAGTACTGGGGTGTACTACATCGACTTACAATCACATACACGCATTATTCTTGGTCCCGCACATATCTCATATGCGCTCCTATTTCGTTTCGCTTGAGCCAGGAAACCTCTGTGTAGGACTCTAAAGACTCGTCAATACGCCGGCAGCAGATGATGATCATATCAAACACCCACAAGCCGCAAGCGGTCTGCTAAACGTAACGGCCACCCGGGTATTGAGAGATCAGAAGATCGAAGAGCAAGCACGCTCACACTCCAGTGAATCCAACCAGTAACACTACCGTACAGTCCGGTCTGATCGTCTGATATGTCGCATATCTTGCCTAGGGGTGGTAAACATCAGACCCCAATAGCTCGATAAGTCGTGTCGATATGAGGCTCATAACGGGTCGAGAAACTACTGGTAACACTTACCAGCAATTCTCTGATCAGCCCTGGCCAGGGACTTCCTGTTATAGCCAATCGAACACAGTGCAACATCAACCCCCTATACCGGGAGAGACGAATCCCCTCCTATCACTCATTGCCTCCATGTGACTCGGGATTGTACCCAAAAACCACCGTTTTGCACGCCCTCTTGGACGTGGTAAGATGGAAATCAAAGCACAGTGGGAACCACACAAGACTCTATGACGATCTCGGGTCAACAGACTACTCTGTACCAGTGTCACCTGAGAACTGCCATCTGACGTGAGGTATAATACCATCTGGGAGTTCTCGGCGAGTCCGTCCAGTGTACCCAGTCTCTACTGAGCACCCGTACATCATCTCTGATGTCAAACACCAATGGATATGGGATCATCCATCGTCCATCTGTATGGGTCGAGAAGGTATACGCTAGTCTACTCTGGTATATCGATGCCCCGTCTCGATATACCCACGACTAGGGACTTTGAAGGATGTACTTATGGACTACCTTGTCCCCACTAGTATGATCCGCATCATAGTCCAGGTAGTCAAGTACACATCCTAAGGGCTTTACCAACATGTAATAGAGAGACAATCTGAGTACACGTTAAGGTAAAGAGTAACCAGATAGCATACTATCATGTCGAGCAAGAAAGTCCTCCCTATATATGTCCCAGCATCCACTACAATATACATCCCATGTACAATAATGGCCTCTAGGGCATACATATAACTAACAATCTCCCACTTGCACTAGGGCAATCTGTAGCAGTGGTTGTAGTATCTCATACTCAACCATCCCATAAAAGTCTCTCTCTAGGAATAGGCCTTCGTGAGTGGATCCGCCGTGTTGTCCTCTGAGTCTACTCTCCTAACCTCGATCCTTTAGAGATCAACCATCTCCATGATCAAGTGATACTGCCTTAGAATATGTCTGGATCACTGATGGGACGGGGGTTCTTGGCATAAGCCACAACTCCATTGTCACACAATGGTAGGAACTAAGTTCATCTCATGAACTATTATACATCCAAACAGCCTCTTTGGTAGCATCCTAAGTAGCGATGTATCCTGCCTTTATCGTCTAGTATGTCACGGTATCTAGCTTGGAACTCTTCCAACATACCGTCCCTTTACTGAGGGTAAAGACAATGCCTGCGACTGACATTCAGTCGTCTTTATCACCCTGGAACACTTCCAGTGATTCTCCCCAGGATCGATTGATACCATCACACTACTGCTAGTGAGTATCCTAACATCCAATTAGATCTATCTCATAGATCCGAAATCCAGGATTTAGTAGGTATCATTTTGATCCTATATGGAGAATCATTGTGATAAGCGGAGATTGACTGAGCGTAGCATAGGAAACTCCTTCCCTATCAAGAGTATGTCATCCACGTACTCTATGAGGATCACTACCATACTCCCTACTACCTTTTTGTTTATACAAGGTTCATCTACCATTTTGATGACACATCAAAACAGACGTTCCAACTCCGCGATGCCTGCTTTATCAGATAAAGCATCTTTCTCACGTTTCCGCTGCTCCCACTGTCTACGAGGCCCTCTGGCTGTGTACTTATAGACACACTCTTCTAAAACATCATTTAGAAAAGGAGTCATGGCACCCAACCTCCAGATATCGTAGTCATGGTATGTAGCCGTGACAAGTAGGATCTGGATGGACTTAAGCATAGGTACTGGAAAAGGTTTCATCATTATCCACGCCTGGTCAATGACGAAAACCTTTAACAAGTCTAGCTTTGAAAGTCTATACTTTTCCATTTACACCAAGTAATCTTCACAAGATATACTTGCTCCTGATGGGGATTTAACCCTTCAGATATAGCAACCAAAGTCCATACTTTGTTGGTGTATAAGGATTCCATCTCAGATCGACAAGCATCCAGCCATTCTTACAGAGTCTCACTCCTGATGGCCAGCTCGAAACTAGTTGGGTCATCATCTCATGATTTAATCCTCGCTCCCAGTGTCATAGAGAAACCGAAGTATCTCTCAGGTGGGTGAGGAACCCTACTAGATCGGCGGAGAGGCTGAGGTTCATTGGAATCTACTGAATCCTTCGGTTCTGTCAAATCATCAGCTGCAGTTTGTATACCTGGAACATTTCCAGTTGTACATAACAGACGTTGCCTCGAGCTTGTCCGGATTTTTCTTTTAGACATTGGCCGGACAACCCCAAATCTTAACTGACTTAAGAGATGGGCTCTTCCCTTTCCATATCACATATGAAGTGGTAGGCTACTGATTTGATCGGGACCCTATTCAATAGGTATGCAGCTTCTCAAGCGCATAACTCCCAAAAGGAAATAGGTAACTCAGTAGTACTCATCATAGAGCACACCTTATCATATAGGGTGTGATTGCTCCGCCCCGATATACCATCGTGCTATGGTGTATACGGAGGAGTAATGCTGAGAGAGAATCTCATTCTCCTTTAGAATAGTCCAGGAATTCCATGCACAAGTATTCTCCTCCCTGATCTCATCATAGGACATAATACTTATACCCGTATTTTGGTTCTCTACTTCTAACTTATATTCTGTGAATATCTCAAAAGATTCGGACTTGTGTTTCAACAGGAACATAGGTCTGAATCTCGAAAGATCATCAGAGAATGTAATGAAGTATAAATAACCAGTCCCGGCATGTGTAGACAGGGGACCTTACATACATCAACATGTATCAATCCCAAGAGTTCATTAACTCTTTCTCTGTTTCCAATAAACAGAGCTATGGTCATCTTATCTTTGTGACATGACTGGCGAGTTTCACAAGATGTAAATTCAAACCGATTTAAATATGCATCTATATGTAACTCTAGCTAGTCGGGTCACATTGATCTGACCTAGTCTACAATACCTCAAGAAGAATTCGTTCATTTCTGAACTCTTCCTTTTGTGTGTGTTCCGTATACTAAGAACTGTAGTTTGATTTAGAACATCAACGCTTTTAGATAACATGCCTGAACCGATCAACTTTTGATATAGGAAATGTTCAAAACATTATCCAACAATACAAAATTTTATCGTTTCTTTACTAATAAAGAGACAGATATGATTTTTTATATCAGGTTCGGTATCTAATAACATTCGTTCAGAATCAATGTATCGGTAATACAGGGTGACAGTGACCAACAGACTTAGCTGCAACTCTTGCCCCGTTTTCTTCCTCATGAAACTTATCACCCGTTCTCAGTTTTTCTACCCTTTTGTAGCCCTATGTAACATCTTACATATCTGGGATCCTGATCCGGTATCAAATACCCAGGATACGGAGGATACTGAGAAACAGTTCTTTGTAATGAACACACCCGAAGATGATGCATCAGCATGCACTCTCTTCGTTTGGTCGGCACGGGAAATCTGGTATTCCCCAAATTCCTGCTCTGTCTTATAACAATTATAAGTTGGAGCGGGACCAACGTTCCCTAGCTCAGTATAACAAGCGGGTTTGGTCAATAATCCGTATTATTATCTTGATTAAGGCGTGACATGGTCGCTACCAGGAGAGAGAGAGAAGAAAACACTCAGCGTGCGCTCTTGCAAGAATAGATTGGTTATTATTTTATCTAATCAGGATGGCTCCCACTGCTTTTTATCAAATCTTCCTTCAAACCCTAAAAGGAAAGACTAGCCGGGATTAATTACACACTACAAGTTCGCCAATCTTTCAGCCAGGCCAGTGTCGGTACTTTGAGGGAGGTCCCCCGTGCTTTCGCACGAACCTAATTAATGTAAACCTCGTTTTCCCAGAGGCATAACCCCGATGATACCTTTCTAGACACCTACTTGATCGGCTAATTGTAATGTATAAGACTCTCCTAGGAGTAACTCTTACTCGCAGCGGGTATCGGGATCCAACTATCTCATAGAAGGTATGCAATCTCATTGCAAATTTCAACACTTGAAATTCCCGATAATATTTTGCCCCTAACCTCCTATGACCTTGACAAAGGCCAACAAACCATAGGATGCTAGTCAAGTTCAACCCGTCATTTCCTGATTGAATTAAACCCACCCGCACGGCCCTTGACAAAGGCCAACAAGGTCGCACGACTACCCTAACCCAATCTGCATCATATGCATAAGCAGATAAGCACCAATTAGCTACCGCACACTGCGCCTTGACAAAGGCCAACAAACGCAGCACGAATACTAACTAGTACTTATCTGAAATGACGGAGGGCTACGACAGGTTTTTCTGAAAACCTATTGCGTAATGAACTTGACATCGTTGTAGAATCAAATGATTTTGAAATGGAGTTCTTTTGAGGTTTTTCTAGTTTTGCTAAAGGAGTCACTCCCGGTGAAGGGATCGTCGGTCCTTTCCTCGTCGAATGAGGTGCGGGATATATCATATATATCACTGTGCAAAGCAAAAACACTTAAAAGCAATCAAAAGACAAACCGAGTGTGTAGCATCTGCCAGTTATTGCTAAAGGAGTCACTCCCGGTGAAGGGATCTCGGTCCTTTTCTCATCGAATAAGGTGCAGGATATATCATATATACCGCTGTGCAAAGCAAGAACTGTAGCTACCTGTTTTATTTTGAAATTCGATTCTACAATATCTTAGGTTTCTTTTATTTCATTAATCACATTAATGAAGTCCCATCATTTAAGTACCTAAACATCACAGATAAATACGACGTACACTTATGCCATCCGCATTCGCCTCGATGTCCCCTCGTGCACCGTTAGGTTAGGTAACTAACGACAGAGCGGGGCAGGGCTAGCGCGGGTGTAAAACATAAGTAACGGCTATATAATATATCATATATACTATATACTATATCTATCACAGAACATCACATGATCACATCACAGATATCGCAGCAGAAGAATCATATGAAATATTGGATATACTAGGACGTCCGTGTTTTTCAATACGAGCCAGTATAAAACACGGATTCCACGGTCGTGATGAATAGCCAAACCCACACCCCTAGACCCCTACGAGAGCGGCAAGCAACCCTACCAATTCTGGAGTTAGGAGGCCCGGACTCGACTCCTCGAGTTGGTCTCCCACTGGACTCCAGAACCCGGTTACTTGTGCTCCCCTCCTTGGGTCTATCCTAGTGCGGAAAAGTAAAAAATATACAAAAGGTGACAACTTCCGCAACCTGGAAGCGCCCCAATAAAAGAATATTACATACAAGTTTTTACATGAATGAAAATGAAAAACACTCATCTCACATAAAAACCCCCGGCTATTCAAACACGACGATCCAATATAACATATCCAGCAACACATAACATCACATATCATCAACGTAAGTAAATATGCGCATCCCATGTGTCGTTGACATATAGCAACGAAACCGGCGATAACACATATTACACTTACGGTCACAGAAAAGAAAGTGTAAAACTACAACAGTTGGAATCCGCAACCTCCTCAGACATCGCATGCCTGACCAAATGAATTCTTTAGACATCGCATGCCTAACAATTATAAACCCCGCATTTTAGTCTCAAAATCGAAAACACTTTTCAATATCAAGTCGGGCAATTCAACAGGATTCCCGACATCCTGATCGAATGCTCGTCGCAAACTTCAGTAGACGGCCGCACCCCCGATACCGTCGACAAAGTGCACCAAGGCGGAACACCGCTGCCGCGAGCACCCGGACGGATGCTTTCGGCGACGGGGTTCTCCTACAGTCACTTGGTCGGGGCTATGGAGTGAGGCTGTCTATTAAGTTTACCCGGCGAGTATCCGCGTACGCTACGTGATTGCGACGGACTTTTGATCACATCAAAATTCCGTGGCAACCGATCAAGTGAGACTAAACTGCTATGTTTATAACATTCATTCAGTTATCTCATAACTTCTTATGAATTCCAATTATTGTATCCCATTCCGGATAAATAGAAAATGTTAAACTTTCCGATCGAACAATCGAACACCCAAGTTTTCCTGATACAGATCAACACATGAAACAAGTCTAAAAACATTCAGTTCGTGCCTCAGTACCAACGGTCGAGCCGTAGAAGGGTCAAGCCAACGCCTCACATGTGGCACGCCGTACTGCCCCAAACCCGAAGGTTCAAAGGGCAGTTCAAGACGGTCACATAATCGAGTTAAGGTTTGTTGTCTTCTAGAGGGTCCATCGAGTTACTTGCACTACATAGAACGTCTTTAAACTACGGAAAAATCCAACACTT
Organism: Agapanthus africanus; assembly: GCA_030015575.1. Lineage (NCBI taxonomy): Eukaryota > Viridiplantae > Streptophyta > Magnoliopsida > Asparagales > Amaryllidaceae > Agapanthus > Agapanthus africanus. The sequence goes on along the minus strand of JASDDO010000012.1, from coordinate 352,412,207 downwards.
GGAAATTTCCCGGCAGGGGAAAAATTGGGTATTTATATCCGGTCGAACTTTTTAACATATTCTAAAAATTTATCCGGAAAGCCACTTAGACAAAATCTGATGCTCCGATCATAACACCGAATCCCCAAAACAACTCCAGAAAATTCAATTCTTGAATAAATTTTAAAAATACCCAGAGAACTCAGCACCTGAAACAATGAATTACTGTGCAAACAGTTACTGCTGACGTCACACTTAGGCCGCGGAACCGCCGCATAAGGTAGGTTAATGCCGCGGTTCCGCCGCCGAGTACACTGTTCATGAAATAATTTTTGCGCCGTAATTCTTAGAATTCCCTGCTGAGTTTTCTGCATATTTTTAATTTGGAAAAATCCACGATTTTAGAAAAAGTCCAGAGAGCTATTTTGGTGTTTTGTTTTTGATTCGATCGGAGTTCAAACTTCGTCTAGACTTCGCCTAAGGCTCTAGCTAGTCTCTGATACCACTGAAAGGTTCCTAGGCACCCTATAGAGGTCTCACAAGGCATCAACCATGCCAATTTCAAAAATTCTAGGTGCCGAGAAACCCGACTACGGATCGTCGGCTAGAAATCTAGGAGAAAATATAAACTAGTTAACACTTAACTACAAGAATACGGAAATACAACCTTTGTAGATCCGGTGCTCCACCTCCACGGCTCCGCAATGAAGTCCTCTCCGCTGTCCAAATCGAACCATGACTCTCACGGTGGTTTCATCGGAGAAAAGACCGGGCTAGGTCGTTGACAACGTGCCGAAGATGATCTACGTCGAGGCATCACTAGATCAAGCTCCACCTTCATCAAGCCTTGAAAACTTGTGAAGGAAACACACTCTACTACTTGGCAAGAGGTAGAGGATGAAGAAATAGGAAGTTGGTAGACTTTAGATTTGGATTTCTCACTCTTTTTCTCACTTTGCCATTAAAGCTTTCAAGCTTTTTCTTGAAGTGAAGAAGAAGAAGAAGATGAAGCATATGATAAGTTAATTCAAAAAATAGATAATAAAAATGAACACTTATCATAATCTTAACCTTAGTTAAGTGTAGAGAATTGACTAAGGTTGGGTTGAATGGTTAGGGTTAAGGATGAGAACAAAAAGGTCAATTAGTCAAAGCTTCATGAAAGTTCAACTAAAAACAAATGAAGCCACCATTCATTTATCTTTCAATTTATTCAAAATGAATAAATAAATAAGATAAATGAATAAGTAAAAACCCTAATCAACAACTTAACCAAGGTTAATTCTTTACACTTAACCTAAAAAGCATGTATCATCAAACATGATACAATCTTGTGTACAAAAGTATATCACATATACAATGTGCACAAACCAAGTGAGAAAATCCATTTAAAGTGAACCAATACTAGTTAATGCAAAGTAATATATCAAATATATAATTATGCATTAAATCATTAAATCAACACTCGATTTAACGATCCGGTCATATCGCATACAACCGACTAATATCCAATGTATCGGTTTATCGAATCAATCCTTGATTCGATAACTAGGTTATATCGCATACAACCATTCGACACATTCTTCGCGAGAATGGAATACGATATCACATACACGCATTATTCTCGGTCCCGCACATATCTCATATGCGCTCCTATTTCGTTTCGCTTGAGCCAGGAAACCTCTGTGTAGGACTCTAAAGACTCGTCAATACACCGGCTGCAGATGATGATCATATCAAACACCCACAAGCCGCAAGCGGTCTGCTAAACGTAACGGCCACCCGGGTATTGAGCGATCAGAAGATCGACGAGCAAGCCCGCTCACACTCCAGTGAATCCAACTAGTAACACTACCATACAGTCCGGTCTGATCGTCTGATATGTCGCATATCTTGCCTAGGGGTGGTAAACGTCAGACCCCAATAGCTTGATAAGTCGTGTCGATATGAGGCTCATAACGGGTCGAGAAACTACTGGTAACACTTACCAGCAATTCTCTGATCAGCCCTGGCCAGGGACTTCCTGTTATAGCCAATCGAACACAGTGCAACATCAACCCCCTATACCGGGAGAGACGAATCCCCTCCTATCGCTCATTGCCTCCATGTGACTCGGGACTGTACCCAAAAACCACCGTTTTGCACGCCCTCTTGGACGTGGTAAGATGGAAATCAAAGCACAGTGGGAACCACACAAGACTCTATGACGATCTCGGGTCAACAGACTACTCTGTACCAGTGTCACCTGAGAACTGCCATCTGACGTGAGGTATAATACCATCTGGGAGTTCTCGGCGAGTCCGTCCAGTGTACCCAGTCTCTACTGAGCACCCGTACATCATCTCTGATGTCAAACACCATTGGATATGGGATCATCCATCGCCCATCTGTATGGGTCGAGAAGGTATACGCTAGTCTACTCTGGTATATCGATGCCCCGTCTCGATATACCTACGACTAGGGACTTTGAAGGATGTACTTATGGACTACCTTGTCCCCACTAGTATGATCCGCATCATAGTCCAGGTAGTCAGGTACACATCCTAAGGGCTTTACCAACATGTAATAGAGAGACAATCTGAGTACACGTTAAGGTAAAGAGTAACCAGATGGCATACTATCATGTCGAGCAAGAAAGTCCTCCCTATATATGTCCCAGCATCCACTACAATATACATCCCATGTACAGTAATGGCCTCTAGGGCATACATATAACTAACAGCCCCCTCCGTCTCAACGCCATGAGATGTGGGCCCGTTTCCCTCTTGAACCCGACTATTCGTGTACTCCACCATGGGGTAATCCTAGTACAGAAAAGAAAATAATATGTACAACGGTGACATCGACCTCAACCTGGTCGTGCCCCAAACAAATAATATACAAGCTGGCAGTGACGGCAGTCCACATGTCGGATGCTCGTCCCGCAATATCAAATGTACAAATGAATCTAAACTGTACTAACATTGCACCCAAGCTATCCACCACGACGATCCAACCACAACCACAGCACAACACAGAATATCAACGTGAATGTCACGTTCGCAAACCCTTCAAAAAAACATATAGCAGTTAGACGGATTGTACCACTCGAATGACATTCACGGTCGCAGATAGTAATGCATGTACTGTAAACACACAATTAAAATTTCGATCGAGTAAATCTTTCCAAATTGACCCCAAATGCAAAACCAGCACTAAGGAAAATCTGGGTCAAAACCATATATACCAAAAATCAAATTTCCATAAATTAAAGCCCCAAAAAAAAATTTGGGCACTGTAGCCCAAAATACGCGGCGGAAGCGCCGCCAAATGTGCCATTTTGCTTAGGTTCCGCCGCGGAATTTTGGAGTTAGGTTCCCAAATTTTTTGTGTAGCTATAGTTTTGCCTGCACATATTTTTAAGATATCCAAAAAAATTTCTGAACAACTTTGAAATTCGACAGCAAGCACATGAAATGAAAATTTGATTCGGAAAAATTTGTCGATCGATATTCTAACGTTGTGCAAACAGGCTGGTATGGGGTTAAAGGTTTGGCTCTGATACCATGTTGGGTTACGGCAGCGCCCCGGCCATCAATCCGTGACCAAATGCTGAACAAAAATTATATAAAACCGGCGCTACCACAACCCGATGCCCGGATCTACCATTAATCCTAAACTAGCAATATGTAAACTAGGAGTTAGATGGTTATACCGTGTTGATCTGTGTCCTTCGGTCTTCAACCATCATCCCAAGCTCCAAGAGGCTCCTTGATCAAGTTTGATCTTCGGTCTCCCCCATCGAAAACGATCCACCTTTAGAGTATGTAATACGTTCTCCCGCCTCAAAAGCAAGGAAACTCAAGTATCTAGTTTGCTAGCCTAGATATCCAAGATGAAGTAGAGAGTGTGTAGGATTACTTTGTCTCAAAACACACAATGTTTCTCAACACATGAGACTTGATGGGTGGAGGAAGAAGATGAATCCATTGGAGGATGAGTGAAGCAACTCAAGAAAAGAAAATGGCTAAGTGTTGTGAGATATCAAGCATGCTAGCAACTAAAGAAAATCACCAAGTGAAGAAAATATCTCACAACCCTAACTAAATATCAAGCATGCTAGAATAGTGCACCATGACTCACCTCATGAGTCATCACAAAGCATGCCATCAATTTAATGCCAAACATGACTCATCCTCCACCTCATTAACCATTTATCCAAATGGTTAAAACAATAATGAGGTGGCATCTTCTAGAAGTATCTTTTAATGAAATTACAAGAATACCCATCATCCGTATATACATACCCGTATCCGTATTCCGAAAAATATGAATACAATGAGACAAAAATAATCCAACAATATAATACTAGAATCCGGCTTAAACCAAAGCTACTAGTATTAACCGTCCGAATCATGACACGTGCACAAGTGCTCGTATATGTTCTAACCCTACCATAAAACCATACGGCCTCTACAACGTTTCGCCTGAATCTGGGAAACCCTTTGTTAGTGCATGTTGCATGCTCCCACAACTCTTGTGAGGCGGCGGAAGCGGTAAACGAAAATTTCTTTGCATACAACACGCACTTTTCCAAAGATCTTGTCTAAACCATAACTAGAAAACCCTAACTATAGATCTTATCTACTATGTTAGGGACTATACCTTGATGATACGGTCCTTCAGGTCTTCTCTTTGGTGCAACTCTTTTGCTCCTTGCCTTCTCTTTTGATGAACTCCTTCGCTCCTTTGGATGTTGCCGATGTCCTCGATCTCCGGCCACCACAAGACCTAGATGATCCACGCGAGAGGTATCATGCAAGCTACAAACTCTTCTCAAGAGCTAAACCTAGAGATCAAGTTTGCTAAAAATGGTCACTAGGATGATGTAGAGATTAGTGTATTGGATTATCTTTGATCCTTGGCTTTTGATTCACATCTCATGTGAGTGTTAAAGCAAGGAAGAAGAAGGAGGAGAGAGAAAGAGTTTTTTTGATAATGAGAAGAAAATCAAGCATGATGAAGGATATGGCACAACTGAAATAATTGAAGCATGCATTATAAAATTAGCACCATGCTTCAATAGTAACTCCAAAACAATAAAATATAATACAGGCCATTCTTACAACCATGCTTAGACTTTCTTAATTTCCACCTCATTTATTTATTTTCATAAAATAAATAATGTCATTATGAGGTGGCACATTCTAGAAGGTATTCTTGTAACAATTACAAGAATACCCCTCCTCCTTATACCGTATACCGTATACCGTATTCCCGTATCCGAATTCCGAAAAATATGAATACTATTAATCCAATAATATAATACCGGTATCCGGCTTAAACCAAAACCTACCAGTATTATCCTTCCGATTATTATTCCTGTAACAATTACATTAACATAATCGAAACCCTGCCGCAACACCTTACGGCTGCCGTAACAACTTACGGCCTCTAGATCTTTCTCCTGAACGAGGGAACCCTCTGTGTGGGACTCTAAAGACTTGAAAGTACGCTGGCAGTGGGTTTAACCACAAGCTCGTCAGCGGCACTAGCTGTGCGTAACGGCTACCTAGGTACATGACGAAAAGGTGGCCGACGAGCGAACTCATCACAACCCCAACGAGACTGCAAGCAACACTTACCGTACAGTCCGGTCTCTTCGTCTGATACGTCGTATATGAAATCTAGGGGTGGTGAATGTCAGACCCCAGTAACTTTATAAGTCATGCTAATTTACGGCTCATAACAGTTTGAGGAACTACTGATAACACTTATCAGTAAACCTCGAGAACCCTGGCCAGGGATTTAGGTGTTATAGCCGATCAAACATAGCGCGACATCAACTCCCTATACCGGGAGAGACGAAACCCCTCCTATCGCTCACTGTCTCCATGTGATTCGGGACTGTACCCAAAGTCCACCTGTTTGCACGACTCAATAGAGCCGTGGTAGGGTGGAAATCAAAGTACAGTGGGAACCACACAAGACTCCATGACGATCTCGGGTCTACAGACTAACCTGTACAAGTGTCACCGGAGAACTGCTATCTGACAATAGTTATATATATACCATCTAGGAGTTCTCGGCGATTCCTGTTCGGTGTACCCATTCTCCAATGAGCACCTGTGTACAATCTTTGATGTCAAACACCAATGGTTGTAGAATCAACCATCGCCCCAAGGGTCAAGAAACGTACACACTAGTCTAATCTGGTAATACCGATGCCCTGTCTCGATATACCCTCGACTAGGAACCATTAAAGGATATGCTTATAGACTGTCTAGGCCCCACTAGTATGATCTCATCATAATCCTGGTAGTCAAGCATAATCCTAAGGGCTTCATCAACATGCATATAAAGATATGAAACACAACACAACACATGTTAAGATCAAGAGCAACCAGATAGCGTACTATCATGTCGAGCAAGAAAGTCCTCCCTATATATGCCCCAGGATCCACTGTAATATACATCTTATGTACAATAATGGCCTCTAGGGCATACATACAACTAACAATCTCCCACTTGCACTAAGTCCATTTGTTGTAGTATAGCATACCCAACACCCTATAAAAGTCTCTCGCAGGAAAGGCCTCGGTGAGTGGATCCACCGTGTTAACCTCTGAGTCTATTCTCCTAACCTTGACCTCTTAGAGATCAACCATCTCCATGATCAGGTGATAGTATCTTAGAATATGTCTGGGTCACTGATGGGACCGGGGTTCCTAGGCCAAAAGCCACACCTCCATTGTCACACAATGGTAGGAACCTTGTTCATCCCCAGACTTCCTCTTTGGTAGCATCATTGGTAGCGATGTATCCAGCATTTATCGTCTAGTTTTTCATGGTATCTATCTTGGAACTCTTCCAACATACCGTCCCTCCTACTGAGGGTAAAGACAATACCTATGACTGACATTCAGTCGTCCTTATCACCGTGGAAGCTATCCAGTGATTCTCCCCAGGATCGATTGATACCTTCTCACTACACCTAGTGAATCCCTACATCCGCATAGATCTATCTCATAGATCCAGAAACCAGGATTTAGGAGGTATCACCTAGATCCTATATGGAAAATCAATGTGATAAGAGGAGATTGACCGAGTGTAGCATATGAAACTCCTTTCCTATCAAGAGTATGGCATCCACATACAATACGAGGAAGACCACCTTACTCTCTACTACCCCTTTTTGTATATACAAGGTTCATCTACCATTTTGATGAAGTCAAACACTTTGACGATTACATCAAAACAGATGTTCCAACTCCGCGATGCCTGCTTTATCCTGTAAAGCAACTTGCACACATTTCCGCTGCTCCCACTGTCTACGAAACCCTCTGGCTGTGTACTTATAGATGCTCTCTTCTGAATAATTAGTTAAAAAAGCAGTCATGACACCCAACCACCAGATATCGTAGTCATGGTATGTAGCAATGGTAGGTAGGATCCGGATGGACTTAAGCATAGCCTCTGGAGAAAAAGGTTTCATCATTATCCACGCCTAGCCAATGACGAGAACCTTTTGTAACAAGTCTAGCATTGAAAGTCTCAACTTTTCCATCTACACCAAGTAATCTTCTCAAGATATACTTGCTCCTGATAGGGATTTAACCCTTCAGATATAGCAATCAAAGTCCATACTTTGTTGGTGTATATAGATTACATCTTAGATCGCTAAGCATTCAGCCATTCTTACAGAGTCCCTACTCTTGATGGCCTTCTTGATACTAGTTGGGTCATCATCTTCATGATGCAATCCTCGCTCCCACCGTCATTGAGAAACCTAAATATCTTTCAGGCGGATGAGGAACCCTACCAGATCGGCGGAGAAGCTGAGGTTCGTCGGGAACTAATGAATCCTCCGATTCTACCAAATCATCAGCTGTAGTTGGTATAGCTGGAACTCCTTCCAGTTCTACCTTATGACCATTAATTTCTTCACAAGAAAAATCCTTTTTCTAAAAAAAATGGCATGCTGAGAAAACATCTTTTGTTCCTCGGTGCGGTAGAAGATATTCCCTTGCGAATGGTTAGGATATCCAACAAACTTTCACAGATCTGACCTTACCTCGAGCTTGTCCGGATTTTGCTTTCGACATAGGCCGGACAACCCCTAAATCTTAACTTACTAAGAGATGGGCTCTTCCCATACCATATCACATATGGAGTGGTAGGCACCTAATTTGGTTGGAACCCAATGCAACTTCTTAAGTGCATAACTCCCAAAAGAAAATAGGAAACTCAGTAGTACTCATCCTAGAGCGCACCATATCTAATAGGGTGTGATTGCTCCGCTCCGATACACCGACGTTCTGTGGTGAATACGGAGGAGTAATGCTGAGAGAGAATCTCATTCTCCTTTAGAATAGTTTAAGAATTCCGTGCTCAAGTATTCTCCTCCTTGATCACATCAAAGGACATAATACTTATACCCGTTTTGGTTCTCTACTTCCAACTTATATATTTTTTTTTGAAATTCTCAAAAGCTTCAGACTTGTGTTTCAACAGGAACACATGTGCAAATCTTGAGAGACTATCAATAAATGTAATAAAGTACAAAGAACCAGTCCTGGCTCAAAGTGGCTCTATTTCATTATATTCCATCTATACTTGAATCGGGATCTTTTGGCTCAACTTTATCCCAGTTTTGCCGAGGGAGCGCACTGGGAAAAGGCTTCCGCGTAAGTACAGAAATAAACCGGCCACTAGTTACGAAGTGAACATAAGGTATCGAGAGCCAACTTTGGTTGGTTCATCGATGGTCTTTCTGCATAGAGCTGCCAGCAGGGTTGAGATGCGGGCATGTGTAGACAGGGGACATTCATACATCAGCATGTAACAATCCCAAGAGTTCAGTAACTCTTTCTCTGTTTCCAATAAACGGAGTTAAGGCCATCTTATTTTTCTGACATGACTGGCAAGTTTCACAAGATGTAAATTCAAACTGATTTAAATATGCATCTTTATGTAACTTAGCTAGCCGGGTCGCATCGATATGACCTAGTCTACAATGCCTCAAAAAGGATTCGTTCATTTCTGAACTCTTCCCCTTGTGTGTGTTCTATACGTTAACAATCCCAATAGTTATTTTCCTCATCGTTATCACTATCTTCGTTCTCAAGAATATACTTGAGGAACTCTTCGAGCGTGACTGGTGTCTGCGCCTTCTGGTTGTACTCCTCCAGCTCGTCAATATACTTTTGTAGATCTATACCCTTGTCGTCATACTCGGCAGGCTGCACAGGTTTCTTGGTCTTCATCTTTTTCTTCGAAGACTTTGAAGGATCAAATTGGTGTTTTTCCCCATTGTCAACAATTTTCGGTGCGAGACATGGTTTTCGATGATTTCGGGTTCAAGTGGGCTTCTCCACCTGACTGCTGGACATGTCTGTAGATCCTTCAGCATTCTTTTGGTTTTTGCTGAAAAAACGACTTCCTATGGGGTTTCTTCCATGAATGAGCATGACTCCCCCGGTGCATCCACCTTTTTGGGAGTGTGATTCTATGGTAGGTTTACCCTCCAGTTATCAGACAACGCGAATTTTCCCTGTTGATACTGGTCTTCGACCCAGTTCTTGAAGACATAGAAATCCTCAATTGGGTGGCTCACCATTCTGTGATAGGAGCAGTAATTAGGGTTATTAACGTCGCCGAGTTATGGCGGATGTCGCGGGTCTGTCAATGTGATGAGTTTATTATGCATTTCCAATTCAAACAGTCTCCTCGTCTTGTCACGGGGAAACGAGTAAGTGCGTCCTAATCTTTCCTCCAAGGACGGGCGTGGACGCGCGTTATTTTGGCGAGCAGCCAGTTTTGGGCCACTCGGTTGTTGTTGAGTGTTGGCAACGAAGGCCACTTTCCCTTTACCCTTGTTATTTCGAGGGTCCTTATTTAAAGAGAAAGGCCTGTGGCCCATCTGGTCTATTTGGTCCAATTTATCGATCAGAGCCCGGAAAGTCGTTGGTTTGAAGAATGTCATGAACTGGGACACAGTCGTTTGAGGATCTAGGGTCCCGATGAATATGCCAATGGCGGGAGATTCTTCAATGCGCTGTTCGCATTTAGACCATAGGTTCTACCACTAGATCGCGTATTGGACCCAGGTTTCTCCTGGCTTTACCCTAGAATTGATTAATGCCGTAATTGGAGTGCGCTCACTCGCGCCAGCGAAACGCTGCGTGAACAGCAGTTCTATCTCTGTGAATGTTTTTATGGAGTCATTTGGGAGCTCTGAGTACCATTCAAAATCTGTTTCTGACAGGCTTCAAACGAACTGGCGAAGAAACAGTTTGTCGTCGCCTCCAGTGTTTCCGCACAGAGCTTTGAATTGCGCGATGTGCTGGTGTGGGTTGCCTGTCCCTTTGTACACATGGAACTTGGGGATTGTATATCCCGGCGAGCATTTGATTTGGTCATACCAGCTTGGATACGGTCGCCCGGTTCTGACGATTTGGCCAGCAGCTTCATTAGCTTGATGAGCTCTTATTTGTTGAGCGATATAATCATCAAGAGCGGCCTTAGAGATTAGTTCTTCCTTGGCCACTGATAAGGCTAGAAGAGGGTTTGATGTTTCCACTCTGTCGTCCTCGATGATTATCGACGGATTTTCGGCTGGGGGTTCTGGTTGGACCATCATTCCCACCATTTATTAGAACATGAGAGCCATCTGCTTTATGTTAGCAGCTTGCTCAGCAGCTTCCTTATCCTTTCTTTCATGCACCCTTCGCAGGAACTCTGTATCGGTCTCTTGCTCTTGGCGCAGTTCGGCTGCTGGATCCAGACTTTCTTTCTGTCTGGTAAGTGCTGCCATTTTTGTCAGCATTTCCTGGAGTTCTTTTTGTTGCTCCTAAGCTTTTGTCAGCGACCGAGTTTGTGGTCGGTGACTTACTGATGCACAACTTTTTTCTTTCCCGGAAGCCATGTCGACCGTATGTATAATCATGCCCCCAGACTTGGGGCGTTTGGGTCCATCTCCTTTGGAATTTTCTGCAGGCGGTGGGATTTACTCCAGTCTTGTCCTTTTGTTGGAGGTTGAAGTTTAAGGACCCGTTGTAAAAGGCTCCCATGTAGAAGAAGCCCCTCTCTGTATGACGAGGGAGTGGTTTTCTTTTTGCCGAGCCTTCGATTTCTTCGGTTGAAGAGAGTAGTTTTGATCGATCATGGAGTCCTGGACTTTTCGCCAGACCCTATGAATTTGGGAGGAGAGCCGCTGATGAGGGCGCTCCGGTTTTTCCTACGCAATTTCCTCTGCAGGCGCGGGTGATTTCTTTAGCACCGCAGTTGGAGAGTTCTTTCGTAACCTCTTAAGCGGATCAAAGCTGTTCCCGGTTAGAATTGCAGCATCAACTTCTAGCATTAGAGCTGGTGGGGTAAGTCCAGAGGGGGAGTTGCCCCCAGCTTTTCTCACTCGGCGCCAATGGCGAAGTCGAGCAAGCCTTCCAGAAGGGAACGCTTCAGTTTTGGAAGAAGCTTCGTCACGCCCCTGGTTTTGCTGAAGAGAAATTGGCGTCAGCCTGTTGAAGACCGATGTCCTTATTAAAGTTTGGGGAGGGCCGACCAATCCTTCTAAGACCGACTTTCTGATGGGGGAAGCGCTTTTGATGGCTTCGTCCGTAGCAGGATTTGGGAGGGCAATCCATTTTGGAGCAGCCCCTTCAGGTATCACGAGCCTATTTGTGGGCCTGTTCGAGCCTTTGCTTAGCTTGTTGAAGACTGAGACACCAGATTTGGATGGCCCGTTGAGAGGGTCATTGTGGTCGCCAGTTGATTGAAGACCGATCTCTTGGGAGCTTCCTCTTGCGACGCTGAGGCACCGTAACTCACTGGTGGGAGTATGGTCCCAAAGAACCATCCTGTAGTGGATTGCGTAACTTGCCCCACTGGCATTGAGAAAATAGAGGTCGCGTTGGGCCCGTAGGTCACTCCTTCAGTTGGGGTGGAGTGAGAGTTGCTGTTGCAAGAGGTGCAGTTGGAAGCCATCAATTTTCTCTGCACAAGAGCAAGACACCAAATTCTAGTACCTTGAATCCAAAGGCAACCATAGCGAACCTCGATTTTGTTCATGAAACACAACGCATGAAGTGTGGAGTGGAAAGAGGAAAAGGTCCCACCGGGAGTGCCAGAATCTGTTTACCGCCGAAACAGAGACGAACTGGGATAGATCGTCTTGCCTGAATCTGGGGCTTGATGCTATTTGGACTTCTCCATCCACTTCTCCAAAGATACCAAGTTGATTTAAGGCACCATATATCGGAGGTTTGGACAGATGCGACCATTGTAGTAGATTTCATCAGATTCCTCCTCATTTGTGAGAGGTTTTTTTATTGTAGGGACGCTCGTTCCTGTAGGCGCAAGCCCCTGCAGTTAATTACGTTATCATATTGCGATAACAACTTTCTCCTACTCTGGCAGTTTACTTCGTGTCGTGTGTGTTTTTGTTTTATTTCGGGTTGCTCGTGGATTGTATACGGAGACTAATTTATGTCATCGCCCGTAGGGCGCGGATTAGTCCAAATCCGTATATTTTAGATTTGGGCTTCGGTCAAGGATTTGCTTGACGGGATTTTGAACTTATGTTGTATATTCCTACGGTTCAGAAATATCTTTGTTTATTTAAGGACCGTTAATCTAGTTTGAGATTAAGATCAACTTAAATTTATAAGCGAGCATTTGGGCTTAGTTTATTTTCGCTAAGGATACGTTAGTCTTATTTGTGACTAATATCAACTTAACAATATTTTATGATCATTTTTACTTAAGATCCAGCAAAAGATCATTTGGGCTCAGTTGCAAGAAAACTTCAGAGACTTGGCTAATTTGGTCTAAGTCAACATAGCCTTTTTTTATTCAAAAGTTCTAAACACTTATTTGGGCTCTGTTTGTTCAGCCCTTTTCTTTTTATGTAAAAGTGCTAAGCACTTATTTGAGCTCTGATGCTCACATGTATGTCATGTGAAGTATTCAGTCATGGGTGCTGCCCAATAAATGTTGAACACTTTAGCCGTTTTGACTAAATATGAAGTGCTAAGCACTTATTATGGCGTCCACATGAGGAGCACGTGCGGTGCTGGGCGCTTCCCAATTAGTGCAAAGCACTCAGCCATTTTGGCTACATATGAAGTGCTAAGCACTTTTTATATGGCGCCCACGTGAGGAGCACGTGCGGCACTGGGTGCTGTCCGATCAGTTCTTAGCACTCAGCCGTTTTGGCTGTATATGGAGTGATAAGCACTATTTTATGGCGCCCGCATAAGGAGCACATGAGGCGCTAGGCGCTGCTCAATCAGTGCTATGCACTTAGCCGTTTTGGCTGTATGTGGAGTGCTAAGCATTTTTACTAAGCGCCCACGTGTGTTTCATGTGAGGCGCTAGCCTTTTGTTTTGGGCGCTCGCGTGCTTTTCACGTGAGGCGCTAGGCACTGTTAAAAGGGCATCTACTTTTGAAGCACGTGTGGCGCTAGTTTTGTTTTTTCTTTTTTAGAGATTAAATCTCTGTTAATGGCATTTTGACCAAAAATGATCACCAAAATCTTCGTTTTTGAAGATCTGGGATCCGGTTTTTCTTTTAAGAACTAAGTTCTTTTTCCTTTTGTTTTTCTTTTGGACCTAATTCTTTTCTGAATCTTTGATTCTCAAGAACAAGATCTTCCCGGTGAGAATTAAATTCTCAACTTATGGAAGACTTGTCTTGTGGATCTTTGATCCAGAGAAAGAACTAAGTTCTTTGAAAAGTGTTAAACCCTTTTGTAGGTAAAAAGAAATATTTTGATCTCTGCGTTTTCTTTACCTTGGGTGTTTGAGGAGGAAAATCTTATTCTCTGAGAATTAAATTCTCTGTTCTTTTTTAGATCTCACTGTATTTTTGCAGAAGCTTATAGGGTTTTTTTCTATATAAGACTTGAAGTCTCGGGTCCTTTATTTAGTGGAGGAAAGTTTGTTAATTAATTTTGAGAAAATCTCTCATTGAGAGATTCCAATTGATTTAATTGGTCTCAAAATTGAGTTGGGTAATTCTGCCCACCGTTGGATCTTTGATCAAAGGACTTCTATTTTACAGAATATGTTTTCTTGTTTTTAACAAGATTGGGGAAATATTTTCCCATATACAGAATCTATTATGTAAAATGCTGATTTTTTTTAAATCGCCATTGGATTTTTAATCCGAGGGTTCTCTATTTTACAGAGAGCAATCTCTTTTTGTTTAGAAAGATTGAGGGAATATATTTCCAAAAATAGAATTTTATTCTATAATTGGATCATTGATCCAACCGAGAGTATCTTTCTTATTTAGAAAGATTTGGGAGATATTTTCTCCTAATGGAATTTGATGATTCATCATCTCCATTAGATCTTTGATCCAATGGCTCTGTTTAACAGAGAGTATCCTAACTTTTTCTTAGGGAAACGTAGAATTTAATTCTACTTGGATGCCGGCGCTCACGTGTTGTGCACGTGGACGCAACTTAAGAATTTAATTCTTATGATGGGTACTCCTGTGCTTTGCACATTGGCGCCCGTGTAATGAGCACGTGCGGCGCCATATACGAATTTAATTCTTATTCAGAAAGCACTTCTGTGCTTTGCACATTAGCGCCGGTGTGAGGAGCACGTGCGGCGCCACCACAAATTTGGTGCTAGCGCTGGCACCTTCGTGAGAAGCACGTGAGGCGTTGCCCCATTAAATTTCAACAAAACTTTGCTCTTCTAATATGTTTAGATATTGGGGGAACAATAACCTTGTTGACTGTGTCAAGGGTTATAGGGTGGGTTTAATGCAATCAAGATAATGATGGGTTGAACTTGACTAGGACCTTTTGATTTGTTGACTGTGTCAAGGTCGCTAGGGGTAAAAACCACATCGAGTGTTTCAAATATACAGGAATCTTGCTAGTGTTGCATACCTTCTGGAGTGTAGTGACTAGAGTGGCTTCCATCTAGGTTATCATACGATAATAGTTGGATCCCGATCCCACTGATGAGTAGGATTACTCCTGGGAAATATTTTTCACTTCACAATTAGCTAACCTATTAGGTGTCTAGAAAAGTGTTAATGGAGCTACGCCTCTGTGGAAATGAGTTTTATTTTAATTAGGTCTGTGCGAGAGCACGGGGAATCTCCCTTGGAGTACCAACACCCACCTGGCTGAACGGTTAGCGAACTTGTAAGGTGTTAATGATCCCAGCTAGTTCTCCTTTTATGGTTTGGGGTAGAATTTGAGGAAACAGTGGGATCCATCCTGTTTAGATAAAATAATAATCAATCTAAACTTGCAAGAGCGCACGCTGAGTGTTTTCTTTTCTCCCTCTCCCCAGGTAACAACCATGTCAGGCCATAATCAAGATAATAAAATGTATGACTTGACCGACCCGGATTCTTACTTGGGGCTTGGAAAATTCGGTTCGGTTCTAACTTGTGACGAATGTCATAAGCTTGAGCAAGAGAAAGAGGATTGCATGAATTCCATGAAGACCCCGGTGAAGAAGAAGCATACCATTGCGTCTCATTTAGGTGTTCTTGTTATTGAGAACTGTTTTTCGATCGGTCTTATCTCCTGTGTACTAGATACCGGATCAGGATCTCATATCTGTAATTTATTGTAGAGACTGAGAAAAAGTAGGATGGTTGGACCCGGTGATATGTTACTCAGAGTAGGGAACAAAGCACATTGATGCTGCTACCATCGGTGAATATCACCTAGTATTGCCAAGCGGCAATACTCTGATTTTGAACAACTGCTACTATGTACCTTCCATGGTTTGCAAAATCATATCAGTTTCTTTACTTGATAAAGATGGATATAAGTTTGTTTTAGATAGAAATATCATGAACATTTACCTTAATCAGATATTGGTTGCAGAAGGTACACTGTGTAATGGTATCTACGTTCTAAATCAAAACACATTTTTCAATATACAAAACACACGCAAGAGGAAGAGTTCAGAAATGAACGAAACCTACTTGTGGTATTGTATACATGGTCATATCAATGAGAAAATACTATCTATGTTACTCAAGGATGGATATCTGAATCCGTTCGAATTTTCATCATATGAAACTTGTCAGTCTTGTCTCAAAAGAAAGATGACAAAATCTCCGTTCACCGGACATAGAGAAAGAGCAATAGAGCTCTTAGGACTCATACTCAGTGATGTATATTGTCCAATCTCTAAATATGCAAGGGGTGGGTTCTCATACTTCATAACATTCATCGACGATCTTTCTAGGTTCGGATATGTGTATCTTTTGAAACACAAATCTGAAACTTTTGAGAAATTCAAAGAATATAGAAACGAAGTACAGAACCATACTGGAAAATGTATCAAGATCCTCCGATCTGATAGAGGAGGGGAGTATTTAAGCACGGAATTCCTAGAATGCCTAAAAGAGAATGGCATTCTCTCTCATCTTACTCCTCCATATACACCACAGCACATCGGTGTATCAGAGCGGAGGAACCGTACCCTATTGGATATGGTTCACTCCATGATGAGTAGTGCTGATCTGCCTCTTTCATTTTGGAAACACGCGCTTTAGACAACTGCATATATTTTGAATCAAGTTCAATCTAAATCTATGCCTAAAACTTCATATGAGATATGTGTAAGTGCACGGCGGCGCCCCGGCCGTCAACCCGACGGCCAGATGCGGAAACGGTGATAAACTTTAATTTTGCGGACTTAGCAAACCGGCACCACCGTGCACTAAACCCCGGATCGGGCCATTAAACTAGATCTAGCAAAGTAACAAGACGGGTTAGAGATATACCGACTGATCCGAGTCCTCCGGTCTTCATCTCCACTCCGATCTCCTCGCGGGATCTCCGGTCGTCTCCTCTTCGCCGGAAGGGCACCACGTCGCCTGCATCTTTTACGGGCTCCCGCCTCTATACCGAGGCAACTCGGGCACGAAGCTGGCTAGTCGACGTGCCCAAGTTTGCTGCAGGATGTGTAGTGAAGTTGTCTCTTTGGGGTTTAAGAGGTTGCCATGTATGGAGGAATTTTGCACAATGATTTTCATGGATTGATGCTAGATGAAGAATGGAGCATCAAAAGCAAAATGAGCTCGGCCAGCAAACTAAAATGAGCTCACTGGAAGAACAATGAAGCCACCTCAATTTTGCTCACTGGAAAATCAAAAACAAGCTCACTCGGGAATCTAATGTGAAGAGTGTATGTGAATTAATCAAAACCATGCCAAAACAAAAAACACCTCACAGCACATACAAAAGGGAGGGGCCCACGAAAATGACAATGAAGGAATTTATCCATACACAAATAAAACTTACTCCATACTCCAACAGTGGCCCAACAGTGGCCGGCCCATTACAATCAAAAACCCATACCCTATCATGTCAAAATTAATGCATCAACATGGATAATGAAAACATTTGCAAGAAAACCCCTTCCACAAAATGTTAATTGCAAACTTGCAATTAACACCCTCCAACGAAAAGTCCGACCGGGAAGGAAAAAGAGAAAACCGGCCGGAACGGAATGCAAACTGGCAACCCCAGAAAACTGGTCCCATAATAAATTACAGGAAAACCCTGATACTGTGCATACACACCCGCATTTGTATTTCGACCGAAATACAAATGTAAAGAGACAAAACTACACTATCAAATACTAAGATCCGGCTTAAGCCAAAGCCGGCTAGTAAAAACCGTCCGATCACGATCCGTGCAATACCGCACGTATCTGATCGAACCCTGCCATATCTCCATACGGCCTCTACAGCGTTTCGCCCGACAGCTTGAGTAACTGAAAGTGTGGTGGACTCTAAAGACTCGTCAATACTATGGCTGTGGATTTAACCACTAGCACGTCAGAGGTATAAGCCAATACGTGACGGGCCACCAGCTATTGACCAAAAGGGACGTCGATGAGCGAACTCATCCTGACACCCTACTGAGCCTGTCAGTGACAATATCCGTACAGTCCGGTCCGTTCGTCTATGAGCATCGCATGTCGGGCCTAGGGGGTTGGTAAAAGTCAGACCCCCAAAAGCGGTACAAGTCCTGTCGGAGTGTAGCCCAGAACACCCTGAGATACTACTGGAATACCTACCAGTAAATCTCCTGCCTTGGCCAAGGTCTTCGTGTAATGGCTCTCCTAGACACAGCGCGACCTCACCCCCAATACCGGGAGAGACGAAATCCCCGAAGATCCGCTCACTGCCTCCATGTGGCTCGGGACTGTACCCAACTAAAACCTGTTTGCACGACTCCTTTGAGCCGTGGTAGGGTAGTAATCAAAGCACAGTGGAAACTCACACGAGACAAATGACGATCCCCAGGTCGATGAACTAACCTGTACACATGCCACCTGGGAACTGCTATCTGACGTCAGGTATAAGACCAACTAGCATGTTCCCGGCGAGTCCTGTCCGGTGTACTCATAACCCAATGAGCACCTGTATACATCTTAGGTGAACCAACTGACACCAGTGGCTTGTGAGACCGGCCACCGCCCCTCGTCGGGGTCTCGACTGTATACACTAGTCTACTCTGGAGTATCGATGCCCTGTCTCGAAACTCCCACGACTAGGGACCTTTTAAGGATGTGCTTATAGACTACCAGCTCCCACGTATATGATCGCCCTCATACTGCCGGTAGTCAAGCAAGAATCCTAGGGGCTCTATCAACGTGCAATAGCGACATGTCAGGTCACCTAAAGCAGTACACGATGATAAAGGTAAACCAGATAGCATACTGTCATCTTGAGTAAGACTGTCCTACTGGGACATGTCCTCCCCTCAATCATTGCAATCACGTGCCTGTGATCCAATAATTGACTCTGAGGGCATTATCTCCAACAATCTCCCACTTGCACTCAATGCTAATTATTGCGATGTCGCATACTCACAGCCCGTGTGATACCGAACACCCAACTCCTCTACTAGTCAGTCTCACAAAAACCGTTTGTGAAACTATTGCGTTCGAGGAATAGCCTCAGTGAGTGGATCCGCCTTGATGTTTCTTTCTATGTCTCTCTATATCTCAAGTTCGCGGAGAAAGCCATCTCTCGAAATGAGCAATACTTGTCTTAGAATGTCTGGATGTCTGATGGGACCTAGCTCATGAATGAACTCCAAATCCAAACTTCTTAGACTGTATCGTCAACCGAACTTAATCAGTATCCTGCGCCATGCCTCCCTCAGTAGTGCCTTGGACCACCTGTCCAAAATACTGCCCCTCGTCAGAAGGAAAAACTAAAACTCTGACAACCTCCTTGTCGTCCATGTCACCTTGGAAGCCTGGAATGACAATTGTCTCCCGAAAGATGCTTTCGTTATCATATCCCTAGAACAGCCACTTATGTTCTAAAACTGCTTCCGACTGTTTCTCCAGGATTGGATCAATATCAACTTATTGCATCTAGTGCAAGAACAACATCTGGTGTGGTACTTGACATCTCATGATTGACTCAATTGCCTAAGCAAGTGATCTGCCAATCATGCACATCCCTCTCTACTTTAGTCTATAAGACACCTTTAGAGAGGGTGACTCCATTACCTGCAGGTATACTACTGTGCCAGGAGTCGTCCATTCTAAATACTCTTAGAATGCTGTCAAAGTACCCTGATTGGGAAACCACCCAAATCTAGATCTAAAACCATAGATCTAGTAACCAGTATGTCTGATATAATGTCCAAGTCCTTTGTGGAGAAACCACTGTGTGACGACCAAAGTATAACCGATCGTAGTATAGGAATATCACTTCCTACTACCTTCTCAACAGATCCATCCCCTATTCTGACGACGTCAAACCTATGACTGTCACATCAGAAATAGATGATCTATCTCCGCTACATCTGCTTTAGTCTATAAATAGACACAAGCCTGATGTCCACCAATGCTTCCGCTGCTCCCACTGACTACGACAACCCTCTGGCAGAGTCATATAGACGTGCACTTCTAAAACTAGTTTAGAAAGACGCTATACTCATCCTCCTGCCGGGTCTCGCAGCCTGGAACAACAACAATGGCAAGCGTGGGTAAACAAGAACTTCCCTGTCACCGTCCTTGAGGCTACCGGAGTACCTCTCGGGTGCCTGAAGTTACCCACCTTATCTGCGGAGTGGCCAATAGAATGTCAAATCAGATTGAATCTTTAGGTTCCTTATCAAATTTTCGGTAATCGTTTGCGGTTCTGGAATCACTTCCAGTTCTACCATACTCCCACTACTGTTTTTAAAAAAATCCATTTTTAATAAAACTGTGGCGAGTCAAGAACAATATTTCTATTGATCTGCCAGATAGTAGAAAATCAACCCTCGTCATAGCCTGGGTCAACCCACAAACAGCCATTACAGAAACGTGCCTTGAGTTATCCACAGTCTGGTTTTAATCATAAGCCGGACAACTCCCCGTACCTTAACAATGTTAAGATATGAACTGTACTATATCCAATATAGAACCAGAGGCACTGATTTAATTGAACCAGATTCAAATCATGCAGCTATCTCCAGTGCATGTCAACTAAATGGAGAGAGGCCGATCAGCGTTACTCAACTTAGGAATACTTCCAATTATGAGTAACCCGAAAGAGAAGCAAGTTCTCTTAATCATTACTATCAACTGAATACCATACACAAGTATCTACATCTTCGATCACTTTGAAGAATCCTGATACTTGCTACACCTGGTTCTCTACTTTATTCTTATACATATAACTTCTCAAAACTTCGACCCTGTGTTTCTACGAAACACCTGTCTAAGAACTAGAGAAGTCATAAGTAAACAGAATACAGTACGAGGACCAACCCCTCTGTCCTAGTGTACACTGGACAATATACAATACTCTGTATAAGTCCCCTGAGTCTTGCGACTCAATCACTGTGTGTCGTAGGTTGAAAACTGTACTTTTGGTTAAGAAGAATTACACCGCTGTTCAATGCTCCTTACCTAACCATCCACTGATATAGGTAAATGTCATAGACATAATTTCAAAAGGGTACATCTCACTCTATAAAAATAGACGTACAGATATATCATTTTGAAATCGGTGCACAGCAACGGATATTCAAAACCAAATATTTGCCGACCGGCAAACAACCTAGGTGGCATCCTCAAATATCACCAATTACTACGAATCCCGATATAATGAGGATGATCACCCAATTCCCAATAACTTACTCCCACTCATCATCTGTAAAACCATACAGATGTGAGAATCAAACCTGGTAAATACATACCCTGGAGCAAGTGTCTAATCGGGAAATCAGTTTTCTTTTAACAGTACACAGTTGAATTAAAACATTGAAATGTTTTGATGGGGTATCCTGGTATTCCTAGCAATGCCTCTACCATTAACCAGATTCACAACTATAACCGTATAATTCTTTGCCACCACTCTAAATCCCTTTATATGTCTTTAGTCATTACCTTTTGCACACCTCTTAGGCCAAATGGTTTTCTTCCTTCCCCACCGTTCGGCACCAGCCTATGGTTTGGAAGAAGACTATCCAGTAAGCATAATGGGCGTACTGTCCTAATCCTAGGAGCACTCGCAATGTGAGAGAAGGTGAAGATAAAAGACAACCGAATAAACCATATTCCTATATCTCCTGGACCAGAATCCATCCCCGAACTGGAACAAGTTCCTTTCGAGTTCGTATATAACCATACGATGGAGTATCCAATTAAACTGTGGATCTTCGTAGTGATACGGAGTGTCCTGGAGAAATACAAAGGTGATTTAGGATTGGCGAAGAAATACTTGGTTTGGTCGTGAATATCAGTCGCAATTTACTTTGCCCTCTTACTAATCCCTTGCTTTGTCTGAACTTAATACCTTCTGTACACCGTTTAGGCTAATCGGCTTTCTTCATTCCCTACCGGTCGGCACCAGCCTATGGTTTGGAAGAAGACTATCCAATTTGCGTAATAGGTGTACTACTCCTAAACCAAGGAGTACTCGCAACTTGAGAGAGGGTGAAAAGAAAAGACAACTGAATAATCCTATCCGTTTTCTCCAGAACCGGAAACCATCCTCGAATTCCTTCGAGTTCGTATATAACCATACGATGGTTTTATCCAATGGAAGTGGACGTTCGTAGCAATACGGGGTGTCCTGGAGAAAAGGGTAAAAGTAGGAGTGGCAATGAGGTTTGCAACTCTGACAATCCAAAAGCCGGAGTTAAGAAGGTTCGGTCAACTTGGTCTCTGAGTCGTAGTCTTGGGTTGGGTCAATGGTCGCTGCCAGAGAGAGAGAAAAGAAACACTCAGCGTGCACTCTATCCTAGATCAGAATGGTTATTACTTTTCTAATCTGGAAACCTCCCACTGTACCTCAAATTCTCCTCCAAACCTGAAAGAAGAATTAGTCGGGGTCACCCGAGGAGTAAACCAACTCATCAGTGGGAATCGGGATCCAACTCTCATCGCATGATAACGTGACGGAATCCGCTCACGGTACCACACTCCAGAAGGTATGCGCATACCTGGCAAGTTTCAGTTCTTTTGAGACTCCCGATGTGATTTCTACCCCATGCTCTTATGACCTTGACTTTGGCCAACATATCATAAGTCACATGTCAAGTTCAACCCGTCATTCTCCAGGTTAATTTGAACCCACCCGTACATACCCTTGACTTTGGCCAAAATGGCAGTACGACTGTCCCAAACCAACGCATCTATCTATGCTGCATATGAATACCCCAATAGCTACCAATCACTGTGCCTTGACTTTGGCCAACATACACAGCTTGAATACTATTGACTACCCATATGAAACGACGGAGGGCTACGAATGGTTTCTGGCGAAAACCTTTAACGTAATGAACTTGATCTCGTTGAAGGAACGGATAGCTTTTTAGAAAATATAGTGACGAAAACCTTTACTAAAGAGGTCACTCCCGGTGAAGGGATCTCGGCTCTTTCCCCGTAGAATGGGGTGCAGGATATTCCAACTGAATACCACGGTGCAAAGCAAAAGTAATCGGCTATAGTGAAGTTAATGCCCTGACGCAAACTTCTGTCCAAGGGGTCACTCCCGGTGAAGGGATCTCGGCCCTTGCCTCGTCGACTGAGGAGCAGGATATTCCAAATGAATACCACGATGCAAAACAAAAGTGAACGTCCTTGCAATAACAGCCTTTTGAAAAGTGTTCCAACAACATCAGAATAGGTTTGTTTAACTTGCATTGATCCGAATCAATGCAGTCCCATCATTGATCACACCACAAAGAACGAAAATATACTGACGTACGTATATGCCTTCCGCATTCGCCACTGGGTCCCGTCATCACCCGTTAGGTTAGCTAACTAACGGCAGAGCGGGGACTGGACTAGCGCGGATGTAAAACATATACAACATCTACTAATATATATACCAATATATTATATTCGCTCAAGGCGTGAAAAGAAATGCAACATCATAGAAAAGTACAGCATCACAGAACAATACAGATATCTGGGATCCCCGGGTTTCACAGAGCCACTACTGAAACCCGACGTTCCCCTGGTCGTGTGGATAGCCTGTGCAATGAAATCCTAGACCCCTACGGGCGCGGCAAGTCACCCGCCAAAACCTGAAGCGAGGCAGCCCCCTTCAGCTCCGTGAATGGACCACCCAGCACTCCACGGAATCCGGCAACTTGGGCACCCCTCCTGGGTCAACCTGTACCCCCTACGAGTGCGGCGAATAGCCCGCCAATCCCAGAGTGAAGCCCCCTCCGTCTCAATGCCATGAGATGCGGGCTCGTTGCCCTCCAGAACCCGGCCATCCGTGCACCCCACCGCGGGGTAATCCTAGTACAGAATGTAAAATATACATACACCGGGTACATCGACCGCAACCAGGTCGTGCCCCAAAAGAATAATACAAACAGGCAGTGACGGCGGTCCACATGTCGGACGCTCGCCCCGCAACAACAAATGTACATGATACAACAGCACTGTACTAGCATTGCATCCAGGGTATCCCCACGACCGATCCGCAACATCACAGCAAATACATAGAACATCAACGTGAAAGTCACGTTCGCAAATCCGTCTAACCGGGCTATAGCAGTTAGACTGGATTTACCGATCAAGTGACATTCACGGTCGCAGATATAATGTAAATACTGTGAAAAATGTGTTTAAAAT
The DNA here is from genome assembly GCA_030015575.1 of Agapanthus africanus. NCBI lineage: Eukaryota > Viridiplantae > Streptophyta > Magnoliopsida > Asparagales > Amaryllidaceae > Agapanthus > Agapanthus africanus. The sequence goes on along the minus strand of JASDDO010000012.1, from coordinate 352,388,150 downwards.
TTTCCGATTGATCAAACCTTAACAAGTCGGCCCCCAAACAAAACTGTAGCACTCACAGAAAACCTGGGCCCAATTTTAATATTCCATAAAACACATTTTCAACTCAGGAACATTCTGCAAAGTTTTGGGGACATGAACAGTTGTTACTGCGGCGGAAGCGCGGCCCAAGCAGGGGTTTGGCCGCGCTTTCGCGGTGGAACAGTGAGTTCATGGTACCAAATTTTTACAGTATGTTTCTAATTCCCTGCACATCACACTGAGACAACCTGAAAAATTTTTGGACTCAAAAAAAATTCGACAGAAACTAATGTGCTTGAAATACGCGTTTTCGGGATTTTGTTCGATCGGAAACGTAAAACACATTAAACAAAGCTAGACGAAGTTAATGGCGAGGCTCTGATACCACTGTAAGTGCACGGCGGCGCCCCGGCCGTCAACCCGACTGTCAGATGCGGAAACGGTGATAAACTTTAATTTTGCGGACTTAGCAAACCGGCACCACCGCGCACTAAACCCCGGATCGGGCCATTAAACTAGATCTAGCAAAGTAACAAGACGGGTTAGAGATATACCGACTGATCCGAGTCCTCCGGTCTTCATCTCCACTCCGATCTCCTCGCGGGATCTCCGGTCGTCGCCTCTTCGCCGGAAGGGCACCACGTCGCCTGCATCTTTTACGGGCTCCCGCCTCTATACCGAGGCAACTCGGGCACGAAGCTGGCTAGTCGACGTGCCCAAGATTTGCTGCAGGATGTGTAGTGAAGTTGTCTCTTTGGGGTTTAAGAGGTTGCCATGTATGGAGGAATTTTGCACAATGATTTTCATGGATTGATGCTAGATGAAGAATGGAGCATCAAAAGCAAAATGAGCTCGGCCAGCAAACTAAAATGAGCTCACTGGAAGAACAATGAAGCCACCTCAATTTTGCTCACTGGAAAATCAAAAACAAGCTCACTCGGGAATCTAATGTGAAGAGTGTATGTGAATTAATCAAAACCATGCCAAAACAAAAAACACCTCACAACACATACAAAAGGGAGGGGCCCACGAAAATGACAATGAAGGAATTTATCCATACACAAATAAAACTCACTCCATACTCCAACAGTGGCCCAACAGTGGCCGGCCCATTACAATCAAAAACCCATACCCTATCATGTCAAAATTAATGCATCAACATGGATAATGAAAACATTTGCAAGAAAACCCCTTCCACAAAATGTTAATTGCAAACTTGCAATTAACACTCTCTAACGAAAAGTCCGACCGGGAAGGAAAAAGAGAAAACCGGCCGGAACGGAATGCAAACTGGCAACCCCAGAAAACTGGTCCCATAATAAATTACAGGAAAACCCCGATACTGTGCATACACACCCGCATTTGTATTTCGACCGAAATACAAATGTAAAGAGACAAAACTACACTATCAAATACTAAGATCCGGCTTAAGCCAAAGCCGGCTAGTAAAAACCGTCCGATCACGATCCGTGCAATACCGCACGTATCTGATCGAACCCTGCCATATCTCCATACGGCCTCTACAGCGTTTCGCCCGACAGCTTGAGTAACTGAAAGTGTGGTGGACTCTAAAGACTCGTCAATACTATGGCTGTGGATTTAACCACTAGCACGTCAGAGGTATAAGCCAATACGTGACGGGCCACCAGCTATTGACCAAAAGGGACGTCGATGAGGGAACTCATCCTGACACCCTACTGAGCCTGTCAGTGACAATATCCGTACAGTCCGGTCCGTTCGTCTATGAGCATCGCATGTCGGGCCTAGGGGGTTGGTAAAAGTCAGACCCCCAAAAGCGGTACAAGTCCTGTCGGAGTGTAGCCCAGAACACCCTGAGATACTACTGGAATACCTACCAGTAAATCTCCTGCCTTGGCCAAGGTCTTCGTGTAATGGCTCTCCTAGACACAGCGCGACCTCACCCCCAATACCGGGAGAGACGAAATCCCCGAAGATCCGCTCACTGCCTCCATGTGGCTCGGGACTGTACCCAACTAAAACCTGTTTGCACGACTCCTTTGAGCCGTGGTAGGGTAGTAATCAAAGCACAGTGGGAACTCACACGAGACAAATGACGATCCCCAGGTCGATGAACTAACCTGTACACATGCCACCTGGGAACTGCTATCTGACGTCAGGTATAAGACCAACTAGCATGTTCCCGGCAAGTCCTGTCCGGTGTACTCATAACCCAATGAGCACCTGTATACATCTTAGGTGAACCAACTGACACCAGTGGCTTGTGAGACCGGCCACCGCCCCTCGTCGGGGTCTCGACTGTATACACTAGTCTACTCTGGAGTATCGATGCCCTGTCTCGAAACTCCCACGACTAGGGACCTTTTAAGGATGTGCTTATAGACTACCAGCTCCCACGTATATGATCGCCCTCATACTGCCGGTAGTCAAGCAAGAATCCTAGGGGCTCTATCAACGTGCAATAGCGACATGTCAGGTCACCTAAAGCAGTACACGATGATAAAGGTAAACCAGATAGCATACTGTCATCTTGAGTAAGACTGTCCTACTGGGACATGTCCTCCCCTCAATTATTGCAATCACGTGCCTGTGATCCAATAATTGACTCTGAGGGCATTATCTCCAACAATATGGAGTGGTAAGAGTTTGTATCTTAAACGTTTTAAGATATAGGGTTGCCCTGCTTATATCAAAAGGCAGAACCCAGACAAAGTCGAGGCACGATCAGTTTTGTGTAAGTTTATAGGATATCCAAAGAATTCTAATGGATATCTATTCTACCACGCAGAGGAACAAAGTATTATTGTTTCTCGGAACGCCACATTTTAAGAAAAAGAATTTCTTGCAAAAAATATTAGTGAGAGCATGGTAGAACTGGATGAAGTTTCAGAAACACAAACTAGAACTGAATATTTGATGGAACCACTAGATTCAGTAGTACCCAACGAATCTCAGCCACTCCGCTGATCTAGTAGAATTTCTCATCCGCCCGATAGGTACTACGGTTTTCTCATACATGGGGATCAAGAGGATTGCATCTTAGAAGAAAATGATCCTACTAGTTTCTAGCGGGCCATGGACTCTGATAAATGGCTGGATGCTATGCGATCCAAAATGTTGTCTATTTACACCAATAAAGTTCGGACCTTGGATATTGCTCCTCCTAAAGTAAAACCCATTGGATGCAAATGGATTTACAAAAGGAAGATCGGTGTAGATGGACAGGTGGAAACCTATAAGGCTAGACTTGTTGCAAAAGGTTTTCGTCAAAGACCAGGTGTGGACTATGACAAAACCTTTTCTCCAGTGGCTATGCTCAAATCCATTCGAATCCTACATGCCATTGCTGCCTTCCATGACTATGAAATCTGGCAGATGGACGTAAAAACGGCTTTTCTAAACGGAAATTTTGGAAGAGTGTGATTATATAGATCAGCCGGAGGGATTCGTAGACAATAGGAGCAGCGGGAAGGTGTGCAAGTTGCTTAAATCCATTTATGGATTGAAGAAGGCATCGCGGAGCTGGAACATTTGTTTTGATGAAACAGTCAAAGAATTTGACTTCATAAAAAATTAGGATGAACCTTGTATCTATAAGAAAATTGCAGGAAGAACCGTCGTATTCCTAGTCTTGTATGTGGACGATATTCTTTTGATAGGAAATGACATTCCTATGCTACAAATGGTCAAGTTCTTGTCATAAAGGTGCAGGGTTTCCTAGGGTCTCCGCTGGGTTTCGGGAGGCATCGACCATGCCGTTTTTAAAATATTGGCGCGATAAAGAACCCTGTCCTAGAATCTTAACTAGAGAATTAGACGAAACAAGAATGTAAACATCTTTATGTCTAAGTGAACAAGGAATACAACCATTGTAGACCAGTCCTTCACTTCATAAGCCCCGTGTAGTAGCCCTTTGCTCCAAGTAGTGATCTCCCGGACTCTAGTAAGGCTCCACAAGGTGAAATGAACAAGCTTGCTTCAAGCCTTCGAGGCCGAAGATGATCTACGTCGAGAAGACACTAAACCAAGCTACCTCTTCACTAAGTGATGAACTAGTAAAGAAACAACCCAATCTAAATGGCTAGTCTAGAAGAAGTTGATGAAGTAGGAATTTTGCTCACTTTAGAAATTATTTTCTCACTCATTTTCTTCACCTCCTAAAAAGCTAGAGAGCTTGAGGAAGGAGATGAAGATAGCAACCATGGAATGATGCAAGTGAAGAATGAATCAAGTGGTGAGAATAGCAACCATGGGTGAGATAATATCATATACTAACTCTTGTAGAGACTAAACCATGGATAAACAATAATGGTTAGCTTAATAAATATCTCCAAGTAAAACAAAATTAGTGGACTTAGTCAATAGTTCCACAAGCTTCAACCATGTGACTAATTTCCAACTAATTTGATTTACTTTAAATAAACAAAACCTTACATTATTATAAGTATGGTGTGAGTCTCATACACTTATGTAGCATGTGGCATCAAGCATGACACAATAATATATATCACATATATATTAAGTGTATACTAGTGAGAAAAAAATGCTTAAGTGAGCTAATATTAGTTAATGTAAATTAATATATCAAATATATAATTATACATTAAATTATTAAATCAAAACTTGATTTAATAATCCGGCTATATCACATACAACCGACTAATATCAAATGTATCAACTTATCGAATCAACACTTGGTCCGATAACCTGGCTATATCACATATAACCGATCGATATCACATATCGCGAGGAATAGAATACGGTATCATATACGCGTATTAATCTTGGTCCTGCACATATCACATTTGTGCTCTTACTTCGTTTCGCCTGAGCCAGGAAACCTCTGTGTAGGACTCTAAAGACTCGTCAATACGCCGGCAGCAGATGGTGATCATATCAGTCACCCACAAGCAGCAAGCAGACTGCTAAACGTAACGGCCACCCGGGTATTAAGCGATCAGAAGATCAACAAGCAAACCTTCTCATACTCCTGCGAATCCAATCAGTAACACTATCGTACAGTCCGGTCTCTTCGTCTGATATGTCACATATCACAGCCTGGGATGGTATAACGTCAGATCCCAATAGCCTGATAAGTCATGCTGATGTAAGGCCCATAACGGTTCGAGAAACTACTGATAAAACTTACCAGTAAATCTCAGCAACCTTTGCCAGGGATTTCCTGTTATAGCCAATTGAGCATAGCACAACATCAACCCCCAATACCGGGAGAGACGAATCCCCTCCTTTCGCTCATTGCCTCTATGTGACTCGAGAATGTACCCAAAAACCACCGTTTTGCATGATCTCTTGAACGTGGTATGGTGAAAATCAAAGCACGGTAGGAATAACTCTATGACGATCTCGGGTCGACAGACTAACCTGTACCAGTGTTATCAGAGAACTGTTATCTGTCGATATGTATAATACCATCTAGGAGTTCTCGGCGAGTCCGTCCAGTGTACTGTAAAATTTTGAAATATTTTAGATAATTAATTATTTTATTTATTTAATTAAAATAAAATTATTTTAATTTTGTTGGTAATAAAGAGGCCTTTTAATATGTGGTAGAATAAATTAGTAAAGAAAATAGTTTGTTTATATAATAATATGTGTAATGATGGGTTTATGTGAAAATGTTAGTTTCTTTATGCTAATTAGGATTTTGTGAGGGTTATTATGTAAAGAGAGTTAGATAATGGTTAGGATTAAAGTGAACCTAACACACACCATACCTTAGGTTGCACCTTAAGTCTACACATCATGCTTGCATGAAAACACCACTCATTTCTCATGGTAACACCACCTACTAGCATTATCATCCTATATTCTTATCTTCTTTAATTAGTTTCAGTTCATATATTAAGTTGAAAACCATTTTACTAAGCTTAGAAGAAAAGAAATACTAAAACTCACAAAAGAAAATAAGAAAAGAGAGAAGAGAAGAAGAGCTAGGTGCTAAGGATTCTCACCACCACCAAGCTAGGAGCTAAGAGCTTGTGCATCTTGGAGGAAGTCTTTTCTGTAATCTTTAGTAGGTATAATCTCTAAAAACTCTGTAGGATTTTAGTTCTGTAACAGTTAAAATGTAGAAATCGGATATCGGATAATTGGTATTTTAGGAAAAATATAGGCTCTGTGAAGATCTGCTGTAACTTAGATAATAATTTACTTAACCAAACAGTGCCTTAACCTTATAAGCTGGACTTAGAATAAACCATAAGAATACGAACCCTGATGCTCGGATTTTGGCCGGCGACATGATGAGAAAATCCGATCTCGCCGGATTTTTGGGGAGTCGAGTGTTGTGGTTTTTAGGGTAGGTCTCTGTATATGTATTAAGATATTCGGTATTGTTTGTTTAAGTTATTTTAACAGTATAGGGAATCTGGAATCTAATATCTGTTTTGGAGTTAAAATTATATATACGACACGGATATATCGTATCACGAGTTTTGTTTTTACCTACTACGACCAGAAGAGGGTTAGCTCAGAAAAACCTAAGTTTAGTTAACTCACGATATCTTCACATAGCATGTTTAGTTTGAGCAGTATCATAAACTAGGATATTTGTGATATCTAGCTCACTACATTTGAAACAAGAACCATTGGGTACAATTACTAGAAAAACTAGCAAGACCAAAACTATAGTATTATCATTATAAGACTTTATACAAAACTAGAAACCCAAACTCCACACTTGAACAGGCGACACTCTACCATTTTCCGAGCCGCCGGCCTCCCCAAATCTTTTGGTGTTGGTTTTTCTCCTGTAGCTTTATTTTGGTATTTTATAAGCTATGGTGTTGTTTGATTTGTTCCAATATTCATACAGAGAAATCTGGGGATATTTAGTTGAGTTTTATTAAAGTTTCCGACATTTCGATATGATTTTTCCGTATTTCTGTACTGCAACTGAAACGTTGACGTTTGTACGTTAAGTTCAGGGGCATTTGATCGTCTTTGGAGTAAGTGAGCTGTAGGTTCTAACCTATGGATACTTATCTCATTATTTTAAGTTTTGATATGATTTTTACGCCGATATTTCATAAATACAATTATAGGTGCGATTTTGAGGATTTCCAAGACGGAGTTGGCGGATATAGCATCATGGATTTCTGCGAGCCCAATGAGTTGGTGAGTAGATTTACATCTACTGGGGAAGTCGGGTGGATGGCATATAGCACCCCCGCAATCTTATAAGTATTATTGTGATAGTTAGTTAGCTTAGTGTTTATTCAAGATATTGATAAAATATCGCATCTAGTATGTCCTTCATTGCATATAGTTCATACATAGTTGTAAATGAGATACGTACGAAATGTTAGATCCGTACGATATGGATATGGGTTGATGGATTGGTACGAGGAATCATGCCGTACTTGAGATGATATAGACACAGTGATACGATGAGGTATTATCTAAGAAAGTATATGTATTGGAAGTGATGAGATTCGTATGCCGAATAACGGCCAAGTTTTCCTTTAGACTCGTAGAGTTAGAGTATATTCCGTTTTAGGATGTAATATTTGTGTGAGGTATATTCTTGTAAAAACTACGATTCGCCTCTCTTTTAAATGATAAAATACAAGGATGCGATGCCCACTTCCAAAACGAATATCTACTTTAAACTAAGGCAGCTTCCTTATCTCAAAACCAACGTTTCGTTCCCGTTTCAAAGATAATGATATAGCTCATAGTAAATAATTACAGTTATCAGTTACGCTTAGATTTACTTTACATGTTCGCGTTATATTTATCAATGTTATACGTTTTCGTGATACGAACACTCTGATAGAACACTGCACAGCTACCAATGAGTACTATACTGCACAAACACGTATACCTAGGTTACACTACACCTTATTGGTACTGACATGTCACTGTAGGACCGTTATGATATATTGCATATGTAGATATCGATATGAGTGGGCTATTACACTTTTAGAACACTTGCATAAATACTAATGATTGCCATGGTGCACGAGCACAGACGCGTATGCTACACCACATATCATTAGTAGTGCCATGAAACCATAGGATTGATATCATTATGCCTATATGATTTAATTAAGAAATCTTTCCTTATTTCCTGTTATAAATTACGAATATCAGTATTATAGATGTTGTATTTGATTCTTATGGATTTTCTGGATATTTACTCATGATGATATATATCAGTGGTATGGGACGCTGTTATATATGTATATATATAATATATCATCAAAATGGTCTATGTAAGTATTCTCATTCTTTACTTGATATTTCTGGATATGATGAGTTGGAGTCCACCATGAGTTTTATGTTTTCTGAGTTTTTATTCCGAATCGAGTGGGGTAGCTATACGGTTTTGGATGTGTGACTTATCCGTACTAAGTGGGGGAGCTATACAGCGGGATACATGGTGGACCCGGTTCGAGGCCGAGGGTCAGGATACCCGCATTATAGGCGGGGAGCCTAACGAGGATACTCGATACCGGATATAAAGATGAGTACGGCAGATATCCAGGGGATACTGACCGGGGTTCGATTAGGCACGGCGGATATCCAAGGGATACCGACCGGGGCCAGGGATATCGGGTGGCAATCATCTGTTGAGATGGTGTCGACGATATCTGCATTTACGTGTCAATGCTGTACACGAGAGATTTCTGATTTCGATGTCGATGCTGGACATCCATATATATATTGATATGATTTTTATCATGAGGTACACAGTTAGAATTCATTTATTGGATTCGACTAGGACTGATCCGGGGGATAGTACCTATATATATATACTACTTGGGGTTGCATGGCAGTTAGTGTTGCATTATGATACATACGCATATCATGTTATATTAGTACAGATTATGGTAGTACTACTTATGCCCTAGCTATCGTCGTGCATTTCGATTTCTACATTTAGATATACTTCTATTCACTGAGTTGGCAACTCATCCCCGTTGTGCCACAGTTTCTTGCAGGTTTTACCGCTTGGATTATCAGCGGCTTGGTACACATTCCTTTCAGTGATTGATTTGTAAGTGGTTTATTATTGTATCGTACTCACTCTTGATTATTCATATATTCTTGTATCTAGTGAAAACTCCATCAACATAGAAATGGTATATTATGGACTTAGAAGCGAGACTTAGAGTTTGTGTGTGGTGACGTCGGCGTGGTTTTCGCTCTTGGATTGATGACTGAGAGAAAGGGCTTGGAGTCAACTTCTGATATAGATTGTTTGGCTGCTCCATCGTTTGGACGTAAAAGTTAGCTCCCGTTGGGATGCTATTGTTGTAGTTGTATCGGGTTTTTATGTAAAATTTCCAAAGGAGATGCTGTCAAATTTCAAAACGTCATAGATGCTTTTCAAACATACTTAGTTAAATTTAAATGTTATTTAAACTGATTCCATCTGATGACTATTTTAATCTCACCTCCATTAATTTCAAAAGGGTTTAGATTTCGGGTTTCGGCTTACTTGAACCGCGTCGATGTCTTTAGATATCACGTGATTTAAGTGCCAGTCACGTACCACAATTGGGTTGTGACATGTACCCAGTCTCCACTGAGCACCCGTATACCATCTCTGATGTTAAACACCAATAGATATGGTATCATCCATCGCCCATCACATGGGTCGAGAAGTGTATAGCTAGTCTACTCTGGAATATCGATGCCCCGTCTCGATACTCCCACGACTAGGAACATTTGAATTATGTACTTACCGACTACCTCTGCCCCACTAGTATGAACTGCATCATAATCCTGGTAGTTCAGTACTTATCCTAAGGGCTTTATCTGTTAGTGTAATATGCTATAGAGGCCATTATTGTATAGTACTAGTTTGTATATTATATTTTGGAAGCTTGGGATATTTACACGGATTTATAACAGTCTTACTCAATATGGCAGTATGCTACTTGGTTTGTATCTATCTTAATATGTGTATATGTTTCTTTTGACATGTCGGTAATACATATTGATAGAGCCCTTAGGATCTTTGCTTGACTACCAGCGTTGTGATGGCGGTCACACTAGTGGGGGCTGGGTAGTCTACAAGCACATCCTTATACAGGTCCCTAGTCGTACTATTATCGAGACATGGCATCAATACTCCGGAGTAGACTAGTGTATATGTTTCTCATCCCAGCACGGGAGATGGTCTGTCCCACAACCATTAGTACGTCGTACTGGAGATAGTATGCTGGTGCTCGTTAGGTTACGAGTACACAGGACAGGACTCGTCGGGAACTGTTGGTTGGTATTATACCTACCGTCAGTTAGCAGTTCCCAGGTGACATGGGTACAGCTTAGTCCGTTGACTTGACACTGCTACTTCGCCTTGAGTGTGTTCCCACTATTCTTAAATTCCAACCCTACCATGGCTCTATTGAGTCTTGCAAACAGGTAGTAGTTGGGTGCAGTCCCGAAGCACTTAGAGGCAGTGGCGGTTAGATAGGATTCGTCTCTCCCGGTATTGGGGTTTGATATCGCGCTGTGTTCGGAACTCCATTACACAAAGTCCCTGGCCAGGACAAGCGAGATTTACTGGTACGTACTCTAGTAGTTTCTCAGGGTGTTATGGACTGTACTCCGACACGACTTATACCGCTATTAGGGGTCTGACGTTTACCGCCCCCTAAGCCCGATATGCGATACTCTTAGACGAACAGACCGAACTGTACGGAGATTGCCACAGACAGGCTCAGTAGGAGTTTGGATGAGCTTGCTCGTCGGCCTTCTTATCGATAGATACCTGGGTAGCCGTTACGTACAGCTAGTACCGCTGGCACGCTTGTGGTTAAACCCACTGCCAAAGTACTGTCGAGTCTTTAGAGTCCCACACAGAGGGTTTCCCAACTTCGGGAGAAACGATGTAGAGGTCGTATGGTTTTACGACAGAGTTCGATCACATGCGTGTACTTGTATGCGTGTGGTGTTCGAGCGGACAATACTAGTGGGCTTTGGTTTAAGCCGGATCCTAGTATTTGATTATTGGATTAGCTTCGTCTTATTGTATTCGTGTTTTTCGGAACACGGATGCGGGTATGTATATACGGATGAGAGGGGGTATAGAAGGAGACACCTCATTAGGCTTTTGACCATTGACTTGGTCAAAACAAATATGAGGTGGAGGAAAGGTTTTATTATTTTTGGTAAATGATATTTTAGTGGCATGGCTACTTAAGTTGACCATTTGACTTGGATTGACTTTTTGACCTTAGATATTTTTTGTGAGATATTTTTGGCTCTAGATATTTTGATGAGATATTTTCCATGCTTTGCTTGTGGTCATATATAAGTTAGCCATTCTATTTTTTATCATTATCACAAATACATTCTCTCTCCTCAAACTTGCTCTCTCCCTCTTCCTCTCAAATTCTAGTGTATCATGTGTTGATAATCAAGGGTTAGTGAGACTAAGCCACTCTAAATCACACTCTACACACTCTAGGTTAGTTAGTTTAGCACACCAAGTGATCTAGTTGCCTCAACTTGGAGGTTTAACTCAAGGTTAGAACTCTCGGGTGGATCTTCTACTATTTCGAGAAGCCGACGAGGAGATGCTTTCCATTTCCACTCCAAGGAGCCCGCGAGGTGAAGGAGGACAGTAAGAGGAGAAGAAGGACTTAGAACTTTAGGTATAATCTTCTTACATAGTAGATAAAACCTCTAGTTAGTTTGTTAGTTATGGTTTAGCTAAGATCTTGGTGTGAAAGTCGATGTTACCTTTTTGTAAAAATCGTTTTTTACCCATTCCGCCTCCCCGCAAACCCTTGGGATGAGTAACGTCGACTTAGAGTGGTATCAGAGCCGTCTAAACCATAGCTAACAGTTTAAACGACAAGTAAAACTACAAAACCGAAATAACTCGAAAACATCGAAGCGTAGATTCAAGTTTCTGTCGATTTTTCACGAGACTCTAAAAATTATTTTAGCAACTGCAGAGTACTCTTTGAACTGTAAAATGAATACAGAACAAAAATGAGACATTTCTACCCAAACTGGGTCGGCCACAATGCCCAAAAATCCGGCGAGCTCAGTTCGATTTTAGGAAAATGCTTGGTGTTTTGTTGTGTGGCTTTATGACTTGGATCTAGGGCTTCAGGAGTTGTTTGTTTTTGCCAATTTTGATTTTACTGTAAATTCTTTACTGTGGCAAATACCGGGTGTTTCGAAGTCGCAGTTTAATGTCGTTTAATATTTCAAGTTCTGTTAAATGTGTTTGTAAACTTCCGCTAATTGCTATATGTCGGTTAGTTGGGGGTTGCACATTTCTGTGATGATTATATTGGTTTGTGTATATGAACTTGTTGGATCGTCGTGATGAATAGCCGGGGATGTGAGATGAGGGTTTTCATTCTTTTATTCGATGTAAAATTTGTAATGTGATGTAATATTATTTTTGCGGGGCACATCCGGTTTGAGATTGTAACCACCGTTGTAATATTTCTTTTGCTGTTTTTGCTCCTAGGATAGACCCAAGGTGGGGTGCACAAACTACTGGGTATTTTGAAGTGCCGAGTGGCCTACTCACTTTGTTGAGGGAGGTTGCTTCACTTCGGGTATTTGGCGGGTAGTTTGCCGTACCCGTAGGGGTCTAGGGTGGGGTTTGGCTATTCATCACGACCGTGTAATCCATTTTTCATTACAGGCTCAAACGAAACGCGGATTCCTAGTATATCCAATGTGTTCATCTGTGATCTGGAATGCCTATCATTGCGTCTGACGAATGTATATATCTATATATGATATCTAGTAGACGTTACTTATGTTTTGCATCCGCGCTAGTCCAGCCTCCGCTCTGTCGTTAGTTAAGTAACCTAACGGGTGATGACGGGGCCCCGTGGCGAATGCGGATGGCATAAGCATACGTTATATTTTCGTTGTTTTCTGCAATGGTAGGATTAATTGATGGGACTGTATTACATTAATGCTAAGCAAACAAACCAAAGTTGAATCGTTGGAACAATTTCAAAACCACTCGGTTTTTTCAAAACAGCAAAACTTTTAAAATGCGGAGCTTAAACCACTCCTTTTAAAAGCTATCGGGTTCCTTCGATTATATCAAGTTCACTACGTTCACGGTTTCGCCAAAACCATTCGTAGCCCTCCATCATTTTAGTTAGATATTCAGTAATATTAAAGCTATGTATTTTGACCTTCGCCAAGGCATAGTGATTGGTAGCTGCTGAACATTTATCTGTAGCATAGATAGATGCGTTGGTTAGGGACAGTCGTACTGCTATTTTAGCCTTCGTCAAGGGTATGTACGGGTGGGTTCAAATTAACCTAGATAATGATGGGTAGAACATGACATGTGACTTATGATATGTTGGCCTTCGTCAAGGTCATAAGAGCATGGGGCAAAAATCCACATCGGGAGTTTCTAAAGAAACTGAAACTTGCTAGTGTTGCATACCATTTGGAGTGTGATAATTTTAGTAGGATTCCTTCAACTTTATCTCACGATGATATTTGGATCCCGATCCTACTGTGAGTATATGCTACTCATCAGGAGATTTTTTCACTTAACGATCAATGCTATAAACCAAGTAGGTGTCTAGAAAGGTGTTAGCGGGGCTACGCCGTCAGGGAAAAGAGGTTATTTAATTAAGGAACTTCGCGAAAGCATCGTAAAACCTTCCTCGAAGTACAGACACTGACCTGGCTGAACGGTTAAAGCAAGTATTGTAGGTATGATTAATCATGACTAATTCTTCTTTTATGGTTTGAGGTAGGATTCGAGAAACAGTGGGAGCCATCCTGTTTAGATAAACTAAAAACTAATCTAAATTTGCAAGAACATCATGCTAAAGTGTTTCTTCTCTCTCTCCTAATTACAGCGACCAAAATATGATGGGCCTCAAGTTACTACTAGAAAAAAATATATTGATAGGGCCAAACTATAAGATTGGTTCATGAATGTCAAGATGGCCATCACTTATGACAAATTGGGGTATGTCCTTACTACTAAGGCCCCTCCCGTCCCAGGTCCAAAGTCCAGCGTCGCGGATAGGGAAATCCGTAAGACCTGGGAGATTGACTGCGCGAAGGCCAAGTGACTCGTGCTTGCCTCTATGGACAATGAACATCAGAGGAGGCATGAGAATATGGATCTAGAATCCATATTCCTCCATACTAAGGAATTATATGGAGAGCAATCTCATATCGCAAGATACGAGACCTCGAAGAAGCTATTTCAGGCGAGGTTGGCCGTCAGATCATCTGTAGGGGAACACGTCCTTAAGATGATTGGCTATATTGAAGAGCTCGCGGACCTCAGGACCACGTTAGAGAACGAGCTGTATACAGACTTGATTCTCCAGTCCCTTCCTTCCACCTACGCCCAGTTTATCTTGAATTTTAATATTCAAGGTAAAGAAGTTGAACTACCGGAACTCCTCAACATGTTGAGGAGTTCTGAGGGCACCCTGAAGAAATCCAGGGAAACACCCGCTCTATTTATTGGTGGAGCTTCCTCTTCTAGGTCCAAGGCGAAAGCCAAAGGAAAGAAGAAGAAGGCCCCCACAAAGCCGAGAAGCGGTGTTAGTAAGGTGGAAGTAAAGGGAAAGGCAAAAGTAGCGGGGCCAACAGTAGGAAATGAAGAATGGTTCTACTGTCATAAGAAAGGCCATTGGAAGAAAGATTGCAGGGCTTGGATGGCTAAGAACCAGGACCCGAAGCAAGTTGTGGCTTCGGCTTCAGGTGTGTTTGTAATTGAAAACTGTCTGTCAATCAACTCTACTTCCTGGGTATTGGATACCGGATCAGGATCTCATATCTGCAATTATTTGCAGGTACTGAGAAGCCGTAAGGTTCTGAAGATCGGTGATATGACCCTCAGGGTTGGTAATGGAGCGAGCGTGGATGCTGTGTCCGTAGGGGAATATCACCTTGGATTGACGAGTGGACATATTTTGGTTTTGCGCAACTGTTTTTGTGTACCCAGTTTGACTTATAATATCATTTTTGTATCTTTATTATCTAAAGAAGGTTATGATTTTACATTTTTAAGCGATGCCGTAAACATCCACCTTAATCATGGTCTGATTGGGTCAGATACTCTAAACAACGGTATATACGTATTAAACCAACTACAAGTTTTCAATGTCCAGAACACACATAAAAGAAAGACTCCAGAATTAAATCAAGCTTTCTTATGGCATTGTTGACTAGGTCACATCAATGAGACAAGGTTAACCAAGTTACATAAAGAAAGATATTTGGATCCGTTCGAATATCAATCTTATGCAATTTGTCAATTATGTCTCAAAGGAAAGATGACAAAGAATCCATTCCTGGACACGGAGTAAGAGCGAGTGAGCTCTTGGGACTCATACACAGCGACGTGTGTGGTCCAATGTCTACACATGCAAGAAGTGGTTATTCTTATTTCATTACTTTTACAGATGATTTCTCTAGGTACGAACATATTTTCTTGATGAAACATAAATCCGAGGCCTTTGAGAAATTCCGAGAATATAAGCATGAAGTGGAAAAACAAACCGGCAAAAGTATCAAGCACTGAGATCTGATCGAGGTGGTTAATACTTGAGTGCCGAGCTCCTGGATTACCTAAAAGAGAATGGAATTCTCTCTCAGCTTACTCCTCCATACACACTACAACTCGACGGTGTATCGGAAAGACGGAACCGAACTCTATTAGATATGGTAAGTTCCATGATTAGTAACGCTGAGTTACCGCGATCTTTCTGGGTCTATGTACTAGAATCAGTTGCATATCTTTTGAACAAGGTTCCTACCAAGACTGTGCCTACCATACCATAGCAGATGTGGAGTGGGAAGAAACCCTATCTTTAGTATCTGAAGATTTGGGGATGTCCAGCTTTTGTTAAAAAGCAGCATGCGGACAAACTCGAGGCACGCTCAATACTGTGTTAATTTATGGGATACCCCAAGAACTCCAGGGGGTATCTTTTCTATTACGCAGAGGAACAAAAGGTTTTTGTTTCTTGTCATGCCCACTTTTTGGAACATTAATTTTTAGAGGAAAAAACTAGTTGCAGCGCAATAGAACTGGAAGAAATTCTAGAACCAAAGCTATTACTTAAAGCTTGGTGGAACCAGAAGTTCCAAAAGAACAGGACATTCTCGCACCACTCCGCAGGAGTAGTAGGAAGTCTCATCCGCCTGAGAGATACTACGGTTTTCTCGTAGATGGGGATAGAAAGGATTGCATCATTGATAATGATGAGCCTACTAACTTCCAGCAAGCCATTCAGAGCACTGACTCGGTAAAATGGCTGGATGCAATGCGGACCGAGATGGAATCAATGTACATTAACAAAGTATGGACTTTAGACATTGCTCCAGAAGGGGTAAAACCCGTAGGCTGCAAATGGATCTTCAAAAAGAAGATTGGTGCATATGGACAGGTTGAAACCTATAAGGCTAGACTTGTTTCAAAAGGATTTCGTTAAAGACCTGGTTTGGACTAAGACGAAACCTTTTCTCCGGCGGCTATGCTCAAATCCATTCGGATCCTTCTTGCCATTGCCGCCTTCCATGATTATGAGATTTAGCATATGGACGTAAAAACCGCTTTTCTAAATGGAAATTTGGAAGAGTGTGTCTATATGGACCAGCCATAGGGTTTCATTCTGAGTGGGAGTAGCGGGAAAGTGTGCAAGTTACTTAAGTCCATCTATGGACTAAAGCAGGCATCGCGGAGTTGGAACATCTGTTTTGATGAAACAGTCAAAGAATTTGACTTTATCAAAAATCCAGATGACTCATGCATTTATAGTAAGATTGTAGCATGAACTGTTGCATTCCTCGTCTTGTACGTGGATGACATTCTCTTGATAGGAAATGACATCCCTATGCTACAATCTATCAAATGATTCTTGTCACACAGGTTCTCCATGAAAGACCTAGGTCATGTCTCTTACATTCTGGGGATCCAGATCTATCGTGATAGATCTAAGAGGATGTTGGGACTTTCACAGTCCAGGTACATCGACACCATACTGAAAAGATTCAGTATGGAAGATTCTAAGCACGGTAATTTACCGGCTTGTCACGGAATCACCCTCTCCAAAGAGATGTCTCCCAAGACTGATTTGGAAAGGGATCGCATGTCTATGATACCCTACGCTTCTTCGATAGGCTCTATAATGTATGCGATGTTGTGTACTAGACCAGATGTAGCTTATGCACTGAACGTGGTAAGTCGTTATCAGTCAAATCCTGGGGAGAAGCACTGGATAGCAGTAAAGAACATTCTCAAGTATCTGAGAAGGACTAAGGAAATGTTCTTGGTTTACATCGGAAAAGACCTCCAAATCAAGGCCTTTGATGACTCCAGCTTCCAGAGTGATAAGGATGACTCCAAGTCTATGTCAGGTTATGTCTTTACCCTCAATAGAGGGGCGGTCTGTTGGAAGAGTTCCAAGCTGGACACCGTTGCTGACTCGACAATGGAAGCGAAGTATATCGCAGCTTCTGATGCCGCAAAAGAAGCAGTCTAGACGAGGAAGTTCTTAACAGAACTTCAGGTGGTTCCGTCCATTGTTGATCCAATACCTCTGTATTATGACAACAACGGGGCTAAAGCTTTAGCAAAGGAACCAGGTCCCATCAGAAGTCCAGACACATCTTGAGGCGGTATCACCTGATCAGGGAGATCGTGGATCGCCGGGAGATCGTGGATCGCCGGGAGATCGAGGATCGCCGAGAGATCGAGGTTCGGAAAGTTTCTATGGAGGACAACACTGCAGATCCATTCACAAAGGTCATCCCTCAGACACAGTTCGAGAGGCTATTCGAGATGATAGGTCTACGATATACCAGCACATGGCCTTAGTGCAAGTGGGAGATTGTTAGTGTAATATGTCCTAGAGGCCATTATTGTATGGTACTAGTTTGTATATTATATTTTGGAAGCTTGGGATATATATACGGATTTATAACAGTCTTGCTCAATATGGGAGTATGCTACTTGGTTTGTATCTATCTTAATATGTGTATATGTTTCTTTTGACATGTCGCTAATACATATTGATAGAGCCCTTAGGATATTTGCTTGACCACCAGCGTTGTGATGGCAGTTACACTAGTGGGGGCTGGGTAGTGTACAAGCACATCCTTATACAGGTCCCTAGTCATAGGATTATCGAGGTAGGGAATCGATACTGCGGAGTAGACTAGTGTATATGCTTCTCATCCTAGCAGGGGAGATGGTATTTCCTACATCAATTAGTACGTCGTATTGGAGATAGTATGCAGGTGCTCGTTAGGTTACGAGTACACTGGACAGGACTCGTCGGGAACTGTTGGTTGGTATTATACCTATCGTCAGTTAGCAGTTCCCAGGTGACATGAGTACAGCTTAGTCTGTTGACTTGACACTGCTACTTCGCCTCAAGTGTGTTCCCACTGTTCTTAGATTCCTACCCTACCACGGCTCTATTGAGTCGTGAAAACAGGTAGTAGTTGGGTGCAGTCCTGAAGAACTTGGAGGCAGTGGCAGTTAGATAGGATTCGTCTCTTCCGGTATTGGGGGTTGATATCGCGCTGTGTTCGGAACGCCATTACACAAAGACCCTGGCATGGGCAAGCGAGATTTATTGGTATGTACTCCAGTAGTTTCTCAGGGTGTTTTGGATTGTACCACGACACGCCTTATACCGCTATTAGGAGTCTGATGTTTACCGCCCCCTTGGCCTGATATGAGATACTCTTAGACGAACAGACTAGACTGTACGAAGATTGCCACAGACATGCTTAGTAGGAGTTTGGATGAGCTTGCTCGTCGGCCTTCTTATCGACAGATACCTAGGTAGCCGTTACGTACAGCTAGTATCGCTGACGTGCTTGTGGTTAAACCCACTGCCAAAATACTATAGAGTCTTTAGAGTCCCACACAGAGGGTTTCCCAGCTTTGGGCGAAACGATATAAAGGTCGTATGGTTTTACGACAGGGTTCGATCACATGCGTGTACTTGTACGCGTGTGGTGTTCGAGCGGACAATACTTGTGGGCTTTGGTTTAAGCCGGATCCTAGTATTTGATTATTGGATTAGCTTCGTCTCATTGTATTCGTGTTTTTTAGAACACGGATGCGGGTATGTATATACGGATGGGAGGGGGTATAGAAGGAGACACCTCATTAGGGTTTTGACCATTGACTTGGTCAAAACAAATATGAGGTGGAGGAAAGGTTTTATTATTTTTGATAAATGATATTTTAGTGGCATGGCTACTTATGTTGACCATTTGACTTGGATTGACTTTTTGACCTTAGATATTTTTTGTGAGATGTTTTTGGCTCTAGATATTTTGATGAGATATTTTCCATCCCATGCTTGTGGTCATATATAAGTTAGCCATTCTATTTTTTTATCATTATCACAAATACATTCTCTCTCCTCAAGCTTGCTCTCTCCTTCTTCCTCTCAAACCCTAGTGCATCATGTGTTGATAATCAAGGGTTAGTGAGGCTAAGCACTCTAAATCACACTCTACACACTCTAGGTTACTTAGTTTAGCACACCAAGTGATCTAGTAGCCTCAACTTGGAGGTTTAGCTCAAGGTTGGAACTCTCGGGTGGATCTTCTACTACTTCGAGAAGCCGATAAGGAGGTGCTTTCCATTTCCACTCTAAGGAGCCCGCGAGGTGAAGGAGGACAGCAAGAGGAGAAGAAGGACTTGGAACTTTAGGTATAATCTTCTTACATGGTAGATAAAACCTCTAGTTAGTTTGTTAGTTATGGTTTAGCTATGATCTTGGTGTTAAAGTCGATGTTAACTTATTGTAAAAATCGTTTTTTACCCGTTCCGCCTCCCTGCAAAGCCGTGGGATGAGTAACGTCGAATTACATTATCAACATGTAATAGAGAGACAATAAGCGTACATGTTAAGATAAAGAGCAACCAGATAGCATACTATCATGTCGAGTAAGAAATTCCTCCCTATATATGTCCAAGCATCCACTATAATATACATCACATGTATAATAATAGCCTCTAGGGCATACATATAACTAACAATCTCCCACTTGCACTTAGGCCATTTGTTGTAGTATCTCATACTCAACGCCCCATAAAAGTCTCTCTAGGGTATGTCCTCTATTAGTGGATCCGTCGTGTTATCCTTCGTGCCAACTCTTCTTGCCTCGATCCCCTGGAGATTAACCATCTCCCTGATCAGGTGATACTTGCCTCAGAATATGTTTGGATTGCTGATGGGACCGGTGTTCCTAGGCGAAAGACACAACTCCAGTGTTGTCACAATAATAGTTATTGGACGCTCAATGGTAGGAACCATGTTCATCTCATGAACAAGAAATATCCAGACACCCACTTTGGCAGCATCGTTGGTAGCAATGTATTCAACCTTTATCGTCTAGTTTGTCACGGTATCTACCTTGGAACTCTCCAACATACCGTCCCTCCACTTAGGGTAAAGACAAAGCATGTGACTGACTTTCAGTCGACCTTGTCACTCTGGAAGCTCGAATTGATAAAGGACTCCTACTGGAATTCACCGTTACCAAAACCCCAAGAACATTTCTTCAGTGCTTCTCAAGTACTTAAGAATGTCCTTCACAGTTGTCTAGTGATTCTCCCAAAATCCGATTGATTCCTGATCATTACTCCTGGTGAGTCAGCAACATCTGGTCTGGTACACAACATCGCATACATGATAGAGCCTACTGCCGAAGCATAGGTTATCCCTTGTACGCGAGCTCTCTCCAAATCAGTCTTGGAAGACATCTTTTTGGAGAGAGTGATTCCTAAGTAAGTGGGAAAACCACCACGCTTTGAATCCTCCATACTAAACCCCTTTAGTATGGTGTTAATGTACCTGGATTTGGTACACTCCCAACATCCAAATAGATCTATCACCATAGATCATAATCCACAAGATATAGTAGGTATCATCCAGATCTTCCATGGAGAATCCTCGTGATAAGAGGATCTTGACCGAGTGTAGCATAGGAAACCATTTCCTATCAAGAGTATGTTATCTACGTACAATACGTGGAATACAACCTTACTCTCTACAACCTTCTTGTATATACAAGGTTCATCTACCTTTTTGATGAAGTCAAATACATTGACCGCCACATCAAAACAGATGTTCCAACTCCGCGATTCGTGGCTTAATCCTGATGGACTTAAGCATAGCCACTAGAGAAAAGGTTGTTGGGTTTACTTAGCACCTCATCAAGGGTTTGGAAGCATCACACATGCCACAATTTAAATTTTAAAGGTGCTAAGTAAACAAAACTAGAATCTTAACTAGAATTTTAGGGTAACAATGAACTAGTATCATATACAAATGAGAATCTATCACTAAGTGAAGAGATTACAACCTTTGTAGACCTTCCTTGGTGACTCCTTGGACCTTTGAGAGTTTGGAACGGATCGCTAGAGGTCTTCCGCATCCACGATGATCCACCCGAAGTCCCTTTGCCCAAAGCTCCTTGCTTTACTTGATCTTTGAAAGAAGTAGAGCAAAACACCCTACACAAATGGGTTAGAGAGGTGTAGAATGATGAGGTGGTTTGTATTCTACAATCAAAACCCTTTCTTTTTATCAACCTCACTCTTTAGAAAACTCAAGAGAGCTTGGAGGAAAAAAAAAGATAATGGTGGCTAAGGTTTGAGCTCAAGAGATAAAGATATGATAACTAAAAATGAGAAATGAAATAATACATATATTAAATCACTCTCACATCTAACCATGGGTTAACAAATATCTAGATATTTATTTAGGAGAAAAAGAACCATAGAAAAGTTTACTCATGGTAGGAGCTAAGGTTAAGAGAAAGGTCAAGGATAATTATCCACCATGAATTGATTTTATATTTCTTTAATTCTAAAATAAATATATATACATATTTATTCCCATGTGAGTCTTGCATTTCCACCACTAGTGTATCATCAACCATGACACACATCCATGTATGTATGTATATGTCCATGCACATCAACATGTGCATACATGCATGCATACATCAAATATAAAGAAAAGGGTTTAATAAAGAATTAAGCTAAATGTCAAATGTTAAATCAACACTTGATTTAACAAACCGGTCATATCACATACGACCTGACCAATAGAAAAATGCCCGATTAATATATGTTATCACATACACGTATTTAATCGGGTCCCCGCGCATATCTCATATACACACCACATCTTTTCGCCTGAGCTAGGAAACTCCTGTGTGGGACTCTAAAACTCGCCAATACGCCGGCAGTAGATGATGATCATATCAAACAATCACAAGCCACAAGCGGTCAGCTAAACGTAATGGCCACCCGAGTATTGAGCGATCAGAAGAAAAACCAGCGAAGCTGTCAAAACTCCCGTCGAGCCAACTGGCAACACTTACCGTACAGTCCGGTCTCTTCGTCAGATATGCTGCATATCGAGTCTTGGGATGGAATCGTCAACCCTAATAACTCAATAAGTCATGCCGGTGTATGGCTCATAACAGATCGAGAAACTACTGATAACACTTATCAGTAAATCTCAACAGTCCTGGACAGTGACTTCCTGTTATAGCCAATCGAGCATAGCATAACATCAACCCCCAATACCGGGAGAGACGAAACCCCTCTTATTGCTCATTGCCTCCATGTGCCTCGGGACTGCACCCAAAGTCCACCGGTTTGCACGAATCAGTAGAGCCGTGGTAGGGTGGATATCAAAGTACAGTAGGAGGGCACACAAGAATCTATGACGATCTTGGGTCTACAGACTAACCTGTACCAGTGTCACCTGAGAACTGCTATCCAACGATAGATATAATACCATATAGGAGTTCTCTGCAAGTCCGTTCAGTGTACCCAGTCTCTACTGAGCACCCGTATACAATCTTTGGTGTCACAACACCAGATGGATACGGGATCATCCATCGCTCGTCATATGGGACAAGAATGGTATACGCTAGTCTACTCTGGAATATCGATGCCCCGTCTCGATATACCCACGACTAGGAACAGTTAATGCATACGCTTATAAACTATAAGTGTCCCACTAGTATTATCTGCATCATAGTCACAGTAGTCAAGCAAATATCCTTTGGGCTTTATCAACATGTACTAAATGAGTAATTTGCATAATCAAATGAACATGTCAAGATAAAGTAAACCAGATAGCATACTATCATGACGAGCAAGAAAGTCATCTATATACATATATACATGTCCAAGCATCCACTATACACATAATGGCCTCTCGGGCATACATATATCTAACAATCTCCCATTTGCACTAAGGCCAATTATTGGCGTATCTCATACCCAACATCTCAAAAAGTCGCTCATGCTGCGGCTGTTGAAGGGCCTTGGTGAGTGGATCCGCTGTGTTATTCATTGTATCTACTCTCCGAATATCGATCTCTTGGCGATCTATTATCTCCTGGATCAAATGATATCGCCTCAGGATGTGTCTGGACTTCTGATGGGACCTTGGTTCTTTGGCTAATGCCATAGCTCCATTATTATCACAATACAATGGTATTGGGTCAACAATGATTGGAACTACTCCTAGTTCCGCGATGAACATTCTCATCCAGACGGCTTCCTTGGAAGCATCATTTGCAGCAATATACCCAGCTTCCATCATGGAGTCTGCAACGGTATCTTGTTTGGAACTCTTCCAACTAACCGCCCCTCCATTGATGGTAAATACAAACCCTGAGATAGATTTGCTGTCATCCTTATCACTTTGGAAGCTGGAATCGGTAAAGGCCTCCATCTGGAGATCCCCATTACCATACACTAAGAACAATTCTTTAGTCCTTCACAAGTACTTAAGAATGTTCTTCACTGCTATCCAATGTTTCTCCCCTGGGTTGGATTGATACCTGCTTACTACAACTAGTGCATAAGCTACATCAGGGCGAGTACATAACATCACATACATTATAGATCCTACTGCTGAAGCGTAGGGTATGATGCTCATGCGATCTCTCTCTTCATCTATCTTCGGACAAAAGTCCTTGGAGAGAGTGATTCCATGACAAGCGGGCAAGGCACCACGCTTAGAATCTTCCATGCTAAATCATATATGAGTGCAATGTTCAAGTTCCTCAACCATTATTTATAATTCGGTCCTATCAGTTTATTTTTCTCTAAAAGAAGCTTAAGTCCCGTCATCGGTATCTGCCATTAGGAAAGAGAAAAGAATACACTCAGCGAAATGCTCTTGCAAAGAAATAGATTAGTTATTATCTTATCTAATCGATGTCTCCCACTGCTTTTTATCAAATTTTCTTTCAAAACCTGAAAAGAAAACTAGCCAGGATTAATTACATTCTACAGTTTCGCTAACCGGTCAGCCATGCCAGTGTCGGTACTTTGAGGGAGGTTCCCCGTGCTTTCGCACGGACCTAATTAAAATAAATCTCGTTTTCCCAGAGGTCAAACCCCGTTAACACCTTTCTAGATACCTACTGGATTAGCTAATTGTAAAGTGCAAAACTCTCCTGAGAGTAACTCTTACTCACAGTGGGATCGGGATCCAATTATCATATAGATAGTATACAATCTCATTACAAATTTCAACTCTTGAAACTCCCGATATGATTTTTACCCCTAGCTGCTTATGACCTTGGCTATGGTCAACATATCATAAGCACTAGTCAAGTTCTACCCGCCATTTCGAGATTAACTAGACCCACCCATATGAGCCTTGACTATGATCAACATAATCACATGAATGTCCTAACTGATCGCATCATATGCTTTGTAGGAAGACAGCACTTAGCTACCATACACTACGCCTTGACTATGATCAACATACGTAGCATGAATACTAAATAATCTGCTTCCTAAAATGACAGAGGGTTGCGGATGGTTTTTATGAAAACCTTTAATGCTTTGAACTTGATATCGTTGTAGAATAAAAATTATTTAGAAAAGGAGTGGCTTAAGCTCCGCATCTTTTGAACCTTGCATTTTTCATAAAAAGGCCGAGTGGGTTTCAAATCCGATTCTACAACATCTTTAGGCTTCTTTTTCTTTACATTAATCTTATTAATGTAGTCCCATCATTTAAGTTCCTAAGCCATCACAGAAAAGAAACGAAAATAGAACGTACACTTATGCCATCCGCATTCGCCACAGTGTCCCGTTATGCACCGTTAGGTTACATAACTAACGGCATAGCGGGACGGGACTAGCGTGGGTGTAAAACATAAGCAACGATTATTATATATCATATATATATAATAATAATCCATTCGTCTCAGATATTAAGCAATCACATTACAGAATATCAACAGTAGAAGCACATATGAAAATAAAAGGATATCTAGGATGTCCGTATTTTGTATTAAGCCAACAATAGAAAATACGGATTCCACGGTCATGATGAATAGCCAACCCCACACCCCTAGACCCCTACGAGAGCGGTAAGTGACCCTACCAATTCTAGAGTTTAGGAGACCCGGTCTCGACTCCTCGAGATGGCCTCCCACTGAACCCTAGAACCCTGTCATTTGTGCTCCCCACCTTGGGTCTATCCTAATACGGAAAAGTAAATAATATACAATAATGGTGACATCATCCTCAACCCGGAAGTGCCCCAAATGAAAGAATATTACATACATTTGATATTTACATGAATGAAAATAAAGACTCCCATCTCTCATAAACCCCCGGCTATTCAATCACGACAATCCTGCATATCATATCTCAGCAACACATAATATCATATATGATGAACGTAAATAAGTATGCGTATCCCGATTATCGTTGATGTATAGCAACGAAATCGGCGATACACCACAACTACACTTACGGTCGCAGAAAAGAAATTGAAAAACTACAACAATTGGAATCGTAACCGCCCTTAGACAACATAAACCTAGGATATCATATATCAAAGATTTCATGTCCAACAATGTAAAGCTCACATTTAGGTCCCATCCATGAAAACACTTTTCAAATTAAGTCGGATAATTCAACAATATTTCCGATTAAACCCGAGACTGAAATGTTAGATTTACATGCAACAAACAAATTTGTAGATTCCAATTATTGTATCACATTCTCGAATACTAAGCGCAGTTAAAACATTCGATCGAACGATCAATCACCCAAAATATTCTCAGAAAGCTCAACACTTAAGCAATATTAAAGTACACCAGAGACTGTTACAAGCTCATACAGGCCTACACAAGAAGGCACAGTCCACGCCTCACCAACGGCGCTGCGGAACCGCCGTAAAATGACATTTTGGCCGCGGTTCCGCGGTCGTTAGGTCAAGTTAGGGCTTCGTTCTTCTTGTGGGCTCATACACCCTGCACGATTTTCTGAGTATTTTTAATGTGAAAAAATCAAACTTTTTGAAAAATTTCCAAAGAGTATGATTCGGGCGACATGTTTCGTTCGTTCGAGGTTTTTAACGTCGTCTAGGTTACTGTAAAGCTCTAGCTTGGCTCTGATACTATTGTTGGGTTTACCTAGCACCTCATCAAGGGTTTGGAAGCATCACACATGCCACAATTTAAATTTTAAAGGTGCTAAGTAAACAAAACTAGAATCTTAACTAGAATTTTATGGTGACAATGAACTAGTATCATATACAAATGAGAAGCTATCACTAAGTGAAGAGATTACAACCATTGTAGACCTTCCTTGGTCACTCCTTGGATCTTTGAGAGTTTGGAACAGATTGCTAGAGGTCTTCCTCGTCCACGATAATCCACCCGAAGTCCCTTTGCCCAAAGCTCCTTGCTTTACTTGATCTTTGAAAGAAGTAGAGCAAAACACTCTACACAAATGGGCTAGAGAGGTGTAGAATGATGAGGTGGTTTGTATTCTATAATCAAAACCCATTATTTTTATCAACCTCACTCTTTAGAAAACTCAAGAGTGCTTGGAGGAAGAAGAAGATAATGGTGGCTAAGCTTTGAGCTCAAGAGATAAAGATATGATAACTAAAAATGAGAAATGAAATAATACATATATCAAATCACTCTTACTTCTAACCATTGGTTAACAAATATCTAAATATTTATTTAGGAGAAAAAGAACCATAGAAAGTTAACTCATGGTGGGAGCTAAGGTTAAGAGAAAGGTCAAGGATAATTATCCACCATGAATTGATTTTCTATTTCTTTAATTCTAAAATAAATATATATACATATTTATTCCCATATGAGTCTTGCATTGCCACCACTAGTGTATCATCAACCATGACACACATCAATATATGTATGTATGTGTCCATGCACATCAACATGTGCATACATGCATGCATAAATCAAATATAAAGAAAAGGGTTTAATAAAGAATTAAGCTAAAAGTTAAATGTTAAATCAACACTTGATTTAATAAACCGGTCATATTACATACGACCCGACAAATAGAAAAACGCCCGATTAATATACGTTATCACATACACGTATTTAATCGGGTCCCCGCGCATATCTCATATGCACACCACATCTTTTCGCCTGAGCTAGGAAACTCCTGTGTGGGACTCTAAGACTCATCAATACGCCGGCAGTAGGTGATGATCATATCAAACACCCACAAGCCGCAAGCGGTCAGCTAAACGTAACGGCCACCAGGGTATTGAGCGATCAGAAGAAAAACCAGCGGAAGCTGTCAAAACTCCCGTCGAGCCAACTAGCAACACTTACCGTACAGTCCGGTCTCTTCGTCAGATATGCTGCATATCAAGTCTAAGGATGGAATCGTTGACCTCAATAACTCAATAAGTCATGCCGGTGTATGACTCATAAAAAATCGAGAAACTACTGATAACACTTATCAGTAAATCTCAACAGCCCTGGCCCGGGACTTCCAGTTATAGCCAATCGAGCATAGCACAACATCAACCCCCAATACCGGGAGAGACGAAACCCCTCCTATCGCTCATTGCCTCCATGTGCCTCAGGACTGCACCCAAAGTCCACCTGTTTGCACGACTCAGTAGAGCCGTGGTAGGATGGATATCAAAGTACAGTGGGAGGACACACAAGACTCTATGACGATATTGGGTCTACAGACTAACCTGTACCATTGTTACCTGAGAACTGCTATCCGACGATAGATATAATACCACATAAGAGTTCTCTGCGAGTCCGTTCAGTATACCCAGTCTCCACTGAGCACCCGCATACAATCTTCGGTGTCACCACACCAGATGGATATGGGATCATCCATCGCCCATCATATGGGACAAGAATGGTATACGCTAGTCTACTCTGGAATATCGATGCCCCCTCTCGATATACCCATGTCTAGGAACAGTTAAAGGATACGCTTATAAACTATAAGTGTCCCACTAGTATGATCTGCATCATAGTCCCAATAGTCAAGCAAATATCTTATGGGCTTTATCAGCATGTACTAAATGAGTAATTTGCATGATCAAATGAACATGTCATGATAAAGTAAACCAGATAGCGTACTATCATGACGAGCAAGAAAGTCATCTATATACATATATACATGTCCAAGCATCCACTATACACATAATGGCCTCTAGGGCATACATATATCTAACAAAGGTTTCATCATAAACCACACCTGGTTACTGATGAAAACCTTTTACTACAAGTCTAGCTTTGAAAGTCTTAACTTTTCCATCTACACCTGGTTTCTTTCTCAAAGAACCACTTGCTCCCGTTGGGTTCAATCCCCTCAGGAGCTACATACAAAGTCATACTCTGTTGGTGTATATGGATTCCATCTTTGATTGCATAGCATCCAGCCTTTACACAGAGTCCCCACTCGTAGTGGCCTGCCTGAACCTAGTTGGGCCATCGTCTACCATGATGCAATCCTCTCTCCCACTGTCACCAAGAAAACCGTAGTATCTCTCAGGTGGATGAGGAACCCTACCAGATTCGCGGAAAGGCTGAGATTCGTTGGAGACTATTGAACCCTTTGGTTTCACCAAATCATCAGCTGTTAGTTTGTGTAGCTGGAACTCTTTCCAGTTCTACCTCATGACCACTAATTTCTTCACAAGAAATTCCTTTTCTAAAAAGGTGGTATGCTGAGAAACAAAACACCTTTTGCTCCTTAGTTAGGTAGAAGATATACCCTCGCATATGTTTGGGATATCCAACAAACTTATGAAAGTCTACCTTAACACCACCATGAAAAATTTGAATGCATACTATCATGTCGAGCAAGAAAGTCCTCTATATATATGTCCAAGCATCCACTATATCATCAATAATGGCCTCTAGGGCATACATATTACTAACAACTTATACAGAACTGATCTTGCCTCGAGTTTGTTCGGATTTTGCTTTTCAACATGGGCCGGACAACACCATATCTTAACTCGTTTAAGACATGATCTCTTCCCATTCCATATCTTATATGGAGTGGTAGGCACTGATTTGGATGGAACCCCATTCAATAGGTATGCATCTTCTCAAGTGCATAACTCCAAAAGGAAACAAGCAACTCAGCTTTACTCATCATAGAGCGCACCATATCTCATAGGGTGCGATACCTCTGCCCCGATGCACCATTGTGCTATGGTGTATACGAAGGAGTAAGCTAGGAGAGAATCTCATTCTCTTTTTAGAAAATACAGAAACTTCATGCCCAAGTATTCGCCTCCCCGATCTCATCGAAGGACTTAATACTTCTACCCGTCTGGTTCTTAACTTCAAGCTTATATTCCTTGAATTTCTCAAAAGTTTCAGACTCCTGTTTCAACAGGAACACATGTCCGAATCTTGAGAGACCGTCGATGAATGTAATGAAGTACAAAGAACCAACCCTGGCATTTATAGACATAGGACCGTATACATCACTATGTATCTGTCCCAAGAGTTCAATAACTCTTTCTCTGATTCCAGTAAACGGAGTATTGGTCATTTTACCTTTGAGACAAGACTGGCAAGTATCATAAGATGAAAATTCGAACAGATTTTAATATTTATCCTTATGTAACTTAGCTAGTTGTTGTTAGTGTATATGCCCTAGAGGCCATTACTGTATCATACTAGTTTGTATATTTTACTTAATGGAAGCTTGGGATATTCACCTTGTATAGACAATCTTACTCAATATAGTAGTATGCTACTTGGTTTGTTTCTGCTTTAATGTGTACATGTGTTTATTTTAGTTTATCACCTATACACATTAGTGGAGCCCTTAGGATCTTTGCTTGATTACCAGCATTGTGATGGCAGTCACACTAGTGGGGGCTGGGTAATCCACAAGCACATCCTTATGCAGGTCTCTAGTCGTAGGACTATCGAGACAGGGCATCGATACTCCGGAGTAGACTAGCGTATGCGCTTCTCATCCCAGTGTGGGAGACAGTCAGTCCCACAGCCGTCAGTACGTCGTACTTGAGATAGTATGCGGGTGCTCGTCAGGTTACGAGTACACTGGACAGGACTCGTCGGGAATTGTTGGTTGGTACTATACCTATCGTCAGTTACCAGTTGCCAGGTGACATGAGTACAGCTTAGTCCGCTGACTTGACACTGTCACTTCGCCTCGAGTGTGTTCCCACTGTACTTAGATTACTACCCTACCACGGCTCAAAGGAGTCGTGCAAACAGGTAGTAGTTGGGTGCAGTCCCGAAGCACTTGGAGGCAGTGACGGTTAGACAGGATTCGTCTCTCCAGGTATTAGGGGTTGACATCATGCTGTGTCTAGGAGAGCCATTTCACAAGTCGTCCCTGGCCAGGGCAAGCGAGATATACTGGTAGGTTTCCAGTGTTATCTCAGGGTGTTCTGGGCTACACTCCGACACGACTTGTACCGCTATTAGGGGACTGACATTTACAACCCCCTAGGCCCGCCATGCGATGTTATCAGATGAACAGACCGGACTGTACGGAGATTGTCACATCCAGGCTCAGTAGGAGTTCAGATGGGTTTCACCTCGTCAGTCTTCTTGTCGGCATCTACCTGGGGACCCTTACGCCCAGCTAATGCCGCTAGCGGTCTGTGGTTAAACCCACTGCCAGCGTAATGTCGAGTCTTTAGAGTCCCACACAGAAAGCTATTCGCCTTTAGGCAAAAGAGTAGAGGTCGCATGGTTTTGCGATAGGTCGCATGGTTTTACGACAGGGTTCGGTCACATCCGTGCACTTGTGCACGTTTAGTGTCCGGACAGTTAACACTAGCGGGCTTTGGTTTAAGTCAGATCCTAGTGTACGTTTTGGGATTGGTTTTATCTCGTTTGTATTCGTGTTCCTCGGAACGCGGATGCGGGTGTGTATGCACAGTTGACAGAGAGACAGAGGCAGAGGATTCTCATTGGGGTTGTTAACTGTTGACAGTTGACCATTGACTTTTGCTAAACCCTAATGAGAATAAGAAATATGATTAACAATAATATTAATTAAGTATTATAGTGACATGGTTGTTGAGGGGTTGACTTTGTTGACTTGTTGACTTTGTTGACCGGTTGACTAGGTTGGACTAGTTGACCATCATCATTACAATGTGTATCATTTCATGGCAAAGACTTTTGCTTGCTTATTTCTTCTTGCAAAATGAGTGCATGAAATGATATGGCCATTTTGACTTGAACCATCACATAATACTTGATTACTATTATTTGTTATGATGATTTTGGATTATGAGAGCTTGGATGGCAAAAGACTCACTCAATTCTCTTATTTGCTTTCTCTCTCTTGCTTGAGCTCTCCTTCTTGCTCTCTCTCTAGCTCAAGGCAACTCCCTCTCATGAGTTGAGAAACATTGCCTTAGAGATAAAAGAAAACCCATATCACTTCTCTACTCATCCTACTTCACAAGATTTAGCAAACCAAGTGTTCTAGTTTCTTCTAGTTTGAAGAGAAGCCAAAGGTAGAAGCTTTCAGGTGGATCCATCTTCGGAGCAAGGAGACGACGAGGTGAAGCCGATCCGTGCACCGCAAAGAGTTGAAGACGAAAGAGTTCAAGAAAGGTATAACCCCCTAACCGAGTAGGTAAATCTCATGTTAGGTTTGTTAGATAGTTGTTTAACAAAGATCCGTATTTTGAGTCCATGTTACCACCTCTTGAAAAATCGTTTTTCATCATTTCCGCAAGCCCGTAAGTACCGGGAGAGGTAACGTGGACTTACAGTGGTATCAGAGCCTGGTTAAACACTATCTAACATGTTAGCAAAGTAACTAGAAGTTCTATCGAAGAAAAAGTCGTGAAACACGCCGTAAAATCAAGTTTCTGCCGATTCTTTTTTCTGTTCAAAAATTAATAAATCTGACACTAAAAATCGGCTCAGGCTTTTTAAAACCCACACAAGAAATTTGGTCCATCGACTCGGTCAAAGCGCCGCGGAAACGCGGTGGGAGCATGCTCCCGCCGCGGTTCCGCGGCCGAGTTGACTCGGTCGTGGAACAAGTTTCCTGCAGTGTTTTTCTGGGGCTGTTTTGGGATTTTTGGGATATGTTTTTTCTGTCCAGATTTTACAGAAAGAAAAATTTGTTTTTGGGGTCTAAAAATCCGTATTTTGATCGAACTTCTAAAAGACTTAAGCTAACGGGTTATATCTGTGATGTGATATATGTATTAAACATCCGCTAATCGTTATACGTCGATTAGTGGGGGTTATACATATCTGTGATCTGTAATGTTGATGGTATGTGTATATGAATTCATTGGATTGTCACGGTTGAATAGCCGGGTGTTGTGAGATGAGAGTTTTCTTTTCTTTCAATTCTTGTAAATTTGTAATTGATATAATATTATTTATATGGCCGCACAACCGGGATGGGGTTGTAGCCGTCATTGTATAATTTCTTTTACTGCTTTTGCTCCTAGGATAGACCCGAGGTGGG
The DNA here is from genome assembly GCA_030015575.1 of Agapanthus africanus. Classification (NCBI taxonomy): domain Eukaryota; kingdom Viridiplantae; phylum Streptophyta; class Magnoliopsida; order Asparagales; family Amaryllidaceae; genus Agapanthus; species Agapanthus africanus. Next base: position 352,355,398 of record JASDDO010000012.1, on the reverse strand, counting down.
GTGCACAAACTACCGGGTATCTCGAAGTGCCGAGTGGCCTACTCACGGTGTTGAGGGAGGTTGCTTCGCTTCGGGTACATGGCGGGTAGTTTGCCGCACCCGTAGGGGTCTAGGGTGGGGTCTTGGCTATTCATCGCGACCGTGTAATCCGCTTTTCGTTACAGGCTCGTACGAATTGCGGATTCCTAGTATATCCAATGTGTTCATCTGTGATCTGGAATGGCTATCATTGCAATATATCTATATATGATATTATTTAGGCGTTGCTTATGTTTTGCATCCGCGCTAGTCCAGCCCCCGCTCTGTCGTTAGTTAAGTAACCTAACGGATAATGACGGGGCCCCGTGGCGAATGCGGATGGCATAAGCGTACGTCATATTTTGGTTGTTTTCTGCAATGGTAGGATTAAATGATGGGACGCATTAAAATTAATGCTAGAAAAATAAACCAAGTAAAAGTCGTTGGAACAATTTCAAAACTACTCGGTTTCTTTTCAAAAATAACTTTTAAACGCGGAGCTTAAGCCACTCCTTTTAAAAGCTATCTCGTTCCATCGATTATATCAAGTTCACTACGTTCGGTTTCGCCAAAACCATTCGTAGCCCTCCGTCGTTTCACATGAATGGTCAATAAGTATGCAAGCTATGTATGTTGGCCAAAGTCAAGGCATAGTGATTGGTAGCTATTGGGTATTCATGTGCAACATAGATAGATGTGTTGGTTTGGGACAGTCGTACTGCCATGTTGGCCAAAGTCAAGGGTAGGTACGGGTGGGTTCAAATTAACCTGGAGAATGACGGGTAGAACTTGACATGTGACTTATGATATTTTGGCCAAAGTCAAGGTCATAAGAGCATGGGGCAAAAATCCACATCGGGAGTTTCAAAAGAACTGAAACTTGCTAGCACTGCATACCATTTAGAGTGTGATAATTCTGGTAGGATTCCTTCAGTTTTGTCACGCGATGATATTTGGATCCCGATCCTACTGTGAGTATATGCTACTCCTCGGGAAATTTCTCACTTAACGATCAATGCTATAAACCAAGTAGGTGTCTAGAAAGGTGTTAGCGGGGCTACGCCCATAGGGAAAAGAGGTTATTTAATTAAGGAACTTCGCGAAAGCGTTGGAAAACCTCTCTTGAAGTACCGACACCAGCCTGGCCGAACGGTTAAGCAAGTATTGTACGGTGAGATTGATACTGACTAATTCTTCCTTTTTGGTTTGAGGAGGGATTCGAGAGACAGTGGGAGCCATCCCGTTTAGACAAATTAAAAACCACTCTAAACTTGCAAGAGCATCATGCTAAAGTGTTTCTTCTCTCTCTCCTAATTGCAGCGACCAAACATCATGACCGGACTTAAGTTACTACTAGATAAAAACATACTGACTGGGCCAAACTACAAAGATTAGCTCAGGAAAGTCAAAATGGCAATCACTTATGACAAGTTGGGGTATCTCCTTACTACCAAAGCTCCCCCTGTCCCAGGTCCCAAAACCAGCGTCGCGGATAGGGAAATCCGTAAGACCTGGGAAATCGATTGCGTGAAGGCCAAATGCCTCGTGCTTGCCTCTATGGACAATGAACATCAGAGGAGGCACGAGAATATGGACCTAGAATCCATATTTCTCCATACAAAAGAACTGTATTGAGAGCAATCTCGTATCGCAAGATACGAAGTGTCGAAAAAGCTGTTTTCGGAAAGGTTGGCCGTCGGATCATCGGTAGCGGAACACGTGCTTAAGATGATTGGCTTCATTGAGAAGCTCGCGGACCTTGGGACCACGTTAGAGAACGAGCTCTACACGGACTTGATTCTCCAGTCCCTTCCTTCCACTTACGCCCAGTTTATCCTGAACTTCAACTTGCAAGAAAAAGAAGTTGAACTTTCAGAAATCCTCAACATGCTGAGGAGTGCAGAGGGCACCATACAGAAAGGTAGGGAAACATCCACTTTGTTTGTAGTAGGATCTTCCTCTTCTAGGTCCAAGGCGAAAGCCAAGGGAAAGAAGAAGAAAGCCCCCGCTAAACCAAGGGGCGGTGTTAGTAAAGTGGATACGAAGGGAAAGGCAAAAGCAACAAAGATAGCGGGGAAGCTTGTGGGGAAGGAAGAGTGCTTCTATTGTCATAAGAGTGGACACTGGAAGAAAGATTGCAGGGCTTGGAAGGCAAGAACACAGGATCTGAAGCAAGTTGCGGCTTCAGCTTCAGGTGTTTATGTTATTGAAAACTGTCTATCAATAAACTCTACTTCCTGGGTATTGGATACCGGATCAGGATCTCATATCTGTAATTCTTTGCAGGCGTTGAGAAAGCGTAGGTTTTTGAAGGCAGGTGACATGACCCTCAAAGTTGCAAACGGAGCTAGCATGGATGCTAAGGCCGTGGGGGACTATCACCTGGGAATGTCAGATGGACATGTTTTGGTTTTACGTAATTGCTTTTTTGTACCCGATGCAACTTGTAATATCATTTCTGTATCTTTGATTTCTAAAGAAGGTTATAAATTTGCATTTGTAAGTAATGTTGTAAACATTCACTTTAATCAAGTTTTGATTGGGTCAGGTACATTAAGCAATGGTATATACGTACTAAACCAACCACAGATTTTCAATGTCCAGAATACACACAAAAGAAAGTCTCCGGAAACAAACCAGGCTTTCTTATGGCATTGTAGACTGGGTCATATCAAAGAGAGAAGGTTGACGAAGTTACATACAGAAGGATATTTGGATCCGTTCGAATATCAATCATATGCCACTTGTCAATTCTGTCTCAAAGGAAAGATGACAAAGACTCCGTTCACTGGACACGGAGTAAGAGCGAGCGAGCTCTTGGGACTCGTACACAGCGACGTGTGTGGTCCAATGTCTACACATGCGCGAAGGGTTATTCTTACTTCATTACTTTTACGGATGACTTTTCAAGGTACGGATATGTCTTCTTAATGAAACATAAATCCGAAGCCTTTGGAAAATTCCAGGATTATAAGAATGAAGTAGAAAAACAAACCGGCAAAAGTATCAAGACACTGAGATCTGATCGAGGTGGTGAATACTTGAGTGCCGAGTTCCTGGATTACTTAAAAGAGAATGGAATTCTCTCTCAGCTTACTCCTCCATACACTCCGCAACATAACGGTGTATCGGAGAGACAGAACCGAACCCTATTGGATATGGTACGGTCCATGATGAGTAACCCTGAGTTACCGCGATCATTCTGGGGATATGCACTAGAATTAGCTGCATACCTTTTGAACCGAGTTCCAACTAAGACTTTTCCTACCACACCATTTCAAATGTGGTGTGGGAAGAAACCCTATCTTAAGCACATTAAGACATGGGGATGTCCAGCTTTTGTTAAAAAGCAGCATGCGGACAAACTCGAGGCACGTTCAGTACAGTGCAAGTTTGTGGGATATCCAAAGTACTCCAAGGGATATTTCTTCTATTGCGAAGAGGAACAAAAGATTTTTTTTTCTCGTCATGCCCACTTCTTGGAAACTGAGTTTTTGAAAAATCAGATAAGTGGGAGCGCAATAGAACTGGAAGAAATTCCAGAACCACGAGCTATTACTGAAAGCTTAGTAGAACCAGAGGGTTCGAAAGATCATGACATTCCTGCGCCGCTCCGCAGGAGTAGTAGGCAGTCTCATCCGCCCGAGAGATACTACGGTTTTCTCATAGACGGGGATAGAGAGGATTGCATCATTGATAGTGATGAGCCGACTAGCTTCCAGCAGGCCATTCAGAGAGTTGACTCGGTAAAATGGCTGGATGCAATGCGGACCGAAATGGAGTCCATGTACACCAACAAAGTATGGACGTTGGACGTTGCTCCGGATGGGGTAAAACCCGTAGGATGCAAGTGGATCTTCAAAAGGAAGATTGGTGTAGATGGACAGGTTGAGACCTATAAAGCTAGACTAGTTGCAAAGGGTTTTCGTCAAAGACCTGGTTTGGACTATGACGAGACCTTTTCTCCAGTAGCTATGCTGAAATCCATTCGGATCCTTCTTTCCATTGCTGCCTTCCTCGATTATGAGATTTGGCAGATGGACGTAAAGACCGCTTTTCTGAATGGAAATTTAGAGGAGTGTGTCTATATGGACCAGCCAGAGGGTTTCATTCAGAGTGGGAGCAGCGGAAAGGTGTGCGAGCTGCTTAAGTCCATCTATGGAATAAAGCAGGAATCGCGGAGTTGGAACATCTGTTTTGATGAGACGGTCAAAGAATTTAGCTTTATCAAAAATCCAGATGAACCATGCATCTATAGTAGATTTGTAGCAAGAACGGTCGTATTTCTCGTATTGTACGTGGATGACATTCTTCTGATAGGAAATGGCATTCCTATGCTACAATCTGTCGAGGGATTCTTGTCACACAGGTTCTCCATGAAAGACTTGGGTGATGCCTCGTACATTCTGGGGATCCGGATCTTTCGTGACAGATCCAAGAGGATATTAGGACTTTCACAGTCCAGGTACATCGACACCATACTGAAAAGATTCAGTAATGAAGATTCCAAGCACGGTAATCTATCGGCTTGTCACGGGATCACCCTCTCCAAAGAAATGTCTCCCAAGTCTGATTTGGAAAGGGATCGCATGTCTATTATACCCTACGCTTCTGCGGTAGGCTCTATAATGTATGCGATGTTGTGTACCAGACCAGATGTAGCTTATGCACTGAGTGTGGTAAGCCGGTATCAGTCAAACCCTGGGGAGAAACACTAGATAGCGGTAAAGAACATTCTCAAGTACCTGAGAAGGACTAAGGAGATGTTCTTGGTATATGGCAGAAAAGACCTCCAGATCGAGGCCTTTACTGACTCCAGCTTCCAGAGTGACAAGGATGATTCCAAGTCCATGTCGGGTTATGTCTTTACCCTCAAAGGAGGGGCGGTGTGTTGGAAGAGTTCCAAACAGGAAACCTTTGCTGACACGACGATGGAAGCGGAATATATCGCTGCTGCAGATGCCGCAAAAGAAGCCGTCTGGATAAGGAAGTTCCTAACAGAACTTCAGGTGGTTCCGTCCATTGTTGATCCAATACCTCTGTATTGCGACAACAACGGGGCTATAGCTTTAGCGAAGGAACCCAGGTCCCATCAGAGATCCAGACACATCTTGAGGCAGTATCACCTGATCAGGGAGATCATGGGTCGCTAGGAGATCGAGGTTCGGAGAGTTTCTACGGAAGATAACACTGCTGATCCACTCACGAAGGCCTTAACCCAGACTCAGTTCGAGCGGCTGATCGAGATGATAGGTCTTCGATACGCCAGTACATGGCCTTAGTGCAAGTGGGAGATTGTTAGTGTATATGCCCTAGAGGCCATTACTGTATCATACTAGTTTGTATATTACTTAATGGAAGGTTGGGATATTCACCTTGTATAGACAATCTTGCTCAATATAGTCGTATGCTACTTGGTTTGTTTCTGCTTTAATGTGTACATGTGTTTATTTTAGTAGATCACCTATACACATTAGTGGAGCCGTTAGGATCTTTGCTTGATTACCAGCGTTGTGATGGCAGTCACACTAGTGGGGGCTGGGTAATCCACAAGTACATCCTTATGCAGGTCCCTAGTCGTAGGACTATCGAGATAGGGCATCGATACTCCGGAGTAGACTAGCGTATGCGCTTCTCATCCCAGTGTGGGAGAAGGTATGTCCCACAGCCGTCAGTACGTCGTACTTGATATAGTATGCGGGTGCTCGTTAGGTTACGAGTACACTGGACAAGACTCGTCGGGAACTGTTGGTTGGTACTATACCTATCGTCAGTTATCAGTTCCCAGGTGACATGAGTACAGCTTAGTCCGCTGACTTGACACTGTCACTTCGCCTCGAGTGTGATCCCACTGTACTTAGATTACTACCCTACCAAGGCTCAAAGGAGTCGTGCAAACAGGTAGTAGTTGGGTGCAGTCCCGAAGCACTTGGAGGCAGTGACGGTTAGACAGGATTCGTCTCTCCCGGTATTAGGGGTTGACATCGCGTTGTGTCTAGGAGAGCCATTACACAAGTCGTCCCTGGCCAGGGCAAGCGAGATATACTGGTAGGTTTCCAGTGTTATCTCAGGGTGTTCTGGGCTACACTCCGACACGACTTGTACCGCTATTAGGGGACTGACGTTTACCGCTCCCTAGGCCTGCCATGCGATGTTATCAGACGAACAGACCGGACTGTACGGAGATTGTCACATCCAGGCTCAGTAGGAGTTCAGATGGGTTTCACCTCGTCAGTCTTCTTGTCAGCATCTACGTAGGGACCGCTACGCACAGCTAGTGCCGCTTGCGGTCTGTGGTTAAACCCACTGCCAGCGTAATGTCGAGTCTTTAGAGTCCCACACAGAAAGCTATTCGCCTTTAGGCAAAAGAGTAGAGGTCGCGTGGTTTTGCGACAGGTCGCATGGTTTTGCGACAAGGTTCGGTCACATCCGTGCACTTGTGCACGTTTAGTGTCCGGACAGTTAACACTAGCGGGCTTTGGTTTAAGCCAGATCCTAGTGTATGTTTTGGGATTGGTTTTATCTCGTTTGTATTCGTGTTCCTCGGAACGCGGATGCGGGTGTGCATGCACAGTTGATAGAGAGACAGAGGCAGAGGATTCTCATTGGGGTTGTTGACAGTTGACCATTGACTTTTGCTAAACCCTAATGAGAATAAGAAATATGATTAACAATAATATTAATTAAGTATTATAGTGACATCGTTGTTGAGGGGTTGACTTTGTTGACTTGTTGCTTTGTTGACCGGTTGACTAGGTTGGACTAGTTGACCATCATCATTACAATGGGTATCATTTCATGGCAAAGACTTTTGCTTGCTTGTTTCTTCTTGCAAAATGAGTGCATGAAATGATATGGCCCTTGAACCATCACATAATACTTGATTACAATTATTTGTTATGATGATTTTGGATTATGAGAGCTTGGATGGCAAAAGACTCACTCAATTCTCTCATTTGCTATCTCTATCTTGCTTAAGCTCTCCCTCTTGCTCTTCCTCTTGCTCTCTCTCTAGCTCAAGGCAACTCCCTCTCATGAGTTGAGAAACATTGCCTTAGAGATAAAAGAAAACCCATATCACTTCTCTACTCATCCTAGTTCACAAGGTTTAGCAAACCAAGTGTTCTAGTTTCTTCTAGTTTGAAGAGAAGCCAAAGGTAGAAGCTTTCAGGTGGATCCATCTTCGGCGCAAGGAGACGACGAGGTGAAGCCGATCCGTACACCGCAAAGAGTTGAATACGAAGAGTTCAAGAAAGGTATAACCCCCTAACCGAGTAGGTAAATCTCATGTTAGGTTTGTTAGATAGTTGTTTAACCAAGATCCGTATTTTTAGTCCATGTTACCACCTCTTAAAAAATCGTTTTTCATCATTTCCGCAAGCTCGTAAGTACCGGGAGAGGTAACGTGGACTTACAGTTGTGTCACATTGATATGACCTAGTCTACAATGACACAAGAAGGATTCGTTCATTTTTAAACTACTCCTCTTGTGTGTGTTCTTTATACTTTGAACTGTAGTTTGATTTAGAACGTATATGCCATTACATAACGTGCCTGATCCAATCAACTCTTGATTCACGAAAATGTTCACAACATCATCCTGTAATACAAAATTATATGCTTCTTTAACTTAATAATGAAACCGATGCAATGTTGTATATCAAGTTCGGTATGTAATACATTCGTTCAGAATCAATGTATTTACCATTTGGTAATACAAAGTGATATCTGCAATCTGATTTGGCTGCAACAATTGCACTATTCTTTAACACTTATAAACATATCACCTTATCCCACTTCTCTACCTTTCTGTAGCCTATGTAACAGATTTTATATATAGGATCCTGATCCGGTATCTCATACCTAGGACGTAGAGGATACTGAGAAACAGTTCTTAGTAATTGAACACACCCGAAGAATATACATCAACATGCTCATTCCTCGTTTGGGTTGCGTGGAAATCCGGATATTCCCCTATTTCCTGCTCGGACTTATAACAATTATAAGATAGAGTGGAACCAACGTTCCCTAGCTCAGTATAATAAGTAGGTTCGGTCAATATATACATATTATTATCTTGATTAAGGCATGACATGGTCGCTACCAGGAGAGAGAGAGTGAAGAAAACACTCTACGTATGCTCTTGCAAGATCAAATTGGCTATTATTTTATCTAATCAGGATAGCTCCCACTGTTTTTATCAAATCTTCCTTCAAACCCTAAAAGGTAAGACTAGCCGGGATTAATTACACCCTACAAGTTAACCAATCTTTCGGCCAGGCCAGTGTCGGTACTTTGAGGGAGGTTCCCCGTGCTTTCGCACGGACCTAATTAAAATAAATCTCATTTTCCCAGGGGCGTAACCCCATTAACACGTTTCTAGACACCTACTTGATCGGCTAATTGTAATGTGAAAAACTCTCCCAGGAGTAACTCTTACTCGCAGTGGGTATCGGGATCTACTATCTCATAGAAGGTATGCAATCTCATTGCAAATTTCAACACTTGAAATTCCCAATAATATTTTGCCCTAGCGATCTATGACCTTGACAGAGGTCAACAAACCATAGTGCGCTAGTCAAGTTCAACCCGCCATTTCATGATTGAATTAAACCCACCCGCACGACCCTTGACAGAGGTCAACAAGGTAGTACGACAACCCTAATCCAATCGCATCACATGCTTTGCAGATAAGCACTAATCAGCTACCGCACACTGCGCCTTGACAGAGGTCAACAAACGCAGCATGAATACTAAACATCTTTATCTGAAATGACGGAGGGCTACGACAGGTTTTTAAGAAAACCCTTTGTGTAATGAACTTGATCTCGTTGTAGAATCGGGTGATTTTGAAAAGGAGTGTTTTTTAGGCTTTTACTAGTTTTGCTAAAGAGGTCACTCCCGATGAAGGTATCTCTGCTCTTTTCTCATCGAATGAGGTGCTGGATATTTCACAAATACCACTATGCAAAGCATGAACTAAAAAAACAATCAAAAATAAAACCGAGTGGGTTGTAGCATCTGCCAGTTTCGCTAAAGAGGTCACTCCCGGTGAAGGGATCTCGGTTCTTTCCTTATCGAATAAGGTGTTGGATATTCTACAAGGAATACCGCTATGCAAGGCAAGAACTAGAGCTACCAGTTTCTAGAACAAGATTCTGCAACATTATTAGGTTTCTTTTATTTCATTAATCTTATTAATGAAGTCCCATCAATTATGCTTCCTAAGCATCACAGAAGAAACGAAAGCAGCAATATTTAATATAAGCATTCATCTCAGAATATCAAGTGATCACATCACAGAATATCAGCAGCAGAAGAACACATATAAAATATTGGATATACTAGGAATTCCGTGTTTTAAATTAAACCATTATAAAACAAGGATTCCACGGTCGCGATGAATAGCGAAACCTACATCCCTAGACCCCTACGAGAGCGGCAAGCAACCCTACCAATTTTAGAGTTAGGAGACCCGGTCTCGACTCCTCGAGATGGTCTCCCACTGGACTATAGAACCTGGTTACTTATGCTCCCCGTCTTGGGTCTATTCTAATGCGGAAAAGTAAATAATATACATCAATGGTGACATCATCCTCAACCCGGAATTGCCCCAATAAAAGAATATTACATACAACTTTTTACATGAATGAAAATGAAAAACTCTCATTTCACATAAAACCCCCCGGCTATTCAAAACACGACGATCCAATATAACATATCACAACAACACATAACATCACATGTCATCAACGTAAGTAAATATGTGTATCCCAATTGTCGTTGACATATAGCAACGAAACCGGCGATACACCACATATTACACTTATGGTCGCAGAAAAGAAAGTGAAAAACTACAACAATTTGAATTTGCAACCACCTTAGACATCATAAACCCAATGTATCACATACTTTGGATTTCATGCCTAACAAAAGAATTCCATAAACATCATAAACCCGGAATATCTCATATTCTGAATTTCATGCCTAACAATTATAAACCCCGCATTTTAGTCTCGTTATTGAATACACTTTCCAATAACAACTCGGGCAATTCAACAAGATTCCCGAGATCCTGATCGAATGATCGTCGGAAACTTTAGTAGACGGTCGCACCCCCGATGCTATCGACGAAGTGCACTTAGACGGAATACCGTGGCCGCGAGCACCCGAACGGATGCTTTTGGCAACGCGGTTCTCCTACAGTCACTTGGTCGGAGCTATGGGGCATGGATATCTAGTAAGGTTACCCGGCGAGTATCCGCATACACTACGTAATTGCGACAGGCCTTTGATCCACATCAAAATTCCATGGCAACCGATCAAATGAGACTAACTTCCTAGATTTATAAAATTCAAACTAGTTTTCACAAAACTAATTATTGTGGATTCTAAATATTGTATCACAATCACAGATAGCTAGACGATGTTAAACTTTTCGATCGAATCAACAAACACACAAAGTTTCCCAAAGAGCTCAACACTTGAGCGGAGTTTAAAAAATACCCAAAACATGCCACAACACATATGGACCAACCGTAGAAGGGTCAACCCTTGCCTCACCTATGGCGCCGCGGAACTACCGCAAACCCTAAGGTTTGGGGGCGGTTCCAACCGTCACAGAATCGAGTTAGGGTTTCGTTCTTCTAGAGGGTCCATAGAAAACACCTGCATGATTTTCTGAAGATTTTAAACTTGGAAAGATCCAACTCTTGGAAGATTTCCAGCGAGGGAAATATTGGGTTGTTGATATCCGTTCGAACTTTTTAACATTGTGTAAATAAACCGAAATGATGTTAGTATTACGACTACGAAACACTCCGAATTGCCTTTACCAAAATATGACATCACATGCAATATCAGTAAAAACAAGCAACACCTGAAACACCAAAACCCAGAGCCTGGAACATCCCCCCAAAACGAACCCAAAAAGCTAATACAGAACCAGCCAGGCCGGTCAAAACCATGATGTTGCCGGGTCAAATCCGGCGAAAAAGGTTCGTATTTGTATGGTGTTCATGTTACATCTCATATAACATTCTGCAGTTGCTTAAAAAAATTTTAGAGGCTTTGAAAAATTCGACAGAAACTAGGTTTTTTGTTTCGATGTTTCGGAGTTGTATCGGTTTCGTAATTCTACAAACATCATCTAATTCTCTAGCATGGCTCTGATACCACTGCAGGGTTCCCTAGGGTCGCCGCTGGGTTTCAGGAGGCATCGACCATGCCGTTTTTAAAAAATTGGCGCGCTAAAGAACCCTATCCTAGAATCTTAACTAGAGAATTAGACGAAACAAGAATGTAAACATATTTACATCTAAGTGAACAAGGAATACAACCTTTGTAGACTGGTCCTTCACTTCATAAGAACCATGTAGTAGTCCCTTCGCTCCAAGTAGTGATCTCCCAGACTCTAGTAAGGTTCCACAAGGTGAAATGAACAAACTTGCTTCGAGTCTTCGAAGCCGAAGATGATCTATGTCGAGGAGACACTAATCCAAGCTACCACTTGACTAAGTGATGAACTAGTGAAGAAACAACCCGATCTAAATGGCTAGTCTAGAAGAGGTTGATGAAGTAGGAATTTTGCTCACTTTAGAAATTATTTTCTCACTCATTTTTTTCACCTCCTAAAAAGCTAGAGAGCTTGAGGAAGGAGATGAAGATAGCAACCATGGAATGAAGCAAGTGAAGAATGAATCTAGTGGTGAGAATAGCAACCAAGGGTGAGATAATATCATATACTAACTCTTGTAGAGACTAAACCATGGCTAAACAATAATAGTTAGGGTAATAAATATTTTCAAGTAAAACAAAATTAGTGGACTTGGTCAATGGTTCCACAAGCTTCTACAAGCTTCAACCATGTGACTAATTTCCAGCTAATTTGATTTAGTTTAAATAAACAAAACCTTACATTATTATAAGCATGGTGTGAGTCTCATACACCCATGTAGCATATGGCATCAAGTATGACACGATAATATATATCACATATATATTAAGTGTACACTAGTGAGAAAAAAATGTTTAAATGAGTTAATATTAGTTAATGTAAATTAATATATCAAATATATAATTATACATTAAATTATTAAATCAACACTTGATTTAATAATCCGGCTATATCACATACAACCGACTAATATCAAATGTATCAACTTATCGAATCGACACTTGATCCGATAACCCGGCTATATCACATATAACCGACCGATATCACATATCGCGAGGAATAGAATACGATATCACATACACATATTAATCTCGGTCATGCACATATCACATATGTGCTCCTACTTCATTTCGCTTGAGCCAGGAAACCTCTATGTAGGACACTAAAGACTCGTCAATACGCCGGCAGTAGGTGGTGATCATATCAGTCACCTACAAGCCGAAAGAGGTCTGCTAAACGTAACGGCCACCCGGGTATTGAGCGATCAGAATATCAACAAGCAAGCCTGCTCATACTCCTGGGAATCCAATTAGTAACACTACTGTACAGTCCAGTCTCTTCGTCTGATATGTCGCATATCACAGCCTGGGGGTGGTATAACGTCAGACCCCAATAGCCTGATAAGTCATGCCGATGTGAAGCCCATAACGGTTCGAGAAAGTACTGATAACATTTACTAGTAAATCTCAGCAACCCTGTCCAGGGATTTCCTGTTATGGCTGATAGTTATTTATATGCCCTAGAGGCCATTGTTGTACATATGATGTATATTATAGTGGATGCTTGGATATATATAGAGAGAACTTTCTTTCTCGACATGATAGTATGCTATTTGGTTTCACTTTATCTTAACATGTTGACTTGTATTGGTTTACTGTCTTGCTCTCACATGTTGATAAAGCCCTTAGGATATGTACTCGACTACTGGGACTATGATGAGATCATACTAGTAGGGCCAGGATAGTCGACGAGTACATCCTATAATTGTTCCTAGTCAAGGGTGTATCGAGACAGGGCATCGATACACCAGAGTAGACTAGCGTATACGCATCTTGGCCCATATGATGGGCGATGGATGATCCCATATCCATCGGTGTTTGACATCAAAGATGGTGTACAGGTGCTCAGTGGAGACTGGGTACACTGAACGGACTCGCCGAGAACTCCTAGATGGTATTATACCTATAGTCATATAGCAGTTCTCCGGTGACACTGGTACAGGTTAGTCTCTAGACCCGAGATCGTCATAGAGTCTTGTATGATTCCCACTGTGCTTTGATTTTCACCTTACCACATCCAAGAGGGCATGCAAAATGGTGGCTTTTAGGTACAGTCCCGAATCACATGGAGGCAATGAGCGATAGGAGAGGTTTCGTCTCTCCCGGTATAGGGAGTTGATGTTGTGCTGTGTTCGATTGGCTATAACTGGAAGTCCCTGGCCAGGGATGATATGGAGTGCTACTGGTAAGAGTTATCAGTAGTTTCTCGACCTGTTGTGAGCCTCACATTGACATGACTTATCGGTTACTGGGGTCTGACGTTTACCACCCGTAGACTGGATATGCGACATATCAGACGAAAAGATCGGACTGTACGGTAGTGTTACTGACTGGATTCACAGAAGAATGTACAGGATTGCTTGTTGATCTTCTGATCGCTCAATACCTGGATGGCTGTTACGTTTAGCTGACCTCTTGCAGCTTGTGGGGTTTGATATGACCATCACCTACTGCCGGCGTATTGACGATTCTTTAGAGTCCTACACAGAGGTTTCCTGGCTCAGGCAAAACGGAGTAGGAGCATATATGTGATATGTTCGGGACCGAGAATAATACGATTTGAGATACCGTATTCTATTCTCGCGATATGTGATATCGATCGGGTATATGTGATATAGCCGGGTCATCGAATCAAGTGTTGATTCGATGAATTGGTATATGTTATATTACTCGGTTATATGTAATATAGTCGGGTTATCGGATCAAGTGTTGATTCGATAATTTAATGTATAAATATATATGTGATATATTACGCTACATTAACTAATATAAGCTCGCTTTATATGATTCATTTCATCACGGGATAATACATTGATATATATACGATATATGTTAATTGTATTATTTTCTTTTGTTACAAAATATATTGTATATGTGATATATAATATTGTAACATGTTAGGGTTACAAATTTAACAAAGGTTTAGGGTTTGGATTAGGGTTAGCTTTTGCATGAAGCTTCCATGAAGCTTCATGAAGCTTTGACTTTGTCTTTATCTTGATATTTTGTGAAGATATTTTGTTAACCCAATCCAAACCATTAACTCTAGTTTATTATCTACAAGGGTTAACTCCTTCATACTTAACCCATGGTAGGATTTGTAACCACTACAATAATTTAATTATTCATCATAAAAGGTTTAGCTCATTATTCTTCTTCTTCTTCCTTTGTGAAAAAGCTTCACTTGGTTTTTGATTTGTGATGAATAAGTGTGAGAAATAGAAAACAAAAGAGAGCAAAATTCCTACTTCATCATCCTCATCTATTCTAGCCACTTAGATTAGGGTGTTCACTTCTCTAATAAGTTGTTTGGTGAAGTGTAAGCTTGGGTTTGAGATTCTTCAAGATAGACCATCTTAGATCATGAAGACTACAAGCAAGGTGTCTCATTTACTTCATGGAGCCACTCGAGAGTCGGAGTTCATGTTGATCACAACGAAGGGACCTCAACATTGAGCTTATGAAGCGAAGGAACGGACTATAAAGGTTGTAATCCCTATCTCTTTACTTCTTTGTATGTGATACAATTTTTGTTACCCTAGAAATTCCAGCAAGATTCATGGTTAGTTAGCTTTGCACCTCTCTAAATTTTAAAATGGCATGAGTGATTCTACAAAACCCTAGACTAGGTGCAAGAGTAACCCAACAGTGGTATCAGAGCCAAACTAGAATTCTTGATACGGTGTTATAACAATTACGAAAATGAAATCCACTTAGAAATACAGTATTTAGAAACCCTATTCTTGCTCTCTGGAAATTTTGTAAAAAGTCCCCTAAAATTTTTTCAAACGACTACAGAATGTTATTTGGACCAATATAAGAACATGGCTGAAACACGGGGAGTGGGGATCGGATTTTGGCCGAGCCCCTAGCTTGAAATTTTGGCCAGGCCGGCCCCCCTGCCTCCTCTTCCCTCCATGCTTCATCTGTGCTCTTTTGGCTTCATTTTGGGTTTCCTAGTATTGTTTATTTAGCACAATTTTCATGTGATGATCTGTTTGACTTAGGGCTAATTCGTAGTGCTTCGTAGTCATATAATTTAACACTGTACCGGTAACCTTGACTATTTTTAGCAGTTCGATCGAACATCGCACACCACATTTTGTACCCCGCTGAAATTTCCAAGTGTTGTAATTTTCCGAAGTTGATTGTACTCGTAAAATCGTGCAAGTACCCCTATGGACCCCCTAGAAGACATAATAACCTTAACTCGATTCTGTGCCCATGGAACCGCGTTCGAACCTTCGGGTTTGTCGTAGTCCTGTGGTGTCATAAGTGAGGCGTTGGTTAACTCCTTCTACGGCTGGTCCATGGACACTGTGGCACGGTTTTTGAGTGTTTTAACTTTGCTCAAGTGTTAAGCTCACGGGGGTAATTTATGAGTGTATGTTGATTTGATCGAAACGTTAAAGATCGTCATGATATTCTGTGATTGTGATACAATATGTGGAATTCATATAGTTAGGCATGAAATCTGTAATATGTGATATTTCGGGTTTACGATGTCTAAGGTAATGGATTCCAAATGTTGTAGTTTTACACTTTCTTTTTTGTGACCGTAAGCATAGTATGCGGGGTATTGCCGGCTTCGTTGCTATACATCAACGACAATCGGGATATGCATACTTGCTTACGTTGATGATACGAGATATTATGTGTTGTTGTGATATGTTATATTGGATCGTCGTGTTCTGAATAGCCGAGGGTTTTTTGTGAGATGAGGGTTTTTATTTTCATCATGTAAAATTCATTGTATGTAATATTCTTTTATTGGGGCACTTCCGGGTTGAGGATGATGTCACCATTGTATATTATTTACTTTTCCGCATTAGGTAGACCCAAGGAGGGGAACACAAGTAACCGGGTTCTAGGGTCCAGTGGGAGGCCATCTCGAGGAGTCGAGACCGGGTCTCCTAACCCTAGAATTGGCAGTGTTACTTGCCGCTCTCGTAGGGGTCTAGGGATGTGAGTTTGGCTATTCATCGCGACCGTGGAATCCGTGTTTTATACAGTCTCGATATAAAATACGGACCTCCTAGTATATCCAATATTTCATATGTTTTTTCTGCTGCTGATATACTGTGATGTGATCATATTATATGCCTGAGACGAATGCTTTATTATTGTATATATGATATATAATAAACGTTGCTTATGTTTTACACCCGCACTAGTCCCGTCACGGTATGCCGTTAGTTAAGTAACCTAACGGTGCATAATGGAACATTGTGGCGAATGCGGATGGCATAAGCGTACGTTGTATTTTCGTTTCTTCTGTGATGCTTAGGAAGCATAAATGATGGGATTTATTAATGAGATTAATAAAAGAAAAGAAACCTAAAAGATGTTGTAGAATCAAATTTTCAAAAAGGGTAGCTACAGTTTTTTCTTTGCATAGTGGAATATGTGATATACCCTGCACCTTATTCGATGAGGAAAGAGCCGAGATCCCTTCACCGGGAGTGACCTCTTTAGCAAAACTGGCAGATGCTACAAACTCACGGTTTAGTTTTTGATTGCTTCTATAGTTCTTGCTTTGCACCGCGGTATTTGTGAAATATCCTGCACCTTATTCGATAAGGAAAGAGCCGAGATCCCTTCACCGGGAGTGACCTCTTTAGCGAAACTAGAAAAGCCTCAAAAACACTCATTTTCAAAATCACCTGTTTCTACAACGATATCAAGTTCATTACGCTCATGGTTTTTCTGAAAAAACCCGCGTAGCCCTCCGACATTTCAGATAGATATTACTTAGTATTCGTACTACGTTTGTTGGCCTGCGTCAAGGCGTAGTGTGCGGTAGCTAACTAGTAATTATCTGTAACATGAGATGTGATTGGATTATGGTATTCGTACGACCTTGTTGGCCTGCGTCAAGGGTCGTACGGGTGGGTTTAATTCAATCAAGAAATATACGGGTTGCACTTGACTAGCGGACTATGGTTTGTTGGCCTGCGTCAAGGTCATGGGACGCTACGGGTAAAAGCATTATCGGGAATTTCAAGTGTTGAAATTTGCAATGAGATTGCATACCTTCTATGAGATAGATGGATCCCGATACCCACTGCGAGTAAGAGTTACTCCTGGGAGAGTTTTACACAGGACAATTAGCCGATCAAGTAGGTGACTAGAAAAGTGTTTACGGGGTTATGCCTCTGGGAAAACGAGGTTTATTTTAATTAGGTCCGTGTGAAAGCACGGGGAACCTCCCTCAAAGTACCAACACTGGCCTGGCTGAATGATTGGGGAACTTGTAAGGTGTAATTAATCCCGGCTAATCTTACCTTTTAGGGTTTTAAATAAGATTTGATAAAAAGCATTGGGAGCCATCCTGATTAGATAAGATAATAACCAATCTAATCTTGCAAGAGCATACGCTAAAGTGTTTTCTTCTCTCTCTCTCTCTCCAGGTAGCGACCATATCAGGCCTTAATCAAGATAATAATATGGATGTATTGATTGAACCCGCTTATTATACTGAGCAGGGGAACGTTGGTCCCTCTCCTACTTATAATTGTTATAAGTCCGAGCAGGGAATAGTAGAATATCTGGATTCTCATGCCACCCAAGCGAATAATAAGCATGTTGATGCATCTTATTCAGGTGTGTTAGTTATCGAGAACTGTTTCTCGGTTCACTCTACGTCCTGGGTATTAGATACCGGATCGGGATCCCATATATGTAATATGTTACATGGGCTACGAAAAGGTAGGGAATTAGGAGAGGGTGATCATTCCGTAAGAGTAGGGAATGGTGCAAATGTTGCAGCCAAAGCAGTTGGCGAATATCACCATGTGTTACCAAATGGTAATACATTGGTTCTGAACGAATGCTATTACATTCCGACCCTGATATGCAATCTTATATCAGTTTCTTTATTGAGTAAAGAAGGATATAATTTTGTAGTATAGGATAATGTTATGAACATCTTCCTGAATCAAAAGTTGATTGGATCAGGATCGTTAAATAATGGCATATACGTTCTCAACCAAACTACAATACTTAATATACAAAACACACACAAGAGGAAGAGTTCAGAAATGAACGAATCCTTCTTGTGGCATTGTAGACTAGGTCATACCAACGCGACATGGCTAGCTAAGTTACATAATGATGGATATTTGAATCCATTCAAATTTTCATCTTATGACACTTGCCAGTCATGTCTCAAAGGCAAGATGACCAAAACTCCGTTTAGTGGACACGGAGAAAGAGTTACTGAGCTCTTAGGGCTGATACATAGTGATGTATGTGGTCCCATGTCTACACATGCCAGGAACGGTTCCTCGTACTTCATTACATTCACTGACGATCTCTCAAGATACGGACATGTGTTCCTGTTGAAACACAAGTCTGAAGCTTTTGAGAAATTCAGAGAATATAAGCACGAAGTAGAGAACCAAACGGGCAAAAGTATTAAGATCTTTCGATCAAATCGAGGAGGAGAATACTTGAGCAATGAGTTCCTGGATTTTCTAAAAGAGAATGGGATTCTCTCTCAGCTTACTCCTCATTATACACCATAGCACAACGGTGTATCGGAGCGGAGGAATCGCACCCTATTAGATAAGGTGCGCTATATGATGAGTACTGCTGAGTTGCCTATTTCCTTTTGGGGGTATGCACCGGAAACACCTGCGGACCTATTGAATATGGTTCCCACCAAATCTGTGCCATCCACTCCATATGAGATATGGAAGGGAAAGAGGCCATATCTTAATTACGTTAAGATATGGGGTTGTTCGGCATATGTGAAAACACAGAATCCGGACAAACTCGGGGCAAGGTCTTTTCTGTGTAAGTTTATTGGATATCCTAAACATTCGCGTGGGTATATCTTCTACCACACCGAGGAACAAAGGGTGTTTGTATCTCGGCATGCCACCTTTTTAGAAAAGGAATTTCTTGAAAAAGAAATTAGTGGTAATGAGGTAGAACTGGAAGAAGTTCCAGCTACACAAACTGCAACAGAAGAATTGGTAGAACCAGAGAATTTCAGTAGTTCCCGACGAACCCCAGCCTCTCCGCCGATCTAGCAGGGTTCCTCATCCACCTGAGAGATACTACGGTTTTCTCATTGACGGTGGGAGTGAGGATTGCGTCATGGAAGATGATGACCCAACTATCTTCGAGTAGGCCATCACGAGTGGGGACTCTGTAAAGTGGCTGGATGCAATGCAATCTGAGATGGAATCCATGTACACCAACAATGTATGGACTTTGGAAGTTGCTCCTGAAGGGGTAAAACCTATTGGGAGCAAATGGATCTTTAAGAAGAAACTTGGTGTAGATGGAAAAGTTGAGACTTACAAAGCTAGAATTGTTGCAAAGGGTTTTCGTCAACAACCAGGTGTGGATTATGACGAAACCTTTTCTCCAGTGGCTATGCTTAACTCCATCCGGATCTTACATTCCATTGCTGCATACCATGACTACGAAATCTGGCAAATGGATGTTAAGACCGCCTTTCTAAATGGTGATTTAGAAGAGTGCGTGTACATGACTCAGCCAGAGGGCTTCGTAGATAGTGGGAGCAGCGGAAAGGTGTGCAAACTGCTTAAATCCATTTACGGGTTGAAGGAGGCATCGCGGAGTTGGAACATCTGCTTTGATGTTGTAGTCAAAGAGTCTGACTTCATCAAGAACGTAGATGAACTTTGTATTTACAAGAAGATTGCAGAGAGTAAGGTTGTCTTCCTTGTATTGTACGTGGATGACATACTCTTGATAGGAAATGATGTTCCTATGCTGCACTCGGTCAAGCTCTTCTTAGCATAGAGATTCTCAATGAAAGATCTAGGTGATGCCTCCTGCATTTTGGGAATTAAGATCTATAGAGATAGATCTAAACGGATACTGGGATTGTCCTAATCCAGGTACATTGACACCATACTAAAGAGGTTTAGTATGGAAGAATCCAAGCGTGGTAACCAACCCACGATCTCTGGACTCACTCTCTCCAAAGAGATGTCTCCCATGACTGATTTGGAGAGAGCTCGCATGCAAGGGATACCCTATGCTTCGGCAGTAGGCTCTATCATGTACGCAATGCTATGTACCAGACCCGATGTAGCATACTCACTAAGTGTGGTAAGTAGGTATCCAGCAGATCCCGGAGAGAGTCACTGGACAGCTGTGAAGAACATTCTCAAGTACTTGAGAAGGACTAAGGAGATGTTCTTGGTGTATGGTAACGGAGAACTCCAAGTGGAGTCCTTTACCGATTCGAGCTTCCAAAGTGATAAGGACGACTCTAAGTCGCACTCAGGATTTGTCTTTACCCTGAATGGTGGGGCGGTTTGTTGGAAGAGTTCCAAGCAAGAAACCGTGGCAAACTCGACGATGGAGGCTGAATACATCGCTGCCAACGATGCTGCCAAAGAGGCTGTCTGGATGAAGAAGTTCATCACTGAACTTGGTGTGGTTCCGTCCATTGAGCACCCAATACCTTTGTATTGTGATAACAATGGAGCTGTGGCTTTGGCCAAGGAACCCAGGTCCCATCAGAAGTCCTGACATATTCTGAGGCGGTATCACCTGATCCGGGAGATAGTGGATCGCCGCGAGATCGAGTTCAGGAGAGTTGATATGAAGGAAAACACTGCGGATCCACTCACGAAGGCCATTTCCCAGATACAATTTGAGAGACTCTTCGAGATGTTGGGTTTGAGATACTACAATAGCTGGCCTTAGTGCAAGTGGGAGATTGTTAGTTATATATATGCCTTAGAGGCCATTGTTGTACATATGATGTATATTATAGTGGATGCTTGGATATATATAGAGAGGACTTTCTTGCTCGACATGATAGTATGTTATTTGGTTTCACTTTATCTTAACAATTTGACTTGTATTGGTTTACTGTCTTGTTCTCACATGTTGATAAAGCCCTTAGGATATGTACTCAAGTACTGGGACTATGATGAGATCATACTAGTGGGGCCAGGGTAGTCGAAGAGTACATCCTATAACTATTCCTAGTCGAGGGTGTATCGAGACAGGGCATCGATACACCAGAGTAGACTAGTGTATACGCATCTTGACCCATATGATGGGCGATGGATGATCCCATATCCATCGGAGTTTGACATCAAAGATGGTGTACGGGTGCTCAGTGAAGACTGGGTACAATGAACGGACTCGCCGAGAACTCCTAGATGGTATTATACCTATCATTAGATAGCAAATCTCCGGTGACACTGGTACAGGTTAGTCTGTCGACCCGAGATCGTCATAGAGTCTTGTGTGATTCCCACTGTGCTTTGATTTCCACCTTACCACGTCCAAGTGGGCATGAAAAACGGTGGCTTTTGGGTACAGTCCCGAATCACATGGAGGCAATGAGCGATAGGAGGGGTTTCGTCTCACCCGGTATAGGGAGTTGATGTTGTGCTGTGTTCGATTGGCTATAACTGGAAGTCCCTGGCCAGGGCTGACATGGATTGCTGCTGGTAAGAGTTATCAGTAGTTTCTCGACCTGTTATTAGCCTCACATCGACACGACTTATCGGTTACTGGGGTCTGACGTTTACCACCCCTAGACTGGATATGTGACATATCATACGAAGAGACCGGACTGTACGGTAGTGTTACTGACTGGATTCACAGGAGAATATACATGCTTGCTTGTTTATCTTCTGATCGCTCAATACCTGGGTGGCTGTTACGTTTAGCTGACCGCTTGCAGCTTGTGGGTGTTTGATATGATCATCACCTACTGCCGGCGTATTGACGATTTTTTAGAGTCCTACACAGAGGTTTCCTGGCTCAGGCAAAACGGAGTAGGACCACATATGTGATATGTGCGGGACCGAGAATAATACGATATGAGATACCGTATTCTATTCTCGCGATATGTGATTTCGGCCGGGTATATGTGATATAGCCGGGTCATCGGATCAAGTATTGATTTGATGAATTGGTACATGTTATATTAGTCGGTTATATGTAATATAGCCGGGTTATCGGATCAAGTGTTTTTTCGATAATTTAATGTATAAATATATATGTGATATATTGCGTTACGTTAACTAATATAAGCTTTCTTTATATCATTCATTTTCTCACGGGATAATACATTGATATATATGCAATATATGTTAATTGTATTATTTTCTTTTGTTACAAAATATATTGTATATGTGATATATAATATTGTAACATGTTAGGGTTACAAATTTAACAAAGGTTTAAGGTTTAAACTTGGTTAGGGTTTGGATTAGGGTTGGCTTTTGCATGAAGCTTCCATGAAGCTTGATGAAGCTTTGACTTTGTCTTTATCTTGATATTTTGTGATGATATTTTGTTAACCCAATCCAAACCATTAACTTTAGTTTATTCTCTACAAGGGTTAACTTCTTCATACTTAACCCATGGTTGGATTTGTAACCACTATAATAATTTCATTATTCATCACAAAAGGTTTAGCTCATTATTATTCTTCTTCTTCTTTTGTGAAAAAGCTTCACTTGGTTTTTGATTTGTGATGAATAAGTGTGAGAAATAGAAAACAAAAAAGAGAAAAATTCCTACTTCATCATCCTTATCTATTCTAGCCACTTAGATTAGGGTGTTCACTTCTCTAATAAGTTGTTTAGTGAAGTGTATACTTGGGTTTGAGATTCTTTATGGTAGATCATCTTAGATCATGAAGACTACAAGCAAGGTGTCTCATTTACTTTATGGAGCCACTCGAGAGTCGGAGTTCATGTTGATCACAGTGAAGGGACCTCAACACGGAGCTTATGAAGCGAAGGAATGGACTACAAAGGTTGTAATCCCTATCTCTTTACTTCTTTGTATGTGATACAATTTTTGTTACCCTAGAAATTCTAGCAAGATTCATGGTTAGTTAGCTTTGCACCTCTCTAAATTTTAAAATGGCATGAGTGATGCTACCAAACCCTAGACTAGGTGCAAGGGTAACCCAACAATGGCCAATCAAGCATAGCGCAATATCAACCCCCAATACCGAGAAAGACGAATCCCCTCCTATCGCTCATTGCCTCCATGTGACTCGGGACTGTACCCAAAAACCACCATTTTGCACGATCTCTTGAACGTGGTATGGTGGAAATCAAAGCACGGTGGGAATCATATAAGACTCTATGACGATCTCGGGTCGACAGACTAACATGTACCATTGTCACCAGAGAACTGCTATCTGACGATAGGTATAATACCATCTAGGAGTTCTCGGCGAGTCCGTCCAGTGTACCCAGTCTCCACTGACCACCCGTATACCATCTCTGATGTCAAACACCAATGGATATGCAATCATCTATTGCTCATCATATTGATCGAGAAGCATATACGCTAGTCTACTCTGGAATATCAATGCCCCGTCTCGATACTCCCACGACTAGGATCATTTGATGGACGTACTTACCGACTACCTCTGCCCTACTAGTATGATCTGCATCATAATCCTGGTAGTCAAGTACTCATCCTAAGGGCTTTATCAACATGTAATAGAGAGACAATAAGCGTACATGTTAAGATAAAGAGCAACCAGATATCATACTATCATGTCGAGCAAGAAAGTCCTCCCTATATATGTCCAAGCATCTACTATAATATACATCACATGTATAATAATGGCCTCTACGTCATACATACAACTAACAAAAGTTTACCCATAAAAGACCTGTGTGATGCCTCCTACATTCTGAAGATTAAGATTTACAGAGATAGATCCAAGAGATTGTTGAGACTTTCACAGTCCAGGTACATATAGTCCGTACTAAAGTGATTTATTATGGAAGATTCTAAGCGTGGTGATATACCCGCATTACACGAAATCACCCTCTCCAAAGAGATGTCTTCTAAAACTGATGAGGAGAGGGTTCACATGAGCATTATACCCTACGCTTTGGCGGTACGATCTATAATGTATGTGATGATATATACCAGACCAGATGTAGCTTACGCACTTAGCATGGAGAGCCGGTAACAGTCGAACCCAGGAGAGAACAACTGGATAGCAATGAAGAACATTCTTAAGTACCTGAGAAGGACTAGGGAACTGTTCTTAGTGTATGGTAGAGGGAACCTCCAGGTGGAGTCCTTTACCGACTCGAGCTTCTAGAGTGACAAGGATGACAGCAAGTTTGTCTCGGGTTTTGTGTTTACCCTCAACGGAGAAGCGGTCTGTTGGAAGAGCTCCAAACAGGACATCGTCGCAGACTCGACGATGGAGGCTGAATACATTGCTGCAAACGATGTCGCAAAAGAAGCTGTCTGGATAAAGAAGTTCATTACTGAACTTGAGGTGGTTCCGTCCATTGTTGATCCAATACCTTTGTATTGCGATAAAAATGGGGCTATGGCTTTAACGAAGGAACCACGGTCCCATCAGAAATCCAGACACATCTTGAGGCGGTATCACCTGATCAGGGAGATCGTTGATCGTCGGGAGATCGATGTGCGGAGAGTAGACAAAAAAGAAAACACGACGGATCCATTCACCAATGACCTCCCTCAAGTACAGTTCGAGAGACTATTTGAGATGTTGGGTATGCGATACGCCAACAACTGGCCCTAGAGCAGACGTTGGGTACTCGATACGTCAATATATGGCCTTAGTGAAAGTGGGAGATTGTTGGATATGTATGCCCTAGAGGCTATTATTGTATATGTATATAAGTGGATGCTTGGACATTTGTATGCACAGGACAATCTTGCTCGATATGATAGTATGCTATTTGGTTTGTCTTTATCTTAACATGTGCATATGTTTTACTTATTATTATGTATCATTTATACATGTTGATAAAGCCCGTAGGATCATTGCTTGACTACCAGCGTTGTGATGGAAATCATACTTGTGGGAACTGGGTGGTTGATAAGCACATCTTTAAATGTCCCTAGTCATGGGAGTATTGATTGGAAGAGATTTTATGCGCTTTCGCTTTCAAAAGATGAATCAAAGAATTTACCGCAATCAAGAACGGCGTCGCTTGGTAGATAGCCGGTGAGTACGGGTCGGTCCACAGGGATTTTGTGTATTTTCTATTTGTTCTAACGAGTTAATTCCAATTGTGGTGGATTGGATTTTCACTAAAAACTAAGGTTGATTTAGATTAGGATTAAAACCTTGCTAGGTTAGGTTTAGGTTAAGTTTGGAAATTTAATATTTCTCACCGCTTTCAATGCCTTACTTAAGATCTATTTAGGTGTTATGGTAATAATTAATAAAGGGGATTAGCACGATCGGGATGAAACGATGTTTCTTCCTCTAGGTCCTTGTCCGTCCTTTCTTAATTCTTACCCTAACCTCCATGGAAAACTTACACAACCGGTGTTTTAAACTACGGTATCACCGCTACCTCGTGGGATAGGGTGCCGTAGTGAGCGGTGTGTGTATGTATGCATGGAGTCCTATAAAAATTGTATGATGGGCAAGAAAGGGATGAGAGATTTTCATCTCTCAAACCTTTCCTATTCATAACCCTAACAAGTGAGGAACTACTCACTCATTAGGGAATTGATAAAAAGAGACATTTTTTATGGTTTTAATTCAATAACCTAATTATCTAAACTACGGCAAATGAATAAAAATTGCGAAACTACGACAGATAAATAAAATTAACTAGGGCAGAAAGGAAAATTAACTAAGGCAAGAAAATAAAGACTTACTTTATTTTTTATTTGATGCACTCTTCAAACATTACAGGAATTGAAATTCTGAAATCGATAATTAAAAAGAGGCATAGAAAGAGGCATGCTCCGAAAAGAGCTGTAGGGTTCCTATTTATAGATTATAGAAACCCTAGGTTACATTCTGATCCCTATCTACATTTACAAAACTACCGTGAGAAGCCTAGTCAACGCACCGCCGCCACCGTCAACACATGCACCGACACGTGCTTATCATGGCCGCGGATCCGCGGCCATATTGGAAGCTTCTGGGCTCTGTTTCTCTGGTAATTCTCAAGTTACATTTTACTTGATTTTTCTTCCCTTGGTTCTTCAGAATGTCTTCTAGTTTCTTCCAGATTTCCACAGTACATAATGTTGTGGACTTTTACCGTTTGTTTCATGTTGAATTCTTGAATCTTGTGCTGCCTTTGTGCAATCTAACTGCTTGTTGATCTTCGTTTGTTCCTCAAACAGTAGGCATGATCAAGATTCTTCTATTTGTTGGTCGTAGTCTCACTTTTGTATCGTCTTTTCATCATTTTCACTGATTTGTTCCGAGAACCTGTAACCTGCAACTATGTAGCAGACATGGACCAAAAGCACCTGTTTATTTGTAAAATGAATAAGAATGGGGAATATAATAATGCAAAATTATGATATGAACAAATACCCCAAACTTATCTTTTGCTCGCCCTCGAGCAAAACTAATTTATTCTCGAAAAAGACCTAACCTCACTTACGCCGGGAAACGCGATTGCACAGAGCTTGTGCAACAAGATGTTAAACCTCAAGGTGTTCCTAGTAGGAGGAGTGTTATCTCTTGAGGGTTTTCAGCGAATACTACCCAAAAAATCCTATCAATTCGGCCTATTGACTTTTATTCTCCAGTTCGGTTTTCTAGCAAGAAATTCTATTATCTTCAACTCAGAAATTATCAACCCCTATTTTTCACGCTTCCTTATCATTTAACTTAAGATTGTATATGTTTTGTAAATTTACTCAGCTTTTAGCATCTTTTGAATTTTCCTTCTAAGGTTTCCATCTCAACTTAGGAATTTTCATCATCTCTCATTATCTCTACTAAAGATATAAATCCTTTTTTTCATTCCTATCTCTCATCCAAACCACAATCATATACCCCTACGTGTGTGTATGTATCACCCCTACAGTTGGAAATTTAATTCAAGCTCTTATACTCTTGTCCATCGTCCAAAGTACTTTTAGTTGGTGAAATTTTTTTTTAGATGAAATTGCTCACACATCCTTCATGCGACCGTTAATACTTCTTGAGGTACTAACGACCGATTACCAAATGTGTTTGCGCATTAAGGCGTAATTCCTCATCTTGTAATACCTAAGACTTTTAGCAGTGACTCCCAAACCAGTTGGTCTAAGGCACTAGGTGATAAAGCACTCTCGCTAAATATTTTTTCTATTTTACGCAGTCTTAAGTAATTACAAAACCAGTGTCCATTTTTTTTATCCCTTTATTCACACTTATATTTTTATTTTATTTTCCTTCATACTAAGGACTTTAGGAAAAAGCATTTCAAGGTCTCCTCTACTATTCCAAGTTTTAAGGTTCGTGTTTGTGCAAGTTGTAGAATATATATTTTCAGAATCTAGACTTAAGCTTAGGAATTATTTTTCAGACTTACACTTTAATAAAAATATCAATACGCTTCCCTTATTTTGACTTAGCCCAAGAAGTGAACTCAAAATTTGCTTATTTCTAAGTAAACTACAAGGACATATATTTTCTACGGTTAAACTTTAAGAAAGGTTATTTTTAGGGTTTTTAATTTACTAAGTTTAGGATCTAGTTTTTCCTAACTAGTTAACCGTCTTGTTAAACTTAAGTCAATTATGGCCAAAATTGAATTTTTTAATTTTTATAATTTTTCAAAAATTTTCAGTTTTTATGGGTTTTAAAAATAAGTATGCAAATGCAAAAATATACACATGAATGCGAAGGAAGAAAGCTTACCGAACACACCCCCAAACTTAAACTTGACAGTGTCCTCACTGTCAGGCTACACCAGGAGGGTCAAAATTGTCGGTACTCCCCTGTTTATTTTTTTATTTTATTTTTATTCTTTTTAAAACTGGAAATTTAAAAAAATACCCAAAATAAATTTTTTTAATATTTATTTATGAGTGGTAAACGTACCCCCAATCATATGGTTGGCTAAAAATCATTTTCTTTCTAGAGCCAACATAATCTCCCCCAAACTTGAATTAAACAAAGTTACAAGTCAATGCCAAGTTTTATAAAGGCCAAAAGTTAATACCAACCATTCGAAGAATTTATCAGTGAAACACAGCGGTTGGTGGAAGAGTATGTTGTCTAGAATCACGAAGAAGTAGGGAAGAGATAAGTGGTGGTCTGGAAAGGGTTTGCTTGAACGTGAATGTGAGGAGATAAAAGGTGATGATAAATAAAAACAAGAATGTGAATAATCAGAAATGAGTGGAATATTGGCATTCTCATATTTTATTAGAAGAAAAGGTGGTGGTTCAACTTCTATAGGTGGAGGTTGATTAACCACAAAATCCTCGGGGTGTCTCTGTAGATCCTTTACTGGCTTGGCATCATCCATCATATGTATATAATGTTCAACTATGAGGGGACTAATCCCCTTGATGTCCGCTATAGTCCAGCCAAAAACTTGCCAGTTATTTTGTAAGACCGTTAAAAGGGTTGTCTCTTGCTCGAGGGCTAGAGAGGCCGATATGATAACAGGAAGGGTCTCATTCTCACCTAAGTAAGCGTATTTAAGGTGAGACGGCAATAGCTTGAGTTTGAGTTTTGCAGGTGAAACAATTGAAGGTAAAATTGGTGAAACTGTGTCGAACTCGAAGGATTCCATCAATGGTTCGAAATGACTGTAAGCAACCGAGTCGGATGATTCAACTAACTCATCCAAAAATTCAAAGGACTCAAACTCGGGTCATGAGTCTTCAAAATCGTCCAAAAAAGTGAAACACTCGTAATCGCTATTGGTTGTGCAAACTGTGTCAGATTCAAGGAGGAACGCACTAGTGGCGTCAAAACTGTTGTGATCGAACAGAAATTTTTCGAGCTTACGGTCCTCCTGCGTGATCTCGTGGATCGAGCAAACATCAAGTATACTAGCTTTAGGCACGGAGGGCAGACTTCCTATCTTGTAAATTTTGAACTCACTTGACATCTTCCCGAAGGATAGAGTCATAGAGCCGTTGCGACGGTTGATTACAGCATTGGAAGTGGCCAAAAATGGTCGACCGAGGATCGCCGGAATTTGGTTCCGTGGGTTAACCACAGGCTGTGTGTCCATAACAATGAAATCAATAGGGAATATGAAGTTCCCTACTTTAATCAACACATCCTCTAACTCACCCCTAGGATGGGTGATGGATCGATCAACCATTTGGAGAGTACAATGAGGGAGTTTCAACTCTCCAACACCTAATTGCTCATAAACGGAATAGGGAAGCAGGTTAACACTGGAACCAAGATGTAAAAGTGCTCGATTAATGTTCTTATCCCTAATTGTTATTGAAATTGTACGACAGCCAGGGTCCTTTCGTTTTTGGGGCAAAGGCTGAGGTTGGGTAATAGCATTGCTCACGGCACTAGCTACGAACACTTTCTTGGGTACCTGAGATTTTCTCTTCGTGGTGCATAAGTTCTTCAAGATTTTAGCGTAAGAAGGGACTTGTTGGATTGCGTCCAAAAGAGCTATGTTAATGCTAACTGCTTGAATAACTCCACAATCTTCCCCATTTGGGGAGTTGGTTTATTGGATCTCAACCTGTTTGGAAATGGAACATTTTGAAAATTTGTTGAGTCCAATGTTTATGGAGTAGATTGCAGAGTTGGAACGGATCCCAGTGTTGCTGTGTTCGTGAAGTGAAATGTGGGTCCATTAGAAGTAGAAGAAGTAGAGCCTTGTGAAGAATGAAGAATAGGCTCTGAAGAAGATGAAGATGAAGAAGAAGAAGATGAAGATGAAGAAGAAGCACCGGCAGGGGTGTCATCACTATTACCCACGTTATTGTGAAACACTCTTCCAGATCACAACGTGGTCACATCATTTACATTATGATTTTGTTGTTTATAAGCAACATGTGTGTTGTGTGTGTGACCGGGATTTGGCAATGGTTGAGACGGAAGCTTTCCCTTTTCTCGCTCGCTCAACGCAGCATTTAGTTGTGCAATTTGGGCCTCAATTGATTTGATGATTTGATCATGTGAAGCATTGTTTTGCACCAAAGATTGAATGGAAGTCTCCAACCTTGCTGCGGATTGTGTAGATTGTTTTAAAAACGCATCAAGACTTCGTTCTAGCGAGGAAACCTTATCGTCATTTGGTTGAACAAAATTGTTTTGAGGATAAGAGTTGTTGGGTACAAAATTGTTCATTTAGTTTGGGTAAGGTTGTGGTTGGAAAGGTTGCCGGTATTGAGTTTGTTGAGGTGCTTGTTGTTGTGGAGGAGGAGGCCTTTGAAAGTTGTTGTTGATTTTGATTCCAAGCAAAATTTGGGTGGCTCCTCCAACCAGGATTATAAGTCGAAGAGTATGGATCATTTCTTTGTCTTTGCTGAAAGGCAGCATTGACTTGATCTTGTCCTTGAACAGGTGGGTTATAAGGACACTCTTCAGTAAGATGGGATGGATCCGAACAACAAGCGCAAAAAGTGCGTGGGGGTAAAGCAGAGGAAGGAGAAGGCGATGAGAATTTGCTCTCAATTGCTTCTAGCTTTTTCGTAAGTGCGGCCATTTCGGCCTTCATTGCAATCAACATGTCTAGTTGATGTATGCCTGCCCTAGACTGACCTGATGAAGTAGATGAGGTGGTCTTAGTGCTTTCCTACTGAAGTGTTTGTTCAGCAAGATCGTCGAGAAACTGCCAAGCTTCGTCGCTTGATTTTGTAAGAAAGTGACCTTGACAAATGGTTTCCAACAACTGCTTAGTTGCTGGGTTCAATCCTTCGTATAAAGCTTGGCAAAGTTTCCAATTCTCGATACCGTGGTGAGGGCATTGAATAAGTAGGTCTTTAAATCTTTCAAAACACTTCCAAAAAGATTCGGAAGGAAGCTGGGAAAATTGAATAATTTCGTTGCGAATTCTCGCGGTCTTGTGGTGTGGGTAAAACTTTTTTAGAAAAGCTTTAACAAACTCTTCCCATTTTTTAATCGAGTGTGATGCTGTGCTATATAACCATTTCTCGGTTAGGTCACAAAAGGTAAATGGAATGACACGTAGCCTTATAGCATCATCAGAAAGTTGTGTAGTCTTCATCATTGTGCAAACATTTTGGAATTTGTTAATGAAGATGTAGGCATCTTCGGATTCCAGCCCGTGAAATTTGGGCAACATGTTGATGAAGTGGGGTTTAATCTCAAAGTTATCCCCATTAGCCGGTGGAAGTGAAAGACAAGTGGGTAAAGCGGTGCGGATAGGGTAGAAAAGATCCTGGAGCGCAATTCATTGGGGCGCTTCAATAGGTGGGTTTTGTGGGTTATTCGCACCTAGTGGAGGTGGAATCAGTCCCGCGGGTAAGGGGTTGTTAGAATTGAATCCCGACATCTCCTTAGAAGACGAAGAATATGATGATGAAGGTAAAGAAGTGGAAGGAAATTCGACTTCGGAGTCGAAAGCGTCGTCAGTCGGTACTAACGAGACACGGATTAAACGGGCGCTAGTGTCCATAGTCCAATTGGACATACACTAAAGAGGTCTAGTGTAGTCAAAAAAGGTGAAAACAGAAGGTGGGGGTAAGAAAACATCAATGGAAGGAAGTGGGTGTAAGTGGGGTGCAATGGATTTCTTAGCGACAAGTTGCAAGTTTTTTTGTAAAATTTTCTGTTTTGTTTTTTTTTTTATAAGGAGCTTTTTGCAAAAAGATTTTTAATTAGACACACGTTCAATCAATCACAATATGCACAATCAAGCCTAGATCTAGGGTCAACTAGACTGCTCCTAACTGTTCCAAAGGGCAAGTTGTGAGGACCTCAAATCGCCTCTTCACCGCCAATTGTGGCCAGGTAAGCACAAGTAGAAGAAGGAGGGATCCGCTCACGAATCACCGTGAGACGGGCCTTTTAAAGTTACTTTTCCCCACTTGTCTAGCCTAGGCACCACAAAGTCTGGATTAGATAAACGATCGATACCTACAACTATTCCTTTGTCTTATTG
Source organism: Agapanthus africanus (assembly GCA_030015575.1). NCBI lineage: Eukaryota > Viridiplantae > Streptophyta > Magnoliopsida > Asparagales > Amaryllidaceae > Agapanthus > Agapanthus africanus. The sequence goes on along the minus strand of JASDDO010000012.1, from coordinate 352,323,323 downwards.
AGCGCGACAGTCCTTAAGGCTGAGTCTAATCTTTTTTAATTAACTCGATGGTCAATGCAATATGCTTTTTGTGATTTTTGGGGTCCTAAGAAGGGTAATGAAATCCCCACCCAATCTGGATTGGTGTTAAAGCCCCTTAAAGTCAGTTTTAAAGAATGCAAAGCAATAATCACACATAACACTTGCAAAAAAAATTTTCTTTTTATTGCAGCGCAAAGAATCCTGCACAAGCTCAAGTTATTGGAGAAAGGAGAGAAGTTTTTGCGCAAAGAACCCTGCAGGAAAATTTTTCAGAGGAGACCAGGGGGTTCAGAAGAGAAAAGAAAGCTTACAGAGAAAATTTCAGATGATGACGTCAGCAGTGCACCGCGGATGCGCGGCCGAAAGCAGGTCAATGCGGCGGTTCCGTGGTCAGTCGGTCTGTTCAGATCTCCAAACCTTTTTTGTTTCTATGTTGTGCTTCTCCTCTATAGGTTCAGATCTGCTGTTTGCTGTTTCGCTCTCTGGAATTTTCCAGATCTGAATCCGTTCGTCGATCCTGCATAATTCAAACAGAACACCCTTCAAAAAATAACAAGATGATAAATTTTTATATTTTTATATTTTTCAGTTTTTTATGATTTTTTTTAATTTTATATTAACCCGAAATTGCAAAAAGAAAATAACTACGCCATCCCCGGCAACGGCGCCATTTGATTGGAAGAGATTTTATGCGCTTTCGCTTTTAAAAGATGAATCAAAGAATTTATCGCAATCAAGAACGGCGTCGCTTGGTAGCTAGCCGGTGAGTACGGGTCGGTCCACAGGGATTTTGTGTACTTTCTGTTTGTTCTAACGAGTTAATTCCAATTATGGTGGATTGGATTTTCACTAATTACTAAGGTTGATTTAGATTAGGATTAAAACCTTGCTAAGGTTAGGTTTAGGTTAAGTTTGGAAATTTAATATTTCTCACCGCTTTCAATGCCCTAATTAAGATCTATTTAGGTGTTATGGTAATAATTAATTAAGGGGATTAGCACGATCGGGAAGAAACGATGTTTCTTCCTCTAGGTCCTTGTCCGTCCTTTCTTAATTCTTACCCTAACCTCCAAGGAAAACTTACACAACCTGTCTTTTAAACTACGGTATCACCGCTACCTTGTGGGATAGGGTGCCGTAGTGAGAGGTGTGTGTATATATGCATGGAGTCCTATAAAAATTGTATGATGGGCAAGAAAGGGGTGAGGGATTTTCATCTCTCAAACATTTCCTATTCTTAAACCTAACAAGTGAGGAACTACTCACTCATTAGGGAATTGATAAAAAGAGACATTTTTTATGGTTTTAATTCAATAACCTAATTATCTAAACTACGGCAAATGAATAAAAATTGTTAAACTACGGCAGATAAATAAAATTAACTAGGGCAGAAAGGAAAATTAACTAAGGCAAGAAAAGAAAGACTTTATTTTTTATTTGATGCACTCTTCAAACATTACAGGAATTGAAATTCTGAAATTGATAATTAAAAAGAGGCATAGGAAGAGGCATGCTCCAAAAAGAGCTGTAGGGTTCCTATTTATAGATTATAGAAACCCTAGGTTACATTCTGATCCCTATCTACATTTACAAAACTACCCTGAGAAGCCTAGTCAACGCACCGCCGCCGCCGTCAAAAAATGCACCGACACGTGCTTATCATGGCCACGGAACCGCGGCCAAAAGCCCTGTTTGGCCGCGGATCCGCGGCCATATTGAAAGCTTCTGGGCTCTGTTTCTCTGGTAATTCTCATGTTACATTTTACTTGATTTTTCTTCCCTTGGTTCTTCAGAATGTCTTCTAGTTTCTTCCAGATTTCCACAGTGCATAATGTTGTGGACTTTTACCATTTGCTTCGTATTGAAGTCTTGAATCTTGTCATGCCTTTGTGCAATCAAACTGCTTACTGATCTTCGTTTGTTCCTCAAACTGTAGGCATGATCAAGATTCTTCTATTTGTTGGTCGTAGTCTCACTTTTGTATCGTCTTTTCATCATTTTCGCTGATTTGTTCCGAGAACCTGTAACCTGCAACTATGTAGCAGATATGGATCAAAAGCACCTGTTTATTTGTAAAATGAATAAGAATGGGGAATATAATAATGCAAAATTATGATATGAACAAGTGTCGAGACAGGGCATCGATACTTCGGAGTGGACTGTTGTATACGTTTTGAGACCCCGACGAGGGGCGATGGTTGGTCCCGTAGCCATTGGTCTTTGGCACCTAAGATTGTATACATATGCTCACCGGGGGTGAGTATATTGGACGAACTCGCCGAGAACTTGTTAGATGGTATTATACCTATCGTCAGATAGTAGTTTTCTGGTGTCATGAGTGCAGATAGTCTATTGACCTGAGGTCGTCATTTGTCTCGTGTGAGTTCCCACTGTGCTTTGATTACTACCCTACCACGGCTCTACTGAGTTGTGCAAACATGTTTTAGTTGGATACAGTCCCAAGCCACATGGAGGCAGTGAGCGATTGTCGGGGATTCGTCTCTCCCGGTATAGGGAGTCGATGTCGTGCCGTGTTCGGTTGGCCAATACTATAAGTCCCTGGCCAGGGCGTATTGAGAATTACTGATAGGTAGATCAGTAGATTCTCGGATGGAATTGAGCCATATCGGCACGACATGTCAGGTTATTAGGGGTCTGGCGTTTTCCACTCCCTAGACCCGGTATGCGATACTCTCAAACGAACAGACCGGACTGTACAAAGATTGTCACGGATAGGCTCAGTAGGAGTTCGGATGAGTTTGCTCGTCGGCCTTCTTTTCGACAGGTACCTGGATAGCCATTACGTACAGCTAGTGTCGCTGACGTGCTTGTGGTTAAACCCACTGCCAGTGTACTATCGAGTCTTTAGAGTCCCGCACGGAGGGTTTCCCTAGTTTAGGAGAAACGATGTAGAGGCCGTATGGTTGTACATGCAGGGTTTCGATCATATACGTGTACTAGCTACACGTAGTTTGTTCGGACGGATAATACTAGCGGGCTTAGGATTAAGCTGCATTCTAGTATTATACTATTAGATTATTTTATCTCTTGGTATTTTTATTTTTTGTAGTACGAATACGGGTATGTATATACGGTGGGGGTATTCTAGTAATTTCACTAGAATGCTTAAAGAAGAAGACACATCATTTTGTTTTATATCTATTTATTTAAATAGATAGTGAGGTGGAGGGATGAGGTGTATTGAAGCATGGTTGAAGCATGGCTACTTGATTTTATTTATTCATTTTTTCAAACTATTCAAGCATGGTTGCATTATTTCTATTGGAAATAATGTATGCTTGATATTTTGAAAGACTTAGCTATTCTTCACTTTCTTGATTCATTCTTGACTTGGCTTTCTCTTTCCTCCTTTGCTCTCATTTTCTTTCAAAAACCATAACCCTCTAATAAGTTGAGAATCCATGGTTTTATGAGATAATCCAATCGAATTAACACTCTACATCTTCTAAGCTACCTAGATTAACAAACTAGATACTTTAGTTACCTTAAGTTTGAGGTTGGAGCTTGAACTATAGACTCTCGGGTGGATCATCTTCGACACGAGGAAGCCGACGATCAAGCTCGATCCCGACAGACAAGGATCTCAAGAAGAGGAAAAGAAGACCCAAAGGACTTGGTTCATATAGGTATAATCACTTTCATAGTAGATTAGTACCTATGAATAGTTTTGTTATCTAGGGCTTACGGTAGATCTTGGGATTAGTCGGTGTTGCAAGCTTTAAAAATTATTTTTGAAAATTCCACCTCTCTATGAACCTAGTAGAGTGTGCGACACCGCCTAACAGATAATATTCATCAAAGGCAGATAAAAAACATTACAGGCTTGCGAACAACAATGTGGAATACCTGATAAACTGGGAGCCCCGCGTTTCATTTGAGCCGTAAATGAGACGCGATGTTCCCGGTTCATGTGGATAGCCTATAAAAATTCGATCCTAGACCCCTACGAGTGCGGCAAGCCACCTGCCAATTCTAGAAACTGGGTAACACGCCCTCAATAAATGAGTCGATCACCTGTCGCTTTCTGGAATCCGTAAACTTGTGCACCCCTCCGCGGGTCGATCCTATAACCCCTACAAGTGCGGCGAGCAACCCGTCAATTCTAGAGCGAGGCGGCCCGATCTCAACTCCATGATATGGCCACCTGCTGCACTCTAGAACCCGGCTACTCGAGCACTTATCCTGGGTTAATCCTAGTACAGAAATGAAATATATACAATGGTGATATCAACTGCATCCTGGTTGAGCCCCAATAAAAGTATATACATAATACGGAAATGGAGGCCACAAGTTGGAGCACTTACCGAAAAAATGAATATAACAATATAAAACAAAACTGTATAAGCAACGCACGAGGGGCAATCCGACATGACAATCCGACTAAACCATAATCAAGATATATATATCCACAGAAACAAGCAACACAAGAAAGTGTGCAACCCCATCTAATCGAACATATAGCAATTATACGAAGTTAATGAAGTCATGACATTAGAATTATGCAAACAAATAGCGCACTACCTAAATATACCATAGGATCAAAAACCAAGTGCACTAGTCTTCCAAAAAACTGAGTTTTAAGCTAATTCGGAAGTCCGAATCAAAACGAAACGCGTCCGAACCTTCACAAAAAGTTAACGCACGAAATTAATGTTCAATCAGGGGGCCTAAGGTGTACCCTACCCAGGAGGCCACAACGAGGTGGACTACGGGGTGAGGCAAACCCGAGACTACCAAGGGGGTAGTCTCGGGTCCCCACCCTCAAGACCACCTCGTGGTGGTCTTGGGGAGTGGGCCTAGCCCTTCGGCCCAGGGGGTCTCCCCGGGGTGCCCACGCACCATCCCGTGGCTTCTCGGTTCAAACCGTGAGCCCACGGGGTGCCCAAACATCTCAAAAATCAATATTTCAGAACTGTCTTTTCGACAGTTTTTAACGCCGGAAAAACCGTGAATTCTAATGTCGTAACTAGCTGGTTTAAAGTGTTTGGGTGGCTCTGATACCAATGTTAGTCCCTAGCGCCCTCGCCGCCGAGGCCACGGCCAATGCAGAAGCAGAAAACAAAAATTAACGAGGAGGCAACTAGAGACTAAAACTGTCACCACCCGAAATATTAGCTCGTGACCGACACTTGAATCACACGACGTATAAAGGCGTAATGTAACTCAAGTAAGTCGAAACCCAGAAATCTAAACCTTTTTAAGAAAAATAAAAGAGGTGCAGTTTTGAAATAAAGGTATAATGAAATCCAGTTTTCTTAAATGCATAGAAAAGGAATCATGAAAAATGCAAGTGGAATTTATTAGTTTGAAAACATGTTTCGTCTTTTAAAAATTTGGGCAGCACCTCCTTAGTATATTTTGATCCAAAACCACAATTACATAGAGATAGTATAAAAGGCATCCCCAAGCGGGAGCTAGCTCTTCGCCAAACGGCGGATCACAACCACGCATGTAATATAACAAGTATACGATGCCCAACGGCGAAGTTCATCACAAAAGATAAAGAAATATGCAAGACATCAAAACCACAAGTAGCGGAATACCCTTCGCTCTAATTCTCGCAACCACGAGTCTCACTAAGTCATATTACTTATACAAATACTAGTTTTGATTGATGGAGTTGACTAGATACAATATGAAATGTAAAAACAAGAGTGGGTACGATACAAATATCCCACCTACCAAGCAAATCACCCAAATGTAGCTATGTGCCAGCAATGCCGCTACGGATCCATGCGGTCAACCTGCAAGAACTGTGGCACAACGGGGGTGAGTAGCCAACTCGTGAATAGAAATATATCAACAGGTAGAAATCGAATAAACAACGACTCCTAGGTCAACTGTATCATAATGGTAATACTATGATATCTAGGGTGACCATATCTGTATGTATGCCAACAATGTAATCAACAACTATATGTATGAGGATATCATCCAATCATATGATCAATGTCTGTATGCATGCGGATCTCGTCCAACCATATAATCAATACATGTATGCATGCGGATCTCGTCCACGTGTCAACCAATGACACGACATCATCATGCATGTAAATATCATAAAAGTATATGCATGAAAATATGAGGATATGAATAAATGTGTGTCCCTCGCGACACATCAAAATCATGGAACCTGAGTGTCCAGCATCGACACTCGAAAACATCATAAAACCCGTGCCCAGCATCGGCACGTAAATCCTCATATCTTTCGGGCTCCGTTAGTCCAGACTGGCCCTCGGGCTCTGTCTGCGGGATCGGCCCGTGGGCTCCGGCAGACGGGTCGGCCCCCCTATCATCTCTCGACTCCGGTCGGTATCCTCCGGATAACCGCCAGGCCCAACCAATCACCGGTAGGTAGTGGTCCCTCTGCCAGGCTCATCATCATCCCCACAAAATCTCTCTCTCTCTCTCTCGCCCCTGGGTACCATACCGGGTCCACTATGAACCCGCAAACGGATCATCATCCTCCTCGAATCGGGTTTCACATGTCACACGTCTCAGAACCGAGAAAACGCATGGTGGACGCATTAATATATCATATCAAGAGAAACCGGGTTTTTTAAACAATACATACTTTCTTTTGAAATGACCACGGTTCTCAAATCCAAAAATCTCATGAACACAACATATCTCAATGCGTGTAATCATAAAGCATGATGTATGCGATATATAACAGAAATATGAACATGTCGAGGGAAAACCCCTCTTTTAAATAAATCCAGTTTTTAAAATATATCCTGTGGTTCCAAAATTCTCCAAAGTCCAATGCAACATCGCAGAAAGGTGCATATGTAACTATAGCAAGTAAACTTTGCAAGGAGTTAAATCATGATGCAGCAATCCTACTGTGTAGTGACATGGCAATTATCGATGATGAAGTATGTGAGCCGGAAAATCTGTGTACGTGTAACATACACATCATCGATAATGGCGTAAGTGTACTAGCACAGGTATATGCAATGCAATGAGAATAACATGAATGCAGCATAAGGTAAAACATATGCAAATGCTGACAGGTATACGTATCTATCATATGTCTGAGTCGGTGAATCTATCAATCGGCATCTATCCTCATAGCATTACGTATGGTACAATCCATCATACGGCATCCTCTAGTCAAGGGTATAGATCAATCATCAAGTCAAACTCATCATGTACGGAAAAATCATCGTACGGCGGCATAAAACCAATAGGGATCCTATCAACCTTTACGACAATGAGGGTACGGACCCAACGTCTCGTACGGCATATCATTCAAGATTCACACATTATAATTACCTATATACCTATGTCCCAGGTCACATCCATAACAATCTCATATCAGGGGACCGGCAAAGGTATCAATCATCTCAATCGACTCGCATCTGTATAACAACATCTCATCAAATCATCATATCACGTCGTATATTCCATTCATCGCATTTATATCTCACATCAAGTAAATTTCACATATCCAATCTATCTTTACTATAAGCATACATATCTAATCTAACACACACACCCGAACAATACAATCAGTTTTCAAAGGGGCGAATCGTAGTTTTGAAGGTAGGGGCTACGGTGCTTTACAAGAAAAGGATATCATTTGAAAATCCGTAACGTCCCTTAAGGTATCTGTATAAAATATGCATACGACTCTTCAGTTTGGAAATAGTTATGGTTCGGATGTCACATTTATGTCGGCTATCTAGTCTATAATATCCAATACGGCAACATCCTCGAACATCGTCCTCAAAACCCTTCATCACGTATCAATCGTATTATATCACTACTAACTATCCTTTAGTTTCTAATATGGTTCTCTAACTATCTTATAACCCTATCCCTAGTTTTCTATTAAAGATTTCCTTAACCATAGTTTATATATAATAGGTTTCCATCAAAGTTTGCTGGGGTGCTATACGCCATCCACCCGACTTCTCTCGTAGATATGGATCTACTCATCTTGATCCTCGATTGCTGAAGTCGATGACACCATGCTCCGTCGCCTCGGAATCCACATGAGGGTACCTACAATAATAAACAATCGAAATCGCTATTAACATCAAGTCCAGAAACCAAAACGGCACACGGATCGCCTATAGGTCAGAACCTATAGCCCACGCGTGCAAAAACGACTAAACAACCCTTGTTGTTGATGTACAAACATGCAAAAACCAAATACAAATCCAAATATCAAAACCTAGCATTCAAAATACGGAAAAAAAATATCCAAAAATCACACCAAAGTGTGCCCAGATTTTGACTCAGGCCAAAAGGAGTTGCAGAAACAAGTGTAGGGTGATGTACATAGTGTATATGACCTACTGGATCAACCCCGACACCAAAACCAACCAAGTGGCCAGCCACTCCACCATGAAATCCGACCTGCTCGTCCATCAGTTGTAACATTTCAAAAAATATATATATATTATTTTTGGGAATTTTTATAATTTAATATTATTTTAATGAATATTTTAATATTTCGGTATAAGTAAATACCGATAAATGGGGAAAATTTTGGAAAAAAAATTATGGAAAATTCTAAAATAGGGTATTTTATGGAATTATGCCATTTTAAAGTTTTTATGGCTAATTATATGATATTTTAGTGCTGATCGCGATTAAAAATCGCTAATCGGATTTTAGCATTTTTGGTGCAAAACATGCACATATCATTTTTCCACACTTGTCATATTTTCTTACATGTTGTAGGTGTATGGTTGTCTAGGGTTACCATTGTGAGGAGAAGTAAATAAAGAAAAGGAAAAGAAAAGAAAAAGTAAAGTATGATGATGAGAAAGAGAGAGTAGGTTACTTTTGACTTGTTTGACCCTTCCCCCATCATTTTACCATCTCATTTCTCTCTCCCTTTTTCCTTGTGCTGCTGATGCCCTCTCCCTCTTCTTCCTCCTCCCTCTTCAACCTAGATCCACCATGAATACAACCCCGAAACCCTATTCCCATTTCACAAATATTGTTCCCATGTTCACTAGCTACACATTGGACTAAGAAAGAATGGATTTGGAGGACTTTGAGCAACTCAAGAAAATTCTTGAGTTACCAATGTTAGTGTATATGCCCTAGAGGCCATTACTGTATCATACTAGTATGTATATTACTTGATGGAAGCTTGGGATATTCACAGTTGTATAGACAATCTTGCTCGAAATGGTAGTATGCTACTTGGTTTATCTCTGCTTTAATGTGTACATGTGTTTCTTTATTGTATCACATATATGCATTAGTGGAGCCCTTAGGATCTTGGCTTGATTACCAGCGTTGTGATGGCAGTCACACTCATGGGGGCTGGGTAATCTATAAGCACATCCTTATATATACACGTCCCTGGTCGTGGGATTATCGAGACACGGCATCGATACTCCGGAGTAGACTAGCGTATGCGCTTCTTATCCCAGCACGGGAGACGGTCTGTCCCACAGCCGTCTGTACGTCGTACTTGAGATAGTATACGGGTGCTCGTTGGGTTACGAGTACACTGGACAGGACTCGTCGGGAACTGTTGGTTGGTATTATACCTATCGTCAGTTATCAGTTCCTAGGTGACATGAGTACAGCTTAGTCCGCTGACTTGATACTGTCACTTCGCCTCGAGTGTGTTCCCACTGTACTTTGATTACTACCCTACCACGGCTCAAAGGAGTCGTGCAAACAATTAGTAGTTGGGTGCAGTCCCGAAGCACTTGGAGGCAGTGACGGTTAGACAGGATTCGTCTCTCCCGGTATTGGGGGTTGACATCGCGCTGTGTCCAGGAGAGCCATTACACAAGTAGTCCCTGGCCAGGGCAAGCGAGGTATACTGGTTGGTTTCCAGTGTTATCTCAGGGTGTTCTGGGCTACACTCTGACACGACTTGTACCGCTATTAGGGGACTGACGTTTACCACCCCCTAGGCCCGCCATGCGATGTATCAGACGAACAGACCGCACTGTACGGAGACTGTCGCATTCAGGCTCAGTAGGAGTTCAGATGGGTTCACCTCGTCAGTCTTCTTATCGGCATCTACCTGGGGACCGTTACGTACAGCTAGTGCCGCTTGCGGTCTATGGTTAAACCCACTTCCAGCGTAGTGTCGAGTCTTTAGAGTCCCACAAAAAGGGTTATTCGCCTTTAGGCAAAATGAGTAGAGGTCGCGTGGTTTTGCGACAGGGTTCGTTCACATCCGCGCACTTGTGCACGTTTGCTGTCCGGACAGCTTATACTAGCGGGCTTTGGTTTAAGCCGGATCCTAGTATATGATTTGGGATTGGTTTTATCTCATTGTATTCGTGTTCCTCGGAACACGGATACGGGTGTGTATGCACAGTTGACTGAGACAGAGGCAGAAGACTTTGATTAGGGTTGATGACTATTGTCATTTTCTTAACCCTAATGTTTATGTGTGAATTATGATTTATTGATATTAGTTAATTATAATTGTGCATGGTTAGGGTTGTTGACCATTTGACTATACTCGACTTGTTGACCTAGGTTGACAAGTTGACCATCATCATTCCATATGAAAGATGCTCTTTGATTCTAGCAAAAAGCATTTAATATGAAATGATAATGGTCATTTCTTGATTAAACCATGACAATTATATTTAGCTAATTATCTATTTTCAAAATTCACACATATATGTGAGAAGAATGGTTTATTTCTTCTCATTCTATCATTTTGATTCTCTCTCCTCCTCTTCCTCTCTCTCTAGCTCTCCCCTCTCATGAGTTGAGAATCCTTTGAGCTTGAGATAAATCCTTCTAAGATACTCTCTACTCTTTCTAAGGTTCTAGGATTAGTACTTCAAGCATCTTTGTTACTTCTAGTTTGAAGTTGAAGCCAAAGGTTGAGACCCTCGGGTGGATCTTTCTTCGACAAGAGAAGGCGACAAGGAGATCCCTTTCTTTCACTCCAAGGAGCAAGAAGAGAAGGACTTTAAGACCTAGGTATAGCCCCTTAACCGAGTAGCTAAACTTTTTAGCTTTGTAGTTAGTTTATGTTTAGCAAAGATCCTCCTTTTGCTAGTCCATGTTGCCTAGTGTGTTAAAAATCCGATTTTTATACCGTTTCCGCCTCCCCGCAAGCACCGGGGTGGGCAACGTAGATTTACAGTAGTATCAGAGCCTAACTAAACACAAACTAGCTAGTTAGTAAAGTGTATAAAACTTCGATCGGTAAAAATCAGAAAACTTTTTCCAAAAACCCCAAGTTTCTGCCGATTTTTAAATCTGCTTTAAAAATAATAAATCACACCTTAAAAATCGGCTCAGGGTTTTTACAGTACACCCAAGAAAAACGAACCAGCGAGCCGACCAACTCACCGCGGTTCCGCGGCCGAGTTGACTCGGCCGCGGCTCGTTTCTCTTGCAGTGTTCTTATTTTATAGTTTTGGGATTTTTAGGATGGTTTCTTTCTGCCCAGATTTTCCAGAGAGCAAATTTATTTTCCGGGTAGTTACAAATCCGTATTTTGATCGATCTTCCCTATACTTTGACTAATGGGTTATATCTGTGATGTATTATATGTATTGAACGTCTGCTAATCGCTATACATCGATTAGTGGGGGTTATACATATCTGTGATCTGTAATGCTTGTTGGTTTGTGTATATAAATTCGTTGGATTGTCGCGGATGAATAGCCGGGTGGATGTGAGATGAGAGTTTCTTTTTCTTTCATTCATGTAACATGTAATTTGATGTAATATTATTTGTATGGCCGCACAACCGGGTCGGGGTTGTAGCCGTCATTGTATAATTTCTTTTTACTGTTTTTGCTCCTAGGATAGACCCCATGGTGGGGTGCACAAACTACCGGGTATCTCGAAGTGCCGAGTGGCCTACTCACGTCGTTGAGGGAGGTTGCTTCGCTTCGGCTACTTGGCGGGTAGTTTGCCGCACCCATAGGGGTCTAGGGTGGGGTTTTGGCTATTCATCGCGACCGTGTAATCCGCTTTTCGTTGCAGGCTCGAACGAATCGCGGATTCCTAGTATATCCAAAGTGTTCATCTATGATCTGGATTGACTATCATTGCTATATATCTATATATGATATCTATTTAGGTGTTGCTTATGTTTTGCATCCGCGCTAGTCCATCCCCCGCTCTGTCGTTAGTTAAGTAACCTAACGGGTGATGACGGGGTCCCGTGGCGAATGCGGATGGCATAAGCGTACACGATATTTTGGTTGTTTTCTGTAATGGTAGGATTAAATGATGGGACACATTAAAATTAATGCAAGAAAATAAACCAAGTAAAAGTCGTTGGAACACTTTCAAAACCAATCGGTTCTTTTCAAAAACCAACTTTTAAAATGCGGAGCTTGAACCACTCCTTTTAAAAGCTATCTCGTTCCATCGATTATATCAAGTTCACTACGTTCACGGTTTCGCCAAAACCATTCGTAGCCCTCCATGATTTCAGTTAAATATTCGGTAGTAATCAAACTATGTATTTTGACCTCACGCCAAGGCATAGTGATTGGTAGCTGCCGGATATTTATCTGTTGCATAGATAGAATGCGTTGGTTTGAGACAGTCGTACTGCCATTTTGGCCTACGTCAAGGGTAGGTACGGGTGGGTTCAAATTAACCTGGATAATGATGGGTAGAACTTGACATGTGACTTATGACATTTTGACCTCACGCCAAGGTCATAAGAGCATGGGGTAAAAATCCACATCGGGAGTTTCAAAAGAACTGAAACTTGCTAGCGCTGCATACCATTTGGAGTGTGATGATTCTGGTAGGATTCCTTCAGTTTTATCACGCGATGATATTTGGATCCCGATCCTACTGTGAGTATATGCTACTCCTCGGGAAATTTCTCACTTAACGATCAATGCTATAAACCTAGTAGGTGTCTAGAAAGGTGTTAGCGGGGCTACGCCCATAGGGAAAAGAGGTTACTTAATTAAGGAACTTCGTGAAAGCGTTGGAAAACCTCCCTCGAAGTACCAACACTGGCCTGGCTGAACGGTTAAGCAAGTATTGTACGGTGAGATTGATCCCGACTAATTCTTCCTTTATGGTTTGAGGAGGGATTCGAGAGACAGTGGGAGCCATCCTGTTTAGACAAACTAAAAACCACTCTAAACTTGCAAGAGAATCATGCTAAAGTGTTTCTTTTCTCTCTCCTAATTGCAGCGACCAATCAACATGACCGGACTTAAATCATTACTAGATAAAAACATACTGACAGGGCCAAAATACAAAGATTGGCTCAGGAATGTCAAAATGGCAATCACTTACGACAAGTTGGGGTATCTCCTTACCACCAAAGCTCCCCCTGTCCCAGGTCCCACCTCCAGCGTCGCGGATATAGAAATCCGTAAGACATGGGAGATCGATTGCGCGAAGGCCAAGTGCCTCGTGCTTGCCTATATGGACAATGAACATCAGAGGAGGCACGAGAATATGGACCTAGAGTCCATATTTCTTCATACAAAAGAACTGTATGGAGAGCAATCTCGTATCGCCAGATACAAAGTGTCGAAGAAGCTATTTTCGGCAAGATTGGCCGTCGGATTATCGGTAGCGGAACACGTGCTTAAGATGATTGGCTACATAGAGGAGCTTGCGGACCTTGGGACCACGTTGGAGAATGAACTATACACTGACTTGATTCTCCAGTCCCTTCCTTCCACTTACGCCCAGTTTGTCCTAAACTTCAACATGCAAGGAAAGGAGGTTGAACTTTCCGAACTTCTGAACATGTTGAGGAATGCTGAGGGCACCCTACAGAAAGGTAGGGAGACATCCACTTTGTTTGTAGGAGGATCTTCCTCTTCTAAGTCCAGGGCGAAAGCCAAGGGAAAGAAGAAGAAAGACCCCGCCAAACCAAGGGGCGGTGTTAGTAAAGTGGATACGAAGGGAAAGGGAAAGGCAACAAAGGTAGCGGGAAAGCTTGTGGGAAAGGAAGAATGCTTTTACTGTCACAAGAGTGGACACTGGAAACAGGATTGCAGGGCTTGGAAGGCCAGAACCCAGGATCTGAAGCGAGTTGCGGCTTCAGCTTCAGGTGTGTATGTTATTGAAAACTGTCTATCAATAAACTCTACTTCCTGGGTATTGGATACCGGATCAAGATCTCATATATGTAATTCTTTGCAGGCATTGAGAAGGTGTAGGGTTTTGAAGGTAGGTGATATGACCCTCAGAGTTGCAAACGGAGCTAGCATGGATGCTGAGGTCGTGGGGGACTATCACCTGGGATTGTCAGATGGACACTTTTTGGTTTTACGTGGTTGTTATTTGGTACCAAATGCGACTTGTAATATCATTTCTGTATCTTTATTATCTAAAGAAGGTTATGAATTTGCATTTGTAAGTAATGTTGTGAACATTCACCTTAATCAAGTTTTGATTGGGTCAGGTACATTAAACAATGGTATATACGTATTAAACCAACCACATATTTTCAATGTCCAGAATACACACAAAAGAAAGTCTCCAGAAATCAATCAGGCTTTCTTATGGCATTGTAGACTCGGTCACATCAATGAGAGAGGTTGACGAAGTTACATACAGAAGGATATTTGGATCCGTTCGAATATCAATCGTATGCAACTTGTCAATCCTGTCTCAAAGGGAAGATGACAAAAACTCCGTTCGCTGGATACGGAGTAAGAGCGAGCGAGCTCTTGGGACTCGTACACAGCGACATGTGCGGTCCAATGTCTACACATGCGCGGAGCGGCTATTCTTACTTCATTACTTTTACGGATGATTTTTCAAGGTTCGGACATGTCTTCTTGATGAAGCATAAATCTGAAGCCTTTGAAAAGTTCCAAGAATACAAGAATGAAGTAAAAAAACAAACAGGCAAAAGTATCAAGACACTGAGATCTGATCGAGGTGGTGGATACTTGAGTGCCGAATTCCTGGATTACCTAAAAGAGAATGGAATTCTCTCTCAGCTTACTCCTCCATACACTCCGCAACATAACAGTGTATCGGAAAGATGGAACCGAACCCTATTGGATATGGTACGGTCCATGATGAGTAACGCTGAGTTACCGCGATCATTCTGAGGATATGCGCTAGAATCAGCCGCATACCTTTTGAACCGAGTTCCCACTAAGACTGTGCCTACCACACCATATGAGTTATGGAGTGGGAAGAAACCCTATCTTCAATACCTGAAGATTTGGGGATGTCCAGCTTTTGTCAAAAAGCAGCATGCGGACAAACTCGAGGCACGCTCAGTACTGTGCAAGTTTGTGGGATACCCAAAGAACTCCAGGGGGTATCTTTTCTATTACGCAGAAGAAAAAAAGGTCTTTGTTTCTCGTAATGCCCACTTTCTGGAACATCAGTTCTTAGAAAAGGAAATAAGTGGGAGCGCAATATAACTGGAAGAAATTCCAGAACCACAAGCTATTACTGAAAGCTTAGTAGAACCAGAGGGTTCGAAAGATCAGGACAATCCTACGCCGCTCCGCAGGAGTAGTAGGCAGTCTCATCCGCCCGAGAGATACTACGGTTTTCTCATAGACGGGGATAGAGAAGATTGCATCATTGATAGTGATGAGCCGACTAGCTTCCAGCAAGCCATTCAGAGCGTTGACTCGGTAAAATGGCTGGATGCAATGCGGACCGAAATGGAGTCCATGTACACCAACAAAGTATGGACGTTGGACATTGCTCCAAATGGGGTAAAACCCGTAGAATGCAAGTGGATCTTCAAAAGGAAGATTGGTGTAGATAGACAGGTTGAGACCTATAAAGCTAGACTTGTTGCAAAGGGTTTTCGTCTGAGACATGGTTTGGACTATGACGAAACCTTTTCTCCAGTGGCTATGCTGAAATCCATTCGGATCCTTCTTGCCATTGCTGCCTTCCACGATTATGAGATTTGGCAGATGGACGTAAAGACCGCTTTTCTAAATGGAAATTTAGAGGAGTGTGTCTATATGGACCAGCCAGAGGGTTTCATTCAGAGTGGGAGGAGCGGAAAGGTGTGCAAGTTGCTCAAGTCCATTTATGGACTAAAGCAGGTATCGCGGAGTTGGAACATCTGTTTTGATGAGACGGTCAAGGAATTTGGCTTTATCAAAAATCCAGATCAACCATGCATCTATAGTAGATTTATAGCGAGAACTGTAGTATTCCTCGTTTTATACGTGGATGACATTCTCTTAATAGGAAATGACATTCCTATACTACAATCTGTCAAAGGGTTCTTGTCACACAGGTTCTCCATGAAAGACCTGGATGATGCCTCATACATTCTGGGGATCCGGATCTACCGTGACAGATCCAAGAGGATATTAGGACTCTCACAGTCCAGGTACATCGACACCATACTGAAAAGATTCAGTATGGAAGATTCCAAGCGCGGTAATCTACCGGCTTGTCACGGGATCACCCTCTCCAAAGAGATGTCTCCCAAGACTGATTTGGAAAGGGATCGCATGTCCATTATACCCTACGCTTCTGCGGTAGGCTCTATAATGTATGCGATGTTGTGTACCAGACCAAATATGGCTTATGCACTGAGTGTGGTAAGCAGGTATCAGTCAAACCCTGGGGAGAAACACTGGATAGCGGTAAAGAACATTCTCAAGTACCTGAGAAGGACTAAGGAGATGTTCTTGGTGTATGGCGGAAAAGACCTCCAGATTGAGGCCTTTGCTGACTCCAGTTTCCAGAGTGACAAGGATGATTCCAAGTCCATGTCGGGTTTTGTCTTTACCCTCAATGGAGGGGCGGTGTGTTGGAAGAGTTCCAAACAGGAAACCGTTGCTGACTCGACTATGGAAGCGGAATATATCGCTGCATCTGATGCCGCAAAAGAAGCCGTCTGGATGAAGAAGTTCTTGAAAGAACTTCAGGTGTTCCGTCCATTGTTGATTCAATACCTCTGTATTGCGACAACAACGGGGCTATAGCTTTAGCGAAGGAACCCAGGTCCCATCAGAAATCCAGACACATCTTGAGGCGGTATCACCTGATCAGGGAGATCGTGGATCGCCAGGAGATCGAGGTTCGGAGGGTTGCTTCAGAAGATAACACTGCAGATCCTTTCACGAAGGCCTTACCCCCAGACTCAGTTCGAGCAGCTGATCGAGATGATAGGTCTTCGATACGCCTGTACATGGCCTTAGTGCAAGTGGGAGATTGTTAGTGTATATGCCCTAGAGGCCATTACTGTATCATACTAGTATGTATATTACTTGATGGAAGCTTGGGATATTCACAGTTGTATAGACAATCTTGCTCGAAATGGTAGTATGCAACTTGGTTTGTCTCTGCTTTAATGTGTACATGTGTTTCTTTATTGTATCACCTATACGCATTAGTGGAGCCCTTATGATCTTGGCTTGATTACCAGCGTTGTGATGGCAGTCACACTCGTGGGGGCTGGGTAATCTATAAGCACATCCTTATATATACACGTCCTTGGTCGTGGGATTATCGAGACAGGGCATCGATCCTCCGGAGTTGACTAGCGTATGCGCTTCTCATCCCAGCACGGGAGACGGTCTGTCCCACAGCCGTCTGTACGTCGTACTTGAAATAGTATACGGGTGCTCGTTGGGTTACGAGTACACTGGATAGGACTCGTCGGGAACTGTTGGTTGCTATTATACCTATCGTCAGTTATCAGTTCCTAGGTGACATGAGTACAGCTTAGTCCGCTGACTTGATACTGTCACTTCGCCTCGAGTGTGTTCCCACTGTACTTTGATTACTACCCTACCATGGCTCAAAGGAGTCGAGCAAACAGGTAGTAGTTGGGTGCAGTCCCGAAGCACTTAGAGGCAGTGACGGTTAGACAGGATTCGTCTCTCCCGTTATTGGGGGTTGACCTCGCGCTGTGTCCAGGAGAGCCATTACACAAGTAGTCCCTGGCCAGGGCAAGCGAGGTATACTGGTTGGTTTCCAGTGTTATCTCAGGGTGTTCTGGGCTACACTCCGACACGACTTGTACCGCTATTAGGGGACTGACGTTTACCGCCCCCTAGGCCTGCCATGCGATGTATCAGACGAACAGACCGGATTGTACGGAGACAGTCATATTCAGGCTCAGTAGGAGTTCAGATGGGTTCACCTCGTCAGTCTTCTTATCGGCATCTACCTGGGGACCGTTACGTACAGCTAGTGCCGCTTGCGGTCTGTGGTTAAACCCACTGCCAGCGTAGTGTCGAGTCTTTAGAGTCCCACACAGAGGGTTATTCGCCTTTAGGCAAAATGAGTAGAGGTCGCATGGTTTTGCGACAGGGTTCGTTCACATCCGCGCACTTGTGCACGTTTGTTGTCCGGACAGCTTATACTAGCGGGCTTTGGTTTAAGCCAGATCCTAGTATTTGATTTGGGATTGGTTTTATCTCATTGTATTCGTGTTCCTCGGAACACGGATACGGGTGTGTATGCACAGTTGACTGAGACAGAGGCAGAGGACTTTGATTAGGGTTGATGACTATTGTCATTTTCTTAACCCTAATGTTTATGTGTGAATTATGATTTATTGATATTAGTTAATTATAATTGTGCATGGTTAGGGTTGTTGACCATTTGACTATACTTGACTTTTTGACCTGGGTTGACAAGTTGACCATCATCAATCCATATGAAACATGCTCTTTGATTCTAGCAAAAAGTATTTAATATGAAATGATAATGGTCATTTCTTGATTAAACCATGACAATTATATTTAGCTAATTATCTATTTTCATAATTCACATATATATATGAGAAGAATGGTTTATTTCTTCTCATTCTATCATTTTGATTCTCTCTCCTCCTCTTCCTCTCTCTCTAGCTCTCCCCTCTCATGAGTTGAGAATTCCTTGAGCTTGAGATAAATCCTTCTAAGATACTCTCTACTCTTTCTAAGGTTCTAGGATTAGCACTCCAAGCATCTTAGTTACTTCTAGTTTGAAGTTGAAGCCAAAAGTTGAGGCCCTCGGGTGGATCTTTCTTCGACAAGAGAAGGTGACAAGGAGATCCCTTTCTTTCACTCCAAGGAGCAAGAAGAGAAGGACTTGAAGACCTAGGTATAACCCCTTAACCGAGTAGCTAAACTTTTTAGCTTTGTAGTTAGTTTATGTTTAGCAAAGATCCTCCTTTTGCTATTCCATGTTGCCTAGTGTGTTGAAAATCCGATTTTTATACCGTTTCCGCCTCCCCGCAAGCACCGGGGTGGGCAACGTGGACTTACAGCCAAAGTAGGTTATTTCTGCACCCTTAGCATAGTATTTCGATTTCTTGTGCATCTATACTAGTTTCATGTCTATATAGCGTGTTTTGATGAACTTGGAAATTTCAAGTTAGGGTTTAGGGTTTAAATTGAAATCAAAGGTGAATTGAGGTATAGTTAGAGACCACAACCCCTGTTGTGAAGTTACATTGGACCAAACTAGAGGTTAGAACCCAGAATACGGATTTAGTGAATCGATATCGGGAAAAACTGTAAATCTGTCACTATTTTTGGAGATCTGCTATCACCCGAGCTACCTGAAAATAATTCTGGGTTGACAGAGAGATGTGATGGCACCTTGGAACCACCACACAAAGCCCCAGCCCCAAACCCTTTAACCTGGCCACAGATTTAATCCCTCTGGACGCAAATTACGGCCAGAGCAGGGTGAAACCCCCTCGTTTTTGGTGCAGGGCCCTATCTCCAGTAAATTTGACCTTTGGTATGTGCAATTTTGACTGATTCCACATAGGGTAGAATCTGGGGTAATTTTCATGTGTTGGCGCATGTTTTACGACTTGTTTTAGCATGGATTTTGGTATTTAGTGATTCATTTCTGTCGGGTGGGGTTTGAACGTCAACGGCAAAGGGTTATTGGTCATGTTTGCATGCGGGACTATAGGTTTTTACCTATGAGAGTTGCGTGTGCCATTTTGGTTTTCCGATGTGATTTTCATGCGCTTTAGCGTTTGTGATATCCTTGTATGTACCCCACGTGGCAATGAGGCGTTGAAGATAAATATGGCGACATCGGCATCGGCACACAGGAAGCAAGGTGAGTAGATTTATATCTACGGGGAGAAGTCGGGTGGATGGCGTATAGCACCCCCGCAGTTCGTGGTGATGTATACGAATACGTATACACACACATATATTGATTATACATTTTTTGAGAGTATTGATGATAAAGATAGATTCTAGGTGTGATTGGATTAGTTTAGTGTTGCGAAACCCTAGAGTAGTGGTTGCACCACACATACACACACACCCATATTTGCATACATTCTTCTTTCATATGTGCGTATATGAGATTATATTTTATGTGTTCACATGGGTATGGGACTATGTGTTCACATACTGGATTTGAGGATAGTATTTGGGATTTGAGGTGAGTCGATGAGATGTGATTTGAGACCGTGAGATCGGTGATATGGCAGGATTCGTACTTGAGATACGTCCTGATGTTATAGCGGATCTTTGGCTGATGATGCCATGTAAATAGTGATATATATAAAATGGTTGACATGTGATCGTGATACGAGATAGGATATGATATGATAAGATATTTATAATGGGTCTCTTTGGGCGATGTATACCTCTTTGTGATATATGACGATGATATCGGTTTGTTTGAGGCTATAGATCAGCAGTTAGGTCATGATCTTATTGATGATATTAGTAATGTACTAGACGTAGGTCAGTACCCTGGATTGTGATCTTTGATAAAGAGGATATCGGATGAATAAAGTGATGAATGTGATATTGACCCGTACCCAGATTTGGGATGCCGTACGACGGATTTACGTACGAGCTATATTGATGCTTGATCCGCACTTTTCACTTGGGAATAACCGATTATAGATATGGTATCGGATGGGATATTATCGAGGCAGGATCATCGACTTATATATATATATATATATATATATATATATATATGTATCGACTCAGATGTTAGGCGGTTTCATTACCTTCAGTTAGCCAGTTAGCTTAGCCCTATAGTTTAGTATAGTTGGTAGACTAGATTCGACTCCTACATATTTCAAAAGCTAACGAATCGCGGGTATTTTAAAGGACAGGTCAAGGTATTCTACGGATATTTCAAAAGACGTATCTTTTCTTAAAAACACCGTAGCCCTTATTTTCAAAACACCGCGATTCGTGTTATTTTTAAAAAGGCACCATTGTTTGACTTATAGTTATCGTTGTGTCTAGTACTCTGCTCCCGCACATTATTGCTGTTCGCTCCGCATCGCATACTTATTGTACTGCATATTCCATTATTGATATCATGCTGTTAGGACACCAGCACCATTACCGATGATGCGTATGTACCACGTACACTTACTTACCGGCTCACACACATCTTCATCGGTAATTGCCATGTCACGTACACTTAGAGAATATTATTGCTTGATTTAGCTTGTTAGCTAGTAGTTTTGACAGATATTAGTGAACTTGCCTTATATGCCAGCTTAGATATTGTAGTTATTACTTGTCACTACATGCATAGTATTATTCATTGTTATGCCGCATTCATGGATTCTCATGCCTATATTCATAGTTTTACATGCTATTGATGATTTGGATTCGGACTTCCATGAGATTTCTGGATTTGGGAACCGTGGGTATTTCAAAGGAGAATATGTAATTGTTTTAAAAACCCGGTTACCCTTGATATGATATTTCAGTGCGTCCACCATGTGTTTTCTCGGTGCTGAGAGCGACATGTGAGACCCGAGTTCGAGGAGTGGAGGAACCGTTTCGGGTACATGGTGGGCCCGGTAAGGTACCCCGGGGCCAGAAGGTCGCAGATGATGGCGTTGAGCCTGGCAGGGGAGCACTACCGACCATTGATTTTACCCGACACGTCGGATATCCGGAGGATACCGTCGTGGTCTTGAGATGGATGGTAGTGGCCGGTCTGGACTGACGGCGCCCTAGATATTGAGATTGAGACATTGAGATTTCGAGATATCGAGGTACTGAGATTTGATGATATAAGCCAGTCCGGATAGCCGGAGCCTGAGATTTTGAGACATTGAGATTTATGTTTTGTGTCGATGCTAGACACTGTTTATGCTGATTTCATTTATGATACCTCATTTTAAAAATACAAAGGAAATCTTACTAAATTATGAAAGTAGTTTCTTTAGTACATGTATTCTGTTTTCATGCATTCGTACATCATCCATATGATATATTGCTACCTGAGGCACTGACACGGGCACATGGGATTACACTTGGGTTAGACATTTACCCTAGCCTTTGTTATAAGCTGCTGGTTATATATTGATCGTATGACCTAGGATTGCGTCATACATGCGATTCCTGTTCGTAGATGTATTCTATTCACGAGTTGGCAACTTACCCCCGTTGTGCCACAGTTTCTTGCAGGTTTTGCCGTATAGGTTTCATTACAGCTTCGCTGGCACTACTTCTATTTCCGGGTGATTTGCTAGTAAGTGGGTTCACATTGTATCGTGACCATCAGTATATTTGGTATATTATTATTCAGTTGTATCTAGAAGTTCCATCAACCAAACATGTATTCATTTCAGAGATAGAGACCAGTGATGCTTATTCTTCCGACCTTAGAGTCGCGCGTTGTATTCCTATGGATTTCATATGGTTTTGAGTTTCCTTTTCTGTTGTGATCCTCGCCTTTCGGCGTTGTATATTATATTGCTTGCGTGGTTGTGACCGTCGATTGACGAAGAGCTAGCTCCCGCTTGGGGATGCCTTTATTCATTATATATGCTTTATCAGGTTTTGTACCCGTTTGTGGTCAGTTTTTACAAAGGAAACTCTGCCAAAATTTTTAGAAAGGACTTGTGATTTTAAAATGCATATTTCGGCGTATGTTGCAAACTATTTGATTTAAAATGTTTTTTCCTTCACTCCGCTACTTTTCTTGGTTTGGATTTCTGGGTTTTTGGCTTACTTAGATTACGTACGCCTCGAGGCGTTTCGTAATTTAAGTGTCGGTCATGTTCCGTACTTTCGGGTCGTGACATCAGTGCTCGATTAGGGTTCATGCAGGCAGGGTGGTCTCCTATAGGTCCAATTTGGTCTATAGAGTTGTTTGGGTAACTCAAAAACTCCGCGGGTCATCCCAGATTCCTTATAGTCAGCCATTTAGTCACAACCCAACATTTGATATTAAACATGTAATCTGGGGTTTTGTCTCTACTTTGGTGCAGGTTTTTAGCACTATGAGGGTTTGTAGTCATCAATTACTCTCAAGTTCACCAACACAACTCAAGGAAAACCCTAACCTTCTCTAGAATTTTCCAAACACTTCAAAACCTCTCTAAACCACATCTAAACTAACATGAACGCTATAGTAAATGAAATACTATACTGGTGGTGCAGGAAATACCTCATTTGGCAACTCAAGAATATTATTGAGTTGTCCCAAGTGATCAAAATCTGACTTTTCTTGGTCCAAAGTGCTTGTGAGGAGCTTGTTCATGTTTTTTGTGAAATGGAGATGAACTTTTGAGTTGTTTTTGGTGATGTTTAATGAGGTAGAGGGGATGGGGGAGAGAGGGCAGCAACCATAGAGGTGAAGGGGAGAGATGATGAGGGTGATGAAGTGAAGGAGGAATGGCTCAAGTGTCACGACCGAAAAGTACGGAACATGACCGGCACTTAAACTACGAAACATCTCGAGACGTACGTAATCTAAGTAAGCGAAAACCCAGAAATCCAAACCAAGTAAAGCAGTTGAGTTAAGGAAAAACCAATTTTAAAGCAAGACAACATTAGCCGAAGTATGCATTTTTTTAAAAAGTCAAGTCTTTTCTGAAAATTTCGGCAAAGTTTCCTTTGTAAATTCAGACCCCAAACGGGTACAAAACCTGTTAAAGCATGTATAATGAATAAAGGAATCCCCAAGCGGGAGCTAGCTCTTCGCCAACCGGCGGACAAAACTACATAATGCAATATAATATACAACGCCGAAAGGCGAGGATCAAACTCAGGATAAAAATCCAACATCATGAAGAAAATCAGAGGAAAACCATAATAATACAGCGCACGATTCTAAGGTCGAAAGAATATACACTGGTCATCTATCTCTATCAAATATACAAGTCTGGTTGATGGAGTTTACTAGATACAACTGAAATAATAAATGTACAATGGTGGTCACGGTGCAAGTGAACCCACCTAACAAAGCAATCACCCGAAATGAAAGCAGTGTGCCAGCAAGCCGTCAAGATACCTGTACGGCAAAACCTGTAAGAAACTGTGGCACAACGGGGTGAGTTGCCAACTCGTGAGTAGAAAATATCACAGAGCAGAAATTGAATGTATGACTCTATCCTAGGTTATATCAAGTAATATCCTCAAATAAATATCCCGATCCATCTACACATAAGTGCAATACCACGTGCTCGTGTCAGTGCCTCAGATAGCAACATGTTAGATATATGATGTATGAATGCATTACTAATGGAAACAGAATACATCATGAATGAAACAACTGTTTTCTTTCTTTAATGAGATTTCTGTATGTATATAAATCGAGTATCATCAATGAAATCAACAGTGAAATCCATGTCAAGCATCGACACAAAACATAAATCTCAATATCTCAGGCTCCGGCTATCTGGACTGGCCTGTATCATCAAATCTCAATATCTCAGTGTCTCAAATCTCAATATCTCAATAGCTCGGGCTCCGTCAGTTCGGATCGGCCCATATCATCAATCAAACGACCACGAACGGTATCCTCCGGATATCTGTCGCGCCAAACAATCACCGGTAGGCAGTCTGCCCCTGCCGGGCTCATCGTCTACAACTCGAGCTTCTTGCCCCAGGGTACCATACCGGGTCCACCATGTACCCGCAGACGGTTCATCCAACTCCTCGAATTGGGTCTCTAAAACCATCTCAGAACCGAGAAAACATCATGGTGGACAAGACTCATCATATTAAGGAAAACCGCATCTATCTCTTTAAAACAAATCATCAGTTTATAAAACTTTCAAATGCGGTTTCCAAATCCAGAAATCTCAAGAAGGATCCGAAATCACAAAAATCATGATATCAATAAACAGTGAATACCAGCATAAATCTCCATAATACTGCATGACCAATGAATATATGAGTGCATCTGATATCATGCAATAAATGCAATAGTTAAACCAGCATATGAAAGGTATAACATATAGCAACTATCAACTAGCAAGCTATGTCAATGAATAGTATTCTCTAAAGTGTACGTGTCATGGCAATTACCGATGATGATGTGTATGAGCTGGCAAGCAGGTGTACGTGGAACATACGCATCATCGGTAATGGTGCCGGTGTCTTGACAGCAGGGTTTCATAATAATTGCAGATAACATATGTGCAAGCATGCAATGCGATGAAACATCATGAATATACTAAAGTGATGTAATAACAGCATCACTGAAAAATATACCTACCCAATATACGAGTCATACAGTTTGGTATTTAAATTACTCACAATTATCCACTTTTGAAAAATGAGTATGACTCGAGCCCACTCAAAAAGGTAAGGGAATCCACCTAAGTCTGAGTCGATATATATATATATCTAGTATTCGGTGATCTCGCCTCAATAGTATCATGTACGATACAATAATTATATATGACATCCTCGAGTCAAGAGTGCGGATCTAACATCATAATTATATCTCGTACGGTAAATCTATCGTACGGCATCCCACATCTGGGTACGGGTCAAATATCATATTTATCTCATTACTCATCTAGTATCCTTTTCATCATATGTCATGAACGGGAGTACAAATCTAAGTCTAGTACAAACTGATACCATCAACAAATATATGTGCGTGTGTCTGAAACACATCGCCTAAAGATCCGCTATAATCTCCTGTCGTATCTCATAGTACGAACCAAATCACATCACTGATCTCACAGCATCATGCCCAATCACATCGACTCATCTCCAAGTACCATATATTATCCTCAACCTCCGTGTATACGTGTGTATGTGTCTATATATATATATATATATATATATATATATATATATATAAGCACCAACACATCCACCTATACATATATATATACATATGATGTATACACCCAAAACCATATCCCGTGCGTGTATGTGTATATGTAACAACCTCACTGTAGAGTTCGCGACTAAGAAACCCACTAAACCACTTTCCTCAAATCTCGCTAACCTTAACCCATGATCTCCTAATGCCTTGTCACGACCCGAAAGTACGGAACGCGACTGGCACTTAGATTACGAGACGTCTAAAGGCGTACCGTAACCTAAGTCAGCCAAAGCCCAGAAGAATCTAAACCAAAATCAAAAGAGAGTGAAGGAAAACCTTAAATGAAAACGGTTTTGAAATCAATTAAGTTGCATAGAATCCCTTTTTAAAAGAGAAAAAAAAAACATCAAAAATTTCAGAAAATTTCGGCAGAGTCTCCCCTGTATTTTCTATCCCCCAAAATGGGTACAACAAGATAATAAACCTGTAATCATAAAATGGCATCCCCAAGCGGGAGCTAGCTCTTCGCCCAAGGCGGATCACAACCACATGCAATATAATAGCAATATCAAGAAAAGAGCATGAAAGAAACGCAAAATATCATAAACACAACGCCGGCTCAAGTGAGCTCGACCAAAAAAAAACCACAAATATACAAATCTCTCAGTCTCATCACTAGGTCGCATATACAATATAAAGTGGTAGATGGAGAATACTAGATACAATGATAAAGCAAAAGAAAAAAAAGTGTGCTCGCAACCCACCTACGGACGATGTCGCGAGTCTGAGCAAAAGGAACTGATGATCAGATAGCCCGCCGCTACAAGACTGACGGGTCCGACCTGCAAGACACTGTGGCACAACGGGGGTGAGTTGCCAGCTCGTGAGTAAATATAACATCTAATAAGGAAATCGTAAGAATGCACGCAATGCACCACAACATGCATGTCCATATGTGATATAATAGCTCTAGTATGCATGCACATGTATGCAATGTCATTTCTAACTCTTTAAGTGTTTTAAATGCTAAGGGTACTGCGTTCTTAACTTTTAGAAAATGAATATCTGTATAATAGCTAAGTACCATCAAGAAATCATTTGAAAACCCGTGTCAAGCATCGACACCAAATAGGAATCATATCTGTCTCAATATCGGGCTCCGTCAGTCCGGATCGGCCCATATCATAAATCTCACGACAACGGTCGGTATCCTCCGGATATCCGCCGCGCCAGACATCACCGGTAGGTAGTCTTCCCCTGCCAGGCTCATCGTCTACATCTCGATCTTCTTGCCCCGGGGTACCATACCGGGCCCACCATGTACCCGAGACGGTTCATCCACTCCTCGAATCGGGTCTCGAAATCCAACAGAAAACATGAAAACTCATAGTGGACGACACATACATCATGAGAAAACCGCAACTTTGTTTTAAAAATGATGAATATAAGCTTTTGTTAAATTCTTGCGGTTTTCCCCAAAAATCCAGAAATCGCAGCAATACTGAAATCCTCAAAAAAATCATAATGTTCGCATGTTATATATGATAAATGTCTGTGATATCAATGTATATGATGTGAGTTTTGGCTAGAAATCTATGTAGATATGATGGTAATGCGAGGTATATGCATGCTATGCAATTCCATATATCATGTATGAATGCAAATGGCGTTATTAAGTTAAACAGGTTCTATAGTGCACGTGGCATGGCAATTACCAAAGGCGTGTGTGTCACATGAATAGTGCGTGTGCAACAGATGCCAATGGTAATGGTGTTCGTGTCCTATGAAGTGATGTCGCATAAGTATAGATGAATGTCCATGCAATCTAATATACTGTTCGCTATAAGGGTCTGCAGTGTACATGAATGGATAAGCTAGCTAACAATATAAATCATGCAAATAGTAGGGTAATCCTAACTAGGGGGGGCGCCTCACGCCATTCAGACAATTTCCCCATAGATGAATACATCTACTCACCTGAAATCCCCGCTAATCCGATCCGACCACCGCCTTGCCTTTACGCGCCGTGTCCGATGTTTCCCCGACCGATCCTATATTTGCACAACAACAAGCATAAGATTACAAAACCTAAAACGATGCAAGTCACAATATAGAATTATCAACGCTCTCGAATTAATCACAGCATGCACTCGGTGCGCGGGAAAACGCACGAAAATCGCTAACCTTTAACTAGAATCGTCATTTCGGGGAAATCGACAAAACTACAACCCGACTAGACGAAACCCCGCGTTCGCGCACTCTAATAGTCCTATACGAAGCTAATTATATCGCTAACATAACGCAATTTGATTGCATTCTAATTTCTATAAAAATCTAGTAAGCAATTTGCTTACCGATTCGATACAAACATCGCAATTTTTGTCGATTTAGCGAGCATAACACTACACAATTAACCACTCCAATCACTTAGATAACCATCCCTAACTTAATCCAACCACCATGCTACAAACCCTAATTTAAAAATCAAATCCTTCTCTTGATTTTCCTAAACAAACATTTACTACTAAACTAATACTTCAAATTTCAATTCTAGCATATTTAAACTACAAGTTAACAAAAAGATTAGAATCTTCACCTCACAAGCTTGAACCCTAGGTTGATCAAGTCACCAAGAAGCCTCCTTTCATCAAGTTTTTGAACTAATTTGGGTTGAAGAGAGATTGGATTAGGGTTTGGCGTTGAATGGAGATGGAAATTTGTGAATTTTCATTGAATTTTAGCAAAGAAATGAAGCAAGAAATGAAGTGAGAAGTGAGGGATTTGCTGCAGAATGGGTCGGCCAGCAGGTGAGGAAGGGTGTTGTGGGGAAATTTGGAGAAGTTTCTAGGTCAATAAACACCCCATGTTGTCATTTAATGCTTTCATATCAACAATTTACAAAAAAAACCTCATTTTACACCATTTTTCCATTAAATTTCCCACCCTAAAACCAAAAGTTTGCAAGACATGATATAATTTTATTAACACCATATTTTAGCTTATAAAGACTCCTAATTATGAAATTTACCCAATTAAATTTGTATTTATCACTAATTTAATGTATTTAAAAAGGCTTAAAATAATAAAAAAATAATAATTAATTACAAACAAATTTTTATTTAACTAGAAAATTATAAGTGACATTTTAGTGACAAAATTATAGTAATATCTTATCTAAATTTTGTATAATTAGGTCTACAATGAAAAATACCTATTTTGACTTTTTACGGAAAAAACCGAAAAATTAGCCGATTACCGAAAAACTGCCTAAACGATTTTCGAAGGGTTACAATCTTCCCCACTTAAAGAAATTCGGTCCCCGAATTTAGAATTTAACTATGCGTACCTTCAAAAAGATGGGGATATCTCTTCCTCATCTCGACCTCGGTCTCCCAGGTGACCTCCTCGCTGTTCGGGCCACGCCAAAGGACCTTGACGGACGGTATAACCTTCGACCTCAATTTCTTCACCTGCCGATCCAGAATGACCACCGGCTGCTCGGTGAAAGAAAGATCATGCTCTAGCTGGATCGTCTGGTGCTGAATCGCATGGGAAGGATCATGAAGGTACTTGCGGAGCATCGAGACATGGAATACGGGGTGAACATCGGGGAAGCTAGGCGGAAGAGCTAACCAATAAGCGACTGGACCAACACGCTCTAGGATCTCGAAAGGACCAACATATCTAGGACTCAGTTTCCCTTTCCGCCCAAATCTCATCACACCTTTCATCGGAGAGACCTTCAGGAAAACATGATCGCCAACAGCGAACTCGAGTCGGCGACGGCGCCTGTCAGCATATTATTTCTGCCTGCTCTGTGCCGCTCTCATCCTATCCCGAATCAGCTGTATCTTCTCGGTCGTCTCCTGTACAATCTGCGGCCCCAAAATACTGCTCTCCCTGAGCTCTGTCTAACATACAGGCGATCGACATCTCCTCCCATATAAAGCCTCGAAAGGTGCCATCTGAATCGTCTCCTGGAAGCTATTATTGTAGGAAAACTCGATCAAAGGAAAATGACGATCCCGGCTACAACCGAAATCTAAAACACAAGCTCTGAGCATGTCCTCAAGAGTCTGAATAGTACGCTCTGACTGACCGTCAGTCTGCGGATGAAAGGCTGTGCTAAAACTCAATCGGGTGCCCAATGCTTCCTGAAGTTTCTGCCACAATCGGCTGGTAAACTGGGTGCCACGGTCGGACACGATGCAAGTCGGAACACCATGAAGCCGCACTATCTCATCAATATAAACCTGGGCGTACTGAGAAAATCCAAAAGTGGTCTTCACTGGCAGGAAGTGAGCCGCTTTCGTCAGTCGATCCACAATCACCCATATAGAGTCGTACCCTCGACTGGTCCTGGGTAGACCCACAATGAAGTCCATGGAGACCTTCTCCCACTTCCACTCAGGGATGGGCAATGGCTGTAACTCGCCGGCTGGCCTCTGGTGCTCGGCCTTGACTTGCTGACAAGTCAGGCATCTCGACACAAAGTCTGTAACATCCTTCTTCATCCCGTCCCACCAGTAAACCTCTCTCAAATCACGGTACATCTTGGTGGAACCTGGGTGAACACTGTATACTGATCTATGTGCCTCCTCGAGAATATCACGCCTCAGTCCCTCTGAATCTGGCACGCACAGTCGAGTCCCAAATCGAAGTATCCCCTGATCATCAATCACGAACTCAGAAACTCTGCCCTGCCGAATCTGCTCAATAATCTCTAAGATACGGGCGTCGCCGGACTGTGCCTCGTGGATACGATCAAGTAACTGTGGGCGTGCTCTGAAATGGGCCAGCTGTCCCCCTGTAGGAGTAAACTCGAACTGCACTCTGCTGTCACATAACACCTGCCAATCCGCCGTCGACTGCATCTGTACTGCGCTCAAACAAGATAAGCTACCTCCGGGCCTCCTACTCAAAGCATCCGCCACCACATTCGCCTTGCCCGGATGGTATAAAATCTCGCAGTCATAATCCTTCACCAACTCCATCCATCGGCGCTGTCTCAGGTTCAGATCTCGCTGCTGGAAAATATACTTCAAACTCTTGTGGTCAGTGAATATCTGGCACGACTCGCCGTATAGGTAATGTCTCCAGATCTTAAGTGCAAATACCACTGCAGCCATCTCTAAATCATGGGTGGGGTAGTTCTGTTCGTGTTTCCTCAGCAGCCGAGAAGCGTACGCGATAACTCTGTCGTGCTGCATCAATACACATCCCAGCCCCACACTAGAAGCATCACAATATACCACGAACCCGCCTGATCCTGAAGGCAATGCTAACACTGGTGCAGTAGTCAGACGAGTCTTCAACTGCTGGAAACTATCCTCACATGCCTGGGTCTAATCAAAAGGAACCCCCTTCCGGGTCAACCCGGTCAACGGTGCAGCAATGCGGGAGAAATCCTGGACAAAACGTCGATAATAGCCGGCCAGACCTAGAAAGCTGCGAACCTCTGTAACTGATACCGGTCTAGGCCAACGCTGAACTGCCTCGATCTTCTTCGGGTCCACACAAATACCATCTCTCGTCACCACATGGCCCAAGAAGTCGACACTGTCTAACCAGAATGCGCACTTGGAGAATTTGGCGAACAGCTGATGCTCCCTCAAAGTCTGTAATGTGATACGTAAGTGCTGCTCATGCTCCTCCCGGCTCCGAGAATAAACCAAGATGTCGTCAATGAACACAATGATGAACTGATCGAGATACGGCCTGAATACACGGTTCATCAAATCCATAAATGCTGCCGGGGCATAGGTGAGCCCGAACGACATCACCAAGAACTCATAATGACCATATCGAGTATGGAAGGCGGTCTTCGGAATATCCTCTTTCCGAACCCGCAACTGGTGATAACCTGACCGTAAATCAACCTTCGAGAAAAACCCTGCACCCTGGAGCTGATCAAATAAGTCATCAATGCGGGGTAGGGGATACCTGTTCCGCACAGTAACCCGGTTCAGCTGACGATAATCAATGCATAAGCGCATACTTCCGTCCTTCTTCTTAACAAACAAGACGGGAGCACCCCAAGGTGACACACTCGGTCTGATAAGCCCTTTGTCCAGCAAGTCCTGTAACTGATCCTTTAGCTCTCTCAGCTCCGCCGGGGCCATCCGATAAGGCGGTATAGAGATAGGCCTCGTGCCAGGGATCAAGTCAATACAGAACTCAATCTCGCGCTCTGGTGGCAGACCAGGCAGCTCGTCAGGAAATACATCAGGAAATTCCCTCACAACAGGGACCTGATCCAACGGAACCTCTGTGGAGCTAGTATCACAAACATAAGCTAAGAATCCCTGACACCCATTCCTTAAGAGCTGACCAACGTAAAGAGATGAAATCAAGCTGGGAAGGGTAGCACTACGATCTCCCTGAATAATAAGAACCGGCTCACCAGGAAAACTGAATCTGACTGCTTTTTCACTGCAGTCCACGGATGCATAACAGGTGGCTAGCCAGTCCATACCAAGAAGAATATCAAAGTCTAGCATATCGAGGAGAATCAAATCAACTGAAGAATCACTCTCCCCGATACGAACGGAACACGATCGGTACACAAAACGGGCAACAAAAGACTCACCTACCGGGGTAATAACGACAAGCGGCTGATCTAACGGAGAAGACTCTCGGCCCAACCTCGGTGCAAAATACGTGGAAACATAGGAATGTGTGGAGCCTGGATCAAATAATACCCGTGCATCAAAAGAACATACTGGCAGAGTACCTGTCACGACGGCATTGGATGCCTGTGCATCCTGAGGAGTTAACGCGAACACTCGGGCCTGCCCACCACTAATAGCTGGCTGTGCTCTGCCTCTACCTCATCCTCTGCCTCTGCCTCTGCCGCCTCGTCCTCTCTGAACCGGACCGCCACGCCCACGGCCTCTAGAAGCATCTGGCTGGTGTGGAGCATCATCAGGAGTAGGAAGTAAAGCTCTCTGAGAAGGTGGTGAGGGTGGTAAAGTCACATGCGGAACTGTCGCCGTGCCCTGACGTCCAATGGTATAGTCTCTGACACGGTGGTACTGACTCCAACACCGAAAACATCCTGGAGACGACTGCTGGGTCTGTGGATATGAACCAAATAACTGACCTCGTCTCAATCCTCTGCCTCCACCATCTCCCGGAAATAATCTATCACGATGTCTGCCCATCTGCCGCTGAGCTGGCGTATCAGTACGGATCCTCTTCGGCCCAGAAACGACCGGAGTCTCAGAAATGCGCTCCTCCAAAAGTAAGGCTGCATCCATCGCGGCTGCGTATGTATCAAAGTGCTGGGTGCCGATGGCAAGGAATAGCTGTGTATCAAGCCCTCGTACAAACCTCTTTATTCTCTTCTCTTCTGTGTCTACTAGGTACGGAGCATATCGAGACAACTGGGTAAACTGTATATCATACTCCGACACTGTCATCCCAGAAGTCTTGCGCAAAGACTTAAAACTACGGGCTCGAGCATCTTGGACACTCTCCGGAAGAAAACGGGCAAGAAATGCAGATGTAAACTCATCCCAGGTCATCGAAGGCAGACCTGCAGCTCGGCCTCTCTCTACTGAGTCGTACCATGTCTGGGCAAGACCCTCCAGACGAAAACTCGCAAATTCCACCAATCTATCATCAGAACACCTCAACGAACGGCAAATCCGAGCCATCCTATCAAGAAATGCATGTGGGTCCTCTGTCGCATCTGTACCGGTAAAAGCTGAAGGTCTCAATCTCATGAACTCCTGTAGTGAAACAGGGATAGTCTCCGTAGTAGCAGCAGGAGTGACCATCTGTGCAGCAGGTACGATCGTGGTCTGTGCGGTGGAAGGAACGTCCTCGGATCTCTGTGCCCGGCTGGACTCAACTAAAGATCCCATCATCTGCCGCAACTCTTGCATGCCGGCCTCTAATCTGGCAATACGGTCTGTATAAGGCGGATCAGTATGACCCTAAGGGGTAGGCGTATCCTCCTGCTCGATCCTCGCCTCAGACGAGCCCGCACGAATCTCATCCCTAGCGGGAGCCCGCTGAGCTCTCGTAGTCTTTGGCGGCATCGAAGCTGGAATAAGGAACAGGATTGATAAGATCATTGCAATTGAATCAAGGAATGTAAGGAATCAAGAAAGGAAATACAAGCAATTATGTCCTAAGGTTACTTTGGTGGAGTACCGTATCGTAAGTATGCCGCGGATCATACCCACGCTACGCCACTCTGCTTAAGTCACCTACTCCATCTACCAAGGTCGTCCTACACTCAGAAAGGTAAAACCTACGCTCTGATACCAACTTTGTCACGACCCGAAAGTACGGAACACGACTGGCACTTAGATTACGAGACGTCTAAAGGCGTACCGTAACCTAAGTCAGCCAAAGCCCAGAAGAATCTAAACCAAAATCAAAAGAGAGTGAAGGAAAACCTTAAATGAAAATGGTTTTGAAATCAATTAAGTTGCATAGAATCCCTTTTTAAAAGAGAAAAAAAAACATCAAAAATTTCAGAAAATTTCGGCAGAGTCTCCCCTGTATTTTCTATCCCCCAAAATGGGTACAACAAGATAATAAACCTGTAATCATAAAATGGCATCCCCAAGCGGGAGCTAGCTCTTCGCCCAAGGCGGATCACAACCACATGCAATATAATAGCAATATCAAGAAAAGAGCATGAAAGAAACACAAAATATCAGAAACACAACGCCGGCTCAAGTGGGCTCGACCCAAAAGAAACCACAAATATACAAATCTCTCTGTCTCATCACTAGGTCGCATATACAATATAAAGTGGTAGATGGAGAATACTAGATACAATGATAAAGCAAAAGAAAAAAAAGTGTGCTCGCAACCCACCTACGGACGATGTCGCGAGTCGGAGCAAAAGGAACTGATGATCAGATAGCCCGCCGCTACAAGACTGACGGGTCCGACCTGCAAGACACTGTGGCACAACGGCGGTGAGTTGCCAGCTCGTGAGTAAATATAACATCTAATAAGGCAATCGTAAGATTGCACGCAATGCACCACAACATGCATGTCCATATGTGATATAATAGCTCTAGTATGCATGCACATGTATGCAATGTCATTTCTAACTCTTTAAGTGTTTTAAATGCTAAGGGTACTGCGTTCTTAACATTTAGAAAATGAATATCTGTATAATAGCTAAGTACCATCAAGAAATCATTTGAAAACCCGTGTCAAGCATCGACACCAAATAGGAATCATATCTGTCTCAATATCGGGCTCCGTCAGTCCAGATCGGCCCATATCATAAATCTCACGACAACGGTCGGTATCCTCCGGATATCCGCCGTGCCAGACATCACCGGTAGGTAGTCTTCCCCTGCCAGGCTCATCGTCTACATCTCGATCTTCTTGCCCTGGGGTACCATACCGGGCCCACCATGTACCCGAGACAGTTCATCCACTCCTCGAATCGGGTCTCGAAATCCAACAGAAAACATGAAAACTCATGGTGGACGACACATACATCATGAGAAAACCGCAACTTTGTTTTAAGAATGATGAATAAAAGCTTTTGTTAAATTCTTGCGGTTTTCCCCAAAAATCCAGAAATCGCAGCAATACTGAAATCCTCAAAAAAATCATAATGTTCGCATGTTATATATGATAAATGTCTATGATATCAATGTATATGATGTGAGTTTTGGCTAGAAATCTATGTAGATATGATGGTAATGCGAGGTATATGCATGCTATGCAATTCCATATATCATGTATGAATGCAAATGGCGTTATTAAGTTAAACAGGTTCTATAGTGCACGTGGCATGGCAATTACCAAAGGCGTGTGTGTCACATGAATAGTGCGCGTGCAACAGATGCCAATGGTAATGGTGTTCGTGTCCTATGAAGTGATGTCGCATAAGTATAGATGAATGTCCATGCAATCTAATATACTATTCGCTATAAGGGTATACAGTGTACATGAATGGATAAGCTAGCTAACAATATAAATCTTGCAAATTGTAGGGTAATCCTAACTAGGGGGGCGCCTCGCGCCATTCAGACGATTCCCCCATAGATGAATACATCTACTCACCTGAAATCCCCGCTAATCCGATCCGACCACCGCCTTGCCTTTACGCGCCGTGTCCGATGTTTCCCCGACCGATCCTATATATGCACAACAACAAGCATAAGATTACAAAACCTAAAACGATGCAAGTCACAATATACAATTATCAACGCTCTCGAATTAATCACAGCATGCACTCGGTTCGCGGGAAAACGCACGAAAATCGCTAACCTTTAACTAGAATCGTCATTTCGGGAAAATCGACAAAACTACAACCCGACTAGACGAAACCCCACGTTCGCGCACTCTAATAGTCCTATACGAAGCTAATTATATCGCTAACATAACGCAATTTGATCGCATTCTAATTTCTATAAAAATCTAGTAAGCAATTTGCTTACCGATTCGATACAAACATCGCAATTTTTGTCGATTTAGAGAGCATAACACTACACAATTAACCACTCCAATCACTTAGATAACAATCCCTAACTTAATCCAACCACCATGCTACAAACCCTAATTTAAAAATCAAATCCTTCTCTTGATTTTCCTAAACAAACATTTACTACTAAACTAATACTTCAAATTTCAATTCTAGCATATTTAAACTACAAGTTAACAAAAAGATTAGAATCTTCACCTCACAAGCTTGAACCCTAGCTTGATCAAGTCACCAAGAAGCCTCCTTTCATCAAGTTTTTGAACTAATTTGGGTTGAAGAGAGATTGGATTAGGGTTTGGCTTTGAATGGAGATGGAAATTTGTGAATTTTCATTGAATTTTAGCAAAGAAATGAAGCAAGAAATGAAGTGAGAAGTGAGGGATTTGCTGCAGAATGGGTCGGCCAGCAGGCGAGGGAGGGAGTTGTGGGGAAATTTGGAGAAGTTTCTAGGTTAATAAACACCCCATGTTGTCATTTAATGCTTTCATATCAACAATTTACAAAAAAAAACCTCATTTTACACCATTTTTCCATTAATTTCCCACCCTAAAACCAAAAGTTTGCAAGACATGATATAATTTTATTAACACCATATTTTAGCTTATAAAGACTCCTAATTATGAAATTTACCCAATTAAATTTGTATTTATCACTAATTTAATGTATTTAAAAAGGCTTAAAATAATAAAAAAAAATAATTAATTACAATTTTTTTTTATTTAACTAGAAAATTATAAGTGATATTTTAGTGACAAAATTATAGTAATATCTTATCTAAATTTTGTATAATTAGGTCTACAATAAAAAATACCTATTTTGACTTTTTACGGAAAAAGCCGAAAAATTAGCCGATTACCGAAAAACTGCATAAACGATTTTCGAAGGGTTACATGCCTTTCTTGCAAAGTGTTCATATCTCTCAATAACATATAAATGTACATTTATATCACATCACATCATTTCTTACAACTTTGCGGGGGTGCTATACGCCATCCACCCGACTTCCCCCGTAGATATAAATCTACTCACCTTGCTCTTCGCTTTCCGTCGCCACGCGCTTGCTTGTCGTCTCGAAGTTCTCGTGGGGTACCTACACATCATAACGTATCGTATCGCATTATAAACCAAATCAAAACCAAAACGACACGTTAAAAGCTTATAGGTTAGAACCTACGGACTACGCCTTTCAAACCACCAAACAACCCCCGATATCGTCGTACAAACGTCAAGTGATCGAGTTAAAACGCAAATACTAAAATCCAGAATCCAAAATACAAAAATATAAACCCGAATCAAAACAACAACTCATGAATTTAGTCCCAGATTTTACCCTGGGCAAAACTAGCCAATTTTGCATACAGGAGGGGTCTAGATTACAGATACTGGAGCCATGACACAAACACGAGATAAAATGCCCCAGGTCTGGCCGCAAATTGCAGCCAGAAGGAATTTTTCTACGGCCTGGGTAGAGGGTTAGGGGCTCCGGTCTTGGTTAATGCTTCCTAGGTGCCTTCTGGTCTCTCTGTGTATGCTAAAAAAATTTTAGAGTCCCGGGTTGTTAGCAGATTACCAAAAACCATCACAATTCCCACATTTTCCGTATCTGCAGAATTTAAAAGTTCGTATTTGGGGGTTAAGTATCAGGTTTTAGTCCAATATGATGTCATTACAGGGGTTTAAGGTCACTATACACATCACAATTCAAGAATTGTTCAAACCCTAACTAGAAATTTCTAAACCTCACTAAACGACACTAAATCGTTTCTAAGTTAACATGGATGCAAAGCAAATGGTAAAACCACTCTAATGATGGATAAATTACCTCATTTGGTAACTCAAGAATTTTCTTGAGTT
Organism: Agapanthus africanus; assembly: GCA_030015575.1. Classification (NCBI taxonomy): domain Eukaryota; kingdom Viridiplantae; phylum Streptophyta; class Magnoliopsida; order Asparagales; family Amaryllidaceae; genus Agapanthus; species Agapanthus africanus. Next base: position 352,285,057 of record JASDDO010000012.1, on the reverse strand, counting down.
TCCCCAAGTGTCCAAAATCCTTGCATTCTAGGTCCAAAGTGAAGCTTGTGAGCTTGTGCACACTTTTAAAGAAGTGGGGATGATGTTTTGATGAAGGAATGAGGGTGTTTGTGAGGGCTTGATGAAGAGGGGGATGTTCCCGCCAAAAATTTCTGCGCAAAAGAGTCCAAGGTATCAAATGGCAGCGATACGCTTAAGAAAATACGAACCAGTATCTTCCGGCCTGTATTTTGATAAACTCCTCAATGAGGAACTGTTAAATTATGATGGTATTGAAAGCATCTCGAAAACACCTCCGATTTGATATATTATGAGCCTCATAATTCATCCGGGATCAAAAGTTATGAGCAAATGTCTATGCACATGTGATCTAAAGAAGAAGATGCGAACCAGTATTTTCTGAGCTATATTTTGACAAACTCCGGAATGAGAAAAAGCTAAATTCTGATGGTATTAAAAGAATTTTGAAAAGACCTTCGATTTGATATATTATGGACCTCATAATTCATCCGGGATCAAAAGTTATGAGCAAATGTCTATGCACATGTGATCTAAGGAAGAAGATGCGAACCAGTATTTTCCGAGCTGTATTTTGACAAACTCCGGAACGAGAAATGGCTAAATTCTGACGATATTGAAAGCATCTCAAAAAGTCCTTCGATTTGATATATTATGGGCCTCATAATTCATCCGAGATCAAAAGTTATGAGCAAATGTGTTATGCATGTGTAATCTAAAGTAATGCTCTACTACATGGGGAATGCATTTTTTGGTCCCACATCGGGAAAAGGAGAGATGGCTTCTCTACCACTCCCATATAAATAATAGGGGATACCTCTTAGAAAGGGTAGAGTAAAATCCTTAAAGGTTTCAATACTCAATGGAGCTTACTTCTCCAAGATAGGAGCATGCTCCTCCCCATAATGCGCAAGCGCCATGTGCGCTACGTGCAACGCACGTATGCCCGCCACGCGCGCACCACGTGCAACGCACGTGCGCACCACATGAGAATATTCAATTAAAATGAGACTCGTTCTCCATAGGAGCTTGCTCCCCCCATAATGCGAATATGCGCAAGATCCATGTGCGCTATGTGCAAATACGAGCGCCCAACACCTGCGACGCACGTGCGTCCAACACGTGCGACGCACGTGCGCGAACGCAAAGAAGTCTTTTTCAGCAGCGAGAAGTTTAAGCTCCAGCCCGTTCTTCCCCCCTAATGAGTGAGGCATGGTTCAAAGGGTACATCCCTCCACACCTTCGATATATGGCACTGTAATCTCTCAGTGTCGTCGGAGAGGTGATGGGTCCCAACGACCAATGATCCTTCTTTCTAAAATAAAAAAAAAAAGAAGAAGAATGAACATTGTGAGAAATCGAGAACTTCAAACAGAGAAAGCTCTGAAGAAATTTCAAGAAGAAAAAGGTAAAAAGACCTTTAAGATAAAAGAATTTCTTCTAATAAATCATTGATCTAAGAAGAAGATCAATGATCTTCAATAAAAAACAAATAAAAATAGTGCTTTGCACTTATGAACCATTGGTTCTCTAAGATCAAGAAAAATAAGAAACACTTGTTTTCTTTGATCTAAATTGGATCAAGAAATCAAGCAGTGCTTTGCACTTCTTTTATTGAACCATTGGTTCTGGAATCTAAAATATTCTCAAGTTAACAGTGCCTTGCACTTGCAAAACTGCGCTGTTGCGCTCTTGGGTTGGCGCAACCCACCAGAGAGCGCCACGTGTCAGCATCTGAACCATTTGTGCTATGCGCTTTTGAAATAGAGCCTTGCTCTCTGAAACTGGCGCAACTCACCACAGCGCTACATGTCAGCAGCGCACTGTGCTTGCATGACACGTGTCATCACCACAAGCACTTTCGCTCTTTGGTTGGCGCAAAGCGCCTGACAAATGCAATGCATTTCTTTTGTTAAAGGGTCAGGCCCAAGTCAAAAAGACCTAGCAGGCCAAAATAAATTGCAAAGCAATAAAAGGGCAGAGCCCAAATAAAATTGATGCTCTGCATCATTTATAAAGGGCAGAGCCCAAGTAAAATTGATGCTCTGCATCCTTTATGGGCAGGGCCCAAACAAAAATAAAAAGTAATGCAATGCATTATTTAAATGTGGGCAAAGCCCTAGCACAGGTCTAATAGACCAAAAATAAATAAAAGCGTTGAATATTTTTCAACTGGACTTAGCCCAATCATGGCCGTAAGTCCTCAAATTAAATTGACTGAGCACAGCTGCTCTCTTAAATCAATTTACGACCGGTTCGAGGGTACATCTCCGAACTCCTTTGACTCCTATGTTGTAATCCTTCAACGATGTCAGAGAGGTGACGGGTCCCGACAACCACACATCAACATGGACTGTGGGGTCTTTAATGTAAGTGCACGGCGGCGCCCCGGTCGTCAATCCGACGGCCAAATGCGGAAGCGGTGATAAACTTTAATTTTGCGAACTTAGCAAACCGGCACCACCGCGCACTAAACCCCGGATCGGGCCATTAAACTAGATCTAGCAAAGTAACAAGATAGGGAAGAGATATACCGAGTGATCCGAGTCCTCCGGTCTTCTCGTCATCGTCCCGATCTCCCGCGGAAACTCCGGTCGTCGCCTCCTTGCCGGAAGGGCACCACATCGCCTGTATCTTTTACGGGCTCCCACCTCAGTGCCGAGGCAACTCGGGCATGAAGCTGGCAAGTCGACGTGCCCAAGATGTGCTGTATAATGTAGTGTAGATGATGCTTGTCTCTTTGGGGTTATGTTGCCTTGATGGAGGAATAGATTGGAACTTTCAAGTGGAACTCTCATTTGTCAAGCATGGAATGAGATGATGAATTTTCCTCACCAAAAATGAAAACTCTCATTTTCTCTCCTCTCCAAAATTGTGGGCGGCCTCTTCAAATGTGAGAATGGTGGAGGGATAAACAAAACTCATGAAGGGAGGTGAGTGTAGGAGAAAAGAAAAGGTGACCACATCATAAAGCAAAGAAAACATCAACCATGCTTAATACTTCTAATCACATCAAATCTCATAAATGCACCATCATGGATGAAAAAACAAAGGATGCTTATCCTATCATAATGAATTCATTTGTAAGAAACCCCCCTCCACAAATGTTATTTGCACAATTGCAAATAACTCCCTCCATCGGAAAAGTCCGGCCGGGAAAGAACAAAGGAAAACCGGCCGGAACGGAATGCAAACTAGCAACTCCAGAAAACTGGTCCCGTAATAAATTACAGGAAAACCCCGCTGCTGCATATACATGCCCGCATTTGTATTCCGACCGGGTACAAATGCAATGAGACAAAATCTATACTGTACTATACTAGTATCCGGCTTAAACCAAAGCCGGTTAGTAATATCGGTCCGATCCTGATCCGTGCAATACCGCACGTATCTGATCGAACCCTGCCATATCTCCATACGGCCTCTACAGCGTTTCGCCCGAAAGCTTGAGTAACTGAAAGTGTGGTGGACTCTAAAGACTCGTCAATACTATGGTTATGGATTTAACCACTAGCACGTCAGAGGTATAAGCCAATACGTGACGGGCCACCAGCTATTGACCAAAAGGGACGTCGATGAGCGAACTCATCCTGACACCCTACTGAGCCTGTCAATGACAATATCCGTACAGTCCGGTCCGTTCGTCAATGAGCATCGCATGTCGGGCCTAGGGGGTTGGTAAAAGTCAGACCCCCAAAAGCGGTACAAGTCGTGTCGGAGTGTAGCCCAGAACACCCTGAGATACTACTGGAATACCTACCAGTAAATCTCCTGCCTTGGCCAAGGACTTCGTGTAATGGCTCTCCTAGACACAGCGCGACCTCACCCCCAATACCGGGAGAGACGAACCCCTGAAGATCCGCTCACTGCCTCTATGTGGCTCGGGACTGTACCCAACTAAAACCTGTTTGCACGACTCCTTTGAGCCGTGGTAGGGTAGTAATCAAAGCACAGTGGGAACTCACACGAGACAAATGACGATCCCCAGGTCGATGAACTAACCTGTACACATGTCACCTGGGAACTGCTATCTGACGTCAGGTATAAGACCAACTAGCATGTTCCCGGCGAGTCCTGTCTGGTGTACTCATAACCCTATGAGCACCTGTATACATATTAGGTGAACCAACTGACACCAGTGGCTTGTGAGACCGGCCACCGCCCCTCGTCGGGGTCTAGACTGTATACACTAGTCTACTCTGGAGAATCGATGTCCTGTCTCGAAACTCCCACGACTAGGGACCTTTTAAGGATGTGCTTATAGACTCCAGCTCTCACTTATATGATCGCCCTCATACTGCTGGCAGTCAAGCAAGAATCCTAGGGGCTCTATCAACGTGTAATAGCGACCTGTCAGGTCGCCTAAAGTAGTACACGATGATAAAGGTAAACCAGATAGCATACTATCATCTCGAGTAAGACTGTCCTACCGGGATAGGTCCTCCCTCAATCATCGCAATCACGTGCATGTGATCCAATAATTGACTCTGAGGGCATTATCTCCAACAATCTCCCACTAGCACTCAAGGCTAATTATTGCAATGTCGCATACTCACAGCCCGTGTGATACCGAACACCCAACTCCTCTACTAGTCAGTCTCATAAAGCCTGTTTGCGAAACTCTTGCGTTCGAGGAATAGCCTCAGTGAGTGGATCCGCCTAGATGTTTCTTTCTATGTCTCTTTATATCTCAAGTTCGTGGAGAAAGCCATCTCCCGAAATGAGCAATACCTGTCTTAGAATGTCTGGATGTCTGATGGGACCGAGCTCATAAATGAACTCCAAATCCAAACTTCTTAGACTGTATCGTCAACTGAATTTAATCAGTATCCTGCGCCATGCCACCCTCAGTATTGCCTTGGACCACCTGTCCAAAATACTGCCCCTCGTCGGAAGGAAAAATATAACTCTGAAAACCTCCTTGTCGTCCATGTCACCTTGGAAGCCTGGAATGATAATTGTCTCCCAAATGAGGCTGTCGTTATCATATCCCTAGAACATCCACTTATGTTCTAAAACTGCTTCCGACTGTTTCTCCAGGATTGGATCAATGTCAACTTATTGCATCTAGTGCAAGAACAACATCTGGTGTGGTACTTGACATCTCATGATTGACTCAATTGCCTAAGCAAGTGATCTGCCAATCATGCACATCCCTCTCTACTTTAGTCTATAAGACACCTTTAGAGAGGGTGACTCCATCACCTGCAGGTACACTACCGTGCTAGGAGTCGTCCAATCTAAATACTCATAGAATGCTGTCAAAGTACCCTGATTGGGAAACCACCCAAATCTAGATCTAAAACTATAGATCTAGTAACCAGTATGTCTTATATAATGTCCAAGTCCTTTGTGGAGAAACCACTGTGTGACGACCAAAGTACAACCGATCGTAGTATAGGAATGTCATTTCCTACTTTGTGTATGTCATCCAAAACCCGGATATCACACCCTACTACCTTCTCAACAGATCCATCCCCTATTCTGATGAAGTCAAACCTATGACTGTCACATCAGAAATAGATGATCTATCTCCGCTATATCTGCTTTAGTCTATAAATAGACATAAGCCTGATATCCACCAATGCTTCCGCTGCTCCCACTGACTACGACAACCCTCTGGCAGAGTCATATAGACGTGCACTTCTAAAGCTAGTTTAGAACGACGCTATATTCATCCTCCTGCAGGGTCTCGCAGCCTGGAACAACAGCAATGGCAAGTGTGGGTAAACAAGAACTTCCCTGTCACCGTCCTTGAGGCTACCAGAGTACCTCTCGGGTGCCTGAAGTTACCCACCGTATCTGCAGAGTGGCTAATGGAATGTCAAACCAGATTGAATCTTTAGGTTCCTTATCAAATCTTCAGTAATCGTTTGCGGTTCTGGAATCACTTCCAGTTCTACCATACTCCCACTACTGTTTTTGAAAAAATCCATTTTTATTGAAACTGTGGCGAGTCTAGAACAATATTACTATTGATCTCCCAGATGGTATAAAGTCAACCCTCGTCATAGCCTGGGTCAACCCACAAACATCCATTACAGAAACGTGCCTTGAGTTATCCAGAGTCTGGTTTTAATCATAAGCCGGACAACTCCCCGTACCTTAACAACGTTAAGATATGAACTGTTCTACATCCAATATAGAACCAGAGGCACTGATTTAATTTAACCAGATTCAAATCATGCAGCTGTCTCCAGTGCATGTCAACTAAATGGAGAGAGGCCGATCAGCGTTACTCAACTTAGAAATGCTTCCAATTATAAGTAACCTGAAAGAGAAGCAATTTCTCTTTATCATTACTATCAACTGAATACCATACACAAGTATCTACATCTTCGATCACTTTGAAGAATCCCGATACTTGCTACACCTGGTTCTTTACTCTATTCAAATACCTATAACTCCTCAAAACTTAGACCCTGTGTTTCTACGAAACACATGTCTAAGAACTAGAGAAGTTAAAAGTAAACAGAATATAGTATGAGGACCAACCCCTCTGTCCTAATGGACACTGGACAACATACAATACTCTGTATAAGTCCGCCGAGTCTACCAACTCTTTCACTGTGTGTCGTAAGTTGAAAACTGTACTTATGGTTAAGAAGAATTACACCGTTGTTTAATGCTCCTTACCTAACCATCCACTGATATAGGTAAATGTCATCGACATAATATCAAAAGGTATATCTCACTCTATGAAAATAGACGTACAGATATATCAATTTGAAATTGGTGCACAACAGCGGATATTCAAAACCAAATATTTGCCGACCGGCAAACAGCCCAGGTGATCTCCTCAAATATCACCGATTACAACGAATCCCGATATAATGAGGATGATCACCCAATTCCCAATGACTTACTCCCACTCATCATCTGTAAAACCATACAGATGTGAGAATCATACCTGGTAAATACATACCCTGGAGTAAAGACTAATTGGGAAATCAGTTTTCTTTTAACAGTACACAATGAACCTGAAACATTGAAATGTTTCGATGGGGTATCCTGGTATTCCTAGTAATGCATCTACCATTATCCAGATTCACAACTATAACCGTATAATTCTTTGCCACCACTCCAAATCCCTTTATATGTCTTTAGTCATTACCTTCTGCACACCCCTTAGGCCAAATGGTTTCTTCCTTCCCTACCGTTCGGCACCAGCCTATGGTTTGGAAGAAGACTATCCAATAAGCATAATGGGTGTACTGTCCTAGTCCTAGGAGCACTCGCAATGCGAGAGAAGGTGAAGATAAAAGACAACCGAATAAACCTTATTCCTATTTCTCCTAGACCAGAATCCATCCCCAAACTGGAACAAGTTCCTTTCGAGTTCGTATATAACCATACGATGGAGTATCCAATAAACTGTCGATCTTCGTAGTGATACGGAGTGTCCTGGAGAAATACAAAGGTGATTTAGGATTGGCGAAGAAATACTTGGTTTGGTCGTGAATATCAGTCGCAATTTACTTTGCCCTCTTACTAATCCCTTGCTTTGTCTTAATCTTAATACCTTCTGCACACCATCGTTATGGTAATTGGTTTTCTTCATTCTCCACTGTTCGGCACCAGCCTAAGGTTTGGAAGAAGACTATCCAATTCGCGTAATAGGTGTACTATCTCCTAAACCAAGGAGTACTCACAACTTGAGAGAAGGTAAAAGGGAAAAGACAACTGAATAATCATATCCGTTTTCTCCAGAACCGGAAACCATCCTCGAATTCCTTCGAGTTCGTATCTAACCATACGATGGTTTTGTCCAATGGAAGTGGACGTTCGTAGTAATACGGGGTGTCCTGGAGAAAAGGGTAAAAGTAGGAGTGGCAATGAGGTCTGCAACTCTGACAATCCAAAAGCCAGTGTTAAGAAGGTTCGGTAGTAATGTTCTCATCCCCTTATGAATATTTCTTTCCGTTTGAAATCTTGTATCCGTCGAACTTTTAGTTGGATGCAATAAAACTTGAATCGTAATATATGTATCATTCTCTTGTCCTTCCCCTTATTCATACTATTCATTATCACAGTATTTTAATCTTGATTTTTCAGTTCCGGCCACCGCATATTTTCCTATACTTCGTACCCTTAGCTATTCTCTTGATGTATTTCACTATCTAATCATGTCTTTTCCTTTCAGGCCATGGCCCACCTTGGAGCAGCGCCGCATCTAGATGAGGATGCACAGTCATGCGTTTCCTTAGACCACACACTGATGAGTCCTGATGTTGAGATCAACGATCACCAGGTCATTTTCGAAAACAGCGATTCAGAGGACGAAGGAGCAGCCGCCCCAGAGTTTGACTTGACGGGCGATTCCGACGAAGAGGAAGGAGAACCTGAAGAGAACCCGATAGAGGAAGATCCTGATGAAGACCCGATAGAAGAAGATCCAGTGGAAGAGAATCCAGAAGAAGAGAATCACATGGAATCAGACCTCGATGAAGAAGCTCCAGCCGAGGAAGAAGGACCAGAAGATCAAGACCCTGCTGTGGAAGAACTCCCAATGGCGGTCCCCGCGAGACGTTATGGAAATGGACGTCCCTACCTGAGCGCGCGAGCCTACCGCAACATGCTGAATCTCCACAACCGCGACTGACGGGATTTCTTTTAGATGTTGTCTTATCTGGCCAAATAAAACTGTGTATAGTTTAAGGCCACTTTTCATCTTTGGGTATGCTTTGTTTAAAATCTTCTGGGATGAAATAAATTGCTGAGTTCGCTAATCCTTCGATCTTCTTAGTTCCCTTGATGCTTGATTATTTCTTCTATACAATTATTTTCCTACTGAGATCTGTCCACCCCTACTCCTCACATTGTTTTAACCCTCACAGAGATTAACAAGTACCACACCCGATCTTTTAGAGGTCCACCCTTCATCCTTCGTCTGTGCCTCGTTTGAGATCCTTCTGGGAGGAGAACAATTTTTAGTGAAACTTCCGAGTTCGCTAACCCTTCAAATTCTTGATTCATAGGATGTACCGACCGTTATCCTCCCCATCCTTTTTCCCTTGTAGTCCTTTGTTGCTCACCCTTACTTCCTGTGCTAACCCGATCCCAATCTCCTTGATCTTCAGCCTAAAGCCGCCACACTCCGACCTTCTGAATGAGCCACACTTCTTTGTAATCCTTACCCTAGCTAGCCCTATACATTTTGTGTGTTTTCCTATTACCCTATATATATTTAGGGACTTTATTATTCGAAATTTGGTTTTCATTATCTTGTATTTGTCGAAGAGTGCGTGTTATTGACTGCTTAGTTTTATGTATTTTAAATTACACTACTATTATCCTTATTTTTTCAGTAGCGCAACCATACACCGCGCATATTTTGTTCCATATTCCTCATTTTCATTATGTGGGTTTTCTAAGTTATTTTAAAACTATTCGATCGATAAATTATCCTAAAATGTTTTAACCTACCAACTAATCTTTCACTACTTTATTGTCGTTCATTTATATTTTTCGGGTAATGTGTCTATGTTTACTATTATAAATAGTTGTGCCTTATACCTATTTAGACCTATCTTTTTGTATGTTGTTCTTACATATTTATACCTTCAAATTTCTTCGTCCACGTAATTCTAGTAAATCGTTATGTGTTAGTGTGCAATATAATAGCTTTCACCCATGTTTGTATAACTTATCGTTTATTTTAAATTTCGAGGACGAAATTTTTGTAAGGGTGGTATGATATAATACCCAGCCCCTTTTATACCTATAATTGTACTTCTTTATACCTATAAAATTTATTTATAAGTATTTATTTATTTTCAAAATCCTATTAAACACAAACTCACCTCATCAGCCATTCTCTTTTAAATAAACTTATTTTCTTTTCAATCCCCTTAATTCCATTCCCAGCCCAAGAGGAATTTTTCCATTTAACCAATATATATAAAAACTCTTTTGTTCCTTCTATTTATTTATTTTGATTGATTTCACAACCATAAAATCCCAAGCCCATTCCTTAAATAAATTTGTTTTTCTTTTTCCTTTTCTTTCAAGCCCAACCCTCATTTCCCTAATAATTCTTTTAAATTCTTTCCCATTTCATTGGCTCGGCCCTTCATTTCTCTTTTATCCCTTTTATTAATTTTTCCAGCGGCCCAGCTCCTCAGCCCAAACAAAATAAATGGCAATTAATTTTTATTAAATCTCGGCCCGGCCCACTCTTCTCACTTCCCCCGCTCCCGCGCTTCAACCCGACCCGGCCCACAAACCCTTCTCCTCCAACGGCTCTCTCCGCCTTTCCCGCGCGTCCGTTCCACTTCCGTCGCCTCCGGCCATGCTCGCGCCCTCGTCGCTCGCACGCATTACTCCCCACGACGCGCGACCCCTATCTCTCCTTCTCTCTCCCTGCACACTCGTTCTCTCTCCCTCCTCTCTTTCCTTCCTCCTTCTCTCTCGAACCCACTCCCGGAGCCACCTCAGCAACCACCGTGAGCTTCTTCCTCCAACCGAACTCCCCCAACCTCCTCGCTTAGTCAACCACCAAGCTATGACCACTGTGCCGACTACAGCTCCGACCACCGTCGCTGCACCCCCACTTCAGCAGCCGCTATCTGAACAGCACCGCCGACGAGTTCCTCACTCCTTCCCAAGCGACCCACCATCGTCGTCGGCAGCAACCACCATCACCGACCACCTCATCTCTCCATCCACCTCCTCCCTCGCCGACACACCCTCCATCACCGGAGCTCGAGCTCGAGACGACCCCCTGCACACCCAAGCTCGAACCCCCGTGCCCTTCACCGGCACCCACGACGTCGACGAGCTCCCCACTGCATCTCGTCGACACCCTCACACCATCGTCGACCGCATCATCCCCTCTCTTCCCCTTTCTCAATCTCTCTGGCTCTCTCTTTCTCTCTCCGATTTCCCCTCTCTCTCTCTATCCCTCTGGCCCCCCCTCTCTCTCTCTCTTCCTCTACTCTCTCTCTCTCTGATCTCTCACTCTTTGCCTCTCTCTCTGCCTCTCTCTCTTGATCTCTCTCTGTGTTCTCTCTCTCTCTCACTCCCACTCTAACTCTCTGTCTCTCTCTCTCTACACTTCTCACTCTCTCTTTCTCTATATCACTTTCTACCTATCGGCTCCCTCTCAATCTTCCCATCTCTCTACAACTCCACCTCTTTCTATCTCTCACTCTCCTATCAATCGGCCAACACCACAAACAACCACTGTACCGAGCTGTCAAGCCAAGCTTGAGCCGAGGTCGAGTTGCTGTGTCGTGTCTAGCCACGCTTGCGTCGTGATCGTGCCGTTTCCGTTGTCGTAGATCACCGATGTTGCCGTGCCACTGCCGTGCGCCTCCAGGCAAGTTTCATACTTGCTACATGCTAATTTGTATTAGTTACGAACTACAATTTTATAAATTCCATACTTAATATCCTCGATAAATTATACGACGCAACTGTTCGATGTATGATCTCAATGGAAATACTCACCTAATTTGACGGAACTCATTGGTATAGTTTGGCCCGTATAGATATGAATCTAGTGTGTGAATTTTATTGGAAAATACGACTATTAATGACTAAAACGACTACCCCTAAGTATACCTGTAAAACTGGAAATTTCTTGTACCTGAAAACCGTTAAAATCACCATAGATTATATACATACTGGAATGATGCGTTCGAGGGCTCAAATCGAAGCCGACTCGACGAACTATAACCCTAAGGAAGTTTCTAATTATTTCTGTACTTAAACTATGACAATATTTTGATCGGAGTGCGACTCTGGACTGCAGTCCAGAGCGACTCTGTTTACTATGTTCTGTCCCGTAATGGGTACCACACTGTTTCCTTAACTCGTAAGTTACGGAACTCCACTGTTTATTAAAGTTGAATCTGTTATCTAGACAACACAAGTCGTTTCATCCTGTTTTATTATCGTTTGTTATTTAATCTGTAATTTAATAGATGTGGACGTATAACAGTCCTAACAGAATCAGAGTTGACATACTAGTATTGAACAGTGTATATCTCCTGACGTACAGACGCGATTGAGGATCTGTCTATTGCGTTGAAAACCTTACTGAAAACCCTAGATTTCATTCAACTGTAGAATCGCTAAAATCTGATCACAACAGGGATTAAAATGCGTTGCAAAACGGACTTCCATTTCTGAAACCGGATTTCCAGCCGTGAACGCTTAAAATGAAATGGCTATGATTTGTGATCCAGGAACCCGATTGGCATGAAACTAAATTCGATGGATAGATAACTGAACATACTAATTATTTCATGTTTATCGTTTCGCTAAACTGTACACGTTTGATGTATGATAAATATTGCAAGTGGTAGATTACTGATTCATGACATCCTAAACATGCTTTATATACTGTTTACGCATCATATCATACATATGTCACTGCATTGATAACTTAGTGATAATGTGCATTACCCAGTGTTAGGTATTAGTGATGATTGTGGCAAGTACGTTAGTGTTCGTGTATAAGTGAATAAGTGAAAGTGACACGTACTTGTATACAATCAGTGAACCTTATTATTCTTTTGCATTGTCGACGTCTGTGGGACGCGTGTACGTGTGACTATAAGTGGTATGGGATACTTATGGAAACTCTTGCATGGGTGTCACAGATAAGACACCAGACACTGCCATTTATCTTAGGTATTAGTCGGGACGTGCTTGATGGAGGTCCTGCCTCCATTTCTCCCGCAGACTTGTCACAGACCGATTGGTATTTGAGGTTATGGTTAGCGTTTGATATAGACCATGGGGTGTGGGGTAGTTTGAGTGTGAGTTCAACAGAATCTCGGGAGTCCCTTGCCGGCTTATATATATATATGGAGACATATGGAGATTTACAGGGTACATGATTATTACCGTGAGTTACATGTTGGGCCCGCGGTCCCTCGCCCTTGGGTTCTACCCTTGGATGGAGGACACTCGTGAGTGGTTGACTCTCACACTTGGACTGACGATAGGCTTAGTGACCTGTACAGTGAGACTTAGAGATTGATAGGGATGATGGTATCGATATTCATACTTACTGTGTTGACATACTTGGTATATCATTTTACTGCTTTTAATGTTCCACTGCATCGATTACTGCTTGTTCATACCTATACCGCCATTGATTTACTGTCATATATATTTATTATCACTGTTAGAGTTGTCACTTGGATTTATATATATTATATTGCTATTGTGTCGCTCTGACAACCTGAGTATGCATGCTCAGTGTGGGGAGAGGATTTAGCTTGGACCAGGACTAGACGTACATCGCGGACATCTTGATTAGCTATCCAGAGTTTTACCCTTTTGTTTCCTATCAGGTTAGTTCTTTACATTGTTTTTGTTTCAGTTACTGCATTTCTCATTACCTGCGCATTATTTACTGATTACCATGTAAAGCTAGAAGCCGAAGTGTGACTACGGCAGGATATTTCCTTGACCGTAGGAGCATGGCTGGCCTTGTCAACCCCTCGTATTCCGTATTTTGGGAAGCGGGGCGTGGCACAGTGTCTCCGTGGGAAATTCTCGATCCGTTTCAACACCAGGGAAACAAATATCCTTGGCAAATACCTCAATTCAGGGAAACAAACGTCCTTGATGAGAACCTCCAGATTCGCGTCGACTCGCAGAGAAACTAGTGTCTCCGTGGGAAATTCTCAATCCGTTTCATCACCAGGGAAACAAATATCCTTGGCAAATACCTCAATTCAGGGAAACAAGCGTCCTTGATGAGAGCCTCCTGATTCGCGTCGACTCGCAGGGAAACCAGTGTCTCCGTGGGAAATTCTCGATCCGTTTCAACACCAGGGAAACAAATATCCTTGGACAATACCTCAATTCAGGGAAACAAACGTCCTTGATGAGAGCCTCCTGATTCGCATCGACTCGCAGAGAAACCAGTGTCTCCGTGGGAAATTCTCGATCCGTTTCAACACCAGGGAAACAAATATCCTTGGCAAATACCTCAATTCAGGGAAACAAGCGTCCTTGATGAGAGCCTCCTGATTCGCGTCGACTCGCAGAGAAACCAGTGTCTCCGTGGGAAATCCTCGATCCGTTTCAACACCAGAGAAACAAATATCCTTTGCAAATACCTCAATTCAGGGAAACAAACGTCCTTGATGAGAGCCTCCTGATTCGCGTCGACTCGCAGAGAAACCAGTGTCTTCGTGGGAAATTCTCGATCCGTTTCAACACCAGGGAAACAAATATCCTTGGCAAATACCTCAATTCAGGAAAACAAACGTCCTTGATGAGAGCCTCCTGATTCGCGTCGACTCGCAGAGAAACCAGTGTCTCCGTGGGAAATTCTCGATCCGTTTCAACACCAGGGAAACAAATATCCTTGGCAAATACCTCAACTCAGGAAAACTAGCGTCCTTGATGAGAGCCTCTTGACTCGCGTCGGCTCGCAGAAAAATCAACGTCTCCGCGGGAAATTCCCGATTCGTCTCAACTTGCAAGATGAAGCCTCAGGCAGCAGGGATTAAAAACTTGTTTTCTGAACATTGAGACCCTGCAAGTCCGTCTAAAACAGTCTCTTGCATACTATTCAAGGGTCTCACTCTCCAAAGTCGAATTTCGACATGGAGGGAAACAACCGCTTACGGGTCCTCTCGACTCGTAAGAGGGAAAAATTCTCTTAAAAGATCCTTACGACTTATAAGAGAAAACGCGCTTAGAAATCCTCACGATTCCTAAGGAGAAAATACACTTACGAGATCCTCTCGATCCGTAGGGAGAAAAGTCTTTATGAGACCCTCACGGCTCATAAAGTTGAAAAGTCTTAGGTGGCAGATCCTACCCCTATCTTCTAAGCCATCACTGCCCTACAAAGAGGTTAAGATGGACCATCTATGAGCCACACTTACTAAAACTACATACCACTGAAATGGAGAAGTTACTCATGAGCATATAAACTACTTCACACCAGAGTAAAACATAAAGAAATAGAAGGGTGCGGCTCATGGAATTGAGATTTTGGAACTATATCTTTTGAGAGTCGAGATTTCAGTCAATGATAAATGACGACGCTCGTGTCCGCTCGTTATCTTCTCAGATCATTTTTCTGAAAGTTATATACGAACCCGAAACTGGTCATACGCTATGCATTACTCTGCACTACTTCACCCACATATATACTTACGTGGGCAAAGTAGTGAGGGGCATTTGTTCCCGCCAAAAATTTCTGCGCAAAAGAGTCCAAGATATCAAATGGCAGCGATACGCTTAAGAAAATGTGAACCAGTATCTTCCGGCCTGTATTTTGATAAACTCTCCAATGAGGAACTGTTAAATTATGGTGATATTGAAAGAATCTCGAAAAAACCTTCGATTTGATATATTATGGGCCTCATAATTCATCCGGGATCAAAAGTTATGAGCAAATATCTATGCACATGTGATCTAAGGAAGAAGATGCGAACCAGTATTTTCCGAGCTGTATTTTGACAAACTCCGGAATGAGAAACAGCTAAATTCTGATGGTATTGAAAGCATCTTAAAAAGTCCTTCGATTTGATATATTATGGGCCTCATAATTCATCCAGGATCAAAAGTTATGAGCAAATGTCTATGCACATGTGATCTAAGGAAGAAGATGCGAACCAGTATTTTCCGAGCTGTATTTTGACAAACTCCGGAACGAGAACTGGCTAAATTCTGATGATATTGAAAGCATCTCAAAAAGACCTTCGATTTGATATATTATGGGCCTCATAATTCATCCAAGATCAAAAGTTATGAGCAAATGTGTTATGCACGTGTAATCTAAAGTAATGCTCTACTACATGGGGAATGCATTTTTTAGTCCCACATCGGGAAAAAGAGAGATGGCTTCTCTTCCACTCCCATATAAATAAGAGCGGATACCTCTTAGAAAGGGTAGAGTAAAATCCTCAAAGGATTCAATACTCAAAGGAGCTTAGTTCTCCAAGATATGAGCAAGCTCATCCCCAAATGCGCATATGCGCAAGCGCCATGTGCGCTACGTGCAACGCACGTATACCCGCCACGCGCGCACCACGTGCAACGCACGTGCGTACCACATGAGAATATTCAATTAAAAGGAGACTCGTTCTCCATAGGAGCTTGCTCCCCCTCATAATGCGCATATGCGCAAGATCCATGTGCGCTACGTGCAAATATGAGCGCCCAACACGTGC
Source organism: Agapanthus africanus (assembly GCA_030015575.1). Lineage (NCBI taxonomy): Eukaryota > Viridiplantae > Streptophyta > Magnoliopsida > Asparagales > Amaryllidaceae > Agapanthus > Agapanthus africanus. The sequence goes on along the minus strand of JASDDO010000012.1, from coordinate 352,268,888 downwards.
GACGCACGTGCGCGAACGCAAAGAAGCCTTTTTCAGCAGCGAGAAGCTTAAGCTCTAGCCTGTTCATCCCTCCTAATGAGTGAGGCATGGTTCAAAGGGTACATCCCTCCACACCTTCGATATATGGCACTGTAATCTCTCAGTATCGTCGGAGAGGTGATGGGTCCCAACGATCAATGATCCTTCTTTCTAAAATAAAAAAAAAAGAGAAGAAGAATGAACATTGTGAGAAATCGAGAACTTCAAACAGAGAAAGCTCTGAAGAAATTTCAAGAAGAAAAAGGTAAAAAGACCTTTAAGATAGAAGAATTTCTTCTAATAAATCATTGATCTAAGAAAAAGATCAATGATCTTCAATAAGAAACAAATAAAAATAGTGCTTTGCACTTATGAACCATTGGTTCTCTAAGATCAAGAAAAATAAGAAACACTTGTTTTCTTTGATCTAAATTGGATCAAGAAATCAAGCAGTGCTTTGCACTTCTTTTCTGAACCATTGGTTCTGGAATCTAAAAGATTCTCAAGTTAACGGTGCATTGCACTTGTAAAACTGCGCTGTTGCGCTCTTGGGTTGGCGCAAGCCACCAGAGAGCGCCACGTGTCAGCATCTGAACCATTTGTGCTATGCGTTTTTGAAATAGAGCCTTGCTCTCTGAAACTGGCGCAACTCACCACAACGCGCCACGTGTCAGCAGCGCAAGCACAGCGCACTGCGCTTGCATGACACGTGTCATCACCACAAGCGCTTGCGCTCTTTGGTTGGCGCAAAGCGCCTGACAAATGCAATGCATTTCTTTTGTTAAAGGGTCATGCCCAAGTCAAAAAGACCTAGCAGGCCAAAATAAATTGCAAAGCAATAAAAGGGCAGAGCCCAAATAAAATTGATGCTCTACATCATTTATAAAGGGCAGAGCCCAAGTAAAATTGATGCTCTGCATCTTTTATGGGCAGAGCCTAAACAAAAATAAAAAGTAATGCAATGTATTATTTAAATGTGGGCAAAGCCCTAGCACAGGTCTAATAGACCAAAAATAAACAAAAGCGTTGAATATTTTTCAACTGGACTTAGCCCAATCATGGCCGTAAGTGCTCAAATTAAATTGACTGAGCATAACTGCTCTCTTAAATCAATTTACGACCGGTTCGAGAGTACATCTCCGAACTCCTTTGACTCCTATCGTTGTAATCCTTCAACGATGTCAGAGAGGTGACGGGTCCCGACACCACACATCAACACGGACTGTGGGGTCCTTAAACTCATGGACTTAAGCGTCCTTAAACCAAAAGACGGATTGTGGGATCCTTAAACCCGCGGACTTATGCGTCCTTAAACTAAAACACGGACTGTGGGGTCCTTAAACTCACGGACTTAAGCGTCCTTAAACTACCTATGGACCATCACGTCCCTAAACTGGAACATGGACCACCACGTCCCTAAACTGGAACATGGACCGCAACGTCCTTAAACTACCTATGGACCACTACGTCCCTAAACTGGAATATGGACCGCAACGTCCTTAAACTACCTATGGACCACTACGTCCCTAAACTGGAACAATAAAGCCTCCAAATGCTCTTTTGCCGGATCTAAACGATCCCGTTTAAGTTGATCTTAGCCCCAAACACGGCTAACGTATACTTAAACATTTAAATGGACTATAAAAATCCAAATCAACTTTGGTTCAAGGGTACATCTCTGAACTCCTCTGACACCTGTCGTTGTAATCCTTCAACGATGTTAGAAAGGTGACGAGTCCCGACGGCCATATATTAAATGGATCACCTCGTTAAGTTGATCTTAGTCTCAAACATGACTAACGCATCCTTAACAAATGTTTAAGTTGATCTTATCCTCAACACGGCTAACGTATCCTTAAACTAAAACACCAAACCCAAATCTAAGTAAATACGGATTTGGACTAATCCACGTCCTACGGGTGACGAAATAAATAGTCTCCGTATACAATCCATGGGCAACCACAAACAAAACAAACACCCACGACACGAAGTGAAATTCTGGAGAAGGAGAAAGTGGCTACCGCGATGCGGTAGCGTAATTAACTACAGGGGCTTGCGCCTGCAGGGAAGAGCGTCCCCACAATCAAAAACCCCTCAAGCGAGGGGGAATCTGACGAAGTCTGCTACATCGGCCGCATCCGTCTAAACCTCCGATACATGGTGCCATAAATCAACTTGGCATATTCGGAGAGGTGGACGGATAAAACCAAATAGCATCTGCCCCGAACCTCAGGCAAGACGTCCTAACGTCTCGGCCGCCGTTCGTAGGGGAACAGGGGATGAGGGCAGCAGCCATTGCAAGGGTCAGGAGAGAAAATGAGTGAATGAGTGAAGAGAGAATGGCTCAAGACCAAGATTTGACCCCTCACTCTCTCTCTCTCTCTCTTTGAGTGAAGAGAGAATGGCTCAAGACCAAGGTTTGACCCCTCGCCCTCTCTCTCTCTCTCTCTCTGATTGATCTATTTTAGATGTAGTAGTTACCGCAATCAATAACGGTGTCGCGTGTAGCTTGACCGAGATGAGTAGGGGTCGTCCTCTAGGAAACGTTGAATATTTTATTCTTACTTTATGCGTGTTGAAAAATAGAGGAAGAATAAAGAATGGTGAAGAATGGTTGTAGGTTCTAGATCTACGTCAAACACGGATGCAGGATATAGATCTAGATTAGCTACGGATGTAAGTTTTGATTAAAATGGGGCTTGTAGGGTTCATTAAGATTTAGTAGTCATGGATGATTAATTAAAGATTACTCCTTTTATCCTTTAATATATTTAAAACTAGATCGACATTGATGCATATAGATTAAGGTTTCTGGAGGGAAAAGGGTCCCACTCTTAACCCCTATCTTGACATGGATCTCCGTTCATGTCCAGCCTTTACCAAAGCAATTGTTAATCTAATCTATAATCGTGGTCGTGATTATCAATGAATTGATAGCGCCCCCAATTAGGATGTTAAATATTCTTTTGATAAAGTTTATAAACTTTATAGGACTTAAAAAGAGTTTAAGGATATTCATCATCCATTAACCTACCCTAATCCCATGAACCCTAACAAGCGAAGAATTACTCGCGCATGCTGGGAGAAGAAGAGATGGAGAAGGAAATCATATTAAAACTACAAAGAGATAGAATAAGAAAAAAAAAACTACCTTTATTAATCAACAAAATTTATTTACACTTTGTTCCCTTAGAAAATGATTACAAAATGCTAGTTTGCTTCTCGATCTCTTCTAAGGAGGTAGATGAACCGTTGATGATCAGCCTGGATGCGTGAGCCTGTCGTGGATTTCGTGATCTCTTCAGCTTGATGCCTTCTAACTTTAGCTCTTGGTCCTTTATATATCCCTCAAAGAAGAAAACCTAATTACCATATATGGCGACTTCCTAATATGGTGACTTTCCATATATGGTAACTAGTTGTTAGGATCCCAACCAGAAAATCCAGGGCCCTAACTCCTCAGAAGTGCGGTGGAACCGCGGCGTAATGGTGGGTTTGGCCGCGGATCCGCGGTGGATTAGGAGGATCGTGGGTTCGTTTCTCTTGAGACTTCTTCTGGTGACACATGTAGACTATTTTGGTATCTGGAATATGAAAATCTTCTCTACGTCTCTGCCAGAATTGATTTCTTCAATTTACTTTACTATTTCGGCAGATTTGATCTCGATAACTCGGATTTCCTTGATTCCAGTCCTGAAATAATTTTTGCACAATTATCTCAATAAATAATGTTAGTAGAATTTGTTTTTATTGACATATTATTTTTAACCATTTGTCATGATATTTTAGTTTTAAGAGAATTGGTCAAAGGTGTTTAATAAGGTAAGCATATTAAATGGGCCAAATGTTGCATGGATATTATATGCTTACTTTTTCCTTCATAATGTTAATTATAATATATAAACACATGAAAATAGTATTTTTTACAGATAAACCATCATATGAGTCATATATTATAATAAACACGTTTTTTATATTGAAATAGCAGGAAAATGTCATATTAAAAGTGAAGTTTTAACAACAGAACAAATACCCCCAAACATAATTTTGATCGTCCCGAGCAAACTAGTTATTCAAGAGAAGGAGAAAAAGAAGAAGAACTAAGTAGCATACTTTCGTAGGCAACACGATTGCACTGAGCACGTGCAACAAGCCGTTAAACCTCTAGGTGTCTCTAGTAGGAGGAGTGTTGTCTCCTGAGGGTTTTCAGAGGATTACACCCACAAAATCCTATAATAAAAGAAAGATGGTGAAAGTTACATATAATGATATGAACTATAAAAGAAAGAACTTGAAAATATGAGTTTTCAACTATACCAGCTTTTCAGTTGCTATGAGCCCTATCTTAATGGTCATGAAAAAATGTTACAAATCATATCATCTCTCAATAAAATATAGCCTTTAGTCTTACTCCCTATTTTTCATCCAAACATTGACCATATACCCCTACGTGTGTGTAAAAGACATCCCTACACTTAGAGAATTCAATTCAAGCTATCATACTCTTGTCCATCTTCCAATGTACTTTATAGTTGGTGAATATTTTTGATAAAATTGCTCACACATTATTCATGAGGCCGTTAATACTTCTTGAGGTACTAACCGACCGATTACAAAATGTGCTCGGGCATTTTGGCGTAATTCCTCATCATGCAGCACCTAAGGCTTAGCAGTGACTCCCAAACCAGTTGGTTTAAGGCACTAGGTGATAAAGCACCCTCGCTATATTTTTTTATGCTGCCTTGGTAATTACAAAACCAGTGTTCTTTTTTTCTTCTTCACCACTTTTATTTATTTATTTATATTTTTATACTAAGGCTTTTAGACAAGAGCATTTCAAGGTATCCTCTACTATCCCAAGTTCCAAGATGTGTATAAGTGCGTATAATCGGGTTTCAACATTCAGATGTTTGGCGTCAAGAATAAGAACTCTTTTTCAGACTTAATTTTATCCTCAGATTAGTAATTTCCTTCATCTTACTAACCCTTGGGACAACAGCTCATAACTATTTATTACTAGTTTTGTTTAAGAAAACCTCTAACTTTCTTGTTTTTCTCAAACTATTCCTATCTTTCATATGTAAATTTTCACGTTCAAACTTTCATTATAAAAAAAATTGAAAAATTTTGTGCTTATATATAGTATAATGCAAAGTAATGTGTGAATAAGCAAAAATCTCCCCCAAACCTGTTTACAGCAGTGTCCTCGCTGATGTCACCTGTTAAGCTTAAAAAAAACTGTAGACTTAGGAGGAAAAGTAAAAGGGACAAGAAATAATGAAAGTGAAATTCTCCCCCAAACTTATTTTTGGCTCACAATTTTGTAAAATTTTTCTTTCAAGAGCCAAAATATTTTTCTCCTCCCCCCCAAACTTGAGTAAAATAGTTTTAAGCATTTAAAATTATTTGGGGGGGTTAAAATTATTGGTCAAAGTAAAGTCTTACAAAGACCAAAAGTCAACACCAACCATTCAAAAAATTTATCGATGTAACGCACTGGTTGGTGGAAAATCAGAGATTTGAAGAAGTGGGGAGATAGGAGGCAGTCTGGTTTACGTCTCGGTTGATAGAGACGAAATAATAATGGTGAACGGAAACGAGAATGTGGATGATTATGAATGGAAAGAATGGTCACATTCTCGTATGAGATAAGAAGAAATGGTGGTGGTTCAGCTTCTTCAGGTGGAGGTTGATTAATCACAAAATCCGTGTTGTTTAGGAATGCAAGTTCGTCAGCAAAAAGTTCTTCAAAACTTTCATCGATGGTGTAATTGAACATTTTGCTGTCAGTAAGTTTTGTGCCAGAATTTATCATACTTGATTTGTCAAAAATTATGGAGGTAGGAGACTCGAAAAATTCATCTACCTCATTTTCAAAAGTATTTAAATCAAGTTGAGGAATTATCAAACTTGAATTATCGGAATGTGATTCATTAACATTCACTGAAATTATAGGAAGAATAGAAGAGGAACCTGAGAAAATAGAAGGTGAAATGGGTAAACAAATTGGTGTGTCGAGTATCGCTGAACCAGATGTGGGAGATGAAGGCTGAATTTCGGTCTGCTGTTCGGTTATACAATTATCATCAATTTCAAGACACATTTGGGGTTCGGGAAGAATAATTAATGGCTCGAGATGATGACTACAAGGAAGTGGAAGGACGTGATGAATTGGTGGGACAATCTCATCCAAATTTTTAGGCTCATCATTCAATATATCCCCAACGTCAATCTCCTCATTCAAATGAAGGTTAGATTTCTCAAACACCTCATTAAAATTATGGTTTTCAATCAATTTTGGTTCAAGAGTGGGGGTGTAGAGATCAAAAGGGTTGGCTATGGTTTCACTTGAAATGGACCCTTCACAATCTGGTAAATCAAACAATACAAAGTAACACAACTTATCAGACATTCTATCTTCAATTGGTGCACTCGATAGATCAGTGAAACTGGAGTTGTGGATTTCAATTTTGGATGGGGAGGTTTGATTAAGAAGGGTGCATCGTTCTCTTTCACTACCTAAATTCTCATTTTGTCCTATGGCCGTATCACATGCTGAAATTTTTTAAGCTGGTTCAAAACTAGTTGCTCGTTTATACTCAGCCATGCTTTCTGCCAATTCCTTTCTGAGGCGGCGCGTCGATTCCAAACCTTCTTCTAATTTCTGCTCAAGACTAGACTTGGGTCGATAAGGGGTTTCAGTATAAGATTGAAATTCTTGTGGATAATTAAAACTCTCAAATGACTGATTAGAAGGACTGTCTAGAGAAGGTGTAAAGGTCGAATAGGATTGATAGGAATAGTATGGTTACGAAAATTGGGCAGGAGTAGGATCAACATTATGATAAGAAGAATATTGATATGGGTTGGTTGGTTGGCTATTTTCAATATACATCATATATGCCACAAACCGATTATGAAATTCTTCTTTAGAAAGTGGTGGTGATGGTTGATATTGGTCCGGATTGAAACTTTGGCCGTTAGCCCTAGCTAAGTACTCAACAATGGACATGCTTTTAGGAGTTCCTTCACTCGGAGTATCAATTGAAACAGATGTAAAATTAGGATACGGTTGATAATACCTGGACTGAGGTGGCCAACTGTTTCTATCCGTTTACTCTATCCGATCTCTTAAAGACATGGGAGAGTTGGATGGTATACCAAAGAGATTACGAAGACAAGAAATATCTGGTTGTGGATAGCAAAGCTCGGCAAGAGTTCGTCTGTTTGGATTACCCATTATAAGAAGAAAAGAGGGGGGAGGGTAAAAAGGAAAAAAAAAGGATTGTTTTGCTTTAAAAGTGTACCTGGGGGTTGACTCACAAAATCACAAAAAATGCACAAACAACCCTAGAACTAAGGTTACCTAGGTCAAGTCTCTAGATTACTCCTAGACTTCCAAAAGACAAGCCGCATGATCAATCCTCTATCACCTCTTTACTATCTTTGCGGCCCAGTAAGTGCCAGGTAAGTGGGAGGTATCCGCTATATGAATCACTGAAAATAGCGGGCCTGATTAAATAACCACTTGCCTTTGACACACTTGCCTAGACACCACAAAAAGTAATGCGGATAAGCGATAGATTACCCACGACCTTTCTTTGTTCTTATTGAGCGCGACAGTCCTTAGAGTCTTGTCTAGATATTTTTTAAATTAATGTAGGGTTAATGCGGATGCTCATTTTTTGATTTGCGGGGCCTAGGAAGGGTGATAAAATCCCCACCTAATCTGATTTTTGGTCTTACCCCTCAAAGTCCGTATTAAAATATGAATAAACAATCCAAGTAAAAAACTTTGCAAAAAGATTTTTGAGCGGCAATATTTTGCAAAGAATCCTGCAGGAAATATATTTTATTGGATTTCAGAAGAAAGCGAAAGAGTTGAGAAATGTACCAGAGAAGTTTGGAACCCTTGATCTCCAATTCCGCCGCGCATCCGCCGCTATTTGTCCTTATTGCCGCGGATCCACCGCGAGAAAGAGGTATCTCGTGATGAGTTTTGCTACGTGGTTTCCTGTGCTCCTCTAGATCTTGATGAATGTTTCTGTCTCTCTGTATCCTCAAGTCTGTGACTCCAGATTTCCTCGCAAAACTCACACAATAATCGTTAAATATACAATTTGCAGTTTTGTTTTATTTATGATATTGATCGAATAAGAATTCAACACAAATATTAAGAATAAAAAATTACGCACGTATCCCCGGAAACGGCGCCATTTGATTGATCTATATTTATGTGTAGTAGTTACCGCAATCAATAACGGTGTCGCGTGTAGCTAGACCGAGATGAGTACGGGTCGTCCTCTGGGAAACGTTGAATATTTTATTCTTACTTTAGGCGTGTTGAAAAAGAGAGGAAGAATAAAGAATGGTGAAGAATAGTTGTAGGTTCTAGATCTACATCAAACACGGATGCAGGATATAGATCTAGATTAGCTACGGATGTAGGTTTTGATTAAAAGGGGGCTTGTAGGGTTCATTAAGATTTAGTAGTCATGGATGATTAATTAAAGATTACTCTTTTTATCCTTTAATAGGTTTAAAACTAGATCGACATTGATGCATGTAGATTAGGGTATCTGGTGGAAAAAGGGTTCCCACTCTTAACCCCTATCTTGACATGGATCTCCGTTCATGTCTAGCCTTTACCAAAACAATTGTTAATCTAATCTCTAATCGTAGTCATGATTATAAATGAATTGATAGCGCCCCCAATTAGGATGTTAAATATTCTTTTGATAAAGTTTATAAACTTTATAGGACTTAAAAGGAGTTTAAAGATCTTCATCATCCATTAACCTACCCTAATCCCATGAACCCTAACAAGCGAAGAATTACTCGCGCATGTTAGGAGAAGAAGAGATGGACAGGGAAATCATATTAAAACTACAAAGAGATAGAATAAGAAAAAAAAAACTACCTTTATTAATCAACAAAATTCATTTACACTTTGTTCCCTTAGAAAATGATTACAAAATGCTAGTTTGCTTCTCGATCTCTTCTAAGAAGGTAGATGTACCATTGATGATCAGCCTGGATGCGTAACCCTGTCGTGGACTTCGTGATCTCTTCAGCTTGATGCCTTCTAACTTTAGCCCTTGGTCCTTTATATAGCCCTCAAAAAAGAAAACCTAGTTACAATATATGGTGACTTCCTAATATGGCGACTTTCCATATATGGTAACTTTCCATATATGGTGACTTTCCATATATGGTAACTTTCTTAATATGGTGACTTTCCATATATGGTAACTAGTTATTAGGATCCCAACCAGAAAATCCAGGGCCCTAACTCCTCAGAAGTGCGGCGGAACCGCGGCGTAACGGTGGGTTTGGCCGTGGATCCGTGGTGGATTAAGAGGATCGTGGGTTCGTTTCTCTTGAGACTTATTCTGGTGACACATGTAGACTATTTTGGTATCTGGAATATGAAAATCTTCTCTACGTCTCTGCCAGAATTGATTTCTTCAATTTACTTTACTATTTCGGCAGATTTGATCTCGATAACTCGGATTTCCTTGATTCCAGTCCTGAAATATTTTCTGCACAATTATATCAATAAATAATGTTAGTAGAATTTGTTTTTATTGACATATTATTTTTAACCATTTGTCATGATATTTTAGTTTTAAGAGAATTGGTCAAAGGTATTTAATAAGGTAAGCATATTAAATGGGCCAAATGTTACATAGATATTATATGCTTACTTTTTCCTTCATAATGTTAATTATAATATATAAACACATAAAAATAGTATTTTTACAGATAAACCCTCATATGTGTCATATATTATAATAAACACCTTTTTAATATAGAAATAGTAGGAAAAATGTCATATTAAAAGTGCAGTTTTAACAACTGAACACTCTCTCTTGCCCATACTTCTTTGTTTACTATTATCATTTTTCTTTTCTTTTCCTTTTCTTTTCTCTTATCACATAAAACCAAAACCATGAATGAAAATGAAGAGAAAACCATGTAGGAAATTGTAACACAAGTGTAAAAATGATATGGTGCGTGTTTTGCTCAAAACAAGCTTAATGCGCGATTAGCGATATTTAACCGCGATTAGCATTAAAATAGTGTATAATAAATCATAAAATTTCATAATTTGCTTAAATTACACAAAGCACTCTCTTTTTAGAAATTTCTATATTTTTCCAATTTTTCCCAATTTATCGGTATTTAATTATACCGCCTTATTAAAATATTCAATATAATATTATTTAATTATAAAAATTCTCAAAAATAATATTTTATTTTTCTGAAATCTTACATCAAGTCAAAGGAAACCCCTCTCTTTCTCTCTCTTGCCCATACCTCGCACCATGCCCATTTTAAAACCTTTTCTTTTCTTTTCTTTTCTCTTTCATTTTAAAACTAAAACCATGCATGATAAAAGAAAATCCCATGTAGGAAAATGTAGAAAAATGTAATATCACATGGTGCTTGTCATGTGCACAAATCCGGCTTAATACGCGATTGGCGATATTTAATCGTGATTAGCGATATTTAATCGTGATTAGCATTAAAATAAGGTATAATAAATTATAAAAATTCATAATTTGCTTAATTCATTTAAAACACCCTCATTTCAGTAATTTCTACAATTTTCAAAATTTTTCCCAATTTATTGGTATTTAATTATACCGCACTATTAGAATATTCATAATATTCATTATTTAATAATAAAAATTCCCAAAAAATAATATTTTAATTTTCTGAAATGTTACAATCTTCCCCCCTAAAGAAATTCGGTCCCCGAATTTAAATTTAAACCCCCAATTGCTAAAACATTTCAATAATCAACTCAAATCAATGGGGCTCCGAAATCACGGAAGATATAAAAAACACTACAGCGCATCGCGTACGTCTGAAAAATGAGTACAAAACTCAAAATCGAACTCTTTCAAGCGTCACGCAAATCATCAGATCTGCACGTATATCATTGGAGTTACAATGGAGATACCAATCTCGAAATCCAAAACCGAAATCCAATATACACTAGTCAAATACTATAATATGTATATAGTACGCATCCTTGAAAAATCTCCAAAAACGGAATAGACACATGAAAAAAAAATCCTTTCTAAATCGCTGTGTGATGCGTAACTCACGGCATAAGTGACGGACGCTTGTTTATAAAGTAATAAATGTATCTATACATGTCTTTGCTCAAATATGCGTTCCGCCTTTTTTGAAATATCCCAAAAGGTTTTCCTTTGTAATTGTTCGTGTCACTAACGGACACATAGGAAATAGCGAGACTATATCTCCTTTTGAAAACCCCTTGCTAAACTTTTAATGCATGCTAAATACTCAGGTACTGTCCTCAAATCAGTCTTGTTCGGCTACTATATAATATATAGTACCAATCATGAAAACGAAGTGCTCAAAAGCAAAATTGGCCTCAAAAGGCGTATCCAACAATCACGTGCGTCTGGTGCGTACGGAAATCAAATCCAAATACAAGTGCTACCAATGTGCACAAAAGCAAAACCAAGTGCAACGGGTGTGCACGAAAGCATCTGTCCAGTGCAACGGGTGTGCACTACAACAATATCAAGTGCATCTAGAGTGCACGACATCTCAATCCAGTGCAACTAACATGCACGAATGAAAATCCCAATTTAGTGCATCCGGTATGCACAAAATCACATCTCATATCTTGCGCCCAACATACGCGAAAATCCAATCCAAGCGCGTCAGGTTCGTAAAAAGCATCTAGTGCTGTAGCATGCACGAAAACGAACGGCAAGCGCCAACGCGCATGAAAACACAAATCGGGTAAAACGAATGCCCAAAGGCATAAATCAGCGCAACCAATGTATGAAATATAAATCTAGTGTAATCAACGCACGAAATAACCACCTGGTACAACAAACGCATGAAATGCAAATCTAGTGCAATCAGTGCACGAAATACAAATACAGTGCATCCGGTGCACGAAAACTCATCAATAACTCAAATGCGTATAAAAGCCACGCCGAGTGTACCCAGGTGTATAAAATATATATCAAGTGCAATAACTATGCACAAAATGTAAATACCCAGTAGGTGCGGCCAAGGTGCATGAAAACAATATCATGAAACTCAATCATCAAAACTCAAATCAAAGCGATATAAGCGTGATACTCGGATCACAACGCAAATCGTAACAAGTGACAATGAGGTACACCTCCTACAATGTTGAAAAAGAGTGTCGGTGTGCCCAAAACTGGCAGAGCAAGAACATCCGCTTGCCTCCTGCTCACGGTCTGGCGTTCTTTGTCTCTGGGTCCTCATTTCTTTGTGGATTACCAATCTCGCAATCCCTCGGCTCGTCGGCCCGGTCAGGTGTGCTAACAGAATGATTCCGCTGTGGCACCTCTCTGGTCATCTCTCGGGCAATTATCACGACCACTCGTAAAGCAGCACGTCTCTGTCGTCGGCCCCTGGCCCTCTGAATACACGTCACACCTGCAATATCATTGCAGCAGTGTCCTGGAAAGAACCTGCTCAGGGTCTCTCCCAATCTTTCCTATGCCGAATGGTACGGAGGCTGTACTCTTACATAATCTTTTCTCGTTTTCTGGACATCTGCATTCTCCGCACAACATTTCCTCGTGAACTGGTCGTATCTCTACGCCTCTGTACCCATATCTGATCTCTAACATCGACGGGGTAACAACAACTCGTCAGAATCTTGCACGAACTTCTGGTTCTACTCGTCTGTATTATCATCCTTGTTCCCCTCCGAAAGACGGCGACGACGTGAAGACGTCTTGCCTGAGATTCGGGGCAGATACTATTTGGTTTTATCCGTCCACCTCTTCGAAGATGCCAAGTTGATTTATGGCACCGTGTATCGGAGATTTAGACGGATGTGGCCGATGTAGCAGACTTCGTCAGATTCCCCCTCGCTTGAGGGGTTTTTGATTGTGGGGACGCTCTTCCCTGCAGGCGCAAGCCCCTGCAGTTAATTACGCTACCTCATCGCGGTAACAACTTTCTCCTTCTCCAGAATTTCACTTCGTGTCGTGGGTGTTTGTTTTGTTTGTGGTTGCCCGTGGATTGTATACGGAGACTGAGTAATGCCGTCGCCCGTAGGATGTAGATTAATCCAAATCCGTATTTACTTAGATTTGGGTTTGGTGTTTTTAGATTAAGGATGCATTAGCCGCGTTGCGGCTAAGATCAAATTAAACGTTCGTTAAGGATACGTTAGTCCTGTTTGAGACTAAGATCAACTTAACGTAGTGATTCATTTAATATATGGCCGTCAGGACTCGTCACCTCTCTGACGTCGTTGAAGGATTACAACGACAGGTGTCAGAGGAGATGTACCCTCGAACCAGAGTTGATTTGGAATTTTGTAGTCCACTTGAATGTTTAAGAATACGTTAGCCGTGTTTTGGGGCTAAGATCGACTTAAACGGGATCGTTTAGATCCGGAAGAAGAGCATTTGGAGGCTCTATTGTTCCAGTTTAGGGACGTAGTGGTCCATGTTCCAGTTTAAGGACGTGGCGGTCTATATTCCAGTTTAGGGACGTGGTGGTCCATATTCCAGTTTAGGGACGTGGTGGTCCATATTCCAGTTTAGGGACGTTTCGGTCCGATATTAGTTTAAGGACGTTTCGGTCCGATATTAGTTTAAGGACGTTTCGGTCCGACATTAGTTTAAGGACGTTTCGGTCCGACATTAGTTTAAGGACGTTTCGGTCCGATATTAGTTTAAGGACGTTTCGGTCCGACATTAGTTTAAGGACGTTTCGGTCCGATATTAGTTTAAGGACGTTTCGGTCCGATATTAGTTTAAGGACGTTTCGGTCCGACATTAGTTTAAGGACGTTTCGGTCCGACATTAGTTTAAGGACCCCGCAGTATATATTGATATGCGGTTGTTGGGACCCGTCACCTCTCTGACGTCGTTGAAGGATTACAACGGCATGTGTCAGAGGAGTTCGGAGATGTACCCTCGAACCGGTCGTAAATTAATTTAAGAGAGCAATCTTGCTCAGTCAATTTAATTTGGGGACTTACGGCCATGATTGGGCTAAGTCCCGTTGAGAATATTCAACATTTTTCTTGATCTTTGGCCTATTAGGCCTGTGCTAGGGCTTTGCCCATATTTAATAATGCACTGCATTTTATTCTGGCCTGCTAGGCCTTTTTGATTTGGGCTCTGTCCCTTTATTTATGATGCAGAGCATCTGTTTTGGTTTGGGCTCTGCCCTCCTTTTAAAATAATGCAAAGCATTTAGTTCAGCCTGTTAGGTCTTTTTTAACTTGGGCCTGACCCTTTAGCAAAAGAAATGCATTGCATTTTCAGGCGCTTTGCGCCAATCAAAGAGCGCAAGCGCTTGTGGTGACGACACGTGTCATGCAAGCGCAGTGCGCTGCGCCAGTGCACTGCGCTGCTGCGCTGCTGACACGTGTCGCGTTCTGAGGAGCGCAAGCGCGACAGCGCAGTGCGCTGTGTCAGTGCGCTGTGTTGTTGCGCTGCTGACATGTGGTGCTCTCTGGTGGCTTGCGCCAACCCAAGAGCGCAACAGTGCAGTTTTGCAAGTGCAAGGCACTATGATTTAAAAATCTTTTAGATTCAAGAACCAATGGTTCATAAAAGAAGTGCAAAGCACTTATTCGTTTCCTTGATCTAATTTAGATCAAAGAAAAACAAGTTATTCTTTTTATTTCGAGAACCAAAGGTTCATAAAAGTGCGAAGCACTATTTTTTATTTATTTTTGTTTTTCCTTGTTTTTAAAGAAACAGTTGTTCATAAGAAGTGCAAAGCACTGTTTATTATGTAAAGATCATTGATCTGGTTTTTAGATCAATGATCTATTAGAAGAAATTTCTTCTCTCTCGTGAAGGTTTTTACCTTTTTCTTGGAATTTTCTCAGAGTTCTCTCTGTTTGAAGCTCTTGACTTTTTTCAAGAAATGTTGATGCCTTTGAATTGAGATCTAGGGTCCTTTTTATAGTGCCCATAAATTAGTTAGAGAGATCTTTCTCTGAGTGATTTGGGAAATTTTCCCCACCATTGGATCTTTGATCCAAGGACTCCTATTTTACAAAAGAAAATCTTCTTGTTTTAACAAGAACAGAAAAGATTTCTTTAAAATTTCAATTCTGTTTTGCGCAACTCCCCAGCGCGTGACACGTATCGCGCAGCGCAGCGCTTGCGCAGCTATACTTGCGCAACTGCGCAGACACGTGTCGTGCAGCGCAGCGCTTGCGCAGCTGTGCTTGCGCAACTGCGCAGACACGTGTCGCGCAGCGCTTGCGCAGCTGTGCTTGCGCAACAGCGCAGACACGTGTCGCGCAGCGCTTGCACAACTGTGCTTGCGCAGTTGTGCTTGCGCAACTGCACCGACACGTGTCGCGCAGTGCAGCGCTTGCGCAGCTGTGCTTGCGCAACTGCGCAGACACGTGTCACGCAGCGCAACTGAAACGTT
Source organism: Agapanthus africanus (assembly GCA_030015575.1). Taxonomy (NCBI): domain Eukaryota; kingdom Viridiplantae; phylum Streptophyta; class Magnoliopsida; order Asparagales; family Amaryllidaceae; genus Agapanthus; species Agapanthus africanus. The sequence continues at coordinate 352,253,432 of JASDDO010000012.1, read as the reverse complement.
GCTTCCTTTACTTTTTTGTTTTAAACCGAGCTTCGCTCTGATTGGGTGCGCTGCCTCGGGCGCTGTGCTGACGCATCAACTTCAGACACGTGGCGCATTGCGCGCAGCGTACGGGATTTGAAGCGTTGCTTCAAAATTTTGAATTTTTGAAATTCAAACAGAGCCTTTCTCTGATTGGGGGAAACAAATGCCCCCCCACCGTTGCGCTCACGTGGCGCGCACGTGAGTGCAGCGGTGGCAAGATTCCAGCCTTTGGATCAACTGATAAGTTGAAGGGGCGCAGGCGCCTATAAATAGGACCCTTGGTCCTTAGAAAATTCTTACAACTTTCAAGAATTTTGATTCTCAGAGCCTTGCTCTTTCTTAAGAACTTTCAGAGCCTTACTCTTGTTCTTTCCCCAAGAACTTCAAAGTTCAGAACTTAGAATCACTCTAGGTAATTTAAATTAAATTTAATTAACAGAGCCTTGCTCTTATAGATCTTTGATCTAAAGAAAACCCCTTCAGGGTTTCATCAACAGAGCCTTGCTCTCAAAAACTTACAGATCTACAGAGATCTTGTCCATGGGTTTTAACCCATGAACAGAGCTTTGCTCTTGGATCAAATGTAGATCTTTTTAGATCTGAAAAATGAAGATTTTTTATAAGTTTTCCTGGATTTTTCAAGATTTCAAAATTTTAATTCTTTTAAGTGTTAAAAAAATTTGATGGATCTTTCCATTATTACCACAGAGCTATGCTCTTTTGAGGAATCTTGTTCCCCTGAGACCAGAGTTTGACAAATGTCACTCTGTGGCAGAGCTTTGCTCTAAAAGAGGAGATTTTCTCCTTGTCTCTAGGGATTTCCCATCAATGAGGATATTCTCTTGTGGATCTTTTTCATGAATTGACAGTCTCATCTAATGATGGGATTGTCTTATTAAATGATGCACCGTCATCCAGATTTTGTGGGTCCCCTTTTGGTCCCCTACCCACTGCATCACAGTGAGGAGTAAGATTTTAAAATGCAAAGCGTTAGAACACTAACGGTTATTTTTGTCTTTCTACAGGAAACATGTCTAACAACTTGTCTTTCCCATTTGTTCGCTCGGAGGGAGGGTTTCCCAATGTACCAGTGGACCGGGTGGCGCTCGCTCTTATTAAGGATCACGGCCCCGAGCACAAAAACCTTCACTTGTGGGGAAAGTGGTACAATGAAATCATCCAAGGTCGTCGCAGTTTCAGTTCCGCCATGCCGTCTGAGCCCATAACTTCAATCCCCTATGCGGACGAACCCCCGGTGAAGTATGCCGTGGAGGTTAAAAATTGGAACTCGGATGACCTCCTCCAACCCGCAATTGGTGCTATTCCCGTGCAGCCGCCGCCGGCAATAGATATTTTAGGAAGGCGAATCTGTCAGGGTGAAGCACGCCCTTGGGGACAGGCCTACAATATTGGATTGGTGCCGCGACCGCCGGCCGGATACTTGCAGTGGGCCCGATACATCTTATCGGCGAAAAGGACTCATCTAACGAAGATTGGATTGTATTCGGCCGTCTACGTCTCGCTCTTCGAGTATCCCTCTCCTCCAACGTGGTGGATTAAGGCCTTTATCGAACAATGGAATATCCCCACCCACACTTTCTTGATGACGGATAGGGAGGTCTCAATTTCTTTGGAGGAGTTTACCGAACTCTCGGGTTTGCCGATGAGGGGGGAGCATTACGAGGAGTTGCTCCCTCCTAACGAATACGTTTTTGCCACCAAGCCACTGGTGTTTGACCTGACTCCGGAGAACGCCGTTCAGCATCAGTATCCGGGCCTGGTGAAGATGTTGGAGATCTATGAAGGACTCCATCTGGAATCGGGCGGCCGGGGCGTCAGTTTCGCAGATTTTATTGCCCGCTTCATTCGCCCGGAGTTCCTATCAGAGCGGAGTGAGAAGTTCGCCCAGCTCGATGACCCTTTCGGTTTCGGCTTGGACCGCCGATCCGTATCGGAGAATGATCAAAGGGATTTTTATCTCCCTGGCGCTGCCATCGTCCCTTTCTCAGAAATCGCCGTCCCGGGCATGGATGAGGAGACCTTTTTTATTGGGTTCTTAGGCTTGTGGCTATGCAGCTTTGCGCTCCCCATGCACCCGCGTCACATGCGGCCCTCCGTCTTTTACCCAGCGCATCGGATGGTGGCTGGTTTGCAGTTATCGGTAGGAATCGCCGGGCTGGCCTACCTTTATAAAGGACTTAGAGTAGCGGCGGACGCTAGTGAGCCTGGGGTGCAGCCCGCTAACTTCCCGACGCACTATTTCACCTCCTGGATGGAGATGCACGTGCAAGGGGTGTTCGGTGCCCATAAGATTCCTCCGTTCTTTGAGAAATGCAGACTCCCGAGAGTCATGCGGTTGGTCGGCGCTTCAATTGTGGTTGCACCCCCGCGGGAGTTTAGGGGGCTGCTCCTTCGTCCACATCTGGTCGGAGCGAAGGTTTCCTTTGTGGATAAGGTTATAACCATAGGCTCAGAGACTACTAAGTCAGTAGTGCCACTGCGCGATGATTTCAAGGACGGGGCTTCCGTATTGAAGGCTCGGGAAATCCTCCACCTCTACTCCATTCGGCCGGGCTATCTAGTGTTTAGGCAGAATGAGACAGTACTTTTTATGAGGTACAACCCGCACCGGTTTGCTCAGCAATCGAGCTACAACCAAGGGATCCCGATGGAAGCTTTCTTGGAAAAGCCCGTGGTCAGCCAAGAGGGGATGAAGAATGCAATGCACCATTTCACACGGCTTAACACGGGTTCCTATTTCTTTATCAGCGAACCCAGCTATGTCCCTAAGATGCTCAACATGTACGTGGCTTGGTATGCGCATGCGATAGGCCCAGTTATCTTAACGGAGAAGCGCATGCTGGTTGACCGTAGGGGTGCGCCTCCTGGCGGTGATCGCAAGGCCCCCTTGAAGCCAAGGATTCCGGTCATTCCTCCGCTAAAAGATGCCGGAGTCGATCGACCACGCGTGTTGAGCCCCCCGCGTGGATTGCCGCTGTCTGCTATGGTGAATGCACCACAGGCGCCCCGTGCTCCCATGAAGACGGTTAATGTAATATCGCCAGAGTCCGGCTCAGGTGCGGATATCGGGACCCGCCGCCCCAAGGTGACTGCCAAGCGCAAATCAATTCCAGGTGCATCTAGAGCTGGCGGGAAAAAGAAGAAGAAGTCGATCCTTTCCCTTGACGCGATCCTCAGTTTAAAGCCTGAGGCCCCTCTCACCAAAAGAATAAGTGAATATGGCAGCAATAAGGGCTTCTTGGTAGACCCCGCAGACAACAATTTGGCGGTCGCTATTGCAGCTTCTGAGCGATCAGCAAGGCTCGAAGCGATGTTAAGCAAACTCGCTGAGTCAGGTAATCATTAGCTTCTTTCTTCGTCACTTTATCGCACTTTTTATCATTATTTTTAACTAATACTTTCCCCCATTTTCAACAGGTGTCTCTACCGAAGAAGCTATTGCTGCCTTTCTGAAAACCTTCCAAGAGGAGGAGGAGAAACGCTCTCTAGCGGGCGTTGGTACGTCCCACCCCCTTTTCTTTTATAAGAAAAATTTGTTATCTCTTCCGATGGTCAACCTAATCTTCTTCCTTTGTTTCTTTGCAGGGGCTATACCAGTTGATGCGGGGATCCTCCCCAAGCCTGTTACTGAAGTCCCGGTCTCGTCGAGGCTGCTGCAAGTGCCTCGACTTGACAAAACGACGAGGGATGCCTTGAAAAATTTGGAGGCGTCCCTATTCACGGACGAAGATGCCTCAATTAAAGAGGCTCCGGTGGAATCCGTCTCAACGGCTCGGGAGGAGAGGAAGCGATTGAGACGTGAAGCAAAGGCGCGCAGGGCTGCTTTGGCCACGGGAGCGGGCCCTAGCACCATCCCTCGTGCTGATACTCCCTCCGAAGAGGCCCCTGTCGCCCTATCTACTGCTCGCAGGCAAGTGACGCGCGTGGTTCGGAGTGCAAATGATAAATCCTCTTCAGGTAACATTTCTTTCAAAATCTTGTTGTAAGAATTATAAAGCCATCGGTTTTTATGTATTCTATCTTGCAGGGCCAAGTCCGATTGAGGGGGAGGCGGAGACCGTTGAACCCAGGGAAACAAAGGAGGCGGCACCTGCCGAACCCGAGCTGACGGTGGGCAACGTCGTTGGGGCTACGGAGCCTGAAATAGAGGTTGAGGGATCTGCAGCCGAGAGGGTCATTGATGCTGAGCCTGAAGTGGCGGCAGATGAAATGATCGTTATAACCGAGCTGAGGGTAGTGGTGGGCGAGGTGCTTGAGGCTGGCGACCTCGTGGTGACGGTAGATGAGCCGATGGAGACGGCGGAGCCCGAAGAAGTAGCGGGTGAGATGGGTACGACTCTTGGGGAAGAGTCAGCCGCTTCCTTCCAAGAGTCCGGCAACGCTCCAATCATTGCCCTCCCCGCCTACGATCTTCTGCCGTCTCCTGGTCGCGCGAGCACGACGACGGTCCCTATCGAGTCGGGTGATGAGGTTACGGGCGGTGGCCTCGTGTCAATGGAGGAGGGAGTCGCCTTCGTTTCAGCCGGCAGCTCATCAGGTAAATCCCAAATTGCTGTCTTTCTTTACCTTACAATCCTTTCTGACAAGTTCACCTTTTTCGTAACGCAGGTGCAGCCAACGCCGATGCCCTACTGCTTGAGGGAGCGCCTTCAACGACTGCCTTGGCGGTGGTCACCTCTCAACCCTCTCTCATACCATCTAAGATGTTGGAAGGTATGGGTTTGCAATTTATTAATCCTATCCTTCAGACGTATAATTTATGTACTAAAGTCGTATTGTTGTGTCTTTTCAGGAGTGCTCTTTGATCATCTATATCAAGTGTTGCTCCCACACTTCTCCTTCCCATCTGAACTCGCTTCTCCCTCTGGCGGTGCTGGTGAGTATAGTCCCCGACTGATACCTTTCTTTTTTTGGTGATAGAATTATTTCTAACTCTCTCTTGTCTTGACTGCAGTGTTACAAATCGAAGGGGGAGAAGAAAGATCGGTCGCGCCACCGGCCTTTCCGGCCTTGCCACCTGCTTCAACCGGTATAGTAAACTATCTTATCAATGGATTTTTCCATATCTGTTGAATCGTCATTTAATCGCATTTTGTCTTTTCAGCTGTCGTTCTGGCTCCGGTCCCTCTTGAGTCTCGCGTCCTTTCACCGGCAGACCCCTTCTTGAAACGTCCATCTTCAAAGGGTGCCGTGATGAGTTTGGGCATGCTGAGCGGGTATATCGAAGAGCTTAACGTGGACGCTCTCCCCTCTGCCGCAGATTTCGCTGTGGAGGTTAACCCAATATTGGCGGCGCTCGTAAACTTTCACAACGAAGGCGTCGTCGAATCTTGGGTTAACCACTGCAGGGAGATCGAGGCCTGCCTACATCGGTTGGAGTCGACGCGTCCTTCCCCTGAAGTTTTGGCCATAAGCACCCAACGGACAGTCTGGCTCGAGCAAAGCACTTCTTATTTCCGCCATTTGGAGCGAGAAGCAGCTTTACGGTTGAAGGAACGTCAGGAGTCCTCAAGCGCAACTGCTCACCTGCGTGCTGAAGTTAGGACGAATGCTGCCGAGGTGAAAGCTGTCTTTGAAGGCCTCCTGGAGTGTTTCTTTAATGGGCTAGCACTGAAGCGAAAGATTGATGCCGCCGAGCGTGATGCCCGAGGCCGTGAAACAGCTCAGCAGGTCGTTGGGGAACAGCTTGCATCCTTCATGCAGCAGCGGGCTCAAGTAGAGAACGAACTGGCGGTGGTAGCCGATCGGGAAAAGGCATGGAAGGAAGTGTGCGAACAACTGATAAAGCTACTTAAGACGCTTCCTTCTCAGTAACTCTCCTTGTATCGTTTGTACTTGTAAATAAAAAATGTATATGTATATTTTTTATTCTTTAGTACAATGTATCCTGTACTCAATCAAGTTTATGAATAAAAGATACACTTTTTTTTGTAATGTCTTGTGTCGTTTTCTCCGTCTTTTCTTTCTTTTGTTATCAGCATGCCATCTTAGTAACCATGGTTGACGGATAATAGAGCACGCATCTTGACTTTCTAAAGAAATAGCGATGGCTTAGGCCGCAGGTTCAGATCTGCTGCCTAAGACTTTTCAACTCTATAAGCCGTGAGGGTCTCATAGAGACTTTTCTCCCTACGGACCGAGAGGATCTCGTAGGTGGTTTTTCTCCTTAGGAATCGTGAGGATTCCTAAGTGTGGTTTTCTCTTATAAGTCGTAAGGATCCTATAAGAGAATTTTTCCCTCTTACGAGTTGAGAGGACCCGTAAGCGGTTGTTTCCCTCCTCGTCGAAACTCGACTTTGGAGAGTGAGACCCGTGAATAGTATGCAAGAGACCGTTTAGATCGACTTGTAGGGTCCCATTGTTCAGGAAGCAAGTTTTTTAGTCCCTGCTGCCTGAGGCTTCATCTTGCAAGTTGAGACGAATCGGGAATTTTCCCGCGGAGACACTGGTTTCTCCACAAGTCGACGCGGATCAGGAGGCTCTCGTCAAGGAGTGTTTGTATCCGTGAGTCGAAGAATTTGCTAAGGATTATTTATTTCCCTAGCGCCAAGGATTATTCGTTTCCTTGGGGTTTGAAACGAGTCGAGAATTTTCTACGGAGGCATTGGTGGCTCTGCGAGTCGACACGGATCAGGAGGCTCTCGTCAAGGAGTGTTTGTATCCGTGAGTCGAGGAATTTGCTAAGGATTATTTATTTTCCTAGCGCCAAGGATTATTTGTTTCCTTGGGGTTTGAAACGAGTCGAGAATTTTCCACGGAGGCATTGGTGGCTCTGCGAGTCGACGCGGATCAGGAGGCTCTCGTCAAGGAGTGTTTGTATCCGTGAGTCGAGGAATTTGCTAAGGATTATTTGTTTCCCTAGCGCCAAGGATTATTTGTTTCCTTGGGGTTTGAAACGAGTCGAGAATTTCCCACTGAGGCACTGGTGGCTCTGTGAGTCGACGCGGATCAGGAGGCTCTCGTCAAGGAGTGTTTGTATCCGTGAGTTGAGGAATTTGCTAAGGATTATTTGTTTCCCTAGCGCCAAGGATTATTTGTTTCCTTTGGGTTTGAAACGAGTCGAGAATTTCCCACGGAGGCACTGGTGGCTCTGCGAGTCGACGCGGATCAGGAGGCTCTCGTCAAGGAGTGTTTGTATCCGTGAGTTGAGGAATTTGCTAAGGATTATTTGTTTCCCTAGCGCCGAGGATTATTTGTTTCCTTGGGGTTTGAAACGAGTCGAGGATTTCCCACGGAGGCACTGGTGGCTCTGCAAGTCGACGCGGATCAGGAGGCTCTCGTCAAGGAGTGTTTGTATCCGTGAGTCAAGGAATTTGCTAAGGATTATTTGTTTCCCTAGCGCCAAGGATTATTTGTTTCCTTGGGGTTTGAAACGAGTCGAGAGTTTCCCACGGAGGCACTGGTGGCTCTGCGAGTCGACGCGGATCAGGAGGCTCTCGTCAAGGAGTGTTTGTATCCGTGAGTCGATGAATTTGCTAGGGATTATTTGTTTCCCTAGCGCCAAGGATTATTTGTTTCCTTGGGGTTTGAAACGAGTCGAGAATTTCCCACGGAGGCACTGGTTACTCTGCGAGTCGACGCGGATCAGGAGGCTCTCGTCAAGGAGTGTTTGTATCTGTGAGTCGAGGAGTTTGCTGAAGGCACTGGTTTCTTCAGAGTTGGACTAAACCGTCGAGATTTGGCTTCGTCTTCTGGCGGAGCCTGTTGGGAAAGTATGGTTCCCTCTTTGTTTACGCACTTGGATTGTATACAGGGATCGATGTGATCTTAACTGTAGGGCCAAAGTTTTATCATTTCTTCTTTTTTTTATTTTATTTCCGCGATGCTATATCATTTCAGCTTTTATATCGCGAAGGTCGCGATTGCCCAATCATTTCGGCCATTTTTCGCGGTGCCCAATCATTTCGGCTATTTATTTTATTTTTACCCGCTGCTTTTTATTGCGAGTTGTCCAATCATTTCGGCTAATTTTTTTTTATTTTTACTCGCTGCTTTTTATTGCGAGCTGCCCAATCATTTCGGCTATTTTGCATGCATACATTTTTACTTGCTGCTTTTTATTGCAAGTTGCCCCATCATTTCGGCTATTTCGTATGCATGTGCGGCCTACTGGCTTTTCACCGTAAGCCGATTTCGGCATCAGCACCGCTACAACTGGGATATTACCAGGAGCGAATCATCATCTGCTTCCGTCGATGTCGAACAAAGGTGGCTTAGCGAACAGGGTTAGGGTCCTGTCGGCTAAGGCTTTTGACTTCATGAGCCGTAAGGGTTTCACGAAGTTATTTCTCCCTACAAGTCGTGAGGATCTTGTAGGTGTATTTTCTCCTTAAGAATCGTGAGGATTCCTAAGTGTATGTTCATCTGTAAGTCGTAAGGATCCTACAGTAGGGTTTTCTTCTTGTAAGTCGAGAGGACCTACAAGGGTCATGCGAACATATCCCCAGTCATGGATGAGACTTGGTTAGGGAATTGTTTATTCGCGCCCGTGGATTGTATACAAGATCCAGTACTGGACCACTTGTAGGGCAGTATTAGAGGTTGTGGAGGGTTGCTTAAGCACAGGTTTAGGTCTCTGTAACTTAAGACTTTCAAATCTTATGAGCCGTGAGGGTCCCATAAGAGAGTTCTCCTTACGAGTCGTGAGGATCTCGCAAGTGTATTTTCTCCTTAGGAATCGTGAGGATCCCTAAGTGTGTTGCTCCCTTGTGAGTCGTAAGGATCTCACGCAGGTGGTTTCTCCTTACAAGGTCGAGAGGATCTTGTAAGTGTCATTTAACGAGGTTGTGCCCTTTCGGGTTTTCACAAACACTCGCCGGTAGTCCTGCTGTTTTTACTCACGGAGCCCTTTCGGGTTTTCACAAACACTCGCCGGTAGTCCTGCTGTTTTTACTCACGGAGCCCTTTCGGGTTTTCATCCGTGCCCATTTTGCTTATGGACATACCGTTTTTTTTATTCTTTTTATTTTCTTTTTCTCTTTTTTTTTGAGGTCGCGCCCTTTCGGGTTTTCACGAACACTCGCCGGTAGCCCTGCTGTTTTTACTCGCGGAGCCCTTTCGGGTTTTCATCCGTGCCCTTTTTGCTTATGGACATACCGTTTTTATTTATTATATTTTTTCTTTATTTTTTTATTCATCTTGTCAGCCTAAGGATGCTGCGGTATTAGTTTAAAGATGTTTCGGTCTGCTATTAGTTTAAGGAAATTTCGGTACGACATTGAGAGGCTGGCTACTGCTTATAAACTTGAGCTTAGGAAGATAGCGAGCGGACATGGTCGTCGTCACCTATCATTGACCTAGGCTGCGGCTCATTAAGCATAGTATTTCTTTAGGAAGCGACCGTTTATCAGCCTGAAAGGCCTTTCACCGTGCATGTCCATGAGTAGATAGGCCCCACCCTGGTAGACCTTATCTATGATGTACGGGCCTTCATAGTTTGGCTCGAATTTTCCCCGCTTGGCGCGATTGGGGATCATAGGCCTTTTGACCACTAACACGAGTTCGCCTTGGCGGAATGTCCTCGGTCGGGTCAATCTTTCATATGAGTGCGTCATCTTTGCTTTATAGGCCTCCAGATTTTGTTGCGCTGTGAGCTAGGTTTCATCAAGGGCGTCAAGCTCCTCAAGCCGAAGGTGAGCATTTTCTTCGTCCGTCAGCTCGTAGTGGACTGCCACTCGTAGAGAGGGTAACTCTATCTCGAGGGGAGTACTGCTTCCGTCCCAAATACCAACGCGTATGGCGTTGTGTTTGTGGCCGTCTTAAATGTAGTTCGATACGCCCAAAGAGCTTCTTGCAGTCTTTCGTGCCAGTCCTTCTTATTTCGGGACACCGTCTTTTTCATGATTTTCGTCAAGGTCTTGTTGAAGGCCTCGGCTAGACCGTTAGCTCGCGGATTATAAACCGAGGAATATCTCCAGTCTATATTGTGCTGCTGTGCAAAGCGACTGATCTTGTGGCTTCTGTAGGCTGGCCCATTATCGGAGATGATCCGTCGCGGAGTTCCAAACCAATATATGACGTGCGTCTTGAAGAAGTGGAGGATATTCTCCGTCTTTACTTCCCTCAGCGGTACTGCCTCTGCCCATTTGGAGAAGTAGTTAGTCGTTGCCAGGATGAAACGATGTCCCCTAGATGATGCTGGTTCAATGGGGCCGACTATATCAGTCCCCCACATTTCGAATGGCCAGCTAGCCACCGTTGGATGTAGTGGATTTGGATGCTGGTGGATGAACTCTCCATGAATTTGGCATGAGTGGCATTGCTTCGCATATTCGAGGCAGTCTTGAATCATCGTGGCCAGTAGTAGCCCATCCGTTTTATCTTCAACTTCATCTTTGGGCCCGCTTGGTGAGAACTGCAGAGTCCGTCGTGAACTTCCTAAATGACTCTTTTCGCTTCGTTAGGTCCGAGACACCTTAGCCATAGAGAATTAAACGACCTCTTGTACAGAGTGTCGTTGACGAAGGAGAAAGACAGAGCTCGTTTCATGAGCTGATGTCTTGTGGATGCTTCTTCAGGCATTCGGTGGGACTTGAAGTAATCTATGAACACTTCTCTCCAATCCTCGGTATTTTCCCAATCTTTTACTTGCAGGGTTGTCTGCTCGCTCACTCCCTTTTCTTCGGATAATTCTGGAGATATTTCTGCTGGGGCAAGCACTCGACGACTTTGTACCACGATTCTAACGTCATCGAGGTTCTCGTCAGCCAGTTCTTTAGCAAGTTTGGCCAACGCGTCTGCTTTGCTGTTTTCCGCGCACGGTATGTTCTCCAAAGTATAAGAGGGAATTTGGGTCAACAATTGTTGCACCTTTTCGCCGTACTTTACCAATTCTGGCTTGCACGTTTGGTAGTCGCCGTTTACTTGACTAACGACCAGTTGAGAATCTCCGTATATGAGGAGGTTTTCAATTCCTATGTCAATGGCGATCTCGAGGCCTGCTAACAGAGCTTCGTATTTGGTTTCGTTGTTTGTCCTCGGCTCCGTCAGGGAGAACGCGTAGCGCATTATCCCTCCTTGTGGAGTTATAAAGATGAGTCCTACCCCCGATTTAATTATAGGGGTACTTTGTTTTCGCTTCTTCACGGAAGATGCTCCATCGAAATAAAGCTCCCATCGGGTATTATCACCGTCGATCGCATGAAACGCATGTTCGTCTGGAAGATCGCAATTCAGAGGAGAATCGGCGGGTATCGGATGCTCAGTGAGGAAGTCGGCGATGGCCTGGCCTTTCACTGCCTTGAGAGGTTGATGGGTTATCGAGAACTCCATTAAGAGCAGGCCCCATTTAGCGAGTCGTCCCGTCAATATGTCCTTTGACATCAAGTATTTAAGGGGGTCTACCTTTGAAATGAGACGGACCTCATGCGCCAACGCATAGTGCCTGAGCTTTGTTCTCGCGAAGATCAATGCCAGGCAGTGTTTTTCAATGGGGGAGTAGTTGCTTTCTGCTTCCAGCAGAACTCGACTTAAGTAATAGAGTGCTCTTTCCTTCCCTTGATCGTTCTCTTATGCCCATAATGCGCCTAAGGAACCTTCAAGGGCGGTCGTGTAAAGAATAAGAGGCTTTCCCTTAACCGGAGCAGCCAATACTGGAGGGTTCTGCAGGTACTGCTTGATCTCGTCCAGTGCGCCTTGGCATTTGTGATCCCAGACAAATGGGGTTCCCTTCTTCATCAGGTGGCTATAGGGACGACACTTGCCTGAAAGGTTGGCTATAAATCGCCGTATGTATGCGAGCTTCCCTTGGAGAGATCACAACTGTTTGAGAGTTCTCGGCGGAGGCATTTCCATGATCGCTTTGATCTTTGAAGGATCTATTTCAATACCTCGGTGTCGAACAATGAATCCCAGGAATTTGCCTGAGGAAACTCCGACTGCACACTTGAGCGGGTTCATCTTCAAGTTGTATTGCCGAAGGCGTTGAAATACGGTCTTCAAATGCTCGAGATGTTCCTCGTATGATTTGCTTTTAACCACGAGATCGTCGATATAGCATTCGACGATTTCGTGTATAAGGTCATTGAAGATCTTTGTCATGGCCCTTTGATAAGTGGCACCGGCATTCTTTAAACCGAAGGGCATCACTTTATAACAGAATATACCAAGAGGGGTCCTGAAGGCGGTGTGCTTCTGGTCTTCGGGATGCATCTTTATCTGATTATACCCTGATGAGCCATCCATGAAGGAGAAAACCTCATGAGTGGATGTATTTTCTATCATCAGTTCAGTGACTGGTACTGGGAAATCATCCTTCGGGCAAGCTTTATTGAGATCCCGAAAGTCCACGCATATGCGCACCGTCCCATTTTTCTTCATCATCGGGACGATGTTAGCGATCCATTTAGGATATTGAACCTCCTGGATAAAGCCAGAGTCGATCAGCTTCTTGACCTCGGCGTTGATATTCATCTCGAGCTCGAGCCGCATTCTCCTCGGCGCCTGTTTGACTGGCTTGATGTCCGGGGATATCGCCAATTTGTGTACAGCAATTTCTGGATCTAGTCCCAGCATTTCGGAATAGTTCCACACGAAGCAATCTCTATGCTGCAGAAGCACATCCTTTAACGCAGCTACCCTTTCTTCAGATAGTAACTCGCTGATGAATGTCGGTCGTGGATCGTTTGCCGTCCCTAACTCAATCATCTTGAGGTTATCTGCAGTGGTATGGATTCCATCTTCCAGCTCTTTTGGCGCTGGTGGGAATTCTGAGATTATCTCGTCGCTGCTGTTTTCAAAGCACCAAGGGAGCTCATCTATGTCCTCGGGCTCTTCTTTTAATATTGTAATCATGTGACAGGTGCGAATTCGCTTCCAATCCCAATGTGGAACCGGTTCTTCTTTCGTGGCTTTGGGCTCGTGCTTCTGTGGCGGCGCTACCCTCCAGTTGTCAGATAGAGTGAATTTGCCAAGCTGATACTGATCTTCGACCCAATTCTTGAAGGTGAAGCAATCTTCAAGAGGATGCCTTATTACTCGATGGTAAGAGCAATAGTCCGGGTGTGAGACTTCGCCCGCTCGTTCGGGATATTTAGACTCCGGCAATGTAAGCATTTGATGTTTTAGAGCAAGATCAAGTATCTTCTTCGTCTTATCCCGAGGAAACGAGTACGCTCGACCCATTTTCTTCATAAGGGATAGATCAATAACACTTGACTCCCGTTTGCGTGGCTTCTTAGCCCTGCTTTGTTGCTGTTGAGCGCCTTTTCGGCCTTTTGACTTATTTCTGCTTTTGCGTCGAGCCTTCTTTATAATAGATTGACAGGGAGCGGCCTTTTCATCTTTCACGGCCTGTTGGAGAAGGCGTTGCGTCTTGGCTTTCTCGTAGATGACCATTTCGCGGTTATGATCGTCCCAGACTTTTTGACCCGCTTCCCTTATAAGCTTGTCCATTTTCTCTTCGAACGACAGACTGGGCACTTTTGCATTTGGAATTTTCATTGTCTCAGGATTAGCGTCCTCCCATTGAGCATCCGCTTCCTCATCGAAGTCATACATGACGTAACAGCTATTTAGTAGCTCTCGCTTCTTTGACCGGATGTATCCAAGTCCGATTGTCTCCATTTTCCCATTAGGCAGTTTGCGTTGAGTTCCGAGAACGTTCCAGACTTTGTCATAGAACCTGGCTTTTCGAACGGTCTGCTTGAAGGATATCCCCTGGCATTTCAGCAGCTTTTTCAAACCCTCTGTATAATATCTGGGAAGACGGATAGGTTGAAGCCTGTCGAGTGTGGGATCCGCGCCATGCCAGACTTCCTTTTCCACCTTGGTTCCTTCAGAGCGGTAGAACAGAATTGCTCTCTCGCTTTCTCTCCTAGGAGGGATATAGAACGTTTGCAGCTCTTCTACATTGTAAATATTAAGTGCATCCAGTTCTTTATGGTGTTTAAGCGGCACTACGGCGACTTGTAGACTTTGCTCTTCATCAGCGGACGTTCGTATTGAAGGTCGAGCAGAGAATACAACATGGATTTCATCTTCCGAGTCGCTACCAAAGATTAACGTAGGAGCGGACGGTCCTGGCTTGTTGTGTTGGGGCGGACCCGAATACACTATCTCCTCTTCCTCCTCAGTATCACTGCCGAAGACAGGGATGGTGGCGTTAGCTTTATTCTCCGGCTTGTGACACCTTTCTGTGTCTTCGAAATCCGGTAAGAAGTATTTGGCATCTTCGTATTTGCGGACTTCATTGACAGAGAACGGGTTCAGTTCTCCCGTCACGATATACTCGAAACCATCCTTAAAATACTTCATACACTGATGTTGTGTAGAAGGGATGATGTTGTACTCGTGTAACCATGGTCGGCCGAGCAAAGCGTTGTAGCATGTCTTGGCGTCTATGACGTGGAACTTAACTTCCGTGACGAGTAGTCCGAAGCGTAGTGTCAGTATTACAGACCCAAGAGTTCTTGATGACTGGGAGTCGAACCCGGAGATGGTGATCTTGTCACGAGCAAGGTGCTGGACACTCATGCAGATTTCTTTTAACACCCGCACGTTGAGTAGGTTAACAGACGACCCGTTATCGATCATGATTTTTCCTATCTTTATATCATTGCAGTATCCCGAGACATGGAGAGGGCATGTGTTCGCACGTCCCAAGTAGAAGGTCTTCATCGCCAAAAGTAACATCGGCCGTGTGCACTTCCTCCAATTCATCCTTCATCTTTTCCTCGGCCAGGCATGCTTGGAATTGTTCTGGGTCTTGGAGCACCTTAATCAACGAATCTCTCGCCTCTTTTGATAGCAAAAGGGCGTCAAGAATGCTGAGCTGTGAGGGCAGCTTCCTCAGATGTGCTAAAACGTTGTAATCCACCTTATTCTTCTTTGGCAGCTAGCTCCTCCACCACTTGGTCATCTAAGACGATATCTTCAGAGACCTTTTCTTTCCCTTTATCTTTTTTGTTCGAGGGTCCGAGGTTCTTTTCGGGCAGCGTGCGATTACGTAGCCGGATATTTTCGCAAACCTTCGGTTCTTCTTCTTTTCTCGAAGCAGACTCTTTAAAGAGAGGGGCAAGTTCTAGCTTTTCATCAGAATCACTCCCGAATGTAGGCACTTGTGATCTACCGGTGCTAACCATGCAACAATCGCCAGCAGTTCTTTTAAGCCCTTCGGTCGTATTTCTTTGCTCTCAACGAGTTTTACGCTTTTCCTGCTTAAAGCGTTGTCGATGAGCAACATATCCTTGCCACCATCTATCGAAAGCTTTGCACTCTTGAGTGGGGTGCGAAATCTTTTGATGATATAAGCAATAGGAGGGGTGCATTTCCATTTCACCAGTGATGTTCCCTTCAGAGGTTGGTAGCTTCATGCCCATTGATATGGCCTTAGCAAACTTTTTCCTCATCTTGAATTGGCTTTTGTCGGTAGCGGAGGTGTTTAGCTCCAACGGGATCGTCTCAGCTCCTTTATCAAGTCGCTGGCGCTTGGCCCTTTCAAATATAGCCGCCTCGCGCTCCCGATCAGCTTTACTTTTCAACCGATCTTCATTAAGGAATGCGTCAATTACTTCATCTAATGGCCCCAGAACTTTTGGTTCAGGATCTGCCCCCAGCTTTTCGGTGTAAGGAGTCTCCTCATCGTTCGTGATCGAATGGGAAATCATATGACAGCTCGCCACATATTCCTCGGATTCATCGGATGAACTTTCTCCCTCATCTTCTTCTTGAAAGACGTGATTGAGGAACTCTTGGAGCGTAATGGGAGTCCGTGCCTTTTGGTTGTATTCATCCAGCGCGTCAATTTGCTTTTGTAAGTCCGTGTGCTTGTCGCCAGGCTTCACTGGCTTCTTAGATTTCTTCTTCTTCTTTTTCGAAGATTTTGACGGCTGGCTGCAAGTGCTTGAACCACCACCATCGGTCTTTGGAGTTGGACGTGGCTTCAACATCCCTTCAATGACCTGCGGTTCCAACGGGTTCTTCCACTTGATCGCTGGACATGTCTGAAGATCGTTTAGCATCCTCTTTGTCTTGGCTGATAATACGACCTTCCAAGGAGCTTCTTCAATGACGGAGCATGTTGCCCCCGGCGTATTCGTCCCCTTAGAGGTGTGGGGCTGCGGGGGATTCACCTTCCATTTGTCAGATAACGCGAACTTGCCCTGTCGGTACTGGTTTTCGAGCCAATTCTTGAAAACGTAGCAATCTTCGATTGGATGGCCTAGTACTCGATGATAAGGACAGTAGTTGGGCTCGTTGACGTCACTTGGTTGCAACGGATGTTTTGGATTCGGCAGATTTATGAGTCCCAGCTCGAACAACCTCCTCGTTTTATCGCGGGGAAAGGAATAAGGACGTCCCATCCTATCCTCAAGGGGTACGTACGGATGCATATTATTTTGACGAGCAACCGGCTTCTAGTCGCTCGGTTGTTGTTGAGCATTAGCGACGACGATCGCTTTTCCCTTCCCTTTGTCATTTCGGGAGTCCGGCCTTGGAAGAGGGGGTTTATGGCCCATTTGATCCATTTGCGCTAGTTTGTCAATCAAGGCCTGGAAGGTAATTGGCTTGAAAAACATCATAAATTGTGAGATGGTTGCTTGCGGATCAAGGGTTCCTACAAACATACCCACCGCGGGAGCTTCTTCAATGCGCTACTCACACATTGACCATAAGTTCCTCCATCGTATAGCGTACTGAACCCACGTCTCGCAGGGTTTTATCCTGGCGTTAATCAGTGCCGTCATCGGGGTACGTTCACTGGCGCTTGCAAAACGCTGAGTAAACAGCAGCTCCATCTCCGCGAAGGTTTTAATAGAGTCGTTCGGGAGCTCAGAGTACCATTCGAACGCCGTATCTGATAAGCTTCCAACAAACTGGCGAAGCAACAGCTTGTCATCACCGCCGGTGTTGCCGCAGAGTGCCCTGAACTGGGAAACATGTTGATGAGGATTGCCCGTCCCCTTGTAGACATGGAACTTGGGAATTGTGTAACCGGGTGGGTACTTGATTTGATCGTACCAACTTGGATATGGCCGCTCCGTTTTTACGACCTGACCGGCCGCTTCGGTCGCATGATGAACCCGTATTTGCTGGGCGATGTACTCATCCAAATCAGCTTTGGAGATTGTATCCTCTTTAGCCATCGACAAAGCTGGTGGAGGATTTGATGTTTCTCTCCTATCGTCTCCAAGGACAATCGGGGGCTCTTCAGCCGGAGGATCTTGTTGTATCATCATCCCTATCATGTCTTGGAAGAGGAGGCCCATACGCTGTATGTTGGCTGCTTGTTCAGCAGCCTCTTTGTCCTTCTTCTCCAATATCCGACGAAGGAATTCAGCGTCGGTTTCTTCCTCCTGACGTTCGTCCGAGGACATTTCAGGGCTTTCTTTTGGTCCGGTAAGTGCAGCCATAACATTCATCATTTCTTGGAGCTTTTGTTGTTGCTCCTGTGCCTTGGTCACTGATCGGGTGAGCGGTCGATGACCCGTAGATATGCGGCTATCTTCTTTACCAGATGCCACGTAGACGGTATGAACTATCATGACCCCTGACTTAGGGCGTTTGGGTTCATCACCTCTGGTATCAGTCGCCGACGCGGGGGTTTTCTCCGGCCTTCTTCTTTTGTGGGCCATTGAAGTTGAAGGGGCTGTTGCAGTAGGCACCCTAGCGATTGTTGTCCCTTGATATTCAATAGAACGGTCTTTTCCTTTTTGCACCTTCGTCTTCTTTCGTTGACGAGAGTGATCTGGGTTGATCACAGAGTCTTGAACCCTCCGCCAAACTTTATAAATTCTTGAGGACAGCCGTTGAGGGGGCTGTTCTTGTTTTGTTTTCGGAACTCTCTCCGCAGGCGGAGGAGATCTTTTCAGTGTAGCGGTTGGAGAGTTCTTCCGTACCCTCCTCAGCAGTTCAAAGTTGTTCCCAGTTGGAACAGCAGCGTTGACTTCCACCACTGGAGCCGGTGGAGTTAGCCCTGAGGGGGAGTTGCCCCTTGCCTTCCTCACTCGTTGCCAATGGCGACGTCGAGCATGATGAGCCGTTGGGACTGGCTCGGAGATTGAGACATCTTCTTTTTGCCCCCTGTCTGAATAAGGCGCCGCTGGTGTTAACCTCTTAAAGACTGAAGTTGTCTTTTGAGGGGTGATATTCAACCTGTCAAAAACGGATCCTCGAGCAAGGGCAGGAGCAGGAATCGTCAGTCTTGAAAAGACTGATTCTTTGACAGGGGAGGCCGTCTTGACGACTTCTGGAGCAGCATTTATTACCTTCCTTGGGACAACTAATTTAGAGCCCAGATCCAGCCTGGCGAAAACAGAGGCTGTCAGTTTGGTAGTAGGCGACCCGTTGATAGGGGTCGTCGTAGCAGTGAGCCGGTCGAAGACTGACTTTTTGTTCACTTCCGGTGCAGGTATTGGCGCAGAGAAGCCTGTAGGTGGGATCATGGTCCCGAAGAACAGGCCAGTGGTGTCTTGGGTCACCTGGTCTACCGGCAGAGCGAGGAAGGAAGCCGCTTGGGGCCCATATTCTACACCTCCCGGTGAGGTGGAGCGTTCGTTGCAGTGGCATTTCGAGCAGTTGGTGCAGTTAAAGGCCATTGAATCTTGAGTTCTGCGCCAGGCAAAAGACCAAATTTTAGTAACTTGAAATCCGAAAGCAACCATTAACAAACCGCGATTGGTTCGCGAAGACGACACACGAAGTGTGGAGTGAAAAGAGGAAAAGGTCCCACCGGGCGTGCCAGAATCTGTTCCCCTCCGAAAGACGGCGACGACGTGAAGACGTCTTGCCTGAGATTCGGGGCAGATGCTATTTGGTTTTATCCGTCCACCTCTCCGAAGATTCCAAGTTGATTTATGGCACCGTGTATCGGAGATTTAGACGGATGCGGCCGATGTAGCAGACTTCGTCAGATTCCCCCTCGCTTGAGGGGTTTTTGATTGTGGGACGCTCTTCCCTGCAGGCGCAAGCCCCTGCAAGTTAATTACGCTACCGCATCGCGGTAACAACTTTCTCCTTCTCCAGAATTTCACTTCGTGTCGTGGGTGTTTGTTTTGTTTGTGGTTTCCCGTGGATTGTATATGGAGACTGAGTAATGCCGTCGCCCGTAGGACGTGGATTAATCCAAATCCGTATTTACTTAGATTTGGGTTTGGTGTTTTTAGTTTAAGGATGCATTAGCCGCGTTGCGGCTAAGATCAACTTAAACGTTCGTTAAGGATACGTTAGTCCTGTTTGAGACTAAGATCAACTTAACGTAGTGATTCATTTAATATATGGCCGTCAGGACTCGTCACCTCTCTGACGTCGTTGAAGGATTACAACGACAGGTGTCAGAGGAGCTCGGAGATGTACCCTCGAACCAGAGTTGATTTGGAATTTTGTAGTCCACTTGAATGTTTAAGAATACGTTAGCCGTGTTTTCGGGCTAAGATCGACTTAAACGGGATCGTTTAGATCCGGCAGAAGAGCATTTGGAGGCTCTATTGTTCCAGTTTAGGGACGTAGTGGTCCATGTTCTAGTTTAAGGACGTGGCGGTCTATATTCCAGTTTAGGGACGTGGTGGTCCATATTCCAGTTTAGGGACGTGGTGGTCCGACATTAGTTTAGGGACGTGGTGGTCCGACATTAGTTTAAGGACGTTTCGGTCCGACATTAGTTTAAGGACGTTTCGGTCCGACATTAGTTTAAGGACGTTTCGGTCCACGAGTTTAAGGACCCCGCAGTCCATGTTGATATGCGGTTGTCGGGACCCGTCAACTCTCTGACGTCGTTGAAGGATTACAACGACATGTGTCAGAGGAGTTCGGAGATGTACCCTCGAACCGGTCGTAAATTGATTTAAGAGAGCAATCTTGCTCAGTCAATTTAATTTGGGGACTTACGGCCATGATTGGGCTAAGTCCCGTTGAGAATATTCAACATTTTTCTTGATCTTTGGCCTATTAGGCCTGTGCTAGGGCTTTGCCCATATTTAATAATGCACTGCATTTTATTCTGGCCTGCTAGGCCTTTTTGATTTGGGCTCTGTCCCTTTATTTATGATGCAGAGCATCTGTTTTGGTTTGGGCTCTGCCCTCCTTTTAAAATAATGCAAAGCATTTAGTTCAGCCTGTTAGGTCTTTTTTAACTTGGGCCTCACCCTTTAGCAAAAGAAATGCATTGCATTTTCAAGCGCTTTGCGCCAATCAAAGAGCGCAAGCGCTTGTGGTGACGACACGTGTCATGCAAGCGCAGTGCGCTGCGCCATTGCGCTGTGCTGCTGCGCTGCTGACACGTGTCGTGTTCTGAGGAGCGCAAGCGCGACAGCGCACTGGCGCAGCGCATTGCGCTGTGCTGTTGCGCTGCTGACACGTGGTGCTCTCTGGTGGCTTGCGCCAACCCAAGAGCGCAACAGTGCAGTTTTGCAAGTGCAAGGCACTATGATTTAAGAATCTTTTAGATTCAAGAACCGATAGTTCATAAAAGAAGTGCAAAGCACTTATTCGTTTCCTTGATCTAATTTAGATCAAAGAAAAACAAGTTATTCTTTTTATTTCGAGAACCAAAGGTTCATAAAAGTGCAAAGCACTATTATTTATTTATTTTTGTTTTTCCTTGTTTTTAAAGAAACAGTTGTTCATAAGAAGTGCAAAGCACTATTTATTTTGTAAAGATCATTGATCTGGTTTTTAGATCAATGATCTACTAGAAGAAATTTCTTCTCTCTCGTGAAGGTTTTTACCTTTTTCTTGGATAGGACCACATTGACTTTTTTTAGCACGGAAATCCTAACCTCGTGGTAGGACCACAATCCAACAAAGACAATCAAATTCCCAATTTCCACAAATCAGCCCCCAAATTGGCTCTCATATCATATAGATCTCATATATCCTGTATGTACAACATCAGTATATCTCACATATCCTGTATATACAATATCAGTATATCTCACATATCCTGTATGTTTCATATAAGGTGAATGTACAGTATCGACACCCAAAAACATCATGAAATAAGTATCTAGCATCGACACATAAATACATGTTTATACGTCCTCGAATCTTAAGTGCCAAACACCGACACCCTCGATCCCAGTATTGGTAATATACGTCCTCGAATCTTAAGTGCCAAACACCGACACTCTCGATCCCCGTATCAGTAATATACGTCCTCGAATCTTAAGTCCCAAACACCGACACTCTCGATCCCCGTATCGGTAATATACGTCCTCGAATCTTAAGTCCCAAACACCGACACTCTCGATCCCTGTATCGGTAATATACGTCTTCGAATCTTAAGTGCCAAACACCGACACTCTCGATCCCCGTATCGGTAATATACGTCCTCGAATCTTAAGTGCCAAACACCGACACTCTCGATCCCCGTATCGGTAATATACGTCCTCGAATCTTAAGTGCCAAACACCGACACTCTCGATCCCCGTATCGGTAATATACGTCCTCGAATTTTAAGTGCCAGACACCGACACTCTCGATCCCCGTATCAGTAATATACGTCCTCGAATCTTAAGTGCCAAACTCCGACACTCTCGATCCCCGTATCGGTATAAAACAAATCTCAAGTGGATCCATCCAATATCAAGTAAAGAATAAGAATACTTGCATAATTCCATGAAACCACCACGGTCCTCAAATCCAGAAAACATCAAGTAGTGAATACGTATGAATGCATGAATCAATACACAGATATTAGCGTCCCATTCCACTAATATATATGTATAGGCATATATAACAGCGTCCCATTCCACTATTATATATACACAGGAGTAGAAATATCAGAGAACATCATATGAAATCCATGAATGTAATATATGCAACATGAAACAGAAATATGAGCATATAAAGAAAAACAACTATTTAACTGCAACAAGTTACTAAATATATCACGTGGTTCCTGATTTCCCCGAAATCAGATGCAACATCATAGACAGGTGAACATGTAGCTATAACAAGGTATGCGTAACCAAGTCGGTATAGCAAGATATGTGTGTCCATATGTAAGTATGTATGATTTCAAAGTAGCTGTAGCAAGGTATGCGTCTATACCTATCCATAATACCCTCCAGGTATATGTATGTATGTATGCCAGATGTACATGTAGCTATGTCTCATATGTGTATATACCTATTACAATGGTACAAAACCATATAGGTATATGGGTAACTACCATGTATGCATGTCAGGTACATATGCGTGAGCATGTAGGTATACAGGTATGCTATATGTCATACGCACAAGGAAATATGAACCAATGTCTCAATGTCCCTAACCAAACAATATCATATCTATAAGGGTATTGTGCGTGTCATGGCAATTATTGACGGTGTGTGTGGCATATAATCAGTGCTCGTGCAACATAAGCCATCAATAATAGTGCAGTGTCCTGAGGATGCTAGTCCAAGCACAACTATAACCAAGTAGTAATGTGTATGCGCAACTCTATATATGCAATAGAATATGCGACAAAACATAACAGTTCTAGTCCAGACGCATAACGCCATGCGGGAGATTCCCCTGTAGATGTTAAATCTACTCACCAACCGTCCTGGCTAAGTAAAGCCAACCACCTGTTTCCTTTCGTCCCAGTGTCCGAAGTCCCCGCCTGCGAACCTAAAACCACAAAACGATAACACAAGTATATATTAGTAAACGACCAAAAACACGTACAAACTACTTTTTACCAACACATTAACTCCAAACATACTCTCAAGTGTTCGTATTGTGGCTAACGCACGTAGCGACACGAAGAAACCAACCCAAGAGCAAAACCAGCTCAAAGTGCACAGATCGTGTCGGATAACGTATCGCGCGTAGTCGTATTACTAGAAACTGCCTATGTGATCCCATATTTTGAATACAGAGAAAACTCAACAACTAAACAAGACCAAACATACCTAAACCACTGCAGACACCTACCTACAAAAACCCAACATCCATCTCCCCTCCAAAACCGGCGTCGCCGGAATTTCATCTTGGGTCGCCGGCCAAGGCCGGTGGGGTGGGTCTCGTGTCTCAGGTGGGATCTTAGGTTCACTAGTACATCACTAAAATCTTGTTTGGTCACTCAGTAAAAATCCCAGGTCACAGCAGTTCACAGAGGTTCAAAATGGACACTAAAAACACGATATTGCACTAATCGATATTTAAAGTGTTCTAAACAATAACCAACGAGCTACCCATCACAAAAACTCCTAATTAACCATGTAAGGATTATACCTATCAACACTTGCTCCCAAAATCCAAGCTTTCCTAGCTCCAAGTGATCCAAGATGCGAACTCAAGACTTGGAGTATTTTGTGATATTAATATGAAATTTTGGAGATTTATGAGCTTGGATTGATGCAAAAATGGAAAGGAAAAGATCAAGAGCAGAAGGAAAGAGAAGGAGCTCGGCTAAGATAGAAGGATGGAGAGTTGTGTGGAGTTTTCTAGCTAATTCTTCAATAAATGCACATAAATGCAATTAAATGCACATGCATGCACCTCATTCCAATTCTTTTCTTTTCTTTAATCTTAATTCTAATACCCAAACAAATATCTAGATATTAAGTGAAGGTTTTAATAATTCAACATGATTTATTTGCAATAATTTCAAAGAAGGAAATTTCCCAATTTCCAATATGTCAAATACCGCATTAAAATAATATTTAAACTGGGAAAAATTCTATCTAAACCAAAACGTCCCATATAACCCCAAAGCTTGCGCGCTAGCTTTATTTTAGCTAAACTAGGTGCTGGCAAGTGTATATGGACGTTTGATCACAGCCGGGTTAAAATGGAAAATACCGACAATTTTACCCTAAAATGGAAAAATTCGCATAACGATTTTCTAAAACGTTACACCGATATATAACAGAAATATGCACATGTTGAGGGAAAACCACTCTTTTAAATAAATCCAGTTTTTAAAATATATCCTGCGGTTCCCAAATTCTCCAAAGTCCAATGCAACATCGCAGAAAGGTGCATATGTAACTATAGCAAGTAAACTATGCAAGGAGTAATATCATGATGCAGCAATCCTACTGTGTAGTGACATGGCAATTATCGATGATGAAGTGTGTGAGCCGGCAAATCTGTGTACGTGTAACATACGCATCATCGATAATGGTGTAAGTGTAATAGCACAGGTATATGCAATGCAATGAGAATAACATGAATGCAACATAAGGTAAAACATATGCAAATGCTGACCGGTATACGTATCTATCATATGTCTGAGTCGGTGAATCTATCAATCGGCATCTAACCTCACAGCATTATGTACGGTATAATCCATCGTACGGTATCCTCTAGTCAAGGGTATGGATCAATCATCAAGTCAAACTCATCACGTACGGAAAAATCATCGTAAGGCGGCATAAAACCAATAGGGATCCTATCAACCTTTACGATAATGAGGGTACGGACCCAACGTCTCGTACGACATATCATTCAAGATTCACACATTATAATTATCTATATACCTATGTCCCAGGTCACATCCATAACAATCTCATATCAGGGGACCGACAAAGGTATCAATCATCTCAATCGACTCGCATCTGTATAACAACATCTCATCAAATCATCATATCACGTCGTATATTCCATTCATCGCATTTATATCCCACATCAAGTAAATTTCACATATCCAATCTATCTTTAGTATAAGCATACATATCTAATCTAACACACACACTCGAACCAAATAATCAGTTTTCAAAGGGACGAATCGTAGTTTTGAAGGTAGGGGATACGGTGCTTTACAAGAAAAATATATCATTTGAAAATCTGTAACATCCCTTAAGGTATCTGTATAAAAGATGCATACGACTCTTCAGTTTAGAAATAGGTATAGTTCGGATGACACAATTACGTCGGCTATCAAGTCTATAATATCCAATACGGCAACATCCTCGAACATCGTCCTTGATTAGTCGAAAATACTGCATTTTTAACATGGCAATTTCCCTATCATTTGCACTCATCTAGAGCTGTTCGGCATTCATATAGCACATATTAGCAAAACAGTCGTAAAATAACAGATTGCATGTGTTATACTCTAAAACCGGCACTTTAAGGGAAATTGACTGTTTTTCATGGCATCACATCATTCTTGTGTAGCGCAACTTGTGTTTCGAAGTCTGTGCAGGAAATTCCAAGAGAATGGCCAAATTTGTGAAACAAGTGTTGTTAAAGAATACGCCAACTCAAGAATTTGAAATCTGGCAATAATCTAAAAGGCATTCAGAGATTCAATATATCACAAAAATACCAACATGTCATCAGAAATCCACAGCTGAAGAATTATGCTCTGAGGCAGCCAAATGGCCGCGGATCCGCGGCCGGAGCCAGCTTGCGCCGCGGATCCGCGTCTGACATGCCACGTCATCAATTCTTCTCTGCTGCAGTATTCCTATCTCAGTTCCTACACCTCAGCAAAACACTGCAAATTCCAGAAAACTCCTGAACATTCTGCCAGATCTGCAAGGTTCCTTATACAAGCTAATGATGTCCAAGCTTCCAAAGCAAGCTTCACCCTAACTACCTTAAAGCCTAGAACCTTCTCCCTAACCTCCTAGCTTAAGGTGGAAGCTAAACCCTAACTAACTAGTTCTAGAGGCTTCTACCTAACTAACTAGCTTACAAGGGAAGCTAACCTAATCCAAGCTTCTTAAGGAAGCTAATCATTACTAAACCTATAAAAAGGACCCTAGGCTTCACTTGAAAAGGTTGTTGATTGTTGTTGAAATTCTATCATCTCTTCAACCCAACCCTTGCCACCTCCAAACCCTAACCTTAATCCAATCAAGAAACTAAAGTTCAAGATCCTTTGAGTTCTAGCAAAGCAAGCCTTCAACCATCCTTTAGAAGCGAAGCCGGACTTCATCGGAGCATGAGATCCAAGCCGATCCGCGACTCAAGGAGCCGATGCAACGCTAGATTCGACAATCTTGTTCCTTCTCAAATTCTTATAGTCTTGAGCAATGTGTAACAAGTTGTTTAATAAATAAAGGTGACGATTCTTTTAACTTTCTTAGATTTTAATTCGAGCATTATGATTCAATTTCGATTCTTGAATGTATTCTTTGTAATGATGCTTGAATAAAACTCCGCTCATGGAGGAGTCGAGATGATCGGTAGAATGATGATGTTGATGAATCTTTAAACGTTTTTCTTAAGTCCTATAGCGATTGTAAATTCTTGAAAATTGAATGATCGATGATCTAGATCGATGCGAAATGCTTTCTTGATTATTTTCGCACGGATCTAGAGATCAACAATCGATCATTCGATTTCCTAGAAGCTATCTTGTGAATGTGATTCATCGAAAGGACAAAGGATAGGATGAGGAAACCCTAATTCTTCGCAAGATCCTTAATCCTCGATAAATCGACATCGATTTAGCATCAATTCGTTAATGGATAAGAAAAGGTAATTCCTAGTCTTCTTCACATCTATGATCTAATCGACTCCTACGAGCCACATTTCAATTCTTGAAACTTAAATCGATTGGAACTATATCAATTCTTGATTCTTGATTTTTAACGCTTTCTTGATTTTTGATGAGATTAGATGATTCTTGAAATTCATTGATATAAATCTTGAATCGTTTGCTTTTCTTTTCTATTAAATTTTCAATTCAAAACAAAACAAATACGAACGAATCGCACAATCCCTGTGGACGATCCGCACTTACTAACGCGCTACATTTCGACACCGTTATTGATTGCGGTCAAATAATTCTTTGATTGTGATTTCTATTCATTTTCTAAACCGACACAAAAAAAAAAGATCAATCAAATGGTGTCGTTGCCAGGGACCGTGCGCTAATTCGTTCTTTATTGAAATTTGAATTGAAAGATTTATTCCATTACAATTTTGAGATCAAAATTCGTGCAAAATCTAAACGTGTTGTTGTGATTTGATTACGAGGAAATCTGGAAGCAGTGGAGAAAGTGAATTTTTTTTCAGAATATTGTAGATGTCTCAGGGGCTGAACAGAAGCTCTCTGGAAAAATTTTGTACAGTGAACAGCACATACGGCCGCGCTTCCGCGGTTTAAGCCAGTAATTGCGGCGGTTCCGCGCCTTGGTGAAGTGTTCACTGTACCATTTTCTCTCAGGTCCTCTAAAACTTTCTTATCTCCTCCTCTGTCTGCTCTAATTAACAATTTTCTGCAGGTTTCTTTGCAAAAATCGCAGCGCCGCAAAAAGCAAAATTAATTGTGCGTGTTTTTGGTTTTTTGGTTGTTTGCATATTAATACGGACATTAAGGGGCACGGCCAAATCCAGATTAGGTGGGGAGTTCATTACCCTTCCTAAGCCCCAAAAATCGCAAACTTGCATCCGCATTTACCCGCATTAACTAAAATAGATCTAGAGATGACTCTAAGGACCGTCACGCTCACTTAGGACAAGAGAAGTGTAAGTGCACGGCGGCGTCCCGGACGTCAATCCGACGCCGGAATGCGGAAACGAAAAACTTTTCGAACTTAGAAACCGGCACCACCGCGCACTAGAAAACCGGATCGGGCCATTAACCTAATCCTAACAAACTATAGAAAGAGTAGAAAGCTATACCAAGCGATCCGTGTCCTTCGGTCTTCGCCTCTGCTCCGATCTCCTCGCGGAATCTCCGGTCGTCGCCTCCTCGTCGAAACGGGCACCACATCGCCGGGTTCTTTTACGGGCTCCCACCTCTGGACCGAGGCAACTCGGGCGCAAAGTTGTCTAGCCGACGTGTCCAAGGAATGTTGTAGACTAGTGTAGAAACCATTGTCTCAATTGGGGTTGTGAAGTTGCCATGATGGAGGAATAAAAGAACTTTAGAGAGAGGTTGAGAATTTTGCAAGCAAGCAAGCAAATGAGATATGAATTATTCCCCTCATCAAAAAAAAATGAAGCTCTCCTCTCACTCAAAGTGGCCGGCCCCCTTATGTGAAATGGTGGAGGAAAAATACCAAAACCAAGAAGGGAGGTGAGTGTAGGAATCAAGAGAGGTGACCACATCCAAAAGCAAGCCTCACATCAACTTCTAATCCATTCTAATCTCAATTAATGCAAGCAAGTGATGGAAAAAGAATCTCATCATGCAAGAACCATCATGATGCTACCTTTTCACAAAGAAACCCTCCACAAAAGATAATTTGCACAACAGCAAATAACCCCCGCCATCGGAAAAGTCCGGCCGTGAAGGAACAAAGGAAAACTGGCCGGAACAGAATGCAAACTGGCAACTTCAGAAAACTGATCCCGTAATAAATTATAGGAAAACCCCGCGACTGCATATACATGCCCGCATTTGTATTCCCACTGAACACAAATGCAAAGAGACAAAATCTACACTGTACAATAGTAGGATCTGGCTTAAACCAAAGCCCGCTAGTAAAATTTGTCCGATCACGATCCGTGCAATACCGCACGTATCTGATCGAACCCTGCCATATCTCCATACGGCCTCTACAACGTTTCGCCCGAAACTTGAGTAACTGTGTGTGGTGGACTCTAAAGACTCGTGAATACTATGGCTGTGGATTTAACCACGAGCACGTCAGAGGTATTAGCCATACGTGACGGGCTACCAGCTATTGACCAAAAGGGACGTCGATGAGCGAACTCATCCTGACACCCTACTGAGCCTGTCAGTGACAATATCCGTACAGTCCGGTCCGTTCGTCTATTAGCATCGCATGGCGGGCCTAGGGGGTTGGTAAAAGTCAGACCCCCAAAAGCGGTACAAGTCGTGTCGGTGTGTAGCCCAGAACACCCTGAGATACTACTGGAATACCTACCAGTAAATCTCCTGCCTTGGCCAAGGACTTCGTGTAATGGCTCTCCTAGACACAGCGCGACCTCACCCCCAATACCGGGAGAGACGAACCCCTGCAGATCCGCTCACTGCCTCCATATGGCTCGGGACTGTACCCAACTAAAACCTGTTTGCACGTCTCCTTTGAGCGTGGTAGGGTAGTAATCAAAGCACAGTGGGAACTCACACGAGACAAATGACGATCTCAGGTCGATGAACTATCCTGTACACATGTCACCAGGGAACTGCTATCTGACGTCAGGTATAAGACCAACTAGCATGTTCCCGGCGAGTCCTGTACGGTGTACTCATAACCTAATGAGCACCTGTATACATTTTAGGTGAACCAACTGACACCAGTGGCTTGTGAGACCGGCCACCGCCCCTCGTCGGGGTCTCGACTGTATACACTAGTCTACTCTGGAGTATCGATGCCTTGTCTCGAAACTCCCTCGACTAGGGACCTTTTAAGGATGTGCTTATAGACCCCAGCTCCCACGTATATGATCGCCCTCATACTGCTGGTAGTCAAGCAAGAATCCAAGGGGCTCTATCAACGTGCAATAGTGACCTGTAAGGTTACTTAAAGCAGTACACGATGATAAAGGTAAACTAGATAGCATACTATTATCTTGAGTAAGACTGTCCTACCGGGATAGGTTCTCCCTCAATCATTGCAATCACATGCCTGTGATCCAATAATTGATTCTGAGGGCACTATCTCCAACAATCTCCCACTTGCACTCAAGGCTAATTATTGCGATGTCGCATACTCACAGCCCGTGTGATACCGAACACCCAACTCCTCTACTAGTCAGTCTCACAAAGCTCGTTTGTGAAACTATTGCGTTCGAGGAATAGCCTCAGTGAGTTGATCCACTCTGATGTTTCTTTCTATGTCTCTCTTTATCTCAAATTCGCGGAGAAACCCATCTCCCGAAATGAGCAATACATGTCTTAGAATATGTCTGGATGTCTGATGGGACCTAGCTCATAAATGAACTCCAAATCCAAACTTCTTAGACTGTATCGTCAACTGAACTTAATCAGTATCCTGCGCCATCCTTCCCTCAGTATCCACCTGGACCACCTGTCCAAAATACTGCCCCTCGTCAGAGGGAAAACTATAACTCTGACAGTCACTCTGCCGTCCAGGTCACCTTGGAAGCCTGGAATGATAACGGTCTCCCAAAGGAGGCTGCCGTTATCATTTCCCTAGAACATCAACTTATGTTCCAAAACTGCTTCCGATCGTTTCTCCAGGATTGGATTAATATCAACTTACTGCATCTCGTGCAAAAACAACATCTGGTGTTGTACTTGACATCTCATGATTGACTCAATTGCCTAAGCAAGTGATCTGCCAATCATGCACATCCCTCTCCCCTTTAGTCTGTAAGACACCTTTAGAGAGGGTGACTCTATCACCTGCAGGTACACCACCATGCCAGGAGTCATCCATTCTAAATACCCTTAGAATGCTGTCAAAGTACCCAGATTGGGAAACCACCCAAATCTAGATCTAAAACCATAGATCTAGTAACCAGAATGTCTGATATAATATCCAATTCCTATGTGGAGAAAACACTGTGTGACAACCAAAGTATAACCGATCGTAGTATAGGAATATCACTTCCTACTCTGTGTATGTCATCCAAATACCAGGACATCACACCCTACTACCTTCTTAACAGATCCATCCCCTATTCTGATGAAGTCAAACCTATGACTGTCACATCAGAAATAGATGATCTATCTCCACTATATCCGCTTTAGTCTATAAATAGACATAAGCCACTTGTCCACCAATGCTTCCGCTGCTCCCACTGACTACGACAACCCTCTGGCAGAGTCATATAGACGTAAACTTCTAAAGCTAGTTTAGAATGACGCTATACTCATCCTCCTGCCGGGTCTCACAGTCTGGAACAATAGCATTGGCAAGTCTGGGTAAACAAGAACCTCCCTGCCACCGTCCTTGAGCATACCGAAGTACCTCTCGAGCGCCTGAGGTTACCTACCATATCTGCGGAGTGGCTAATGGAATGTAAAACCAAATTGAATCTTTAGGTTCTTATCAAATTTTCAGTAATCGTCTGCGGTTCTGGAATCACTTCCAGTTCTACCATACTCCCACTACTGTTTTCTGAAAAAATCCATTTTTATTAAAACTGTGGCGAGTCAAGAACAATATCACTATTGATCTTCCAGATGGTAGAAAATCAACCCTCGCCATAGCCTGGGTCAACCCACAAACAACCATTACAGAAACGTGCCTTGAGTTATCCGGAGTCTGGTTTTAAGCATAAGCCAGACGACTCCCCGTACCTTAACATCGTTAAGATATGAACTGTTCTATATCCAATATAGAACCAGAGGCACTGATTTAATTGAACCAGATTCAAATCATGCAGCTGTCTCTAGCGCATGTCAACTAAATGGAAGGAGGCCGATCAGCATTACTCAACTTAGGAATGCTTCCAATTATGAGTAACCAGAAAGAGAAGCAAGTTCTATTACTATCATCTGAATACCATACAAAAGTATCTACATCTTCGATCACCTTGAAGAATCCTGATACTTGCAACACTTGGTTCTCTACTTTACTCTTATACCTATAACTTCTCAACACTTGGACCTTGTGTTTCTACGAAACATATGTCTAAGAACCAGAGAAGTCACAAGTAAACAGAATATAGTACGAGGACTAACCCTTCTGTCCTAATGGACACTGGACAATATACATTACTCTGTATAAGTCCCTTGAGTCTAATAACTCATTCCCTGTGTGTCGTAGGTTGAAAACTGTACTTATGGTTAAGAAGAATTACACCGCTGTTTAATGCTCCTTACCTAACCATCCACTGATATAGGTAAATGTCATAGACATAATTTCAAAAAGGTATATCTCACTCTATAACAATAGACGTACAGATATATCAATTTGAAATTGGTGCATAACAACGGATATTCAAAACCAAATATTTGTCGTCCGGCAAACAACCCAGGTGACTTCCTCAAATATCACCAATTACAACGAATTCCGATATAATGAGGATGATCACTTAATTCCCAATAACTTACTCCAACTCATCATCTGTAAAACCATACAGATGTGAGAATCAAACCTGGTAAATACATACCCTGGAGCAAGTGTCTAATTGGGAAATCAGTTTTCTTTTAACAGTACACAGTGAAACTGAAACATTGAAATGTTTCGATGGGGTATCCGGGTATTCCTAGTAATGCCTCTTCCATTATCCAGATTCACAACTATAACCGTATAATTCTTTGCCATCTTTCCAAATCCCTTTATATGTCTTTAGTCATTACCTTCTGTACACCCTCTTAGGCTAAATGGTTTTCTTCCTTCCCTACCGTTCGGCACCAGCCTATGGTTTGGAAGAAGACTATCCAATAAGCATAATGGGTGTACTGTCCTAATCCTAGGAGCACTCGCAATGCGAGAGAAGGTGAAGATAAAAGACAACCGAATAAACCTTATTCCTATTTCTCCTGAACCAGAATCCATCCCCGAACTGGAACAAGTTCCTTTCGAGTTCGTATATAACCATACGATGGAGTATCCAAATAAACTGTGGATCTTCGTAGTGATACGGAGTGTCCTGGAGAAATACAAAGGTGAAGTGGGAGTGGTAATGAAATACTTGGTTTGGTCGTGAATAGCAGTCGCAATTTACTTTGCCCTCCTTCTAATCCCTTTATTTGTCTTTACTTAATACCTTCTGTACACCTTAGTTAGGCTAATTGTTTTTCTTCATTCCCTACCGTTCGGCACCAGCCTATGGTTTGGAAGAAGACTATCCAATTTGCGTAATAGGTGTACCGTCCTAATCCAAGGAGCACTCGCAACCTGAGAGAAGGTAAAAGGAAAAGACAACTGAATAGTCTTATTCGTTTTCTCCAGAACCGGAAACCATCCTCGAATAAATTCCTTCGAGTTCGTATATAACCATACGATGGTTTTGTCCAATGGAAGTGGACGTTCATAGTAATACGGGGTGTCCTGGAGAAAAGGGTAAAAGTAGGAGTGGCAATGAGGTTTGCAACTCTGACAATCCAAAAGCCAGTCTTATAAGAAGGTTCGGTTAATTTTGGTCACTGAGTCATAGTCAAAGGTCGGGTCATGGTCGCTGCCAAAGAGAGAGAGAAAAGAAACACTCAGCGTGCACTCTAACCTAGATCAGAATGGTTATCACTTTATCTAATCAGGAAACCTCCCACTGTACCGTCAAATTCTCCTCCAAACCTAAAAGAAGAATTAGTCGGGATCACCCGAGGAGTAAACCAATTTATCAGTGGGAATCGGGATCCAACTATCATCGCTTGATAACGTGACGGAATCCGCTCACGTTATCACACTCCAGAAGGTATGCGCATATCTGGCAAGTTTCAGTTTCTTTAGAAACTCCCGATGTGATTTTTACCCCATGCTCTTATGACCTTGACGAAGGCCAACATATCATAAGTCACATGTCAAGTTCTACCCGTCATTGTCCAGGTTAATTTGAACCCACCCGTACATACCCTTGACGAAGGCCAAAATAGTAGTATGACTGTCCCAAACCAACGCATCTATCTATGCTCCAGAAAAGTAACAAATAGCTACCATACACTATGCCTTGACGAAGGCCAACATACATAGCATTGTAAGTCCACGTTGCTCACCCCGGTTCTTACGGGGAGGCGGAAACGGCGAAAAACAATTATTTTGGCGCAAAGGCAACATGGACTAAAAGCCGGATCTTTGCTAAACTAGAAACTAACAAACTACTAGAGGAGTTAACTACTATGCCGTAGAAATTATACCTCACGAAACCGGTCCTTCGGATCTTCTCTCCGCTGTCCGGCTCGTCCATCCACGCTTGGAGGGTCAATCCGGATCTTGGTCACCTCCGCGGCCTTCTTGAGTCGAAGACGATCCACCCGAGAGTTGTACACCGAGCTCCACCTCGAGCCGAAGCAACTAGGGCAACAAGATCGCTAGTCTTGAAGTCCTAGGTTATGTAGAGGAGGTTGATGGAAGTATTTGTCTATGTGGATTCTTTTTCTCTCAACACATGAGATCAAAAGAATATTTCAAGACGAGGAAGATGAAGGAGATCAAGCAACCATGGAGCTCTCTTTCTTTCTTCTCACTTCCAAGAGAGAGAGTGAGAAAAAGAAATGAAATTATTAACTCAAGAAAAAAGGCACCATGGTTGCAATAATAGTAAAACAACATCATTACCAATCCTATCATGATAAAGTTGATGCTACATTGAATTGACCATTTTCATAATCAAAAAGAAAAAGAATATCCAAAGAAGAGTGTAGACCTCTCATGAAGGTCAATGGTCAACTCCGGTCAACGGGTCAACAAAGTCAAGAGAGGTCATGGTGGTCAAATGGTCAATGCAATTAGCCATCACAAATTATCACAAAAAGGGATTAGTAAAATAATGTCTTCGGCTCATAATGGTTTTGACCGAACGAATTGTCAAAATCCTAATGAGCCTGCCACATAACGGTTTTGGCCGAACCAACTGCCAAAACCCTAATGGGGCACCACCTCCTTTATCGATCCTCAAAACTGTGCATACACACATGCATCCGCATTCCGTAGAATGCGAATGCACATAAGACAAAACGAATCCATCCATGCAATACTTGGATCCGGCTTAAACCAAAGCCCACTAGTATTTCCTGCCCGAATAGCATATGCACACAAGTGCACGTAAGTGATCGCAGCCCTGCCGTAAAACCATACGGCCTCTACACATTTCGCTCAGTGCAGGGAAACTCTCTGTGTGGGACTCTAAAGACTCGACACTACGCTGGCAGTGGGTTTAACCACAGACGGCAAGCGGCACTAGCTGTACGTAACGGTTCCCAAGTAGATGTCGATAAGAAGGCCGATGAGGTAAACCCATCCGAACTCCTACTGAGCCTGTATGTGACAATCTCCGTACAGTCCGGTCTGTTCGTCTGATACATCGCATGGCGGGCCTAGGGGGTGGTAAACGTCAGTCCCCCAATAGCGGTACAAGTCGTGTCGGAGTGAAGCCCAGAACACCCTGAGATAACACTGGAAACCTACCAGTATATCTCGCTTGCCCTGGCCAGGGGCTACTCGTGTAATGGCTCTCCTAGACACAGCGCGATGTCAACCCCCAATACCGGGAGAGACGAATCATGTCTAACCGTCACTGCCTCCAAGTGCTTCGGGACTGCACCCAACTACTACCTGTTTGCACGACTCCTTTGAGCCGTGGTAGGGTAGTAATCTAAGTACAGTGGGAACACACTCGAGGCGAAGTGACAGTGTCAAGTCAGCAGACTAAGCTGTACTCATGTCACCTGGGAACTGATAACTGACGATTGGTATAATACCATCCAACAGTTCCTGACGAGTCCTGTCCAGTGTACTCGTAACCTAACGAGCACCCGCATACTATCTCCAGTACGACGTACTGATGGCTGTGGGACAGACCACCTCCCGAGCTGGGATGAGAAGCGTATACGCCAGTCTACTCCGGAGTATCGATGCCCCGTCTCGATAGTCCTATGACTAGGGACCTGTATAAGGATGTGCTTGTAGATTACCCAGCCCCCACTAGTGTGATTGCCATCACAACGCTGGTAATCAAGCAAAGATCCTAAGGGCTCTACTAATATGTATAAGCGATATGCTAAAGGAAACACATGCACATGGTATTTTCTCAGAGTTCTCTCTGTTTGAAGCCTTTGACTTTTTTCAAGAAATGTTGATGCCTTTGAATTGAGGTCTAGGGTCCTTTTTATAGTGCCTATAAATTAGTTAAAGAGATCTTTCTCTGAGTGATTTGGGGAATTTTCCCCACCGTTGGATCTTTGATCCAAGGACTTCTGTTTTACAGAAGAAAATCTTCTTGTTTTAACAAGAACAGAAAAGATTTCTTTAAAATTTCAATTCTGTTTTACGCAACTCCCCAGCGTGTGACACGTGTCGCGCAGCGCAGCGCTTGCGCAGCTGTGCTTGCGCAACTGCGCAGACACGTGTCGTGCAGTGCAGCGCTTGCGCAGTTGTGCTTGCGCAACTGCACAGACACGTGTCGTGCAGCGCAGCGCTTGCGCAGTTGTGCCTGCGCAGTTGTGCTTGGGCAACTGCGCCGACACGTATCGCGCAGTGCAGCGCTTGCGCAGCTGTGCTTGCGCAACTGCGCTGACACGTGTCACACAGCGCAGCGTTTGCGCAACAGAAACTTTGCTTCCTTTACTTTTTTATTTTAAACAGAGCTTCGCTCTGATTGGGTGCGCTGCCTCGGGCGCTGTGCTGACGCATCAACTTCTGACATGTGGCGCATTGCGCGCAGCGCACGGGATTTGAAGCGTTGCTTCAAAATTTTGAATTTTTGAAATTCAAGCAGAGCCTTGCTCTGATTGGGGGAAATAGTCCTCTTCGACGTCACGTCATGCTATCTGCGTACTGCTATATCTTCGGCTACAGTCAATCCAGAGTCTCTCACTCGGACTCGAAATCATGAACTCGGTATCTTCATCACTCTATAGAAGATCTCTAGCCGAACACGTCCTCGGGAACTCGTCCCAACCCTCGGAGGTATACTCCATACTCGTCCGTTCTCGATCAACTCACAACGCATCTGGGTGAGGTCCTCTATCCGAAGCTGGTCAGCCTACTGGTCTCCTATCACAGGATATCCGGACGACGTTAAACTTTTCGATTGAGTCATCAAAGTCCCATAATTTCCCGAAAGCTCAACACCTGAGCATAGTCTAATAATATCTGGTACATACCACAGTACCTCTGGACCAGCCGTAGAAGGGCAAACCCAAGCCTCACTGATGGCACCGCTAAACTGCGGCAAACCCTAAGGTTCAAAAGCGGTTCCATGGTCATCATGTCGAGTTAGGGTTTCATTCTTCTAGAGGGTCCACAGAATTACTTGCATGTTCCTCCGAATACTTAGACTTGGAAAAATGGGTTTCTAACATTCGTTCGAACTTTTTAACTTCGCTTAGACGGCATGTGAATACTCTTCGTCTCTCATCTCAAAGTAGACTAGCTATCATCTGTCGTATCTCTGCCTGAAAGCTCCAGTGATCTCAGCTTGTAAGCTCTGGAAGCGATATCACATCAATTTCAGCAACAGCTGGGTCATCTGTCTGCACGGTAGACGACATCACGATCTCGGAGGTATGTTGTACATCAATAGTCCTCTCACAATAGGCAGCTCTGACAATGGCCCGATCATCCGGTACAAAACCAAGCACCCGCCTCAACAGGAGGTCACAACACAACACTACATCGAGACGTTCCCATGTCACCAGAAAACACAATGGTCAGCCCTCGTACCAGACGAGCTCGCCCTGACCGCCACCCTAGCAGCAGCTCAATCTGTGCTCAAACATGGTGACAGGAACCTCAATCATGCATCGAAGAGAACGGATCAAGGGCATGAAAGGAAACAACAGATCCAGAAGGGATACATGATCATAAGGAGGACAAATCAATGAGAGTATGTCATGGAAACAAACAGAATCAAGGATCTCAGATAGATGTATAATCATGGGTACGAAGAGAATCATAAGTCTTAAAATATGTACATCCTAAGGTTTCTTAAGTGGAGTATCGTATCGTAAATATGCCGCGGAACATACGTACGGTACGCCACTCTACTCAAGCTACCTACTCCATCAATCAGGGTCAGCCTATGAAATGAAAGTTTGGGTCTAATACCCCCCTCCCCCCCGCTCAAGTCTAAGTTCCGTAAGGTCAAGCCTAGGTTCCGAAATAAAATACGTCCCTGACTCCAGATAGTCAAACCCCCCCCCCCCCCGCTCAAGTCTAAGTTCCGTAAGGTCAAGCCTAGGTTCCGAAATAAAATACGCCCCTGACTCCAGATAGTCAAACCTAAACTCGAACAAAGGTTAAACCTAACGCTCTGATACCAAGTTTGTCACGACCCGAAATATTAGCTCGTGACCGGCACTTGAATCACGCGACGTCTAAAGGCATAACGTAACTCAAGTAAGCCGAAACTCAGAAATCTTTTTAAGAAAAATAAAAAAGGTGCAATTTTGAAATAAAGGTATAATGAAATCCAGTTTTCTTAAATGCATAGAAAAGGAATCATGAAAAATACAAGTTGAATTTATTAGTTTCAAAACATTTTTCGTCTTTTAAAAATTTGGGCAGCACCTCCTTAGTATATTTTGATCCAAAACCACAATTACATAGAGATGGTATAAAAGGCATCCCCAAGCGGGAGCTAGCTCTTCGCCAAACGACGGATCACAACCACGCATGTAATATAAAAAGTATACGATGCCCAACGGCGAAGTTCACCACAAAAGATAAAGAAATATGCAAGACATCAAAACCACAAGTAGCGGAATACCCCTCGCTCTAAGTCTCGCAACTACAAGTCTCACTAAGTCTCATTGCTTATACAAATACTAGTTTTGATTGATGGAGTTGACTAGATACAATATGAAATGTAAAAACAAGAGTGGGTACGATACAAATATCCCACCTACCAAGCAAATCACCCAAATGTAGCTATATACCAGTGATGCCGCTACGGATCCATGCAGTCAACCTGCAAGAACTGTGGCACAACGGGGGTGAGTTGCCAACTCGTGAATAGAAATATATCAATAGGTAGAAATCGAATAAACAACGACTCCTAGGTCAACTGTATCATAAAGGTAATACTATGATATCTAAGGTGACCATATCTGTATGTGTGCCAACAATGTAATCAACACCTATATGTATGCGGATATCATCCAATCATATGATCAATGTCTGTATGCATGCGGATCTCGTCCAACCATATAATCATTGCCTGTATGCATGTGGATCCCGTCTACGTGTCAACCAATGACACAACATCATCATGCATGTAAATATCATAAAAGTATATGCATGAAAATATGAGGATATGAATAAACGTGTGTCCCTCGCGACACATCAAAATCATGGAACCTGAGTGCCCAGTATCGACACTCGAAAACATCATGAAACCCATGCCCAGCATCGGCACGCAAATCCTCATATCTCTCGGGCTCCGTCAGTCCGGATAGGCCCTCGGGCTCCATCTGCGGGATCGGCCCGCGGGCTCCGGCAGATGGGTCGCCCCCTATCATCTTCGACTCCGGTCGGTATCCTCCGGATAACCGCCAGGCCCAACCAATCACCAGTAGGTAGTGGTCCCTCTGCCAGGCTCATCGTCAACCCCACGAAATCTCTCTCTCGCCCCGGTGTACCATACCGGGTCCACCATGAACCCGCAAACGGATCATCCTCCTCCTCGAATCGGGTTTCACATGTCGCGGTCTCAGAACCGAGAAAATGTATGGTGGACGCACTGAAATATCATATCAAGAGAAACCGGGTTTTTAAAACAATACATACTTTCTTTTGAAATGACCACGGTTCTCAAATCCAGAAATCTCATGAACACAACATATCTCAATGCGTGTAATCATAAAGCATGATGTATGCGATTGTCACGACCCGAAATTGGCACGTGACGGCCCTAATACTATGCAACGTCTACAGGCGTAACGTAGTAAAAGAAAGCCAAAACCCAGCAATCTAAACCATCAAAAGACAAAAAATAAGAACATTTCTAAAACTTTTGAAATCTCAACCAAATTCTTTAAAGTCCAACTTTCATTCTTTAAAATTTTGGCAGCACCTCCTTTGTAAAACAAGCCCTCCAAAAATGGGTACAACAATATATATAAGTAAAAGCATCCCAAACGGGAGCAAAATCCACGCCCAACGGCGGAAAACAACCACCATACAGATGTAAATGAAACTGCATAAAAACCTCCAAGCCATAAAATAATATACAATATTGTTCTCACAACACGTCTCTAAGTCATACAAAATAACAGTAGATGGAGAGTACAGGATACAACAAATATACAACAAGCAACATCGGATAACCACAAACCTACCTAAGCAAAACTGCACACTGTCAGGCGAAGCGGTATCCACAACAAAAGATGACACGATGGATGGAAATAGCCCTTCCTCTGACTATCCTGAGGAACACCTGCAAACACTGTGGCACAACGGGGGTGAGTTGCCAACTCGTGAATAGTAAATAACATATGCAGGTAATCGCAAGTATGCACGTACAGCGCGAATCTAACATATGCAAACTATCAGCAGTAAATGGTCATATGTAATGAATCAGTCATGAAAGGTACCCTAGCAGGTACTACTAATATATGAAGCAAAATATGACAATCTGTATGCGATAATCATGTAAGGTACTCTATCCGGTACAAATAATACATGAAACAATGCATAAAATAGTATGTAAATGCAACAGTCATGGAAAGTACTCTATCAGGTACAACTACTACATGAAGCAGTGCATAAACAATAAATGTGGACCACTACGTCCCTAAACTGGAACAATAGAGCCTCCAAATGCTCTTCTGCCGGATCTAAACGATCCCGTTTAAGTCGATCTTAGCCTCAAAACACGGATAACGTATTCTTAAACATTCAAGTGGACTACAAAATTCCAAATCAACTCTGGTTCGAGGGTACATCTCCGAGCTCCTCTGACACCTGTCGTTGTAATCCTTCAACGACGTCGGTCTACTCCGGAGTATCGATGCCTCGTCTCGATAGTCCTACGACTAGGGACCTGTATACGGATGTGCTTGTAGATTACCCAGCCCCCACTAGTGTGATTGCCATCACAACGCTGGTAATCAAGCAAAGATCCTAAGGGCTCTACTAATATGTATAAGCGATATGCTAAAAGAAACACATGCACATATTGAAGTAGAAACAAACCAGGTAGCATACTACCATTTTGAGCAAGATTGTCTATACAACTGTGAATATCCCAAGCTTCCATTAAGTAATATACAAGCTAGTATGATGCAGTAATGGCCTCTAGGGCATATACACTAACAACCTCCCAATAAATGTGGCCTCTATGCGCATACCTTCTGGAGCGTGATAACGTGAGCGGATTCCGTCACGTTATCATGCGATGATAGTTGGATCGTGATTTCTCTAGGTATGGGCATGTCTTCTTGATGAAGCACAAATCCGAGGCCTTTGAGAAATTTCAGGAATACAAGAATGAAGTTGAAAAACAAACAGGCAAAAGTATCAAGACACTGAGATCTGATCGAGGTGGTGAATACTTGAGTGCCGAGTTTCTGGACTACTTAAAAGAGAATGGAATTCTCTCTCAGCGTACTCCTCCATACACACCACAAC
Source organism: Agapanthus africanus (assembly GCA_030015575.1). NCBI lineage: Eukaryota > Viridiplantae > Streptophyta > Magnoliopsida > Asparagales > Amaryllidaceae > Agapanthus > Agapanthus africanus. The sequence continues at coordinate 352,212,390 of JASDDO010000012.1, read as the reverse complement.
ACAACGGTGTATCGGAAAGGAGGAATCGAATCCTATTGGATATGGTTTGTTCCATGATGAGTAAGGCTGAGTTGCCGCGATCCTTCTGGGGTTGTACATTGAAGTAGAAACAAACCAAGTAGCATACTACCATTTTGAGCAAGATTGTCTATACAACTGTGAATATCCCAAGCTTCCATTAAGTAATATACAAGCTAGTATGATACAGTAATGGCCTCTAGGGCATATACACTAACAATCTCCCACTTGCACTAGGGCCATGTACTGGCGTATCGAAGACCTATCATCTCGATCAGCCGCTCGAACTGAGTCTGGGGTATGGCCTTCGTGAATGGATCTGCAGTGTTATCTTCCGTATTTACTCTCTTCACCTCGATCTCTCGGCGATCTACGATCTCCCTGATCAGGTGATACCGCCTCAAAATGTGCCTGGACTTCTGATGGGACCTGGGTTCCTTCGCTAAAGCTATAGCGCCGTTGTTGTCGCAATACAGCGGTATTGGATCAACAATGGTAGGAACCACCTGAAGCTCCGTGAGGAACTTCTTCATCCAGACAACTTCTTTTGCGGCATCGCAAGCAGCTATATACTCCGCTTCTATAGTTTAGTCAGCAACGGTCTCCTGCTTGGAACTCTTCCAGCAAACCGCCCCTCCATTGAGGGTAAAGACATAACCCGACATGGACTTGGAGTCATCCTTGTCACTCTGGAAGCTGGAGTCAGCAAAGGCCTCGATCTGGAGGTCTTTTCCGCCATACACCAAGAACATCTCCTCAGTCCTTCTCAGGTACTTGAGAATGTTCTTTACCGCTATCCAGTGTTTCTCCCCTGGGTCCGACTGATACCGGCTTACAACGCTCAATGCGTATGCTACATCTGGTCTGGTACATAACATCACATACATTATAGAGCCTACCGCAGAAGCGTAGGGTATAATAGACATGCGATCCCTTTCCAAATCAGTCTTAGGAGACATCTCTTTGGAGAGGGTGATCCCGTGACAAGCCGGTAAATTACCGCGCTTGGAATCTTCCATACTGAACCTTTTCAGTATGGTGTCTATGTACCTTGACTGTGAAAGTCCCAACATCCTTTTATATCTATCACGATAGATCTGGATCCCCAGAATGTAGTTGGCATCGCTCAAGTCCTTCATGGAGAACCTCTGTGACAAGAATCCTTTGACTGACTGTAGCATAGGAATATCATTTCCTATTAGGAGAATGTCATCCACGTATAAGACGAGGAATACCACAGTTCTCCCTACAATCTTACTGTAAATGCATGGTTCATCTGGGTTTTTGATAAAGTCGAATTCCTTGACAGTATCATCAAAACAGATGTTCCAACTCCGCGATGCCTGCTTCAGTCCATAGATGGACTTGAGCAACTTGCACACTTTACCGCTGCTCCCACTCTGAATGAATCCCTCCGGCTGATCCATAAAGACGTACTCTTCCAAATTTCCATTTAGGAAAGCCGTCTTTACGTCCATCTGCCAGATCTCATAATCGTGAAAGGCAGCAATGGCAAGAAGGATCCGAATGGATTTTAGCATAGCCACTGGAGAAAAGGTCTCGTCATAGTCCAAACCAGGTCTTTGACGAAAACCCTTTGCTACAAGTCTAGCTTTATAGGTTTCAACCTGCCCATCTACACCAATCTTCTTTCTGAAGATCCATTTGCAACCTACGGGTTTTACCCCTTCTGGAGCAAAGTCCAAAGTCCAAACTTTGTTGGTGTACATGGACTCCATCTCGGTCCGCATTGCATCCATCCATTTTACCGAGTCACCGCTCTGAATGGCTTGCTGGAAGCTAGTAAGCTCACCATAATCCATAGTGCAATCCTCTCTATCCCCGTCTATGAGAAAACCGTAGTATCTCTCGGGCGGATGAGATTGCCTACTACTCCTGCGGAGTGGCGCTGGGATGTCCGGTTCTCCTGAACCTTTTGGTTCTTCCAAGCTTTCAGTAATAGCTTGTGGTTCTGGAATTTCTTCCAGTTCTACCACGCTCCCACTTTCACCTTTCTCTAAAAACTGATGTTCTAGAAAGTGGGCATGACGAGAAATAAAAACCTTTTGTTCCTCTGCGTAACAGAAGAAATACCCCGTGGAGTTCTTTGGGTATCCCAGAAACTTACACAGTACTGAGCGTGCCTCGAGCTTGTCCGCATGCTGCTTTTTTACAAAAGCTGGACATCCCCATATCTTCATATATTGAAGATGGGGTTTCTTCCCACACCACATCTGATATGGTGTGGTAGGCACAGTCTTGGAGGGAACCTTGTTCAAGAAATATGCAGCTGATTCTAGTGCATAACCCCAGAAGGATCGCGGCAACTCAGCCTTACTCATCATAGAACGAACCATATCCAATAGGGTTCGATTCCTCCTTTCCGATACACCGTTGTGTTGTGGTGTGTATGGAGGAGTACGCTGAAAGAGAATTCCATTCTCTTTTAAGTAGTCCAGAAACTCGGCACTCAAGTATTCACCACCTCGATCAGATCTCAGTGTCTTGATACTTTTGCCTGTTTGTTTTTCAACTTCATTCTTGTATTCCTGAAATTTCTCAAAGGCCTCGGATTTGTGCTTCATCAAGAAGACAAGCCCATACCTAGAGAAATCATCTGTGAAAGTAATGAAGTATGAATAACCACTTCGCGCATGTGTAGACATTGGACCACACACGTCACTGTGTATGAGTCCTAAGAGCTCGCTCGCTCTTTCTCCGTGTCCAGTGAACGGAGTCTTTGTCATCTTTCCCATGAGACAAGATTCACAAGTGGCATAAGACTGGTACTCGAACGGATCCAAGTATCCTTCTTTATGTAATTTTGTCAACCGTGTCTCATTGATGTGACCCAGTCTACAATGCCATAAGAAAGTCTGATTTAATTCCGGAGACTTTCTTTTAAGTGTGTTCTGGACACTGAAGACCTGAGCTTGATTCAAAACGTATATACTGATTTTCAATATACCTGACCCAATCAGAACTTGATTTAGGTGGATGTTTACTACATTGCTTACAAAAGTAAAATCACATCATTCCTTAGAAAGTAAGGATACAGATATGATGTAACACTTTGGAAGTTCGTTAGAATATTTTCTCAAAAATGGCTAAGTGTGCATTTTTAGTGATATTAAAGGATATTTGTGATTCATATGTTAGATTAGGGTTTTGTTAGCTTGGTTAGCTCTATTATGTGTTATTAGAGCTATTTTAGGCCAGGTTTGTTTCAGTTTGCACAGAAATACCATAAAGTTCCATTTTAGTGCAAAAAGTGTGGATTTTAACTTGATTTAAGGCTCTGTAGGATCTGCTACTACCCGAGATATTTCAGAGTGAAACTAGATTTTTGTGTAGCATGTATGGGGGGTATAGAGTGCACACACCAAACCTGGGGGCCCAATTCCCCAGTGAGGCCGCCGGAATAATCGTTCTGGCCGCAATTTGCGGCCAGATGGGTGAGATGGGGGTTGGGGTTTGGTCCACTAGAGTCTGTTGCTATGTGGGTTATTTTGGTATATATATATTTGTAATATCTGTGCTGTATCAAAATCTGCAGTAGAATACCATATTTTCCGTATTTTTAATCTTTCGCGACACACGTGATACGTGTGTGTGGGTTTGGGGGTTTCTGCGTATCGCGACGCGTCGGAGTGGCTTCAGGCGTGTAATCGCACGTTTTAGCGTATCGCGCACACGCGCGCTTGGTTCACGACACGAGTTACTAGTTCAGCTTTAATGTCGTGTTTTTACGGTTTTGAGCTAATGTGTGATATTGTGAAATTCTAGGATTCGCAGGCGAGTACGACGGGCGCCGTGAAGGAGGGGAACAAGTCGTCGGCTATACCTAGCAAGAGACTACGGTGAGTAGATTTAACATCTACGGGGATATCGCCCGCATGGCGTTCTACGTCAGGGCTGATAGGATCTTATAGCTACATTTCCATACATTGACTGTTCTTGGCTACTATTTAGTGCATACCACATTCCCTGATGTATGTATATAAACTGGAATTGATAGAACACCGCACCCTTACTAACGGTTCATGTTGCACGAGCACTATCCTGCATGTTACACACACACCGTTAGTAATTGCCATGACACTCACACTGTAGAATTTACATCGGATCATTATGTTGTAGCTCATCTTTATGTGACTTGACATGATATTCATACTTGATGCATATATCACATCGGATCATTATGTTGTAGGTCATCTTTATGTGACTTGACATGATATTCATACTTGATGCATATATCACATCGGATCATTATGTTGTAGCTCATCTTTACGTGACTTGACATGATATTCATACTTGATGCATATATCACATCGGATCATTATGTTGTAGATCATCTTTATGTGACTTGATATGATATTCATACTTGATGCATATATCACATCGGATCATTGACTTGCATATTGGTTTGGATTACATATGATTTCTGGATTTGGGAACCGTGGCTATTTCAAATATGTAATCATTTAAAAACCCGGTTCCCTTGATATGATATTTAGGTGCGTCCACCATGTGTTTTCTCGGTGCTGAGACGTGTGCTTGAAGCCCGATTCGTAGAGTAAATGATCCGTTTGCGGGTTCGTGGTGGACCCGGTATGGTTCCCCTCGGCAAGATGATCGATGGACTTTGCCGATTGAGCCTGGAGGTGGGCGAGTACCTACCGGTGATTGGTTGGACCTGACAGTTATCCGGAGGATACCGATCAGAGTCGATAGATGGATGCGGGATGATTCGTACTGCCGGGGCCAAGGGCCGATACCGCAGACGGAGCCCGTGGGCTGACCCGTACTGACGGGGCCCGATGGATGAGGATTTGCGTGTTGATGCTGGACACGAGTACTTATGATATTTGGGTGCCGATGTTGGGCACTCGTGATTCTCAGAGATTTACAGGATTAGAGGGCCGATGAGAGTGTCGGCGCCTGAGCTATTTGGGGGACCTGGGTGCATTGATGGATACCGATTATATATTCCACGTTGTTATTCCGTGTAGATGTTATATTGCCATGCTCAGCATTTATTATTGTACCTCATCCTATAGTTGTATTACCTGATAGAGCACTTGCATGATTATTGCACATACTGCTTATCCCGCATTGATATCATCTGTTGGCATATGATAGAGTAGCGCAGTATGTGTATGCTCGTGTTTACCTTTATATGTTATCTCTATTCACGAGTTGGAAACTCACCCCCGTTGTGCCACAGTGTTTGCAGGTTGTCCTTCGGTGTAGTCGCGGCAGGCTGCGTTTTGCATCTTTTGACACAGATACCCCCATAGTTGGTGTACTAGCTCTTTTGCTGATAGGTGGGTTTTGCGCGGTATCTGTTTATCCTTCAGTTATGTATATTGTTGTATCTAGTATTCTCTATCTACCATGTATGTATTTGACTTAGAGATAGTGTGAGGACGATGATGTATATTATTTGTTTTCTGGGGTCGTGCTTGTTGTGAGCCGACTGTACTTTGCAGTTTATTCTATCTGTGATGTTCCCACTTGTGGAACTTGATCTTCGCTCCGGCGTCGTATATTGCTATCTTGGTGATTATTTACTTAGATTTCTTAACATGTTAGTAAGTGCTTTCATTTAAAACTTATAACACTCTATACTTTTATTGGTTTGATTTCTGGATTTTCGGTTCACTTAGTCGCGTTACGCCTTTAGACGTTACGTGGTTAAGTGCCGGTAACGGGCCAAACTTTGGGTCCTGACAAAGTTGGTATCAAAGCGTAGGTTTTACCTTCGGAGTGTAGGATGACCATGGTATGATGGAGTAGGTAGCTGCAGCAGAGTGGCGTAGCGAGCGTATGTTCCGCGGCATACTCACGACACGGTACTCCGCCTAAGTGACCTTAGGACTTATTGATTGAAATTCCCTCATGATTGTATACATCCTTGCGATTCGATTTCTGTATCCTAATCGAATCCTACCTTCTTTTCAGCCATTATACCGCCAAGGACTACGAGAGTGCGTAGAGCGACCGTGAGAGCCGTGGTTCGAGTTGATTCATCTGAGACGAGGATTGATCCGAGTAGTACTCCTGTTGTACCAGGACAGATTGTTCCCCCTACGACAGCTCAGATCGCTAGACTAGTGGAAGAGATGCAGGGCTTGCGCCAGGCGATGAGCTCGTTGGTGGAGGTCGTTCAAGCGCAGCGACAGGTGGTTGTCACCCCTGTTACCCAGTTGTTCCTTGCGATCATCATGCAGTATTCCGTCCCCTACATAGCACCGGTGGAGGCAGCCCCAGTTTACGGGACACGTCTTCCAGAGACCGTGAGAGTTCCAGAACAGTTGAGGAATCATACTTGTGTGCCAGCCCAGAGCAGAGGCTTAGGACGAGAACAGTTGTTTGGCTCTCATCCCCAGGGAGGACGGCAGCCAGCGCATAGATGTTTACGATGTGGGAGCCTTCAACACCTCATCAGGCAGTGTTCCTTCACACCACGTCAGGGTCATATTCTGAGATGTCGTGGACGCGGAGGGTTCGCGCAGAGGGGTCAGGTTAGTAGAGGAGGAGTTCGGTCAGTCGCAGATGAAGGACAAGCACAAGTTTTCACTTCGACTCATCGGGACGTGAGGTCGTCCAACGCAGAGCTTTCAGGTACTCTTTCAGTATGTCCTTTGTTGCACACGTATTGTCTGATCCGGATCCTTGTGCTCATATGTTTCCACGTACTCGTACGTATCCACACACTTTGTGCCGAGTTTGGGTAGAGAGTCCGGTTTGCTTGATCAGCCGCTTGTTGTGACTACTCCCGTGGTAGAGTCGTTTGTCGCTAGTCACGTGTTCCGATCCTGTACCGTCCGTTTTGGCGAGAGAAAGTTGCCGGTCGATTTGATCCTTCTTGAGATGTTGTACTTCGACGTTCTTTTGGGCATGGATTGGTTAGCCACATGCTATGCTTCTGTTGACTGCCGCGAGAAGATAGTTAGATTTTGTTTTCCCGGCGAGTCGGTTTTTGTTGTGTTGGGGGACCGTGGTGCCACCCCTCACAGTGTGATTTCTTCTTTTCACGCGGAACAGCTTTTGAGGAAGGAATGTCAGGGATTTCTCGCCTATGTTTGCGATACTAGAGCTATAGTGGTTCCGTTGGACCAGGTGCCGGTTGTTAGCCAGTTCCCTGATGTGTTCCCTGACGAGCTTCCTGGGCTACCGCCCGAGCGTGGCATTTCTTTCTGTATTGATTTGGTTCCTGGCACGGGGCCTATTTCTGTACCGCCTTATCGGATGGCCCCGGCGGAACTTAGAGAATTGAAGGGTCAGTTGCAAGATTTTCTAGATAAGGGACTTATTCGACCCAGTGTTTCTCCGTGGCGTGCTCCAGTCCTGTTTATCAAGAAGAAGGACGGCAGTATGCGTTTGTGTATCGACTACCGCCAGCTGAACAGTGTGACAATGCGGAACAGGTATCCTTTCCATGCATCGACGATTTGTTCGACCAGCATCAGGGGGCAGGATACTTTTCAAGGATCGATTTGCGATCAGGATACCATCAGCTGCGGGTTCGATAGGAGGACATTTCTAGGATAGCTTTTCGCACGCGCTACGGCCATTATGAGTTTTTGGTGATGTCGTTCGGACTCACCAGCGCGCCAGCAGTATTCATGGACTTGATGAACCGTATTTTCCGGCCGTATCTTGATCTGTTCATCATAGTGTTCATTGACGATATCTTGGTGTATTCTCGTAGTAGAGAGGAGCACGAGCAGCACCTGCGGATTACACTGCAGACCTTGAGGGAGCATCAGCTTTTCGCTAAATTCTCAAAGTGTGCTTTCTAGCTAGACAGCGTAGACTTCTTGGGGAACGTGATTACACAAGATGGTATATATGTAGACCCGAGGAAGATTGACCCCGTTCAGAGTTGGCCTAGACCCACGTCAGTGATGGAGGTTCGCAGCTTTCTAGGGCTGGCAGGCTACTACAGGCGATTCGTGCAGGACTTCTCTCGCATTGCTACACCTTTGACCGGGTTGACCAGGAAGGGAGTTCGCTTCGATTGGACGGAGGAGTGTGAGCACAGTTTCCAGCAGCTACGGGCTCTACTGACTATGACACAGTGCTATCATTGCCTTCAGGATCAGGTGGATTTGTGGTCTACTGTGACGCTTCACGAGTGGGGCTAGGATGCGTATTGATGCAGCATGATAGGGTGATCGCGTATGCTTCGCGGCAATTAAAGAACATGAATAGAATTACCTACTTACGATTTGGAGATGGCTGCAGTGGTCTTTGCATTTAAGATCTGGCGACATTACCTATATGGCGAGTCGTGCCAGATATTCACTGATCACAAGAGCTTAAAGTTTATATTTCAGCAGCACGACCTGAACCGTAGACAGCGCCGATGGATGGAGTTGGTGAAGGACTACGATTGTGAGATCTGGTATCGCCCGGGCAGGGCTTAATGTAGTGGCGGATGCTTTGAGCAGGAATCCCGGGGGTAGTCTATCTTATTTGAGCATAGTACAGAGGCAGTCGTCGGCAGATTGGCAGATCTTATGCGACAGCCGGGTACAGTTCGAGTTTACGCCGATCGGAGGACATATTGTGCATGTTCGTGCACGTCCACAGTTGCTCGACCGTCTACATGAGGCACAGCGCAGTGATGACCGATGGTCAGAGATCAGGGCACAGATTGGACAGGGAAGATTTCCCGAGTTCACGATCGATGTTCAGGGGATACTACTGTTGGGGCTAGACTGTGCGCACCAGATGCTGAGGGACTGCGGCGTGAGATTCTTGAGGAGGCACATCGATCGGTATATAGTGTTCATCCCGGTTCCACCAAGATATACCATGATATGAGAGGTGTTTACTGTGGGACGGAATGAAGAGAGACATCGTAGATCTTGTGTCGAGATGCCTGACTTGTCAGCAAGTCAAGGCTGAGCACCAGAGGCCACGGGAGAGCTACAGCCGTTACCCATTCCGGAAAGGAAATGGGAGCAGATTTCTATGGACTTCATTATGGGTCTACCCAGGACTAGTCGAGGGTATGACTCCATCTGGGTGATCGTGGATCGTTTGACGAAAGCGGCTCACTTCCTACTTGTGAAGACGACTTTCGGATTTCCTCAGTATGCCCAGATTTACATCGACGAGATTGTACGACTGCACGGAGTTCCGACATGTATCGTGTCCGACAGAGGCACCCAGTTTACCAGCCGGCTAGGGCAGAGATTTCAGGAGGCCTTGGGTACTTGTTTGAGTTCAGCACAGCATTTCATCCGCAGACCGACGGACAGTCAGAGCGGACTATTCAGACTCTCGAGGACATGCTCGTGCGTCTTAGACTTTGGAGGTAGCTGGGATCATCAATTACCCTTAGTAGAGTTTTCCTACAACAACAGCTACTAGGAGACCATTCAGATGGCACCGTTTGAGGCTCTTTATGGGAGGAGATGCAGATTGCCCGCTTGTTGGACAGAGCTCAGTGAGGGCAGTATCCTAGGGCCGCAGATTGTAGATGAGACGACCGCGAAGATCCAGTTGATTCGCGATAGGATGAGAGCAGCACAGAGCAGGCAGAGATCTTATGCAGACCGTCGTCGGCGCAGACTTGAGTTTTCTGTTGGTGATCATGTTTTCTTGAGTGTCTCCCCAACGAAAGGTGTGATGAGATTTGGAAAGAAGGGGAAGCTTAGCCCCAGATTTGTGGGCCCCTCCGAGATCCTCGAGCGTGTTGGTGCAGTTGCGTATCGGTTGGCCCTTCCGCCCAGTTTTCCAGACGTGCACCCCGTATTTCATGTTTCGATGCTCCGCAGATATCTTCATGATCCTTCGCATGCGATTCAGCACCCGACGATCCAGCTTGAGCGCGACCTTTCCTATACAGAGCAGCCGGTGATGATTTTCGATCGACAAGTGAAGAAATTGAGATCGAAGTACATACCGTCCGTCAAGGTTCTTTGGCGTGGTCCGGGCAGAGAGGAGGTCACTTGGGAGACCGAGAGCAAGATGAGGAAGAGGTATCCCCATCTTTTTGAGGGTGCGTGTAGTTAGATTTTAAATTCGGGGACCGAATTTCCTTAAGGGGGGTAGATTGTAACACTTTGGAAATTCGTTAGAATGTTTTCCGTGATTAATTAGTAATTGTGCGTGTTATTATATATGTGTACATAGGATTATTAGTTATTTTAGTCGGATTTACCCTAATTGGAAAAAATTTCCTTATGTAGTGTACACATGCACACTTAGCCATTTTTGAGACTTAGGTTTAAAGTGTTAACCATTTCTTTTGTGCATGGTTGATAATTTATCCCCACTTTTTTTTAAAAAGGAATAAGAATAGCAAGTCAAACCCCTTTTTAATAATTCATTTAGAAATAGAAAAATAGAAGTATGGTGGTTAGGTGAACACTTGACTTTTGACCCATTTTCTCTTCTCTCTTTTTTCTCATTTCTGGAAACTCTGCAGAGAGGAAGCAACAACACCAGAAATTCATCACCTTTTCATTCCCTTTTCACTTCCCTTTGATCTCTATTCAAAAGCCTACACGAAACAACACATTTCCTTCACAAAACCATGGGAAAAGGGGCTTTTTGAGGTGTTTGGAGGCAAGTCTGCACACTTGATGCAAGAGCTGGAATTTTTGGTGTTTCATAGGGTCTTTTGAAGGTATTAACTCATGTTAGCACTCCTTTTCCATAAACTTGTAGTATTCTTTAGCGAAAATCTCATTTTTGTGCATTTTTTGTGATATTAAAGGATATTTGTGATTCATATGTTAAATTAGGGTTTTGTTAGCTTGGTTAGCTCTATTAAGTATTATTAGAGCTATTTTAGGCCAGGTTTGTTTCAGTTTGCACAGAAATACCATAAAGTTCCATTTTAGTGCAAAAAGTGTGGATTTCAACTTGATTTAAAGCTCTGTAGGATCTGCTACTACCCGAGATGTTTCAGAGTGAAACTAGATTTTTATATAGCATGTATGGGGGTTATAGAGTGCACACACCAAACCCGGGGGCCCAATTTCCAAGTGAGGCCGTCGGAATAATCGTTCTGGCCGCAATTTGCGGCCAGATAGGTGAGATGGGGGTTGGTCCACTAGAGTCTGCTGCTATGTGGGTTATTTTGGTATATATATATTTGTAATATCTGTTCTGTATCAAAACCTGGAGTAGAATACCCTATTTTCCGTATTTTTAATCTTTCGCGACACGTGTGATACGTGTGTGTGGGTTTGGTGGTTTCTGCGTATCGCGACGCGTCGGAGTGGCTTCAGGCGCGTAATCGCACGTTTTAGCGTATCGCGCACACGCGTGCTTGGTTCACGACACGAGTTACTAGTTCGTCATTAATGTCGTGTTTGTACGGTTTTGAGCTTATGAGTGATATATTGTGAAATTCTAGGATTCGCAGGCGAGTACGACGGGCGCCGCGAAGGAGGGGAACAAGTCGTCGGCTATACCTAGCAAGAGACTACGGTGAGTAGATTTAACATCTACGGGGATATCGCCCGCATGGCGTTCTACGTCAGGGCTGATAGGATCTTATAGCTACATTTCCATACATTGACTGTTCATGGCTACTATTTAATGCATAGCACATTCCCTGATGTATGTATATAAACTGGAATTGATAGAACACCGCACCCTTACTAACGGTTCATGTTGCACGAGCACTATCCTGCATGTTACACACACACCGTTAGTAATTGCCATGACACTCACACTGTAGAATTTACATCGGATCATTATGTTGTAGCTCATCTTTATGTGACTTGACATGATATTCATACTTGATGCATATATCACATCGGATCATTATGTTGTAGCTCATCTTTATGTGACTTGACATGATATTCATACTTGATGCATATATCACATCGGATCATTGACTTGCATATTGGTTTGGATTACATGTGATTTCTGGATTTGGGAACCATGGCTATTTCAAATATGTAATCATTTAAAAACCCGGTTCCTTTGATATGATATTTCGGTGCGTCCACCATGTCTTTTCTCGGTGCTGAGACGTGTGCTTGAAACCCGATTCGTGGAGTAGATGATCCGTTTGCGGGTTCGTGGTGGACCCGGTATGGTTCCCCTCGGCAAGATGATCGATGGACTTTGCCGATTGAGCCTGGAGGTGGGCGAGTACCTACCGGTGATTGGTTGGACCTGACAGTTATCCGGAGGATACCGATCAGAGTCGATAGATGGATGCGGGATGATCCGTACTGCCGAGGCCGAGGGCCGATACCGCAGACGGAGCCCGTGGGCTGACCCAGACTGACGGGGCCCGATGGATGAGGATTTGCGTGTCGATGCTGGACACGAGTACTTATGATATTTGAGTGCCGATGTTGGGCACTCGTGATTCTCAGATATTTACAGGATTAGAGAGCCGATGAGAGTGCCGGCGCCTGAGCTATTTGGGGGACCTGGGTGCATTGATGGATACCGATTATATATTCAACGTTGACATTCCGTATCGATGTTATATTGCCATGCTCTGCATTTATTATTGTACCTCATCCTGTAGTTGTATTACCTGATAGAGCACTTGCATGATTATTGCACATACTGCATATCCCGCATTGATATCATCTGTTGGCATATGATAGAGTAGCGCAGTACATGCATGCTCGTGATTACCTTTATATGTTATCTCTATTCACGAGTTAGCAACTCACCCCCGTTGTGCCACAGTGTTTGCAGGTTTCCCTTCGGAGTAGTCGCGGCAGGCCGCGTTTTGCATCTTTTGACACAGATACCCCCATAGTTGGTGTACTAGCTCTTTTGCTGATAGGTGGGTTTTGCGCGGTATCTGTTTATCCTTCAGTTATGTATATTGTTGTATCTAGTATTCTCCATCTACCATGTATGTATTTGACTTAGAGATAGTGTCAGGACGATGATGTATATTATTTGTTTTCTGGGGTCGTGCTTGTTGTGAGCCGACTGTACTTTGCAGTTTATTCTATCTGTGATGTTCCCACTTGTGGATCTTGATCTTCGCTCCGGCGTCGTATATTGCTATCTTGGTGATTATTTACTTAGATTTCTTAACATGTTAGTAAGTGCTTTCATTTAAAACTTATAACACTCTATACTTTTACAGGTTTGATTTCTGGGTTTTCGGTTCACTTAGTCACGTTACGCCTGTAGACGTTACGTGGTTAAGTGCCGGTCACGGGACAAACTTTAGGTCGTGACAAAGTTGGTATCAAAGCGTAGGTTTTACCTTCGAAGTGTAGGATGACCCTGGTATGATGGAGTAGGTAGCTGCAGCAGAGTGGCGTAGCGTGCGTATGTTCCACGGCATACTCACGACACGGTACTCCGCCTAATCGACCTTAGGACTTATTGATTGAAATTCCATCATGATTGTATACATCCTTGCGATTCGATTTCTGTATCCTCATCGAATCCTACCTTCTTTTCAGCCATTATGCCGCCAAGGACTACGAGGGTGCAGAGAGCGGCCGTAAGAGCCGAGGTTCGAGTTGATTCATCTGAGACGAGGACTGATCCGAGTAGTACTCCTATTGTACCAGGACAGATTGTTCCCCCTACGACAGCTCAGATCGCTAGACTAGTGGTAGAGATGCAGGGCTTGCGCCAGGCGATGAGCTCGTTGGTGGAGGTCGTTCAAGCGCAGCGACAGGTGGTTGTAACCCCTGTTACCCAGTTGTTCCTTGCAATCATCATGAAGTATTCCGTCCCCTACATAGCACCGGTGGAGGCAGCCCCAGTTTACGGGACACATCTTCCAGAGACCGTGAGAGTTCCAGAACAGTTGAGGAATCGTACTTGTGTACCAGCCCAGAGCAGAGGCTTAGGACGAGGACAGTTGTTTGGCTCTCATCCCCGGGGAGGACGGCAGCCAGTGCTTAGATGTTTACGATATGGGAGCCTTCAACACCTCATCAGGCAGTGTTCTTTCACACCATGTCAGGGTCGTATTCTGAGACGTCGTGGACACGGAGGGTTCGCGCAGAGGGGTCAGGTTAGTAGAGGAGGAGTTCGGTCAGTCGCAGATGAAGGACAGGCACAAGTTTTCGCTTCGACTCATCGGGACGTGAGGGCATCCAACGCAGAGCTTTCAGGCACTCTTTCAGTATGTCCTTTGTTGCACACGTATTGTCTGATCCGGATCCTTGTGCTCATATGTTTCCACGTACTCGTACGTATCCACACACTTTGTGCCGAGTTTGGGTAGAGAGTCCGGTTTGCTTGATCAGCCGCTAGTTGTGACTACTCCCGTGGGAGAGTCGTTTATCGCTAGTCACGTGTTCCGATCCTGTACCGTCCGTTTTGGCGAGAGAGAGTTGCCGGTCGATTTGATCCTTCTTGAGATGTTGGACTTCGACGTTCTTTTGGGCATGGATTGGATAGCCACGTGCTATGCTTCTGTTGACTGCCGCGAGAAGACAGTTAGATTTTGTTTTCCCGGCGAGTCGGTTTTTGTTGTGTTGGGGGACCGTGGTGCCACCCCTCACAGTGTGATTACTTCTTTTCACGCGGAACAGCTTTTGAGGAAGGGATGTCAGGGACTTTTCGCCTATGTTTGCGATACTAGAGCTATAGTGGTTCCGTTGGATCAGGTGCCAGTTGTTAGCGAGTTCCCTGATGTGTTCCCTGACGAGCTTCCTGGGCTACCGTCCGAGCGTGACATTTCTTTCTGTATTGATTTGGTTCCTGGCACGGGGGCTATTTCTGTACCGCCTTATCAGATGGCCCCGGCGGAACTTAGAGAATTGAAGGGTCAGTTGAAAGATTTGCTGGATAAGGGACTTATTCGACCCTGTGTTTCTCCGTGGGGTGCTCCAGTCCTTTTTGTCAAGATGAAGGACGGCACAATGCGTTTGTGTATCGACTACCGCCAGCTGAACAGGGTGACAGTGCGGAACAGGTATCCTTGCCACGCATCGACGATTTGTTCGACCAGCTTCAGGGGGAAGGATACTTTTCGAGGATCGATTTGCGATCAGGCTACCATCAGCTGCGGGTTCGACAGGAGGACATTTCTAGGACAGCTTTCCGCACGCGCTACGACCATTATGAGTTTTTGGTGATGTCGTTCGGACTCATCAGCACGCCAGCAGTATTCATGGACTTGATGAACCGTATTTTCCGGCCGTATCTTGATCTGTTCATCATAGTGTTCATTGACGATATCTTGGTGTATTCTCGGAGTAGAGAGGAGCACGAGCAGCACCTGCGGATTACACTGTAGACCTTGAGGGAGCATTACCTTTTCGCCAAATTCTCAAAGTGTGCTTTCTGGCTAGACAGCGTAGACTTCTTGGGGCACGTGATTACATGAGATGGTATATGTGTAGACCCGAGGAAGATTGTCGCCGTTCAGAGTTGGCCTAGACCCACGTCAGTGATGGAGGTTCGCAGCTTTCTAGGGCTGGCAGGCTACTACAGTCGATTCATGCAGGACTTCTCTCGCATTGCTACACCTTTGACCGGGTTGACCCGGAAGGGAGTTCGCTTCGATTGGACGGAGGAGTGTGAGCACAGTTTCCAGCAGCTACGGGCTCTACTGACTACGACACCAGTGCTATCATTGCCTTCAGGATCAGGCGGATTTGTGGTCCACTGTGACGCTTCACGAGTGCGGCTAGGGTGCGTATTGATGCAGCATGACAGGGTGATCGCGTTTGCTTCGTGGCAATTAAAGAACATGAACAGAATTACCCCACTTAAGATTTGGAGATGGCTGCAGTGGTCTTTGCATTTAAGATCTGGCGACATTACCTATATGGCGAGTCGTGCCAGATATTCACTGATCACAAGAGCTTAAAGTATATATTTCAGCAGCGCGACCTGAACCGTAGACAGCGCCGATAGATGGAGTTGGTGAAGGACTACGATTATAAGATCTGGTATTGCCCGGGCAGGGCTTAATGTAGTGGCGGATGCTTTGAGCAGGAAGCCCGGGGGTAGTCTATCTTATTTGAGCGTAGTACAGAGGATGTCGTCGGCAGATTGGCAGATCTTATGCGACAGCCGGGTACAGTTCGAGTTTACGCCGATCGGAGGACAGATTGTGCATGTTCGTGCATGCCCACAGTTGCTCGACCGTCTACATGAGGCACAGCACAGTGATGACCGATGTTCAGAGATCAGGGCACAGATTGGACTGGGCAGATTTCCCGAGTTCGCGATCGATGATTAGGGGATACTACTGTTGGGGCAAGACTGTGCGTACCAGATGCTGAGGGACTGCGGCGTGGGATTCTTGAGGAGGCACATCGATCGGTATATAGTGTTCATCCCGGTTCCACCAAGATATACCATGATATGAGAGGTGTTTACTGGTAGGACGGAATGAAGAGAGACATCGTAGATCTTGTGTCGAGATGCTTGACTTGTCAGCAAGTCAAGGCTGAGCACCAGAGGCCACGGGAGAGCTACAGCCGTTACCCATTCCGGAAAGGAAATGGGAGCAGATTTCTATGGACTTCATTATGGGTCTACCCAGGACTAGTCGAGGGTATGACTCCATCTGGGTGATCGTGGATCGTTTGACGAAAGCGGCTCATTTCCTACCGGTGAAGACGGCTTTCAGATTTGCTCAGTATGCCCAGATTTACATCGACGAGATTGTACGACTGCACGGAGTTCCGACATGTATCATGTCCGACAGAGGCACCCAGTTTACCAGCCGGCTAGGGCAGAGATTTCAGGAGGCCTTGGGTACTCGTTTGAGTTCAGCACAGCATTTCATCCGCAGACCGACGGACAGTCAGAGCGGACTATTCAGACTCTCGAGGACATGCTCAGAGCGTGCGTCTTAAACTTTGGAGGTAGCTGGGATCATCAATTACCCTTAGTAGAGTTTTCCTACAACAACAGCTACCAGGAGACCATTCAGTTAGCACCGTTTGAGGCCCTTTATGGGAGGAGATGCAGATTGCCCGCTTGTTGGACAGAGCTCAGTGAGGGCAGTATCCTAGGGCCGCAGATTGTGGACGAGACGACCGCGAAGATCCAGTTGATTCGTGATAGGATGAGAGCAGCCCAGAGTAGGCAGAGATCTTATGCGGACTGTCGTCGGTGCAGACTTGAGTTTTCTGTTGGTGATAATGTTTTCTTGAGGGTCTCCCCAACGAAAGGTGTGATGAGATTTGGAAAGAAGGGGAAGCTTAGCCCTAGATTTTTGGGCCCCTTCGAGATCCTCGAGCGTGTTGATGCAGTTGCGTATTGGTTGGCCCTTCTGCCCAGTTTTCCAGACGTACACCCCGTATTTCAAGTTTCGATGTTCCGCAGATATCTTCATGATCCTTCGCATGCGATTCAACACCCGACGATCCAGCTTGAGAGCGACCTTTCCTATGCAGAGCAGCCGGTGATGATTTTGGATCGACAAGTGAATAAATTGAGATCGAAGTACATACCGTCCGTCAAGGTTCTTTGGCGTGGTCTGGGCAGAGAGGAGGTCACTTGGGAGACCGAGAGCGAGATGAGGAAGAGGTATCCCCATCTTTTTGAGTGTGCGTGTAGTTAGATTTTTAAATTCGGGGACCGAATTTCCTTAAGGGGGGTAGATTGTAACACTTTGGAAGTTCGTTAGAATATTTTCCGTGATTAATTAGTAATTGTGCGTGTTATTATATATGTGTACATAGGATTATTAGTTATTTTAGTCGGGTTTACCCTAATTGGAAAAAATTTCCTTATGTAGTGTACACATGCACACTTAGCCATTTTTGAGACTTAGGTTTAAAGTGTTAACCATTTCTTTTGTGCATTGTTGATAATTTATCCCCACTTTTTTTTAAAAAGGAATAAGAATAGCAAGTTAAACCCCTTTTTAATAATTCATTTAGCAATAGAAAAATAGAAGTATGGTGGTTAGGTGAACACTTGACTTTTGATCCATTTTCTCTTCTCTCTTCTCTCTTTTTTCTCATTTCTGGAAACTCTGCAGAGAGGCACCAACAACACCAGAAATTCATCACCTTTTCATTCCCTTTTAACTTCCCTTTGATCTCTATTCAAAAGCCTACACAAAACAACACATTTCCTTCACAAAACCATGGGAAAAGGGGCTTTTTGAGGTGTTTGGAGGCAAGTCTGCACACTTGATGCAAGAGCTGGAATTTTTGGTGTTTCATAGGGTCTTTTGAAGGTATTAACTCATGTTAGCACTCCTTTTCCATAAACTTGTAGTATTCTTTAGCAAAAATCTCATTTTTGTGCATTTTTAGTGATATTAAAGGATATTTGTGATTCATATGTTAGATTAGGGTTTTGTTAGCTTGGTTAGCTCTATTATGTGTTATTAGAGCTATTTTAGGCCAGGTTTGTTTCAGTTTGCACAGAAATACCATAAATTTCCATTTTAGTGCAAAAAGTGTGGATTTTAACTTGATTTAAGGCTCTGTGGGATCTGCTACTACCCGAGATATTTAAGAGTGAAACTAGATTTTTCTGTAGCATGTATGGGGGGTATAGGGTGTACACACCAAACCTGGCGGCCCAATTCCCAAGTGAGGCCGCCGGAATAATCGTTCTGGCCGCAATTTGCGGCCAGATGGGAGAGATGGGGGTTGGGGTTTGGTCCACTGGAGTCTGCTGCTATGTGGGTTATTTTGGTATATAAATACTTGTAATATCTGTTCTGTATCAAAATCTAGAGTAGAATAGCCTATTTTCCGTATTTTTAATCTTTCGCGACATGCGTGATACGTGTGTATGGGTTTGAGGGTTTTTGCGTATCGCAACGCGTCGGAGTGGCTTCAGGCGCGTAATCGCACGTTTTAGCGTATCGCGCGCACGCGCGCTTGGTTCACGACACGAGTTACTAGTTCGGCTTTAATGTCGTGAAATTCTAGGATTCGCAGGCGAGTACGACGGGCGCCGCGAAGGAGGGGGACAAGTCTTCGGCTATACCTAGCAAGAGACTACGGTGAGTAGATTTAACATCTACGGGGATATCGCCCGCATGGCGTTCTACGTCAGGGCTGATAGGATCTTATAGCTACATTTCCATACATTGACTGTTCATGGCTACTATTTAGTGCATACCACATTCCCCGATGTATGTATATAAACTGAAATTGATAGAACACCGCACCCTTACTAACGGTTCATGTTGCACGAGTACTATCCTGCATGTGACACACACACCGTTAGTATTTGCCATGACACTCACACTGTAGAATTTACATCGGATCATTATGTTGTAGCTCATCTTTATGTGACTTGACATGATATTCATACTTGATGCATATATCACATCGGATCATTATGTTGTAGCTCATCTTTATGTGACTTGACATGATATTCATACTTGATGCATATATCACATCGGATCATTATGTTGTAGCTCATCTTTATGTGACTTGACATGATATTCATACTTGATGCATATATCACATTGGATCATTATGTTGTAGCTCATCTTTATGTGACTTGACATGAAATTCATACTTGATGCATATATCACATCGGATCATTGACTTGCATATTGGTTTGGATTACATGTGATTTCTGGATTTGGGAACCGTGGCTATTTCAAATATGTAATCATTTAAAAACCCGGTTCCCTTGATATGATATTTCGGTGCGTCCACCATGTGTTTTCTCGGTGCTGAGACGTGTGCTTGAAACCCGATTCGTAGAGTAGATGATCCGTTTGCGGGTTCGTGGTGGACCCGGTATGGTTCCCCTCGGCAATATGATCGATGGACTTTGCCGATTGAGCCTGGAGGTGGGCGAGTACCTACCGGTGATTGGTTGGACCTGACAGTAATCCGGAGGATACCGATCAGAGTCGATAGATGGATGCGGGATGATCCGTACTGCCGAGGCCGAGGGTCGTTACCGCAGACGGAGCCCGTGGGCTGACCCGGACTGACGGGGCCCGATGGATGAGGATTTACGTGTCGATGCTGGACACGAGTACTTATGATATTTGGGTGCCGATGTTGGGCAGTCGTGATTCTCAGAGATTTACAGGATTAGAGGGCCGATGAGAGTGCTGGCGCCTGAGCTATTTGGGGGACCTGGGTGCATTGATGGATACCGATTATATATTACACGTTGACATTCCATGTAGATGTTATATTTCCATGCTCAGAATTTATTATTGTACCTCATCCTGTAGTTGTATTACCTGATAGAGCACTTGCATGATTATTGCACATACTGCTTATCCCGCATTGATATCATCTGTTGGCATATGATAGAGTAGCGCAGTACGTGCATGCTCGCGATTACCTTTATATGTTATCTCTATTCACGAGTTGGCAACTCACCCCCGTTGTGCCACAGTGTTTGCAGGTTGCCCTTCGGAGTAGTCGCGGCAGGCTGCGTTTTGCATCTTTTGACACAGATACCCCCATAGTTGGTGTACTAGCTCTTTTGCTGATAGGTGGGTTTTGCGCGGTATCTGTTTATCCTTCAGTTATGTATATTGTTGTATCTAGTATTCTCTATCTACCATGTATGTATTTGACTTAGAGATAGTGTGAGGACGATGATGTATATTATTTGTTTTCTGGGGTCGTGCTTGTTATGTGCCGACTGTACTTTGCAGTTTATTCTATCTGTGATGTTCCCACTTATGGATCTTGATCTTCGCTCCGGCGTCGTATATTGCTATCTTGGTGATTATTTACTTAGATTTCTTAACATGTTAGTAAGTGCTTTCATTTAAAACTTATAACACTCTATACTTTTACTGGTTTGATTTCTGGGTTTTCGGTTCACTTAGTCGCGTTACGCCTGTAGACATTACGTGGTTAAGTGCCGGTCACGGGCCAAACTTTGGGTCGTGACATATGATGTTACAAGTCGCACCTGGTACATAAAAACAGTCACGCAGAATCAATATCTGCCCAGTTGTCAGTCCTAGATGATATTCCCCTACGGATTCAGCATACATGCTCATTCCGTTAGCAACCCTGAGAGTCATATCACCTTTCCTGATAACCCTACGGTTTCTCAGAGCCTGTAACGAATTACAGATATGAGATCCTGATCCGGTATCCAATACCCAGGAAGTAGGGTTAACTGACATACAGTTCTCTATCACAAACACACCCGAAGCCGAAGCCACAACATGCTTCGAATTCTGGCTACTGGCTTTGCAAACCCTGCAATCCTTCTGCTAATGTTCATTCCTGTAACAATAGGAACATCCTTCTCTTACTACATCCAGTCCCGAATCTTCTGCCCTTCCCTTTCTTTCAACTTCCCTGGTTTCCTTCAGGGCAGTAGGTAGAGACTGTTGAACTAAGTCAGCATCTGACCCGTTCTTCAACGTGGTCTTCAGGTCCGAGTGCTCAAAAGAGCTGGTCTCTGTAAGGACGTTGCCCCCTACAGATGACCCGATAGCCAACCTCGCTGGAAGCAATTCGTTCGAGGTCTCATATCTTGCAATACGAGATTGCTCTCCATATAAATCTTTGTTGTGGAGGAAGATAGAAACTAAGTCCATCTTCTCGTGCTGCCTCTGGTTTGCACCATCAACTGAGGCCAACACGAGGCACTTGGCTTTCGCACAGACTTCTTCCGATGTCCTATGGATATCAATATCCGTGACAGGGGAAACTGGACCTGAAACGGCAGGGGTTGGATTAGTTAAGAGGTGTCCCAGCTTGTCATGGGCAATGGACATCTGGACAGACCTTTGCCAGTCATAACAGTCAGATTCAGTCATTTTATTATCTAGATGTAACCTATGTCTGGTCACTGGGTCGCTGAAATTAAGAGAGAGAGAAGAAAACACTTTAGCATGATGCTCTTGCAAGTTTAGATTGGTTTTTAATTTATCTAAACAGGATGGCTCCCACTGTCTCTCGAATCCCTCCTCAAACCATAAAGGAAGAATTAGTCGGGATCAATCTCATCGTACAATACTTGCTTAACCGTTCAGCCAGGCTGGTGTCGGTACTTCAAGGGAGGTTTTCCAACGCTTTCGCGAAGTTCCTTAATTAAATAACCTCTTTTCCCTGTGGGCATAGCCCCGCTAACACCTTTCTAGACACCTACTTGGTTTATAGCATTGATCGTTAAGCGAGAAAGTTCCGGAGGAGTAGCATATACTCACAGTAGGATCGGGATCCAAATATCATCGCGTGACAAAACTGAAGGAATCCTACCTGAATCATCACACTCCAAATGGTATGCAGCGCTAGCAAGTTTCAGTTCTTTTGAAACTCCCGATGTGGATTTTTGCCCCATGCTCTTATGACCTTGACGAAGGCCAACATATCATAAGTCACATGTCAAGTTCTACCCGTCATTTTCCAGGTTAATTTGAACCCACCCGTACATACCCTTGACGAAGGACAAAATAGTAGTACGACTGTCCCAAACCAACGCATCTATCTATGCTACAGATAAATATTCAGCAGCTACCAATCACTATGCCTTGGCGAAGGTCAAAATACATAGCTTGAATACTACTGACTACTTAACTGAAATGATGGAGGGCTACGAATGGTTTTAGCGAAACCGTGAACGTAGTGAACTTGATATAATCGAAGGAACCTGATAGCTTTTTAAAAGGAGTGGTTCAAGCTCCGCGCTTAAAAGCTGTCTTTTGAAAAGAACCGAGTAGTTTTGAAAGTGTTCCAACGACTTTTACTTGGTTTATTTTCTTGCATTAATTCCAATGTGTCCCATCATTTAATCCTTCCATTGCAGAAAACAACGAAAATATGACGTACGCTTATGCCATCCGCATTGGCCACGGGGTCCCGTCATCACCCGTTAAGTTACTTAACTAACGACAGAGCGGGGGCTGGACTAGCGCGGATGCAAAACATAAGCAACGCCTAAATCGATATCATATAGATATATATAAACATTCGTCACATGCAATGATAGTCATTCCAGATCACAGATGAATACAATGGATATACTAGGAATCCGCAATTCGTACGAGCCTGTAACGAAGAACGGATTGCACGGTTGCGATGAATAGCCAAACCCCACCCTAGACCCCTACGGGTGCGGCAAACTACCCGCCAAGTACCCGAAGCGAAGCAACCTCCCTCATCACCGTGAGTAGGCCACTCGGCACTTCGAGATACCAGGTGGTTTGTGCACCCCACCTTGGGTCTATCCTAGGAGCAAAAACAGTAAAAAGAAATTATACAATGACGGCTACAACCCCGACCCGGTTGTGCGGCCAAACAAATAATATTACATCAATTTACAAATTTTACAATGAATGAAAGAAAAAGAAACTCTCATCTCATATCCACCCCGGCTATTCATCCGCAACAATCCACCGAGTTCATATACACAAACCGTCAACATTACAGATCACATATATGTATAACCCCCACTAATCGACGTATAGCGATTAGCGAACGTTCAATACATATATTACATCACAGAAAATATTCATTAGCCAAAGTGTACGGAATATCGATCAAAATACGGATTTGTAACCACCCCAAAATTCATTTTGTTCTCTAGAAAATCTGGGTAGAAACAACATGTACTAAAAATCCCAAAACAGCCAACTAAGCACACTGCACCAAACTCGGTCCACGGCCGAGTCAACTCGGCCGCGGATCCGCGGCAAGAAGCATGTTCTTGCCGCGGAACCGCGGCGCTTTGACCGGTTTAGTGGACCGTTTTTGGTCTGTGTCTTTAGAAAACCCTGAGACGATTTTTCATATATTTTAAATCACTTTTCGAGCAGTATAAAAAATCGACAGAAACTTGGTTTTTCCCGGGCGTGTTTTGCGACTTTTTTCTGATCGATATTCTTAACACTTTGCTAACTTGCTAGTTTATGTTTAGCCAGGCTCTGATACCACTTTAAGTCCACGTTGCTCACCCCGGTTCTTACGGGAAGGCGGAAACGGCGAAAACCAATTAATTTGGCGCAAAGGCAACATGGACTAAAAGCCGGATCTTTGCTAAACTAGAAACTAACTAACTACTAGAGGCGTTAACTACTATGCCGTAGAAATTATACCTCACGAAACCGGTCCTTCGGATCTTCTCTCCGCTGTCTGGCTCGTCCATCCACGCTCGGAGGGTCAATCCGGATCTTGGTCACCTCCGCGGCCTTCTTGAGTCGAAGACGATCCACCCGAGAGTTGTACACCGAGCTCCACCCCGAGCCGAAGCAACTAGGGCAACAAGATCGCTAGTCTTGAAGTCCTAGGTTATGTAGAGGAGGTTGATGGAAGTATTTGTCTATGTGGATTCTTTTTCTCTCAACACATGAGATCAAAAGAATATTTCAAGAGGAGGAAGATGAAGGAGATCAAGCAACCATGGAGCTCTCTTTCTTTCTTCTCACTTCCAAGAGAGAGAGTGAGAAAAAGAAATGAAATTATTAACTCAAGAAAAAAGGCACCATGGTTGCAATAATAGTAAAACAACATCATTACCAATCCTATCATGATAAAGTTGATGCTACATTGAATTGACCATTTTCATAATCAAAAAGAAAAAGAAAATCCAAAGAAGAGTGTAGACCTCTCATGAAGGTCAATGGTCAACTCCGGTCAACGGGTCAACAAAGTCAAGAGAGGTCATGGTGGTCAAATGGTCAATGCAATTAGCCATCACAAATTATCACAAAAAGGGATTAGTAAAATAATGTCTTCGGCTCATAATGGTTTTGACCGAAAGAATTTTCAAAACCCTAATGAGCCTGCCACATAACGGTTTTGGCCGAACCAACTGCCAAAACCCTAATGGGGCACCACCTCCTTTATCGCTCCTTAAAACTGTGCATACACACCTGCATCCGCATTCCGTAGAATGCGAATGCACATAAGACAAAACGAATCCATCCATGCAATACTAGGATCCGGCTTAAACCAAAGCCCACAAGTATTGCCTGCCCGAACGGCATACGCACACAAGTGCACGTAAGTGATCGCAGCCCTGCCGTAAAACCATACGGTCTCTACACATTTCGCTCAGTGCAGGAAAACTCTCTGTGTGAGACTCTAAAGACTCGACACTACGCTGGCAGTGGGTTTAACCACAGACCGCAAGCGGCACTAGCTGTACGTAATGGTCCCCAGGTAGATGTCGATAAGAAGGCCGATAAGGTAAACCCATCTGAACTCCTACTGAGCCTGTATGTGACAATCTCCGTACAGTCCGGTCTGTTCGTCTGATACATCGCATGGCGGGCCTAGGGGTGGTAAACGTCAGTCCCCCAATAGTGGTACAAGTATTGTCGGAGTGAAGCCCAGAACACCCTGAGATAACACTGGAAACTTACCAGTATATCTCGCTTTCCCTGGCCAGGGACTACTCGTGTAATGGCTCTCCTAGACACAGCGCGATGTCAACCCCCAATACCGGGAGAGACGAATCCTGTCTAACCGTCACTGCCTCCAAGTGCTTCGGGACTGCACCCAACTACTACCTATTTGCACGACTCCTTTGAGCCGTGGTAGGGTAGTAATATAAGTACAGTGGGAACACACTCGAGGCGAACTGACAGTGTTAAGTCAGCGGACTAAGCTGTACTCATGTCACTTGGGAACTGATAACTGACGATTGGTATAATACCATCCAACAGTTCCTGACGAGTCCTGTCCAGTGGACTCATAACCTAACGAGCACCCGCATACTATCTCCAGTACGACGTACTGATGGCTGTGGGACAGACCACCTCCCGAGCTGGGATGAGAAGCGTATACGCTAGTCTACTCCGGAGTATCGATGCCCCGTCTCGATAGTCCTATGACTAGGGACCTGTATAAGGATGTGCTTGTAGATTACCCAACCCCCACTAGTGTGATTGCCATCACAACGCTGGTAATCAAGCAAAGATCCTAAGGGCTCTACTAATATGTAAAAGCGTATGCTAAAAGATACACATGCACATATTGAAGTAGAAACAAACCAAGTAGCATACTACCATTTTGAGCAAGATTGTCTATACAACTGTGAATATCCCAAGCTTCCATTAAGTAATATACAAGCTAGTATGATACAGTAATGGCCTCTAGGGCATATACACTAACAAGCATGAATACTATGTGCTACCTTTCTGAAACGACGGAGGGCTACGAATGGTTTTTGGCGAAAAAGCTTTAACGTAATGAACTGATATCGTTGAAGGAACCGGATAGCTTTTATAAAAATATAGTGGCGAAAACCTTTGCTAAAGAGGTCACTCCCGGTGAAGGGATCTCGGCTCTTTCCCCGTAGAATGAGGTGCAGCATATTCCAACTGAATACCACGATGCAAAACAAAAGAGAATGTCCTTGCAATAACAGCCTTTTGAAAAGTGTTCCAACAACATCAGAATAGGTTTGTTTAGCTTGCATTGATCCAAATCAATGTGGTCCCATCAATTGATCACACCACAAAAGAACGAAAATAATGATGTACGCATATGCCATCCGCATTCGCCACTGGGTTCCGTCATCACCCGTTAGGTTACTTAACTAACGACAGAGCAGGGACTGGACTAGCGCAGATGCAAAACATATACAACATCTACTAGTATATTTATATCAATATACAATATTCGCTCAAGGCGTGATAAAATGCTCACAGAAATGTAATAAGCATCACAGAACAATACAGATATCTGGGATCCCCGGGTTTCATAGAGCCGCTACTGAAACCCGATATTCCCCTGGTCGTGTGGATAGCCTGTGCAATGAAATCCTAGACCCCTACGGGCGCGGCAAGTTACCCGCCAAAACCTGAAGAGAGGCAGCCCCCTTCAGCAACGTGAATGGACCACCCAGCACTTCACGGAATCCGGTAACTTGTGCACCCCTCCTGGGTCAACCTGTACCCCCTACGAGTGCGGCGAATAGCCCGCCAATTCTAGAGTAAAGCCCCCTCCGTCTCAATGCCATGAGATGCGGGCCCGTTGCCCTCTAGAACCCGGCTATCCGTGCACTCCACCGTGGGGTAATCCTAGTACAGAAAGTAAAATATACATACAACGGGTACATCGACCTCGACCCGGTCGTGCCCCAAAAGAATAATATACAAACAGGCAGTAACGGCAGTCCACATGTCGGACGCTCGCCCCGCAATATCAAATGTACATAATAAACCAAATTGTACTACCATTGCATCCAGGCTATCCCCCACGACCAATCTGCAACATCACAGCACAACACAGAACATCAACGTGAATGTCACGTTCGCAAATCCGTCTAAAAGGGCTATAGCAGATAGACTGGATTTACCGATCGAGTGACATTCACGGTCGCAGATATAATGTAAATACTGTGAACCAACATGTTTAAACTTTTCGATCGATCAAAATTACCTAAGTGGGCCCCAAGCAGTACTGCAGCACTTACAGAAAATCTGGGCCCAAAAAGAATATCCCAAAACCCCCATTTCCTAACCAGAAGCCTACTATGAAAATATGGTGCAAAGATAACACTTTCCTACCACGGAACCGCGGCCAAACCAAGGGTTTGGCCGCGTTTCCGCGGTCGTACTGAGGAATCATCGCATCGAATTTTCCCAGAATGCTTATAATTCCATGCACTTATTTCTGCAATGTTCTGAAAAAATTTTAGAGCCAAAAAAATTTCGACAGAAACTTATGCACTAGAAAATACGGTTTTGGGGATTTTTGTTCGATCGAGTTCTAAACATACTAGAGCAAGCTAGACTGGGTTAATGGCGAGGCTCTGATACCACTGTAAGTGCACGGCGGCGCCCCGGCCGTCAATCCGACGCCGGAATGCGGAAACGAAAAACTTTTCGAACTTATAAACCGGCACCACCGGGCACTAGAAAACCGGATCGGGCCATTAACCTAATCCTAGCAAACTATAGAAAGAGTAGAAAGCTATACCAAGCGATCCGTGTCCTTCGGTCTTCGCCTCTACTCCGATCTCCTCGCGGAATCTCCGGTCGTCGCCTCCTCGTCGAAACGGGCACCACATCGCCGGGTTCTTTTACGGGCTCCCACCTCTGGACCGAGGCAACTCGGGCGCGAAGTTGGCTAGACGACGCGTCCAAGGAATGCTGTAGACTAGTGTAGAAACCATTGTCTCAATTGGGGTTGTGAAGTTGCCATGATGGAGGAATAAAAGAACTTTAGAGAGAGGTTGAGAATTTTGCAAGCAAGCAAGCAAATGAGATATGAATTATTCCCTTCATCCAAAAAAATGAAGCCTCTCTTCTTACTCAAAGTGGCCGACCCCCTTATGTGAAATGGTGGAGGAAAAATACCAAAACCAAGAAGGGAGGTGAGTGTATGAATCAAGAGAGGTGACCACATCCAAAAGCAAGCCTCACATCAACTTCTAATCCATTCTAATCTCAATTAATGCAAGCAAGTGATGGAAAAAGAATCTCATCATGCAAGAACCATCATGATGCCACCTTTTCACAAAGAAACCCTCCACAAAAGATAATTTGCACAACGGCAAATAACCCCCTCCATCGGAAAAGTCCGGCCGTGAAGGAACAAAGGAAAACTGGCCGGAACAGAATGCAAACTGCAACTTCAGAAAACTGATCCCGTAATAAATAACAGGAAAACCCCGCGACTGCATATACATGCCCGCATTTGTATTCCCACTGAATACAAATGCAAAGAGACAAAATCTACACTGTACAATACTAGGATCTGGCTTAAACCAAAGCCCGCTAGTAAAATCTGTCCGATCACGATCCGTGCAATACTGCATGTATCTGATCGAAACCTGCCATATCTCCATACGGCCTCTACAACGTTTCGCCCGAAACTTGAGTAACTGTGTGTGGTGGACTCTAAAGACTCGTCAATACTATGGCTGTGGATTTAACCACTAGCACGTCAGAGGTATCAGCCATACGTGACGGGCAACCAGCTATTGACCAAAAGGGACGTCGATGAGCGAACTCATCCTGACACCCCACTGAGCCTGTCAGTGACAATATACGTACAGTCCGGTCCATTCGTCTATGAGCATCGCATGGCGGGCTTTGGGGGTTGGTAAAAGTCAGACCCCCAAATGCGGTACAAGTCGTATCGGATTGTAGCCCAGAACACCCTGAGATACTATTGGAATACCTACCAGTAAATCTCCTGCTTTGGCCAAGGACTTCATGTAATGGCTCTCCTAGACACAGCGCGACCTCACCCCCAATACCGGGAGAGACGAATCCCTGCAGATCCGCTCACTGCCTCCATGTGGCTCGGGACTGTACCCAACTAAAACCTGTTTGCACGTCTCCTTTGAGCGTGGTAGGGTAGTAATCAAAGCACAATGAGAACTCACACGAAAAAAATGACGATCTCAGGTCGATGAACTAACATGTACACATGTCACCAGGGAACTGCTATCTGACGTCAGGTATAAGACCAACTAGCATGTTCCCGGCGAGTCCTGTCCGGTGTACTCATAACCCAATGAGCACCTGTATACATCTTAGGTGAACCAACTGACACCAGTGGCTTGTGAGACCGGCCACCACCCCTCGTGGGGGCTCGACTGTATACACTAGTCTACTCTGGAGTATTGATGCCCTGTCTCGAAACTCTCTCGACTAGGGACCTTTTAAGGATGTGCTTATAGACCCCAGCTCCCACGTATATGATCGCCCTCATACTGCTGGTAGTCAAGCAAGAAACCTAGGGGCTCTATAAACGTGCAATAGTGACCTGTAAGGTTACCTAAAGCAGTACACGATGATAAAGGTAAACCAGATAGCATACTATCATCTTGAGTAAGACTGACCTACCGGGATAGGTCCTCCCTCAATCATTGCAATCATGTGCCTGTGATCCAATAATTGACTCTGATGGCACTATCTCCATCAAGAAGGCCGTGGGTAATTCATTGCTTATCCGCGTTTCTTTTGGGGTGTCTAAGGCAAGTGTTTCGAAGGCTAGTGGTTACTTAATTAGGCCCACTACTTACGTAATGGAGAACCTCCCACTTACCTGGCACTTACCTGGCCACAGGAGAGACAAAGAGGCAGTGGAGGATTTATCATGCGACTTTTCTTTTGGCAGTTAGGAGCGTTCTAGAGCTTTGACCTAGGTGACCCCTAGAATTAGGGTTTTGCTTGTTGCATTTGTTGTGATCGCATCATATTTTCAAAAATCCGTTTCATTTTTCAAAACAAACACCGCATTCATTCATTTCCCCTAATTATAAGTCACGCTGCCACTTGTACTAATCCTTTTTAGTACAAGATAGGCTGGACAAGGGATTCTAGTGCCCGTTTAGTCCGCGTTCCCTTGATCGACTCCGAAGTCGGTATTTCTCCATTTACTTCTTCTTTACTCACCACCACACCCACATCGCTGGATCCTTCTCCATCGAATTTCTTTACCACTAATCTGTCGCCGTCCGTTGGTGCGCAGAATCCACCCTGCATCTCTCTCCAAGAGAGGTGCTATCCTTTGCGAGGTCCTCTTTCGACCTGCTTATCCATTCCACCAGCCAACAGGGATAATTTTGAGATTAAACCCCAATACATCAACCTTCTACCCAAATTTCACGGTCTCGAGACTGAAGATGCAAACGTTTTTATCACCAAATTTGAAAACGTATGCTCCATGATGGGTACGTCACAACTTTCTGTGGATGCTATACGTCTACGTCTTTTTCCATTTACTTTGTGCGATATAGCCGAGAAGTGGCTATATAACACTACCGCACATTCCATTACGAATTGGGAAGAATTCGTTGCGGCATTCCTTAAGAAATTCTACCCTATGCAAAAGACAGCTCGAATCCGTAGTGAACTAAATCAATTCACCCAGCTTCCGACTGAACCATTCTCGAAATGCTTTGAACGATTCAAGGATCTTTTGGTTCAATGTCCACATCACGGCATCCCGAGATGGGATCTTTGCCGAATCATATATGAGGGCATTAACCCAAACACTAAACAGAACCTTGAAAACATGTGTCAAGGCACCTTTATGACCAAGGATGATGGGGAAGCTTGGAAATTTTTAGAAGAGTTCGCTGAAAAATCCTTACAGTGGGAGAGTGGAACCCAGTCATCGACTAGGGGTGGCGTACACCAAATTGATGTGTCCATAGGTGTTCGAGCTGAGATGGCAGCAATGCAAAAGAAGCTCGAGGCTATGGAACATAATTTTCAGCAGCCTCCCTAAACCCAATGACGCTCCCCAAAACTGTATGTGGGTGATGTTCTGATCCTTCTCACTTAACGGAAGAATGTCCATTAAACTCTCTGTTTCAAGGTCATGAGCATACCAATGCCGCATTTCAAAGACCTAGAAACGATCCATATTCTTCCACGTACAATCAGGGTTGGAGGAATCAACCGAATTTTTCTTGGAACCAACAACAATCTCAAAACACGGTTCCAAGCCAAAATCAATTCCAAAGGGCTCTTCCACCACAACAGCAACCACTTCAACTCACTCAGCACCCCTACCAGTCACAAAATTTTCAAAACCAGGTCAACAATCCTGCACCGTCTAATCCTATGCAGATGACATGTTCTGACGAATTCTCTCAATTCACTCAAACCATGAAATCACACTTGTCAAATTTCATAGAGGTGTCGGCTGAGGTTAGATCTTCTGTTAGTGAGATAAAGAAAAACTCAGCGTCCCAAGCTGAGAGTATCAGATCGATGGAAGCTGAAATTGCACGACTTAAAGCTGAAATGAGTGCGAGAGAAAAAGGGAAACTTCCGTCTCAACCCCTACCGAATCCTGGGCATTACAATGTAAATGCCATCACAACGTTGAGATCAAGAAGAGTGCTGAATAACCATGTTGGGGAAGGAATTGATGATATTGAGAATCCTATCAATAACACCCCGGCTGAGACCTTTCCTCACACACACACTTCTACTTCTGATCCTTGTTCTTCTACCCCACCGCTTTCTCACGAGCCTATTCTCCATTTCCCACTAGGCTCGACACCTCAGTATAGCTCTTCTAGTTCTCCACAGACGATCCCCACTCCTCTTTTGGGATCACGTCTACCTCCACTTCCTTCTCCTATGATGGACACAGCGCTTATTGCTAAAGCTGCTTACCCAAATCGGTTAAGGAGTAACAGATCGAGTCCTCATATGGACAAAATTATGGAAATGTTCAAACAGGTTAACATCAACATCCCTCTCCTAGATGCTATTCAACAAGTCCCCGCTTATGCGAAAATTCTTAAGGACTTGTGCACTAGGAAGAGGAAGACTCAAGTGCCGAAGAAGGTCTTCATGTCTAATAACATTAGCACTGCTTTTATCCCACAGCTACCAAAGAAACGTAAAGACCCAGGATGTCCTACGATATCGATTTCTATTGGGGGTAAAAACATAAATCGTGCTCTTTTAGACCTTGGCGCAAGTGTTAACTTACTTCCATATTCTGTCTATGAGCAGCTAGGGATTGGAGAGTTGAAACCAGCTCACTGCACTCTCCAAATGGCAGACCGTTCAATCACCAAACCTAGAGGTGAACTAGAGGATGTGTTGATAAAGGTCGGGGAATTTGTATTCCCTGTATACTTCATTGTACTCGATACACAACCTGTAGCGAACCTCCGGAGCCAAATTCCGGGGATTTTGGGTCAACCATTCCTTGCCACTTCCAATGCTGTTATTAACTGTAGAAACGGTTCAATGAACTTATCATTTGGAAATATGACCATTGAACTAAACATCTACAAAGTTGGAAGTCAGACATCAGAACCCTCTGCTCATATTCTTGATGTGTGCTCTATCCACGAGATTGCTCCCGAAAGTTGCGGAGTGGATGAACTTTTCTTTACAGATCTCGACGACACTACCACATCACTGTTTGATCTTGCACCTGATCTTAGTGAGGACACCTTTCCCACACTTGAGTCAAACACTCCTGACTTATCACTACTCGAGTCTGTATCTTTCACAGGCTATGAGCTTCTTTGTGACTCCGAAAATCACTCGATGATCCCACCTTCTATTATTTCTCCGCCAGCATTAGATCTCAAAATTTTACCTTCTCATCTTAAATATGCTTATTTAGGTGAGAATGAGTCCTTACCGGTTATCATATCTGCTTCTCTAGCATCAGAGCAAGAGAATGCACTTTTATCGGTATTGAGATCTAATAAGGAGGCGTTTGGTTGGACTATGGCGGAAATCAAAGGGATTAGTCCCTTGATAGTAGAACATCATATACATGTGATGGATGATGCCAGACCAACTCGAGAACCACAGAGACGGTTAAATCCAGTCATGAAGGAAGCGGTGATGAAAGAGATCGTCAAATGCCTTGATAATGGTATTATATACCCAATCTCCGATAGCCAATGGGTGAGTCCTATACATGTCGTCCCTAAGAAATCCGGCATCACTGTTATTACCAATGAGGCAAATGAGTTGATTCAGACACGCGCCCAAACTGGGTGGCGTGTATGTATTGATTACAGAAAACTCAATGCCGCCACGAGGAAAGACCACTTTCCTCTACCTTTTATTGATCAGATGCTGGAACGCTTAGCGGGACATGAGTATTATTGCTTTATGGACGGATACTCTGGCTATAATCAGGTCCCCATTTCCAAAAAGGATCAAAATAAAACCACTTTTACTTGTCCTTTTGGTACCTTTGCTTATAGACGTATGCCCTTCGGGTTATGCAATGCTCCCGCTACATTTCAGCGGTGTATGATGGGGATATTCTCTGACATGGTCGAGAATTTTTTGGAGATTTTTATGGACGACTTCTTGATTTTCGGAGATTCTTTTTCTGATTGCCTATCGAATCTTGACGCAGTTCTTACTCGTTGCAAAGAGAAGAACTTAACCTTGAATTGGGGAAAATGCCGTTTCATGGTCCAAGAGGGAATTGTGCTTGGACATGTTATCTCGCAGAAAGGCATTGAGGTTGACAGAGCTAAGATAGATGTCATTCAAAACCTTCCTCATCCCAAAAGCGTCAAGGATATCCGATCATTTCTTGGCCATGCGGGCTTTTATAGGAGATTCATTAAGGATTTTAGCAAAATTGCTAGACCTTTAACTCTTCTCTTGGCCAAGGATACGACCTTCCACTTTGACTTGGATTATGAGGCTGCATTCGACTCACTCAAACACTCCCTCACTACAGCCCCCGTTCTATCGTCTCCAAATTGGGACTACCCCTTTGAGCTTATGTGTGATGCATCAGATTTTGCAGTTGGTGCAGTCTTAGGACAACACATTGAAAAGATGCCATACGTGATCTATTACGCAAGTAAGACCCTGATTGATGCTCAAATTAACTATACAACTACCAAAAAAGAACTTTTGGCGGTTGTATTTGTAGGGTTCCTAGGCACACCAAGGAGGTCTCACAAGGCATCAACCATGCCAATTTACAAAAATTATGGTGCCGAGAAACCCTAATACGGACCGTTGGCTAGAATTTTAGGCGATAAAATGAAACTAGTTAACACTTAACTACAAGTACGGATATACAACCTTTGTAGATCCGGAGCTCTACCTCCATGGCTCCGTGATGGTGTCTCCTCGCTGTCCAAAACGGATCCCGGGCTCTAGCGTCGGCTTCATCGGAGAAGAAGCGGGCTAGGTCATCGACGACGATGCCGAAGATGATCTACGTCGAGGCATCGCTAGATCAAGCTCCAACTTCACCAAGCTTTGAAATCTTGTGAAGGAAACACCCTATACTTCTTGGCAAGAGGTAGAGGATGAAGAAATAGAAAGTGGGTAGACTTTAGAATTGGATTTCTCACTTGATTTCTTCACTTGCCATTGTTGTAGCAAGCTTTCTTCATGGAAGAAGAAGAAGAAGAAGATGATGATAATGTTATGATAAGTATTATGTAAAATGAAAATAATAATAATGCTTATCATCTACCAACCATGGTCAAGTGTAGAGACTAAACTAGGGTAAGCGGGAATGGTTAGGGTTAAGCATGAGACAAAAGGGTGACTTTGGTCAAAAGCTTCAAGAAGCTTTAACTAGAAAACAAATTAAGCCACCATTTTCTCTTCTTGCTTATTATTTTCCAAAAAGAATAAATAAATAAATGAATAAGAAAATGAAAGGAAAACCCTAACCATTACACAACCATGGTTTAATCTTTACACATGCTCAAGTTAGCATGTATCATCAAGCATGATACATACTAATTTACAAAAGTATATCACATATACAATGTGCACAATCCGAGTGAGAAAATCCATTTAAAGTGAACCAATACTAGTTAATGCAAAGTAATATATCAAATATATAATTATATATTAAATCATTAAATCAACACTTGATTTAACGATCCGGTCATATCGCATATAACCGACTAGTATCCAATGTATCGGCTTATCGAATCAATCCTTGATTCGATAACTAGGTTATATCGCATACAACCATTCGATACATTCATCGCGAGAATAGAATACGGTATCACATACTCGCATTATTCTCGGTCCCGTACATATCTCATATGCGCTCCTATTTCGTTTCGCTTGAGCCAGGAAATCTGTGTAGGACTCTAAAGACTCGTCAATACGTCGGCAGCAGATGATGATCATATCAAACACCCATAAGCCACAAGCGGTCTGCTAAACGTAACGGCCACCCGGGTATTGAGCGATCAGAAGATCGACGAGCAAGCCCGCTCACACTCCAGTGAATCCAACTAGTAACACTACCGTACAGTCTGGTCTCGTCGTCTGATATGTCGCATATCTTGCCTAGGGGTGGTAAACGTCAGACCCCAATAGCTCGATAAGTCGTGTCGATATGAGGTCTATAACAATTCGAGAAACTACTGGTAACACTTACCAGTAAATCTCAGCAACCCTGGCCAGGGATTTCCTGTTATAGTCAATCGAATACAGCGCAACATCAACCCCCTATACCGGGAGAGACGAATCCCCTCCTATCGCTCATTGCCTCCATGTGACTCGGGACTGTACCCAAAAACCACTGTTTTGCACGCCCTCTTGGACTTGGTAAGATGGAAATCAAAGCACAGTGGGAACCACACAAGACTCTATGACGATCTCGGGTCAACAGACTACTCTGTACCAGTGTCACCAGAGAACTGCCATCTGACGTGAGGTATAATACCATCTGGGAGTTCTCGGCGAGTCCGTCCAGTGTACCCAGTCTCTACTGAGCACCCGTATATCATCTCTGATATCAAACACCAATGGATATGAGATCATCCATCGCCCATCTGTATAGGTCGAGAAGGTACACGCTAGTCTACTCTGGTATATCGATGCCCCGTCTCGATACACCCACGACTAGGGACTTTGAAGGATGTACTTATGGACTACCATGTCCCCACTAGTATGATCCGCATCATAGTCCAGGTAGTCAAGTACACATCCTAAGGGCTTTACCAACATGTAACAGAGAGACAATCAGTATACACGTTAAGGTAAAGATCAACCAGATAGCATACTATCATGTCGAGCAAGAAAGTCCTCCCTATATATGTCCCAGCATCCACTACAATATACATCCAATGTACAGTAATGGCCTCTAGGGCATACATATAACTAACAATATTTGCATTAGAAAAATTCAGGCCTTACTTGATTGGCTCACCAATAGTTGTGTACACTGACCACTCCGTCTTGAAACATCTTCTGGCGAAGAAAGATGCAAAAGGTAGGCTAATACGTTGGATCCTTCTATTACAAGAATTTGATCTTGTTATCAAAGATAAGAAAGGATGTGAAAACGTGGTAGCCGACCATCTTTCATGCATCTCTTCTTCACCCGTGACCCTGCAGATCAATGATTCGTTTCCAGACGAACAACTCTTGAGCGTATCCAAT
The DNA here is from genome assembly GCA_030015575.1 of Agapanthus africanus. Classification (NCBI taxonomy): domain Eukaryota; kingdom Viridiplantae; phylum Streptophyta; class Magnoliopsida; order Asparagales; family Amaryllidaceae; genus Agapanthus; species Agapanthus africanus. The sequence continues at coordinate 352,175,696 of JASDDO010000012.1, read as the reverse complement.
GAACCTTGGTTCAGGGATATTGTGAACTATCTTGTCACGGGACTTATACCCAGCGATTGGTCAAAACAGGACAAATACCGTTTTCTGTCCCAAGTAAAACACTTTTACTGGGATGATCCATATCTGTTTAAGTATTGTCCTGATCAGATCATTCGCAGGTGAAAGGTTCCTAGGCACACTATAGAGGTCTCACAAGGCATCAACCATGCCAATTTCAAAATTTATGAGTGCCGAGAAACCCTAACACGGATCGTCGGCTAGAATTCTAGGCGAAATACGAAACTAGTTAACACTTTAACTAAAGGAAAGAGGCTACAACCTTTGTAGATCCGGTTATCCACTTCCTTGGCTCCATGTAGACGTCCTCTCGCTGTCCATCTCGAATCCCGAACTCAAACGTCGGCTTCATCGGAGAATTGGGCGGACTACGTCGTCGGCTTCATGCCGAAGATGATCTACGTCGAGGCATCACAAGTTCAAGCTCCGACTTCACAAATTTGTGAAACTTGTGAAGAAAACACCCAAAACAACTTGGCAAGAGGTAGAGGGTGAAGAAATAGGAGGTGGGTTCACTTTAGAATTGGATTTCTCACTATAGAACTCAAGTTGCCATTGATGGCATCAAGGTTACTTTCTTGAAGAAGAAGATCAAGAAGAAGAAAGAATATGATAAGTGTTGAATTAAAAAGAAAATAAATCAATACTTATCATAAGCTAACTAAGGTTAAGTGTAGAGAATAGACCATGGTAAATGGGAATGGTTAGGGTTAAGCATGAAGACAAATGGTCTCTTTAGTCAAAGCTTCATGAAGCTTCAACAAGCTTCATGATAAAAAGAAACCATTTTCTTTTCTTTTATCTAATTAAATGAATAAAGAATGGATAAATAAATAGATGAATAATACAAAACCCCAACCATTATCATAACCATGGTTTAATTCTTTGCACTTAACTAAATGATCAAGTATCATCAAATATGATACAAATATGTGCACAAAAGTATATCACATATACTTCTTGCACATCAAGTGAGAAAATCCAGATAAAGTGAACCAATACTAGTTGATGCAAAGTAATATATCAAATATATAATTATACATTAAATCATTAAATCAACACTTGATTTAACGATCCGGTCATATCGCATATAACCGACTAGTATTCTATGTATCGGCTTATCGAATCAATCCTTGATTCGATATCTAGGTTATATCGAATATAACCAATCGATACATTCATCGCGAGAATGGAATACGGTATCACATACACGCATCATTCTCGGTCCTGCACATATCTCATATGCACTCCAATTTCGTTTCGCTTGAGCCAGGAAACCTCTGTATAGGACTCTAAAGACTCGTCAATACGTCGGTAGCAGATGATGATCATATCAAGCACCCACAAGCCGCAAGCGGTCTGCTAAACGTAACGGCCATCCGGGTATTGGGCGATCAGAAGATCGACGAGCTAGCCCTCTCATACTCCTGTGAATCCAACCAGCAACACTTACCGTACAGTCCGGTCTGTTCGTCTGATATGTCGCATATCAAGTCTAGGGGTAGTAAACGTCAGACCCCAATAACCGATAAGTCGTGCCGATGTGAGGCTCATAACGGGTAGAGAAACTACTGGTAACACTTACCAGCAAATCTCTGATCAGCCCTGGCCAGGGACTTCCCTGTTACGGCCAATCGAGCACTGCGCAACATCAACCCCCAATACCGGGAGAGACGAAAACCCTCCTATCGCTCATTGCCTCCATGTGACTCGGGAATGTACCCAAAGACCACCGTTTTGCATGCCCTCATGGACGTGGTAAGGTGGAGATCAAAGCACAGTGGGAATCACACAAGACTCTATGACGATCTCGGGTCTATAGACTAACCTGTACAAGTGTCACCTGAGAACTGCCATCTGACGTGAGGTATAATACCATCTGGGAGTTCTCGGCGAGTCCGTCCAGTGTACCCAGTCTCTACTGAGCACCCGTACACCATCTCTGATGTCAAACACCAATTGATATGGGATCATCCATCGCCCATCTCATGGGTCAAGAAGCGTATACGCTAGTCTACACTGGTATATCGATGCCCCGTCTCGATACACCCACGACTAGGGACCTTGAACGATGTACTTATGGACTACCATGTCCCCACTAGTATGATCTGCATCATAGTCCAGGCAGTCAAGTACACATCCTAAGGGCTTTATCAACATGTAACTATAAGACAATTTAAAGAGACAAGTGTACATGTTAAGATAAAGAGTAACCAGATAGCATACTATTATATCGAGCAAGAAAGTCATCTCTATATATGTCCAAGCATCCAATATAATATACATCATCTGTACAATACTGGCCTCTAGGGCATACATACAACTAACAATCTCCCACTTGCACTAGGACCAGCTGCTGTAGTATCGCATACCGAGCATCCCGAAGAGTCTCTCAAACTGTATCTGGGGAATGGCCTTCGTGAGTGGATCCGCCGTGTTGTTCTTCGTGTCAACCCTCCTGACCTCGATCTCCCGGCGATCAACTATCTCCCGGATCAGGTGATGCCGCCTCAGAATATGCCTGGATCGCTGATGGGACCTGGGTTCCTTGGCCAAAGCCACCGCTCCATTGTTATCGCAATACAAAGGTATTGGATGGTCAATGGATGGATCCACTCCAAGTTCATTAATGAACTTCTTGATCCAGACAGCCTCTTTGGCAGCATCGTTGGCAGCGATGTATTCAACCTCCATCGTGAGTCTGCCACGGTTTCCTGCTTGGAACTCTTCCAGCTAACCGCCCCTCCGTAAAGGGTAAAGACAAATCCCGACTGCGACTTAGAGTCGTCCTTATCACTCTGGAAGCTGGAATCGGTAAAGGACTCCACTTGGAGTTCTCCGTTACCATACACCAAGAGCATCTCTTTAGTCCTTCGTAAGTACTTGAGAATGCTCTTCACAGCTGTCCAGTGACTCTCTCCAGGATCAGCTTGATACCTGCTCACTACACTTAGTGAGTATGCAACATCGGGTCTGGTACATAGCATCGCGTACATGATAGAGCCTACAGCCGAAGCATAGGGTATCCCTTGCATGCGAGCTCTCTCCAAATCAGTCTTGGGAGACATCTCTTTAGAGAGAGTGACTCCAGAGATCGTGGGCAAGTTCCCACGTTTGGATTCTTCCATACTAAACCTCTTTAGTATGGTGTCAATGTACCTGGATTGGGACAATCCCAATATCCTTTTGGATCTATCTCTATAGATCCTGATTCCCAATATGCAGGAGGCATCACCAAGATCTTTCATTGAGAATCTTTGTGAGAAGAAGAGCTTGACCGATTGCAGCATAGGAATATCATTTCCTATCAAGAGTATGTCGTCCGCGTACAATACGAGGAAGACAACCTTACTCTCTGCCACCTTCTTGTAGATACAAGGTTCATCTGGATTTTTGACGAAATCAAACTCTTTGATAACGACGTCAAAGCAGATGCTCCAACTCCGCGATGCTTGCTTTAATCCATAAATGGATTTAAGCAGCTTGCACACCTTCCCGCTGCTCCCACTATCTACGAAACCCTCTGGCTGAGTCATATACACGCACTCTTCTAAATCACCATTTAGAAAGGCGGTCTTAACATCCATTTGCCAGATTTCGTAATCATGATATGCAGCGATGGCAAGCATGATCCGGATGGATTTAAGCATAGCCACTGGAGAAAAGGTCTCGTCATAGTCCACACCTGGTCTTTGACGAAAACCCTTTGCTACAAGTCTAGCTTTGAAAGTCTCCACTTTCCCATCTACACCAAGTTTCTTCTTGAAGATCCACTTGCTCCCAATGGGTTTTACCCCTTCAGGAGCAACGTCCAAAGTCCATACTTTGTTGGTGTACATGGATTCCATCTCGGACCGCATAGCATCCAGCCATTTCACTGAGTCCCTACTCGTGATGGCCTGCTCGAAACTAGTTGGGTCATCATCCTCCATGATGCAATCCTCGCTCCCACCATCCATGAGAAAACCGTAGTATCTCTCAGGTTGGCGAGGAACCCTACTAGATCGGCGGAGAGGCTAAGGTTCATTGGGAGCTACTGAATCTTCTGGTTCCACTAAATCTTCAGTTACGGTTTGTGTATCTGGAACTTCTTCCAGCTCTACCACTTTGCCACTAATTTCTTTTTCAAGGAATTCCTTTTCTAAAAAGGTGGCATATTGAGAAATAAACACTTTTTGTTCTTCAGCATGGTAGAAAAAATATCCTTAGGAATTCTCAGGATATCCCACAAACTTGCAAAGAACTGACCGTGCCTCGAGTTTGTCTGGATTTTGCCTTTTGACATAGGCCGGACAACCCCATATCTTAACTCGTTTAAAATATGGTCTCTTCCCACTCCATATCTCATATGGTGTGGTAGGTACAGATTTAGATGGAACTTGATTCAATAGGTATGTTGCTGTTTCCAGCGCATATCCCCAGAAGGAAATAGGTAACTCAGTTGTGCTCATCATAGAGCGCACCATATCTAATAGGGTGCGGTTCCTCCGTTCTGATACACCGTTGTGCTGTGGTGTATATGGAGGAGTCAGCTGAGAGAGAATCCCATTCTCGTTTAGGAAGTCCAGGAATTCATTGCTCAAGTATTCACCTCCTTGATCAGATCGTAGGATTTTAATACTTTTTCCGGTTTGGTTCTCAACTTCTTGTTTATATTCCCTAAATTTCTCAAAAGCTTCTGATTTGTGTTTCATCAGGAACACATACCCGAACCTAGAGAGATCGTCAGTGAATGTAATGAAGTATGGAGAACCATCCCTGGCATGTGTAGACATGGGACTGCATACATCACTATGTATAAGTCCCAAGAGTTCGGTAACTCTTTCTCCGTGTCCCGTAAACGGAGTTTTGGTCATCTTGCCTTTGAGACATGACTGGCAAGTGTCATAAGATGAAAATTCGAAAGGTTTCAAATATCCATCCTTTTGCAACTTAGCCATTCGTGTCGCATTGATGTGACCCAGTCTACAATGCCACAAGAAGGATTCGTTCAGTTCTGAACTCTTCCTCTTGTGTGTGTTTGTTATGCTCAGAACTGTTGATTGATTTAGAACATAAATGCCATTGCACAACGTGCCTGATCCAACCAACTTTTGGTTACGGAAAATGTTCATAACATTATCCTGTAATACAAAATTATATCCCTCTTTACTTAATAAAGAAACCGATATAATGTTGCATATCAGGTTCGGCATGTAATAGCATTCGTTCAGAACCAATGTATTACCAGTTGGTAATACAAGGTGATATTCCCCGACAGTCTTAGCTGCAACAATTGCACTATTTCCAACTCTAATGTATTTATCACCTTCTCCAAGTTCTCTACCTTTTCTAAGCCCATGCAACTGATTACATATATGGGATCCTGACCCGGTATCTAATACCCAGGACGTAGAGCAAATGGAGAAACAGTTCTCTGTAACGAACACACCCGAAGAAAATGCATCAACATGTACTTTCTTCATTAGGGTGGCATGGGAATCCTGGTATTCCCCTATATCCTGTTTATTCCTATAACTCTTATAAGAAAGAACGGAACCAACGTTCCCCAGCACAGTATAACATGCGGGTTCGGTCAATACATCCATATTATTATCTTCATTACGGCATGAAATGGTCGCTACCTAGAGAGAGAGAGAAGAAAACACTTTAGCGTATGCTCATGCAAGATCAGATTGGTTATTATCTTATCTAATCAGGATGGCTCCCACTGCTTTTTATCAAATCTTCCTTCAAACCCTAAAAGGAAAGACTAGCCGGGATTAATTACACACTACAAGTTCGCCAATCTTTCAGCCAGGCCAGTGACGATACTTTGAGGGAGGTCCCCCGTGCTTTCGCACGAACCTAATTAATGTAAACCTCATTTTCCCAGAGGCGTAACCCCGTTGACACCTTTCTAGACACCTACTTGATCAGCTAATTGCAATGTGTAAAACTCTCCCAGGAGTAACTCTTACTCGCAGTGGGTATCGGGATCCAACTATCTCATAGAAGGTATGCAATCTCATTGCAAATTTCAACACTTGAAATTCCCGATAATGTTTTGCCCCTAGCAGCTATATGACCTTAACATAGTCAACAAATCACAAGTGCTAGTCAAGTTCAACCCATCATTTCCTGATTGAATTAAACCCACCCGCACGACCCTTAACATAGTCAACAAAGTCGCACGACTACCCTAATCCAATCTGCATCATATGCATAAACAGATAAATACTGGTCAGCTACCGCACACTACGTCTTAACATAGTCAACAAACGTAGCACAAATACTAACTAGTACTTATCTGAAATGACGGAGGGCTACGACAGGTTTTTCTGAAAACCTATTGCGTAATGAACTTGATATCGTTGTAGAATCAAATGAAGTTTTGAAATGGAGTGATTTTGAGGCTTTTCTAGTTTTGCTAAAGGGGTCACTCCCGGTGAAGGGATCGTCGGCCCTTTCCTCGTCGAATGAGGTGCGGGATATATCATATATATCACTGTAAAAAGCAAAAACTCTTAAAAGCAATCAATAACCAAACCGAGTGTGTAGCATCTGCCAGTTATTGCTAAAGGAGTCACTCCCGGTGAAGGGATCTCGGTCCTTTCCCCATCGAATAAGGTGCAGGATATATCACATATACCGCTATGCAAAGCAAGAACTGTAGCTACCTGTTTTTATTTTGAAATTCGATTCCACAACATCTTAGGTTTCTTATCTTTCATTAATCACATTAATGAAATCCCATCATTTATGTACCTAAACATCACAGATAAATACGACGTACACTTATGCCATCCGCATTCGCCTCGATGTCCCCTCGTGCACCGTTACGTTAGGTAACTAACGACAGAGCAGGGCAGGGCTAGCGCGGGTGTAAAACATAAGTAACGTCTATATAATATATCATATATACTATATACTGTATCCATCACAGAACATCACATGATCACATCACAGATATCGCAGCAGAAGAAACATATGAAATATTGGATATACTAGGACGTCGGTGTTTTCAATACGAGCCAGTATAAAACACGGATTCCACGGTCGTGATGAATAGCCAATCCCACACCCCTATACCCCTACGAGAGCGGCAAGCAACCCTACCAATTCTAGGGTTAGGAGACCCGGACTCGACTCCTCGAGTTGGTCTCCCACTGGACCCCAGAACCCGGTTACTTGTGCTCCCCTCCTTGGGTCTATCCTAATACGGAAAAGTAAATAATATACAAAAGGCGACAACTTCCGCTACCTGGAAGTGCCCCAAATAAAAGAATATTACATACAAGTTTTTACATGAATGAAAATGAAAAACACTCATCTCACATAAAAAACCCCGGCTGTTTGAACACGACGATCCAATGTAACATATCCAGCAACACATAACATCACATGTCATCAACGTAAGTAAGTATGCATACCCCAATTGTCGTTGACGTATAGCAACGAAACCGGCGATATGAACATACTACACTTACGGTCACAGAAAAGAAAGTGTAAAACTACAACAGTTGGAATCCGCAACCTCTTTAGACATCACATGCCTAATCAAATGAAATACTTAGACATCACATGCCTAACAGTTATAAACCCCGCATTTTAGTCTCATTATCGAAAACTCTTTTCAATATCAAGTGAAACTAAACCGCTAGATTTATAACATTCATTCAGTTGTCTCATAACTGTTTGTGAATTCCAATTATTGTATCGCATTCCAGATAAACAGAAAATGTTAAAATTTCCGATCGAACAGTCGAATACCCAAGTTTTCCCGATACAGATCAATACATGAAATAAGTCTAACAACATTCAGTTCGTGCCTCAGTACCAACGGTCCATCCGTAGAAGGGTCAAGCCAACGCCTCACATGTGGCACGCCGTACTGCCCCAAACCCGAAGGTTCAAAGGGCAGTTCAAGACGGTCACATAATCGAGTTAAGGTTTGTTGTCTTCTAGAGGGTCCATCGCGTTACTTGCACTACTTAGAACGTCGTTAAACTAGGGAAAAATCCAACACTTGGAAATTTCCCGACAGGGGAAAAATTGGGTATTTATATCCGGTCGAACTTTTTAACATATTCTAAAAATTATCCGGAAAAACACAAAGACGAAATTTGATAATCCGGTCGAAACATCGAAGCTCTAAAACACCCCAGAAAATTCAACTCTTGAATAAATATTAAAAATACCCAAAGAACTCAGCACTGTTAAATAGGAATTACTGTGCAAATATATTGGGATGACGTCATCAAGATGCCGCGGAACCGCCGCCTAAGGCAGGCTTCTGCCGCGGCTCCGCCGCAGGTTGCATTGTTCATGAGTTCAATTTTGCGCCGTAATTCTTAGAATTCTCTGCTGAGTTTTCTGCATATTTTTAATTTGGAAAAATCCCAGATTTTAGAAAAAGTCCAGAGAGCACTTGGGTTTTAGGGTTTCGGGTTCGTTCGGGTTTCAAACGTCGTCTAGACTTCGCCTAAGACTCTAGCTAGGCTCTGATACCAGTGAAAGGTTCTTAGGCACACTATAGAGGTCTCACAAGGCATCAACCATGCCAATTTCAAAATTTATGAGTGCCGAGAAACCCTAACACGGATCGTCGGCTAGAATTCTAGGCGAAATACGAAACTAATTAACACTTTAACTAAAGGAAAGAGGCTACAACCTTTGTAGATCCGGTTATCCACTTCCTTGGCTCCACGTAGATGTCCTCTCGCTGTCCATCTCGAATCCCGAACTCAAACGTCGGCTTCATCGGAGAATTGGGCGGACTAGGTCGTCGGCTTCGTGCCGAAGATGATCTACGTCGAGGCATCACAAGTTCAAGCTCCGACTTCACAAATTTGTGAAACTTGTGAAGAAAACACCCAAAACAACTTGGCAAGAGGTAGAGGGTGAAGAAATAGGAGGTGGGTTCACTTTAGAATTGGATTTCTCACTATAGAACTCAAGTTGCCATTGATGGCATCAAGGTTTCTTTCTTGAAGAAGAAGATCAACAAGAAGAAAGAATATGATAAGTGTTGAATTAAAAAGAAAATAAATCAATACTTATCATAAGCTAACTAAGGTTAAGTGTAGAGAATAGACCATGGTAAATGGGAATGGTTAGGGTTAAGCATGAAGACAAATGGTCTCTTTAGTCAAAGCTTCATGAAGCTTCAACAAGCTTCATGATAAAAAGAAAACATTTTCTTTTCTTTTATCTAATTAAATGAATAAAGAATGGATAAATAAATAGATGAATAATACAAAACCCCAACCATTATGATAACCATGGTTTAATTCTTTCCACTTAACTAAATGATCAAGTATCATCAAACATGATACAAATATGTGCACAAAAGTATATCACATATACTTCTTGCACATCAAGTGAGAAAATCCATATAAAGTGAACCAATACTAGTTGATACAAAGTAATATATCAAATATATAATTATACATTAAATCATTAAATCAACACTTGATTTAACGATCCGGTCATATCGCATATAACCGACCAGTATCCTATGTATCGGCTTATCGAATCAATCCTTGATTCGATATCTAGGTTATATCGAATATAACCAATCGATACATTCATCGCGATAATGGAATACGGTATCACATACACGCATCATTCTCGGTCCTGCACATATCTCATATGCACTCCTATTTCGTTTCGCTTGAGCCAGGAAACCTCTGTGTAGAACTCTAAAGACTCGTCAATACGCCGGTAGCAGATGATGATCATATCAAGCACCCACAAGCCGCAAGCGGACTGCTAAACGTAACGGCCATCCGGGTATTGAGCGATCAGAAGATCGACGAGCTAGCCCGCTCACACTCCTGTGAATCCAACCAGCAACACTTACCGTACAGTCCGGTCTGTTCGTCTGATATGTCGCATATCATGTCTAGGGGTGGGAAACGTCAGACCCCAATAACCGATAAGTCGTGCCGATGTGAGGCTCATAACGGGTCAAGAAACTACTGGTAACACTTACCAGCAAATCTCTGATCAGCCCTGGCCAGGGACTTCCCTGTTACGGCCAATCGAGCACTGCGCAACATCAACCCCCAATACCGGGAGAGACGAAACCCCTCCTATCGCTCATTGCCTCCATGTGACTCGGGACTGTACCCAAAGACCACCGTTTTGCACGCCCTCATGGACGTGGTAAGGTGGAGATCAAAGCACAGTGGGAATCACACAAGACTCTATGATGATCTCGGGTCTACAGACTAACCTGTACAAGTGTCACCTGAGAACTGCCATCTGACGTGAGGTATAATACCATCTGGGAGTTCTCGGCGAGTCCGTCCAGTGTACCCAGTCTCCACTGAGCACCCGTACACCATCTCTGATGTCAAACACCAATGGATATGGGATCATCCATCGCCCATCTCATGGGTCGAGAAGCGTATACGCTAGTCTACACTGGTATATCGATGCCCCGTCTCGATACACCCACGACTAGGGACCTTGAAGGATGTACTTATGGACTACCATGTCCCCACTAGTATGATCTGCATCATAGTCCAGGCAGTCAAGTACACATCCTAAGGGCTTTATCAACATGTAACTATAAGACAGTTTAAAGAGACAAGTGTACATGTTAAGATAAAGAGTAACCAGATAGCATACTATCATATCGAGCAAGAAAGTCATCTCTATATATGTCCAAGCATCCAATATAATATACATCATCTGTACAATACTGGCCTCTAGGGCATACATACAACTAACAGCCGGTGTGTCCCGAATGAGGAGTTCAAGTGTGTTCTTTCTTTTAGTCATGATCAGGCTTGTGGGGGTCACTTCGGTCCTAAAAAGACGGCGGAGAAGGTTTTGCAATGCGGATTTTATTGGCCGACCTTGTTCAAGGACGCATTTGATTATTGCAAAACCTGTACACAGTGTCAACACACGGGTAGAATTTCCTGGAGAAATGAAATGCCTCAGCAACCCATCTTAGTGGTTGAAATTTTCGATGTTTGGGGCATTGACTTTATGGGTCCCTTTCCCAACTCCTTTAGGAATTTGTACATACTGCTTGTGGTTGATTACGTCTCAAAGTAGGTTGAAGCCATTCCATGTCGCACTAATGACAAGAAGGTTGTCATTAAGTTCTTAAAAGAAAATATCTTTTCGCGATTTGGACACCCACGCGCTATCATTAGCGATAACGGGACACATTTCTGCAACAGGTCTTTCGAGACTCTGATGTGGAAATACGCAATCAACCACAGACGTTCTACACCCTATCATCCCCAAACGAGCGGGCAGGCTGAGATTTTGAATAGACAGATCAAACAAATCCTGGAGAAGACTGTTGCTAAGAATAGAAAAGACTGGTCGACCAAACTGACGGATGCTCTTTGGGCATTCCGAACTGCATTTAAAACCGACCTAGGGATGTCTCCATATAGGTTAGTGTTTGGGAAGGCATGTCACTTGCCAGTCGAGATTGAGCATAAAGCATTGTGGGCTATTAAGGAAATCAACTTTGACTTAAACCAAGCCTGCAACTTTCGGAAGCTGCAATTAAATGAGCTAAGCGAACTCCACGATGAAGCTTATGATAATGCCGTAATCGTAAAGAATAGGACCAAGGTTTTTCATGATAAAAACATTTTGAGGAAAATATTTACACCAGGTCAGCAAGTCCTTCTTTATGATTCACGACTACACCTTCACGCGGGTAAGCTTCGATCTCGGTGGAAGGGACCTTTTGTTGTGCGGTCTGTATACCCGCACGGGGCAGTAGAGGTAGAAAATGTTAAAAACGGCACATTTTTCAAAGTGAATGGACATAGACTAAAGCCGTATTTTTCCACTGACCCTACGGAGGAGCTCCTGTTCTTACAGGAGCCATTTTACCTTGATTAAAATTCCTCCGTCTCACCTCCATGTCCTGCATATCATTGCATCATCTTTTGAATGGAGGTGGGTGAAAAGAATAAGTTTGGGGGAGGATCTTCACTTATATATTTTGCCCCCACTAATAAATTCCTCCCAGGCTTACAGGTTTTGTAGATATAGCGATTGGCAACAGTGAGGACACTGTTGAAAACAAGTTTGGGGGAGGTTTGTGCTTATTTTTGCATCATTTGCATAAGCACAAAACATTTCTTTAAAAACCTATAAAAATTTTAAAATTTTCAAAATCCATACAAATTTAAAAAATTTCAAAATTTCAAAATATTTAATATTTAAACATTTTTGTACATAAATCATATAATAAAAAATTAGATAGTGAAAAATTACATCCATGAGATTAGAAGAATTTAAGAAAACCAAGAAAATTAGAAGTTTTCTTATACGAACTAGTAATAAGTAGTTATGAGCCGTTGTCCCAAGGGTTAGTAAGATGAAGGAAGTCACTAATCTGAGGATAAAATTAAGTCTGAAAAATAGTTTCTATTCTGGAAGCCAAACATTTTGAACGTTGATACCCTGCTATTCGCACTTACACACGTCTTGAAGCCCGGGATAGTAGAGGATACCTTGAAATGCTCTTGTCTAAAAGCCGATGTATGAAGGAAATAAAAAAAATGAAGAAAATATAAAATGGTGAGAAAAATGAACACTGGTTTTGTTATCGCAAAGGCAGCAATAAAAAATATAGCGAGGGTGCCTCTTCACCTAGTGCCCTAAGGCCAACTGGTCTGGGAGTCACTGCTAAGCCTTAGGTGGTGCAAAACGAGGAAAATACACCAAATAAGCAAGCACATGAGTAATCGGTCGGTTAGTATCTCAAGAAGTATTAACGGTCTCATGAAAATGTGTGAGCAATCTCATCTAAATATTCATTAATTAAAAAGTACTGAGGCTGATAGGGAAGAGTATGATAGCTTGAATTGAATTCTCCGGGTGTAGGGATGTCATTACACACACGCAGGGTGATATGATCAATGTTTGGAAGAAAGATAGGAATGAAGAATAAGACGATGTTTTATTGAGGGAGGACGTGATTTCTAACATCTTTTCATGACTATTAAGATAGGTCTCATGACAACCGAAAAGCTATCTTTGTTGGAAACCCTAATTTTCAAGGCTTTTCTTTTACAATTCTTGTCTTCAAATGTAATATTCATGATCTTCCTTTTATTATTGGATTTTGTGGGTGCAATCCGCTGAAAACCCTCAGGAGACAACATTCCTCCTACTAGGGACACCTAGTGATTTAAAGGCTTGTTGCACGTGCTCAGTCTAATCGTGTTGCCTACGAAAGTGTGCTAGTTAGTTTTTCTCTTTCTTTATTTTCTCCTTCTCTTTTTAATAAAACAGTTCGATCGAGACGACCGAAAATAAGTTTGGGGGAATTTGATCAGTCGAAAATACTGCATTTTTAACATGGCAATTTCCCTATCATTTGCACTCATCTAGAGCTGTTCGACATTCATATAGCACATATTAGCAAAACAGTCGTAAAATAACAGATTGCATGTGTTATGCTCTAAAACCGGCACTTTAAGGGAAATTGACTGTTTTTCATGGCATCACATCATTCTTGTGTAGCGCAACTTGTGTTTCGAAGTCTGTGCAGGAAATTCCAAGAGAATGGCCAAATTTGTGAAACAAGTGCTGTTAAAGAATACGCCAACTCAAGGATTTGAAATCTGGCAATAATCTAAAAGGCATTCAGAGATTCAATATATCACAAAAATACCAACATGTCATCAGAAATCCACGGCTGAAGAATTATGCTCTGAGGCAGCCAAATGGCCGCGGATCCGCGGCCGGAGCCAGCTTGCGCCGCGGATCCGCGACTGGCATGCCACGTCATCAACTCTTCTCTGCTGCAGTATTCCTATCTCAGTTCCTACACATCAGCAAGACACTGCAAATTCCAGAAAACTCCTGAACATTCTGCCAGATCAGCAAGGTTCCTTGTACAAGCTAATGATGTCCAAGCTTCCAAAGCAAGCTTCACCCTAACTACCTTAAAGCCTAGAACCTTCTCCCTAACCTTCTAGCTTAAGGTGGAAGCTAAACCCTAACTAACTAGTTCTAGAGGCTTCTACCTAACTAACTAGCTTACGAGGGAAGCTAACCTAATCCAAGCTTCTTAAGGAAGCTAATCATTCCTAAACCTATAAAAAGGACCCTAGGCTTCACTTGAAAAGGTTGTTGATTGTTGTTGAAATTCTATCATCTCTTCAACCCAACACTTGCCACCTCCAAACCCTAACCCTAATCCAATCAAGAAACTAAAGTTCAAGATTCTTTGAGTTCTAGCAAAGCAAGCCTTCAACCATCCTTTAGAAGCGAAGCCGGACTTCATCGGAGCATGAGATCCAAGACGCTCCGCGACTCAAGGAGCCGATGCAACGCTAGATTCGACAATCTTGTTCCTTCTCAAATTCTTGTAGTCTTGAGCAATGTGTAACAAGTTGTTGAATAAATAAAGGTGACGATTCTTTTAACTTGCTTATATTTCAATTTGAGAATTATGATTCAATTTCGATTCTTGAATGTATTCTTTGTAATGATGCTTGAATAAAACTTCGCTCGTGGAGGAGTCGAGATGATCGGTAGAATGATGATGTTGATGAATCTTTAAATGTTTTTCTTAAGTCCTATAACGATTGTAGATTCTTGAAAATTGAATGATCGATGATCTAGATCGATGCGAAATGCGTTCTTGATTATTTTCGTATGGATCTAGAGATCAACGATCGATCATTCGATTTCCTAGAAGCTATCTTGTGAATGTGATTCATCGAAAGGACAAAGGATAGGATGAGGAAACCCTAATTCTTCGCAAGATCCTTAATCCTCGATAAATCGACATCGATTTAGCATCAATTCGTTAATGGATAAGAAAAGGTAATTGCTAGTCTTCTTCACATCTATGATCTAATCGACTCCTACGAGCCACATTTCAATTCTTGAAACTTAAATCGATTGGAATTATATCAATTCTTGATTCTTGATCTTTAACGCTTTCTTGATTTTTGATGAGATTAGATGATTCTTGAAATTCATTGATATAAAGCTTGAATCGTTTGCTTTTCTTTTCTATTAAATTTTCAATTCAAAACAAAAAAAAAAAGAACGAATCGCACAATCCCTGTGGACGATCCGCACTTACTAACGCGCTACATTTCGACACCGTTATTGATTGCGGTCAAATAATTCTTTGATTGTGATTTCTATTCATTTTCTAAACCGATAAAAAAAAGATCAATCAGTCCTCAAAACCCGTCATCACGTATCAATCGTATTATATCACTACTAACTATCCTTTAGTTTCTAATATGGTTCTCTAATTATCTTATAACCTAATCCCTAGTTTTCTATTAAAGGTTTCCTTAACCATATTCTATATATAATCGGTTTCCATCAAAGTTTGCGGGGGTGCTATACGCCATCCACCCGACTTCTCTCGTAGATATAGATCTACTCACCTTGATTCTCGATTGCTGAAGTCGATGACGCCATGCTTCGTCGCCTCGGAATCCACACGAGGGTATCTACAATAATAAACAATTGAAATCGCTATTAACATCAAGTCCAGAAACCAAAACGGCACACGGATCGCCAATAGGTCAGAACCTATAGCCCACGCGCGCAAAAACGACTAAACAACCCTTGTTCTTGATATACAAACATGCAACAACCAAATACAAATCCAAATATCAAAACCTAGCATTCAAAATACGGAAAACATATCCAAAAATCACACCAATGTGTGCCCAGAATTTTACTCAGGCCAAAAGGAGTTGCACAAATAAGTCTAGGGTGATGTACATAGTGTATATGACCTACTGGATCAACCCCGACACCAAAACCCACCAAGTGGCCTGCCACTCCACCATGAAATCCGACCTGCTCGGCCATCAGTGCTCCATTGGGGTTCGTGAAGGCAGGGTGGTCTCCTATAGGTCCAATTTGGTCTCTAGAGTTGTTTGGGTAACTCAAAAACTCCCCGGGTCATCCCAGATTCCCTGTAGTCACCCATTTAGTCACAAACTGACATTCGATATTAAACATGTAATATGGGGTTTTGTCTTTGCTTTGGTCCAGGTTTTTAGCACTATGGCGGTTTGTAGTCATTAATTACTCTCAAGTTCACCAACACAACTCAAGGAAAACCGTAACCCTCTCTAGAATTTTCCAAACACTTCAAAACCTCTCTAAACCACATCTAAACTAACATGAACGCTACAGTAAATGAAATACTATACTAGGGGTGCAGGAAATACCTCATTTGGCAACTTAAGAATATTCTTGAGTTGCCCCAAGTGATCAAAATCAGATTTTTCTTGGTCCAAAGTGCTTGTGAGGAACTTGTGCATGTTTTTTGTGAAATGGAGATGAACTTTTGAGTTGTTTTTGGTGTTTTGTAATGAGGTAGAGGGGATGGGGTGTTAGTTATATGTATGCCCTAGAGGCTATTACTGTACATACGATGTATATTGTAGTGGATGCTTGAACATATATAGGGAGGACTTTCTTGCTCGACATGATAGTACGCTATCTGGTTGCTCTTTATCTTAACATGTACTCTGATTGTCTCTATTTTACATATTGATAAAGCCCTTAGGATGAGTACTTAACTACCAGGACTATGATGCGGATCATACTAGTGGGGACAGTGTAGTCGCCAAGTACATCCTTCAAATGTTCCTAGTCGTGGGAGTACCGAGACAGGGCATCGATACTCCAGAGTAGACTAGCGTATGCGCTTCTTGACCCATATGATGGGCGATGGATGATCCCATATCCATTGGTGTTTGACATCAGAGAAGGTATACGGGTGCTCAGTGGAGACTGGGTACACTGGACGGACTCGCCGAGAACTCCCAGATGGTATTATACCTCATGTCAGATGGCAGTTCTCTGGTGACACTGGTACAGAGTAGTCTGTAGACCCGAGATCGTCATAGAATCTTGTGTGATTCCAACTATGCTTTGATTTCCATCATAGTACGTCCAAAAGGGCGTGCAAAAAGGTGGCTTTTGGGTACAGTCCCGAATCACATGGAGGCAATGAGCGATAGGAGGGGATTCGTCTCTCCCGGTATAAGGAGTTGATGTTGCGCTGTGTTCGATTGGCTATAACTGGAAATCCCTGGCCAGGGTTGCTGAGCTTTGCTGGTAAGTGTTATCAGTAGTTTCTTGAACTGTTATAGATCTCATATCGACACGACTTATCAAACTACTGGGGTCTGACGTTTACCACCCCTAGAAGAGATATGCGACATATCAGACGAAGAGACCGGACTGTACGGGAGTGTTGCTGATTGGATTCGCATGAGAATGTACAGGCTTGCTTGTTGATCTTCTGATCGCTCAATACCTGGGTGGCTGTTACGTTTAGCTGACCGCTTGCAGCTTGTGGGTGTTTGATATGATCATCACCTACTGCCGGCGTATTGACGATTCTTTAGAGTCCTACACAGAGGTTTCTTGATGTTAGTTATGTATATGCCCTAGAGGCCATTGTTGTACATATGATGTATATTATAATGGATGCTTGGTTATTATATATAGAGATGACTTTCTTGCTCGTCATGATAGTATGCTATTTGGTTTCACTTTATCTTAACATGTTGACTTGTATTGGTTTACTGTTTTACTCTCACATGTTGATAAAGCCCTTTGGATCTGTACTCGATTACTGGGACTATGATGAGATCATACTAGTGGGGCCACGGTAGTCGATGAGTACATCCTATAACTGTTCCTAGTCGAGGGTATATCGAGACAGGGCATCGATACACCAGAGTAGACTAGCGTATACGCATCTTGACCCATATGATGGGCGATGGATGATCCCATATCCATCGGTGTTAGACATCAGAGATGGTGTACGGGTGCTCAGTGGAGACTGGGTACACTGGACGGACTCGCCGAGAACTCTCAGATGGTGATATACCACACGTCAGATGGCAGTTCTCCGGTGACACAGGTACAGGGTAGTCTGAAGACCCGAGATCGTCATAGAGTCTTGTGTGATTCCCACTGTGCTTTGATTTCCACCTTACCACGTCCAAGAGGGCGTGCAAAACGGTGGCTTTTGGGTACAGTCCCGAATCACATGGAGGCAATGAGCGATAGGAGGGGATTCGTCTCTCCCGGTATAGGGAGTTGATGTTGTGCTGTGTTCGATTGGCTATAACTGGAAGTCCCTGGCCAGGGCTGATATAGAGATTTACTGGTAAGTGTTACTAGTAGTTTCTCGACCCGTTATGAGCCACACATCGACACGACTTATCGGTTACTGGGGTCTGACGTATACCACCCCTAGACTTGATATGCGACATATCAGACGAACAGACCGGACTGTACGGGAGTGTTACTGATCGGATTCACAGGAGAACGCACAGGCTAGCTTGTTGATCTTCTGATCGCTCAATACCTGGGTGGCTGCTACGTTTAGCTGACCGCTTGCAGCTTGTGGGTGTTTGATATGATCATCACCTGCTACCGGCGTATTGACGATTCTTTAGAGTCCTACACAGAGGTTTCTTGGCTCAGGTGAAACGGAGTAGTGGCACATATGTGATATGTGCAGGACCGAGAATAATGCGATATGGGATAGCGTATTATATTCTCGCGATATTAAGATATGAACCGGGACATCGGATCAAGTGTTGATTCGATGAATCGGTACATGATATATTAGTCGGTTATATTCGATATAGCCGGATCGTCGGATCAAGTGTTGATTCGATGATTTAATATATATATTAATATATATGATATATTATTATATTAACTAATATTGGCTTGCTTTATTATTTCATTTTCTCACTGGATGATACATTGATATATATGCGATATATGTTAATTGTGTTATTTTCTTTTGTTGCAAATATATAATATATATGAGATATATATTATTGTGACATGATATGATTAATTGTTAAACATGTTTAAGGATGATTAATTGAGGTTAGGGTTTGATTAGGGTTAGATGCTTCAAGTTCCTTCTAGAAGCATTTTTCTTTTGTCATTGCAAAGATCTTTTGGATGACACATTCTTTTAACTAAACCAAACCCTAACCCTAGTTGTTTCTCTACTCATTCTTATCCTATCATCCTTGACCATGGTTTAAAAATCAATCATATAGTTCTTTCTATTCATCACAAAAGGTTTTAATCTTAGGATTATATTTTCCATTATCATCTTCTTCCTTCTTGATAAGCTCTCTTGAAAATCCTAAAGTGATGAATAAATATGAGAAAATGATATAAAAAGAAAGCATAAATACTACTCTCTCATCCTCATCTCATCTAGCCCATGAGATTAGTATGTTCACTTCTCAAGAGTGAGATAGCTTGAGTTTTTTGAAACCTCGACGTAGATCATCGGAGATTTGGAATACTTCGAGCTAGCATGGATCGTTCGAGTCGTGGAGCCTCTCATGAGTCCGGGAGATCGTGGATCGCGGCAAAGGGACTTCTACTCGGAGCTTCTGAAGTGAAGGAGCGGACTACAAAGGTTGTAATCCCTCATACTTATATAAAAGTTATCATCTTGCATGTTAAACCCTAATAATCTAGCAAAGATCCCGGCTTTGGGTTGTTCGGCACGTCTAAATTTTTATCCGGTCATGTTTGATGCCTTTTGAACTTTCACAAGAGTGCCTAGGAACCCTACACTTGACTCAGGCAAAAAGGAGTAGGAGCACATATATGATATGTGCGAGACCGAGAACATTACGTGTATGTGATACCGTATTAGATTCTCGCGATATGAGATATCGGCCGAGTATATGTGATATAGCCTGGTCATCGGATCAAGTGTTGATTCAATGAACTGATACAGATTATATTAGTCGGTTATTTGTGAAATAGCCAGATTATCGGATCAAGTGTTGATTTGATAATTTAATGTATAATTATATATTTGATATATTAAATTACATTAACTAATATTAGCTCACTTATTGATTTATTTTCTCACTCGGGGAATACATTGATATATATGCGATATATGTTAACTGTATTATTTTCTTTTGTTACAAAATATATTATATATGTGATATATAATATTGTAACATGTTATAATTACTAATGCAACATGATTAGTGGAGATTAAACATGGTTATGGTTTGATTTGGGTCAACTCATTCTTGAAGCTTCTAGAAGCTTTTCTTTTTGTCATGAGCTAAGATATTTTGTTGATATTTTGTAACCCAAACCACACCCTCAACCCTAGTTAACTCTCTACAAAGGTTAGCTCATTTTATATGAGCAACCATGGTTTCATAAGCAATTATCACCACAATTCATTATTC
The DNA here is from genome assembly GCA_030015575.1 of Agapanthus africanus. NCBI lineage: Eukaryota > Viridiplantae > Streptophyta > Magnoliopsida > Asparagales > Amaryllidaceae > Agapanthus > Agapanthus africanus. Next base: position 352,155,411 of record JASDDO010000012.1, on the reverse strand, counting down.
ATCACAAAAGAAATGGTTTTTCTTCTTCTTTCTTTCTTTCATAGAAAAGCTTACTAGCTTTTTCATTAGTGATGATTTTGAGTGAGATTAAGAAAACAAATGAGAGCTCAAATCCTACTTCATTATCCTAATCTATCCTAGCCATTTAGATTATGGTGTTCACTTCATTTAGTGAGTGAGAGCTTGTGTTAATGAAACTTCAAGGTAGATCATCTTTGTTAACGAAGATCGGAAGCAAGCTTGCATCTTTCTCTTCGTGGAGCCTTTCGAGGGTCTGGAACTTGATGATCGCAGCGAAGGGACCTCAATGCGGAGCTTATGAAGCGAAGGACCAGACTACAAAGGTTGTAATCCCAAACTCTTAGATGTTAAAGTGTTTAACATGCTTTGTTTCACCTAATCTCTAGTTTAAGATCTTGGTTTAGGGTTGTTCGACACGTCTAAATTTTAAATCGGGCATGGTTGATACCTTATAGACCCTTGTGAGAGTGCATAGTAACCCTACATGGGGGAGAGAGGGCAGCAGCCATGGAGGTGAAGGGGAGAGATGATGAGGGTGGTGAAGTGAAGGAGGAATGGCTCAAGTCAAAGGAAACCCCTCTCTTTCTCTCTCTTGCCCATACCTCTCATCATGCCCATTTTAAAACATTTTATTTTATTTTCTTTTATGTTTCATTTTAAAACTAAAACCATGTAGGAAAGTGTAGAAAAAAATAATATGTCATGATGCATGTCATTTGCACAAATCCGGCTTAATACGCGATTCGCGATATTTAATCGCGATTAGCGATATTTAATCGTGATTAGCATTAAAATAGGGTATAATAAATTATAAAAATTCATAATTTGCTTAATTCATTTAAAACACACTCATTTCAGTAATTTCTACAATTTTCTAAATTTTTCCCAATTTATCGGTATTTAATTATACCGCACTATTAGAATATTCATAATATTCATTATTTAATTATAAAAATTCCCGAAAAATAATATTTTATTTTTCTGAAACATTACAAAAACCTAGTGACCAATCTAAACACCAAAACCAGCAAATCAAGCATGCAATGGTTAGGAATACTACCTTTGACACGTGTCCACCCAATCGTGGAAGACCCCTCGAATGGAGACCGCCCTTGCCGAATATGATCCACTTGAGAGGACTGATCCAAACTCCGGCTTCACCTATTGAAGCAACCGACGCTTCAAGCTCCCTACGAATGGAGAGTGGGGATGTAGGAATATTTTCACTATCTTTTCTTTCTAATTTCTAAGCTCAAGAGAGCTAGCAAGAAGAAGGAGGAGGAGGTGAGGAAGTAGTAGCCATCACAAGAAAAATGTCTAATTCTTTTGTGTAGAGAAAAGGAATCAAGTAGAAAAGATAATGGCTCACATTTTCGCAACCATAAAAGAATAGTAAACACAAATGTTTTTTACAATATAAAATCAAAGCCATGCCTCTCTACCATACTTATTTACACCTCATCCTCTACCTCATTTTTGATTTTCTTTATAAAGAAAAATTAATAAATGAAGTGTCCATCTTCTAGAACAAATTCCGTATAAATACGGAATACAACCCGGTATACGTATCGAAATATATATACACGCATTCATATAAAAATATGAATAGCCAAGAGAGAGAAAATGAATAGTGAACAATAATACTAGAATAAATAAATATATATATATATATATTAAAAATATATATATAATTCATTAAATCAAAATCTGATTTAATAATCCGGCTTAATCCAAAACCGCTAGTATTATCGATCGTCCGATTAAAGTCCGTGTAGGCTGTACACATATTTAATCGGACACCTGTATGTACCAACATACATCATCTACATTATATTACCTGAACCGGAAAAACCCTCTGTATGGGACTCTAAAAACTCTACAATACACCGGCAGTGATTTATTGAATAAATCCAAAAACCACAAGCACGTCAGCGGCTCTAGCTATACGTAACGAGTACCTAGGTATATGCCGAAAGGAAGGTTGACAATCAAGTCCGTCCGTACCTTACTGAGCCTGAATGTGACAATCTCCGTACAATCTGATCTCTTCGTCTAAGAGTAGCATATCGGATTTAGGGGTGGATAATGTCAGACCCCTAATAACCATTTAAGTCGTGTCAGAGTCATGCTTATCAACAACCGAGAAACTATTGAACTCGTATCAGTAAATCTCATCCACCGTGGCCACAGATTTAGGGCGATAGCTAACCGAACACAACGCGACATCGACTCCTAATACCAAGAGAAACGAATTCTTGACAATCACTCACTGCCTCCATGTGGCCCAGGACTGTATCTAACTAAAACCTGTTTTCATGAATCCTTTGAGCCGTGGTAGGGTAGTAATCATAGTACAAATGACGATCTCAGGTCAAAAGGCTAACCTGTACTAATGCCACTGGAGAACTTCCATCTGACGATAGATAAAATATCATCTAGAAGTTCTTGGCGAGTCCGTCCAGTGTACTCACCTGCAGTGAGCACCTGTATACTATCTTAGGTGACACAACACCAATGGCTTGTGAGACCGGCCACCGCCCTTCGTCGGGGTCTCGAAACATATACACTAGTCTACTCCAGAATACCGATGCCCAGTCTCGATATTCCCATGACTAGGGAAATGAAACACCTGAGTTTGCGTTTAGTAGTACTTGTGTGTTAAAGTGGGGCTTTTAGTAAAAAGTTTACCAAAACGGGTTTCTAACAATTTATCTGGTTTTATGGACATTTTATTAGAATTTTATCTTGACTGCACACACTTGTGCATGTTAATGTGGTTTAAGTCAAGGGTTTCCATGTTTAGGTGAGCTTGTGGGTTAACCATGTTTAAACAACCATAGTGGCCTAACCCACTTGGTTAAGCTAATTAGATTAATTAAGAGTTTAGTCTTATAAAAAAAATGGATTAGGGTTTATGGTTGACTTATGGTAAGAGAGGGGGAGATTATGATGGGTGTCATGTAGCATTTAATGAGAGTGAGAGAATGGTGGCTCTAGGATTGTGTCACACTTCATTCCTTTCAAAACTTTTACTTACCTCTCAAACTCTTCTCACTTACATCCCTCTCACTCACACACACTTCACCAATACCACAGTACCAGCAAGCATCAGCATCAGCAGCTGAAGCAACACCATCTTCAACATCAGCTCCAACAAGACCATCAACAATAGCTACATAACCCCATAGCTTCAGCAGCTACAACAGCCATAACAGCAACACATCATCAGCCATCAAAACCAACATCAGCAGCCCAATTTAAGCTCACACATCAGCCTAAATTCAGCCCACACATCAGCCTAAATTCAGCTCACACATCAGCCCAATACATCACCAGCACAGCTGTAGCTGCATCAGCAACAGCACCATCAACAACATCAGCTACACCAGCAGCATCACCATCATTATCAACAGCCACACCAGCCCAAATCAGCTGCAATAAACTACATAACCCATAGCATCAGCACACAACACCACACCAGCACCACACATAACAACAACACCCACTGCAATACAGCAACAAGCATCAGCATCAGCAATAACAATAGCAACAACTTCATCAGCAATAACAGCTGCAACAGCACATTGCAGCAGCAACAACACTTGGAGTGGTAGCAGCTCAGCAGCAGCAACAACAAGACCTTCTCTTCTTCTCCTCTTCTCCTTTGAACTAGGATTCTTTTAAGGTATATATCTAAAACTTGTTTGCTTGGTTGTTTAAGCTGAAGTTAATTTAGTTTAGTTAGTGTTTTTAGTATAGTTTAGTGCTAGTTTTGGTGTTTTGAGTGAGGTTTAGCCAAGTGATGGTTTGGATTGATAGTTTAGCTTGTCTAAGTGTATTTAAGGCCAGTTAAAGTAGGAATTGTCCCAGGTTTCGTTTAAAATACCAGATCTTTGCAACTGGTGCAACCTAGCTTTTCATATGGACTTTTTGGGATATATGAGATCTGCTTTAACCCTGATCAGTTTTTAGTTTAGCAAATACCTACAGAATGTTGTGCAGGCTGGTAGGAGTGGTGTGTAAGGTTTGGGGCCGGTTTTACCCCATTAAAACCGGCGGCCCCCTCTTTTGTTTCCGGCGACGCCGGCCCCCCTGAGAGATGGGGTGTGGTGCTGTGATGGGTGGTTCAGGTAAGTCTTTGGCTGTGTATGGTAATGTCTAGTTTTTAAGTTTCTATGGTTGGTACAATCTGGGGGAGTTGGTGAACTTCGTTGTGATTTTTGTGGACTTTTGGCAAGTTGTGGTGGTTTAGTTGGAAAACAAGGGTAGATTAGGGTTTTTAAGGTTAGCTTAGCTCCAATATTTGTTGTTGGTATCACTTGACCCTTATTGTTTCACCTAGTTTCACAAACGCCTCATCTTTGCAAACTTGGTGCTTTTTAGCATTTTAAAAACAAGGCTTTAGGATACGTCGGATCTGCTGTATCTAGGGTAGAAATCTTAGCTAGCAAACATGTACACTAGACTGTATATAGTGTTAGGATGTTAGGGTAGAAGCCTAGGCCCCTTTCACCTATTTTGGGCCGGCCTGACCCCCATTGCCGCTGGCCATCCCCTGGTGGAAAGCCTTGGGTTTTGTTGGGTAGGTGTTTGTCGGTATGGGTATGGGTTTGGTCCTGCTTATTTTCCCTTGTTTTGTTCCAGATGAAATCTGGGGCCTGTTACCTATTTTTAGCATAGCGGGGTTTGCGCGACACGTACGATACGTGTCGAGTTGGTTTGCTGTGTGTCCCAGCGCATCGCTGCGTGCCAAAGCGTGTCGCGATGGGTTTTGGCGTATGCACTCACGATACGTATACGCGCGTGCTTAGTTCGCGACGCGAGTTTGTCGTTTGATTTTAGTATAGCGTTTTTGCAATATCTTAGCTTATGTGTTGTTTTATGTAAATTCTAGGTTCGCAGGCGGGAACTTCGAGCGCCGCGGAGAAAGGAAAGCAGGTGGTCGGACACACCTAGCGCGGAATCACGGGTGAGTAGATTTAACATCTACGGGGGACCATCACTTGGATGGCGCAAGTCGCTCGATAGAATTAGTAACTTAAAAAGACGCCTAATAATGTTTGTAATTAGAACTATACCCCTTGCCTGTTATCTGCTACATTCATACTCCATATTGTTGTATGTATGCGAACTCATTCTGTAGGACACATACACCTTTACCAGGGTTTTTTATATGCAGCACGAGCATTGTTCATGTGTACACACACGCCCTGGTAATTGCCATGTCACAACACTAGAAAACTTATAATCTGAAACACGTTAATAATTGATGCTTAGACCTGTGCTATTGCAATAAATCTTTAAAATGAAATCATAGAATTGCTATTCTCGTACATATACATCATTATATCTTTGTTCATGCCTAGTGATAAATCATACATTGCAACTTGAACATTGATACCATATGCATTCATTATCATTGACATATGCACCCATGATGATTTCTTGAGATTTTATGATATTTCTGGATTTCGGGGGAAAGCCGCAAGATTTACAAACTCATTATCTTTCAAAACATAAAAGTTGCGGTTTTCTAGTGATGTAAAGTGTCGTCCACCATGAGTTTGCTGTGGTTTTCGAGATCCGTGTCGAGGAGGGGAGGAACCTTCACGGGTACATTGTGGGCCCGGTAAGCTACCCCGGGGTAAGAGGATTGCAGGAGATGGCGTTGAGCCTGGAAGGGGACGGATTACCTACCGATGACTTCATTTGGCACGGCGGATATCCAGAGGATACCGACCGGGGCCGCGAGATGATGAGATTTTGATATTTGAGATGGGTCAGCCGGACGGCTGAGGCCAGAGATACTATGACATGGATATATGAGATTTGAGACAGTTTTGAGGTGTCGTTGCTGGACACGGTTTCTGTTGATTCTATGAGTATTATACTTATATTTAAAAAGAGTTTCAAAACAAAAGGAGATAGAATGATTCTTATATATACATATTGAGATCACAGTTGATTTATGTGGCATACATACCTGCTAGTACATCCAGCCATACCTGTTTTAGAGATGCTAGGATACTTGTGTGCATGCATGCGATAGCCTTTGTAGATGTTATTTATTACTCACGAGCTGGCAACTCACCCCCGTTGTGCCACAGCTTTTTTGCAGGTCCGTTCCGTCAGCACTGTAGCGGCGGACACTTTTGCTCATTTTGCTCTTTTTGCCTGGACTCGAGGCTTTTGCTCATAGGTGGGTTATGTTATCATTTTGTACCGCCTTATATATATTTATTGTATCCAGAGTACTCCATCTGCTACTATTTCAGCTGTACCAGTTTATTTGGATTACTGTATATTGACCTAGAGGCGAGGTTGTGAGACTTGTGGATTTTATGTTATTTGGGGTCGAGCTCACTTGAGTCGACATGTTATTTTACTTATGCTTTCATGCTTATTTATGCACGTTGCTATTTTACATTGCGTAGGATTTGTGACCGCCTTGAGGCGAATAGCTAGCTCCCGCTTGGGGATGCCATATATATGTTATTCATTTATATTCCTGTTTGTACCCGTTTGGGGACTTGTTTTACAAGGAGACTCTGCCGGAACTTTTTGAACAAGGGAAGTTTTAAAAGACTTGATGTGATTTAATGGAATAAACTACTTTAAGTAAAATGGTTTTCCTTCACTCTATTTCTTAAATCGGGTTTTGACTTCTGGGCTTCGGCTTACTTATTTTTCGGACGCCTTGAGACGTTTTGTAATCTAAGTGCCGGTCACGATCCGTACTCCGCGGGTCGTGACAAAGTTGGTATCAGAGCGATAGGTTTTACCTTTCCGAGTGTAGGATGACCCTTAGTAGGTGGAGTAAGTGACTTAAGCAGGGTAGCGTAGCGTGCGTATGTCCGCGGCATACTTGCGATACGATACTCCGCCTAGGTGACTTTAGGATATACTTGCTTGAAATTCCTTCTTCAATTCCGTGTATCCTGTGATTCTATCGCACCGTTCTTACTGTCATGTTTCCTGTACCAGTCACTATGCCGCAGAGGGTTACGAGAGCGCAGAGGGCTGCCGCCCGAGATGAAATTCGAGCTGGCTCGTCCGAGACGAGGACTGAGCAAGGTGGCATGCCTACGCCGCAGGGATAGACTGATCCGCCTTCCCCAGACCGTTTGGATAGGCTTGAGTCGGGTATGGAGGAGCTGCGACAGATGATGGGAGGTATGCAAGAGTTACGACAGATGGTGGGATCCTTAGTAGCGGCCAGTCGTGCACCGAGGCCGGAGGACGTACCTACTACATCATAGACGACCATGATACCTGCTCCTACTCCTACTACCGTGGCCATCCCAGTATCGCTGCAGGATTTCATGAGGCTGAGACCTCCAGTCTTCACGGGCACCGATGTAGCAGAGGACCCGCAGACGTTCCTTGACAGTTTAGCCAGGATTTGCCGATCGCTAAGATGTTCTGACGATCGATGGGTGGAGCTTGCGAGTTTCCGTCTAGAGGGCCTCGCACAGACATGGTGGGAGTTAGTCTTGAGAGGTCGAGCTGCAGGCCTACCGCCTATGATTTGGACTGAGTTCACAACGGTATTTTTAGCCCGTTTTCTTCTGGAAAGCATTCGTGACACCAGAGCTCGTAGTTTTGAGGCCTTGATCAAGACCCCAGGGATGACGGTGTCTGAGTATGAGGTCCAGTTCACGCAGTTATCCAGATATGCTCCGTATTTGGTGGATACTGAAGAGAAGAGGGTGACGAGGTTCATACAGGGACTTGATGCCCAGCTATATCTTGCCATTGGTGCCCAACATTTCGACACTTATTCAGCTGCTATGGATACGACGTTGCGGATGGAGGCACGTATTTCAGCGACTTCGACCATTTCCGGGCCGAAGAGGATGCGTACCGGCACGCCAGATCAGAGGCAGCATGCCAGATTCTTTCCGAGAGATAGGGCTGGCAGGGGGTTTGGACGAGCTCAGCTGTATGGTTCATATCCACAGGGACAGCCGGCGTCTCCAGGATGTTTTGGGTGCGGGAGTTCACACCACCGTATCAGAGACTGCCCGGCGAGACGACAGGGAGCGGCGGCAGTTCCACATGTGACCCTACCACCATCACCACCCCCTCCTCAGAGAGCTCTACTTCCTGCCACAAGAGATGCTCCACGCCAGTTAGGTGCACCCAGAGGCCATGGACGCGGCGGACCTATCCAGAGAGGACGAGGAGGCAGAGGTCGAGGCTGAGGTCAGCCAGCTATTGGTGGGGGTCAGGCCCGAGTATTTGCATTGACACCGCAGGATGCGCAGGTATCCAATGCCATCGTGACAGGTACCCTATCAGTATATTCTGTTGATGCACACGTGTTGTTTGATTCCGGATCCACGCACTCGTACGTTTCCACATACTTCATGCCGAGTCTGGGTAGAGAGTCCAGTTTTCTTGATCAGACGCTTGTGGTGACCACTCCTTGTTAGTTATATGTATGCCCTAGAGGCCATTACTGTACATAGGATGTATATTGTAGTGGATTCTGGGACATATATAGGGAGGACTTTCTTGCTCGACATGATAGTATGCTATCTGGTTACTCTTTACCTTAACGTGTATACTGATTGTCTCTCTGTTACATGTTGGTAAAGCCCTTAGGATGTGTACTTGACTACCTGGACTATGATGCGGATCATACTAGTGGGGACATGGTAGTCCATAAGTACATCCTTCAAGGTCCCTAGTCGTGGGTGTATCGAGACGGGGCATCGATATACCAGAGTAGACTAGCGTATACCTTCTCGACCCATACAGATGGGCGATGGATGATCCCATATCCATTGGTGTTTGACATCGGAGATGATATACGGGTGCTCAGTAGAGACTGGGTACACTGGACGGACTCGCCGAGAACTCCCAGATGGTATTATACCTCATGTCAGATGGCAGTTCTCTGGTGACACTGGTACAGGTTAGTCTGTAGACCCGAAATCGTCATAGAGTCTTGTGTGATTCCCACTGTGCTTTGATTTCCACCTTACCACGTCCAAGAGGGCGTGCAAAACGGTGGCTTTTGGGTACAGTCCCGAATCACATGGAGGCAATGAGCGATAGGAGGGGATTCGTCTCTCCCGGTATAGGGAGTTGATGTTGTGCTGTGTTCGATTGGCTATAACCGGAAATCCCTGGCCAGGGTTGCTGAGATTTACTGGTAAGTGTTATCAGTAGTATCTCAAACTGTTATAGACCTCATATCGACACGACTTATCGAGCTATTGGGGTCTGACGTTTGCCACCCCTAGGCGAGATATGCGACATATCAGACGACGAGACCGGACTGTACGGTAAGTGTTACTGGTTGGATTCACAGGAGTATGAGCGGGCTTGCTCGTCGATCTTCTGATCGCTCAATACCCGGGTGGACGTTACGTTTAGCAGACCCCTTGCGGCTTGTGGGTGTTTGATATGATCATCACCTACTGCCGGCGTATTGACGAGTCTTTAGAGTCCTACACAGAGGTTTCCTGGCTCAAGCGAAACGAAATAGGAGCGCATATGAGATATGTGCAGGACCGAGAATAATACCAGTATGTGATACTGTATTCTATTCTCGCGATGAATGTATCGAATGGTTGTATGCGATATAACCTAGTTATCGATTCAAGGAATGATTCAATAAGCCGATACATTGGATATTAGTCGGTTATATGGGATATGACCGGATCGTTAAATCAAGTGTTGATTTAATGATTTAATGCATAATTATATATTTGATATATTACTTTGCATTAACTAGTATTGGTTCACTTTAAATGGATTTTCTCACTTGATGTGCACATTGTATATGTGATATACTTTTGTACACTTGTTTGTATCATGTTTAATGATACATGCATGTTTGTGTGTATGTTTAGTTTAAACCTTGGTTAAGTAAATGGTTAGGGTTTTGTTTAATTTATTTATTTATTTCATTTTGGCAAGAAATAAAATGGTTGCTACTTTTGTTTTACATTGAAACTTCATGAAGCTTTGAAGCTTTGACCATTTTGTCTCTTAGCCTTAACCTAACCATTAAACCTAACCTTAGTTTACTCTCTACACATAACCATGTTTACAATTTGATACTTATCATATTATTTTCCATTTTGAAAAGACTAAGGAGATTATCATCATCATCTTCTTCTTCTTCTTCTTCAAGAAGAAAGCTTGCCTCCATTAATGGAAACTTGAGAAAAAGAGTGAGAAATCCAATTCTAAAGTGAACCCACTTCCTATTTCTTCATCCTCTACCACTTGCCAAGTAGTATAGGGTGTTTTCTTCACAAGTTTCATGACTTGGTGAAGTTGGAGCTTGATCTTGTGTTGCCTCGACGTAGATCATCTTCGGCATCGAAGTCGACGACCTAGCCCGCCCATTTCTCCGATGAAGCCGATGCTAGAGTCATGGATTCGATTTGGACAGCGAGAGGAATTCTTCACGGAGCTATGGAGGTGGAGGACCGGATCTACAAAGGTTGTATTTCCGTTCACTTAGTTAAGTTGTTAACTAATTGCATGTTTCGCCTAAAATTCTAGTTAACGATCTAGTCTAGGGTTTCTCGACACTTGTAAAATTTGAAATTGGCATGGTTGATGCCTTGTGAGATCTCATTAGTGTGCCTAGGAACCCTTCAGTGGTATCAGAGCCTAGCTAGAGCCTTAGGCGATGCGTAGACGATGTTAGAAACCCGATCGAACCGGAAACCCCAATTTTTCAATGCTCTCTGGACTTTTTTCAAAAACTGGGTTTTTTCCAGATTAAAAATGCTTAAAAAATTCAGCAGGGAATTCTAAGAATTACGGTGCAAAAATTACCTGATGATGTGTCTAAATCCCGGCGGAACCGCGGCAGAAGCCTGGCTTCTGCGGCGGTTCCGCGGCCATTTTATGAGATTAACCTATAATTTTTGCACAGTAATTTGTTTATTCAGGTGTTGAGTTTTCTGGGAATTTTTAATTTGCACTCAAGAGTTGAGTTTTCTGGGATGCTTTGGGGCTTCGATGATTCGATCGGAATTTCTAATTTTGTCTATTTGTTTTCCGGATAATTTGTTGAATATGTTAAAAAGTTCGACCGGATATAAATACCCAATTTTTCCCCTGTCGGGAAATTTCCAAGTGTTGGATCTTTCCATGGTTTAACAATGTTATAAGTAGTGCAAGTAACGCGATGGACCCTCTAGAAGACAACAAACCTTAACTCGATTATGTGACCGTCTTGAACTGCCCTTAGAACCTTAGGGTTTGGGGCAGTACGGCGTGCCACATGTTAGGCGTTGGCTTGACCCTTCTACGGCTGGACCGTTGGTATTGAGGCATGAACTGGATGTTTTTAAACCTATTTCATGTGTTGAGCTGTATCGGGAAAACTTGGGTGTTCGAATATTCGATCGGAAAGTTTAACATTTTCTATTTATCTGGAATGGGATACAATACTTGGAATCCACAAGCAGTTATGCGATAACCGATTTGAATGTTATAAACATTGCACTTTAGTCTCATTTGATCGGTTGCCACGGAATTTTGATGTGATCAAAATTCCGTCGCAATCACGCAGCGTACGCGGATACTCGCCGGGTAAACTTAATAGACAGCTATACCCCATAGCCCCGACCAAGTGACTGTAGGAGAACCCCGTCGCCGATAGCATCCGTTCGGGTGCTCGCGGCAGCGGTGTTCCACCTTGGTGCACTTCGTCGACGGTATCGGGGGTGAGGCCGTCTACTGAAGTTTGCGACGAGCATTCGATCAGGATGCCGGGAATCTTGTTGAATTACCCGACTTGATATTGAAAAGAGTTTTCGATAAAGAGACTAAAATGCGGGGTTTATAATTGTTAGGCATGCGATGTCTAAGGAATTCATTTGATTAGGCATGCGATGTCTAAAGAATTTGCGGATTCCAACTGTTGTAGTTTTACACTTTTTTTTCTGTGACCGTAAGTGTAATATGTGATATCGCCGGTTTCGTTGCTATATGTCAACGACAATTGGGATACACATGTTTACTTACGTTGATGACATGTGATGTTATGTGTTGCTGGATATGTTATATTGGATCGTCGTGTTTGAATAGCTGGGGGGTTTTTATGTGAGATGAGTGTTTTTCATTTTCATTCATGTAAAAACTTGTATGTAATATTCTTTTAATGGGGCACTTCCAGGTTGCGGAAGATGTCACCTTTTGTATATTATTTACTTTTCCGCACAAGGATAGACCCAAGGAGGAGAGCACAAGTGACCGGGTTCTAGGGTCCAGTGGGAGACCAACTCGAGGAGTCGAGTCCGGGTCTCCTAACTCTAGAATTGGTAGGGTTGCTTGCCGCTCTCGTAGGGGTCTAGGGGTGTGGGTTTGGCTATTCATCGCGACCGTGGAATCCGTGTTTTATATTGGCTCGTATTGAAAACACGGACGTCCTAGTATATCCAATATTTCATATGTTTCTTCTGCTGCGATATCTGTGATGTGATCATGTGATGTTCTGTGATAGATACAGTATATAGTATATATGATATATTATATAGGCGTTACTTATGTTTTACACCCGCGCTAGCCCTGCCCTGCTCTGCCGTTAGTTACCTAACCTAACGGTGCATGAGGGGACATCGAGGCGAATGCGGATGGCATAAGTGTACGTCGTATTTATCTGTGATGTTTAGGTAGCTTAAATGATGGGACTTCATTAATATGATTAATGAAAGAAAAGAAACCTAAGATGTTGTGGAATCGAATTTCAAAATTAAAACAGGTAGCTACAGTTCTTGCTTTGCATCGCGGTGTTCCTTGTAGAACATCCTGCACCTTATTCGATAAGGAAAGGACCGAGATCCCTTCACCGGGAGTGACTCCTTTAGCAATAACTGGCAGATGCTACAACTCTCGGTTTGTCTTTTGATTGCTTCTATAGTTTCTGCTTTGCACAGTGATATATATGATATATCCCGCACCTCATTCGACGAGGAAAGGACCGACGATCCCTTCACCGGGAGTGACTCCTTTAGCAAAACTAGAAAAGCCTCAAAAGCACTCCATTTTAAAATCATTTGATTCTACAACGATATCAAGTTCATTACGCAATAGGTTTTCAGAAAAACCTGTCGTAGCCCTCCGTCATTTCAGATAACTCCTACTTAGTATTCGTGCTACGTTTGTTGGCCTGCGTCAAGGCGTAATGTGCGGTAGCTAACTAGTATTTATCTGCTTATGCATATGATGCAGATTGGATTAGGGTAGTCGTGCGACTTTGTTAGCCTGCGTCAAGGGTCATGCGGGTGGGTTTAATTCAATCAGGAAATGACGGGTTGAACTTGACTAGCGGACTATGGTTTGTTGGGCTGCGTCAAGGTCATAGGACGCTAGGGGCAAAACATTATCGGGAATTTCAAGTGTTGAAATTTGCAATGAGATTGCATACCTTCTATGAGATAGTTGGATCCCGATACCCACTGCGAGTAATTGTTACTCCTGGGAGAGTTTTACACATTACAATTAGCCGATCAAGTAGGTGTCTAGAAAGGTGTCAACGGGGTTACGCCTCTGGGAAAACGAGGTTTACATTAATTAGGTTCGTGCGAAAGCACGGGGGACCTCCCTCAAATTACCGACACTGGCCTGGCTGAAAGATTGGCGAACTTGTAGTGTGTAATTAATCCCGGCTAGTCTTTCCTTTTAGGGTTTGAAGGAAGATTTGATAAAAACAGTGGGAGCCATCCTGATTAGATAAAATAAATAACCAATATATTCTTGCAAGAGCGCACGCTGAGTGTTTTCTTCTCTCTCTCTCCAGGTAGCGACCATACCACGCCTTAATCAAGATAATAAAATAGATATATTTACCGAACCCGCTTGTTATACTGAGCTGGGGAACGTTGGTCCCGCTCCAACTTATAATTGTTATAAGACAGAGCAGGAATTGGGGAATACCAGATTTCCCGTGCCGCCCAAACGAAGAAAGTGCATGTTGATGCATCATCTTCGGGTGTGTTCATTACAAAGAACTGTTTCTCTGTATCCTCTACGTCCTGGGTATTTGATACCGGATCAGGATCCCAGATATGTAATCTGTTACATAGGGCTACAGATAGGTAGAGAACTGAGAACGGGTGATAAGTTTCATGAGACAGAAAACGGGGCAAGTGTTGCAGCCAAGTCTGTTGGTCACTGTCACCCTGTATTACAAATACATTGATTCTGAACAAATGTTATTAGATACCGAACCTGATATACAAAATCATATCAGTCTCTTTATTAGTAAAGAAGGATATAATTTTGTATTGTTGGATAATGTTTTGAACATTTCCTATATCAAAAGTTGATCGGTTCAGGCACGTTATCTAAAAGCATTGATGTTCTAAATCAAACTGCAGTTCTTAGTATATAGAACACACACAAGAAGAAGAGTTCAGAAATGAACGAATCCTTCTTGAGGTATTGTAGAATAGGCCATATCAATGCGACCCGACTTGCTGGAGTTACATAAAGATGCATATTTAAATTAGTTTGAATTTACATCTTATGAAACTCGCCAATTATGTCACAAAGATAAGATGACCACAGCTCTGTTTATTGGAAACAGAGAAAGAGTTAGTGAACTCTTGGGATGATACATGTTGATGTATGTAGGTCCCCAGTCTACACATGCCAAGACCGGTTCTTTGTACTTCATTACATTCTCTGATAATCTCTCGAGATTCAGACATATGTTCCTGTTGAAACACAAGTCCGAACCTTTTGAGATATTCACAAAATATAAGTTAGAAGTAGAGAACCAAAATACGGGTATAAGTATTATGTCCTTTGATGTGATCGAGGAGGAGAATACCTGTGCATGGAATTCCTGGACTATTCTAATGGAGAATAAGATTCTCTCTCAGCATTACTCCTCCGTATACACCATAGCACGATGGTATATCGGGGCGGAGCAATTACACCCTATATGATAAGGTGTGCTCTATGACGAGTACTACTGAGTTACCTATTTCCTTTTGGGAGTTATGCACTTATGAAGTTGCATACCTATTGAATAGGGTCCCGATCAAATCAGTAGCCTACCACTTCATATGTGATATGGAAAGGGAAGAGCCCATCTCTTAAGTCAGTTAAGATTTGGGGTTGTCCGGCCTTTGTCTGAAAAGCAAAATCCGGACAAGCTCGAGGCAAGATCTGTTATGTAGAACTGGAAATGTTCCAGCTATACAAACTACAGCTGATGATTTGGTAGAACCGGAGGATTCAATAGTAACCAACAAACCTCAGACTCTTCGCCGATCTAGCAGGGTTCCTCACCCACCTGAGAGATACTTCGGTTTCTCTATGACAGCGGGAGCGAGGAATGCATCATGAGATGATGACCCAACTAGTTTCGAGCTGGCCATCAAGAGTGGGACTCTGTAAGAATGGCTGGATGTTTATCAATCTGAGATGGAATCCTTATACACCAACAAAATATGGACATTAGTTGCTATATCTGAAGGGTTAAATCCCCATCAGGAGCAAGTATATCTTGAGAAGATTACTTGGTGTAGATGGAAAAGTTGAGACTTTCAAAGCTAGACTTGTTAAAGGTTTTCGTCATTGACCAGGCGTGGATAATTATGAAACCTTTTTCTAGTTACTATGCTTAAGTCCATCCAGATCCTACTTGCCACGGCTAGATACCATGACTACGATATCTGGTGGTTGGGTGCCATGACTCCTTTTCTAAATGATGTTTTAGAAGAGTGCGTCTATAAGTACACAGCCAGAGGGCTTCGTAGACAGTGGGAGCAGCGGAAACGTGTGCAAGATGCTTTATAGATTAAAGCAGGCATCGCGGAGTTGGAACGTCTGTTTTGATGTATTAGTCGAAGAGTTTGACATCATCAAAATGGTAGATGAACCTTGTATATACAAAAAGGGTAGTAGGGAGTATGGTAGTGATCCTCGTAGAGTACGTGGATGACATACTCTTGATAGGGAAGGAGTTTCCTATTCTACGCTCGGTCAATCTCCGCTTATCACAATGATTCTCCATATAGGATCAAAGTGATACCTACTAAATCCAGGGTTTTGGATCTATGAGATAGATCTAAATGGATGTTAGGATACTCACGAGTTGCAGTGAGATGGTATCAATCGATCCTGGGGAGAATCACTGGAAAGGTTCCAGGGTGATAAGGACGGCTGAAAGTCAGTCGCAGGCTGTAACGTCTTCAAAATAATAAAATATGATTTTTGGGAAATTTTATAATTTAATATTATTTTAATGAATATTTTAATATTCTGGTATAATTAAATACAAATAAATGGAAAAAAATTTTGGAAAATTCTAAAATAAGGTATTTTAAGGAATTATGTCATTTTAAAGTTTTTAAGATTAGTTATATGCTAATTTAGTGTTAATCGCGATTAAAAATCGCTAATTGGATTTTTAGCACTTTTGAGCAAAAATGTGCACATATCATTTTCCACACTTGTTACACTTGTGTTACATTTCTTTTGCCATGGTTTTCTTTTGGGTTCACTATTCAAGTGAGAAGTGTTAGAAAAGAAAAGAAAAGGAAAAAGGAAATGGAATGATGAGAGAGAGAGGGTAGGTATAGGTCAACCTTCTCTTTTGAAGCCATGCCCCTATCATTCCCTTCTCATTTCTCTCTCCCTCTCCTATGGAGCTGCTGCCCTCTTCCTCACTCTCTCACCCTCTTCACTAAAATCCTAGATCCCCCATGAAAACAAAGCCAAAACCTCATTCCCACTTCACAAAAAGTGTTCCCGAGCTCACTAGCTACACTTTGAACCTAGCAAGATTGGATTTGGTGGACTTTGAGCAACTCAAGAATTTTCTTGAGTTGCCAAAGGAGGTAATTTCTGCACCTATAGAGTAGTATTTCAAATTCCTTGTGCATCCATACTAGTTTTGTATCGATATTGTGATGTTTGTGGATTTTAGAGAATTCAAGTTAGGGTTTAGGGTAAAACTGAGAATCAATATGAAATTGAGGCTTATTGTGACCTTAGAAAACCTGGTGTAATGCAAAATTGGACCCAAACCTGGAATTGGAACCAGAATACGGAATTACGGAACCGATATCGGAAAAACTGGAAATCTGTCACTGTTTGTGTAATCTGCTATCACCCCGAGATCCCTAAAATAAAACTGAGTTGACAGTGAGATGTGCAGGCACCAGAGAACCACCACCCCAAACCCTAGCTCCCCACTCCCTTACCAGGCCGCCAATTCTCCCATTCTGGCCGCAATTTGCGGCCAGAGCAGGGTGGATTTGTCTCGTTTTGCGTGCATGCCCCTATTTCCTCTATTCTTGTCCCTGGGTACTTCTAGTTTTGACTGATTCCATCTAGGGTGAAATCTGGGTTGATTTTCCTACGTTGATGTATGATTTACGACTTGATTTAGCATGGATTTTAGTGTTTTGTGATTCATTCTTGTCGGGTGGCGTTTGGACGTCAACGACAAGTGGATTTTGATTGTGTTTACATGCAAGTCGATAGGTTTTTACCTATGCGGGTAGCGTGTGCTGTTTTGGTTTCCGATGTGATTTTCATGTGCTCTAGCATTGTGATATACTTGTAGGTACACTACGAGATGTTGAGGCAAAGAAGATGAAGATGGCGACATCGGCACCGGCACCGACACATGAGAAGTAAGGTGAGTAGATTATATCTACGGGGAGAAGTCGGGTGGATGGCGTATAGCACCCCCGCAGTCCGTGGTGATGTATACGAATACGTATACACACATATATTTATTATGTGTTGTTTAGGATTATTGATGGTAATAATGGATTATTGGTGATTAAGGATGTATTGGTTGAGTAGTGCGAAACCCTAGAGTAGTGGTTGCACCCACACTCACACATACACACATACTTGCATACATTCTTTCATATATCTGTGCGCATATGATGGTGGGTATATCTACACATGGGTATGGGACTATGTGTTTATATACGGGTTTTGAGGATGATACGTGGGATTGAGATGAGTCGATGAGATTCGATTGAGGCCGTGAGATTTGGCGACATGACAGAGTTCATATTGGCGATGTGATATGATGGTAGTGATACCTGTCATGTGATGAGATATGTGATTTCGACTCAGATTTAGGAGGTTTCCATACCCCTCTCTATTGACTTGATTGTCGGGTTCGTAGTTCGCATAGTAGGCGTTAGACTAGACCCGAGTCATACCTATTTCAAAACTAACGAATCGGGGATATTTTAAAGATAAGCAAAGGGTTTATACGGATATTTAAAAAGGCGCATCTTTTCTTAAAACACCGTAGCCCTTATTTTACCAAAAGCCCTGATTCGTCTTATTTCAAAAGGCAAGGTTGCATGATATATCTTTTGAGGCAGGTTCTCTACTGTTGCGTTGACTACTCGATTCCGCACATTCATGCTGTTTGCATTGCATCGCTTATATTGTTGATGTATTTCAGTCATGCTGCTAGGACACCAGCACCATTATCGATGATGCGTATGTTCCACATACACTGTTGCCGGCTCACACACTTCATCATCGATAATTGCCATGCCACTACACTGTAGTACTGTTGCATTCAGGATTTGACCCTTGCATGACATATTGATGTTCTTAATTTTCTTCTATATGTCGCATACATGTTGCTTTCTGATTATACGCATTGAGATATGCTGTTTCCATGATATTTCTGGTTTTTGGGAACCGTGGGTGTTTTCAAAGAGGATATGTAATTGTTTTGAAAACCCGGTTACCCTTGATATGATATTTCGGTGCGTCCACCATGTGTTTTCTCGGTGCTGAGAGCGACATGTGTAACCCGAATCGAGGAGTGGACGAGCCGATTGCGGGTACATGGTGGACCCGGTATGGTTCCCCTCGGCAAGATGATCGATGAGCTTTGCCGATTGGGCCTGGAGGCGGGCGAGTACCTACCGGTGATTGGTTGGACCTGGCGGTTATCCGGAGGATACTGACCAGAGTCGATAGATGGATATGGGTGTACTGCCGGGGCCGAGGGCCGATACCGCAGACAGAGCCCGTGGGCCGATCCGGACTGACGAAGCCCAATATATGAGGATTTATGTGCCGATGCTGGGCACAGTTTTCATGATGTTTTCGAGTGTTGATGCTGGGCACTCCGGTTCCATGATTTTGACGTGTCGCGAGGGACACAGGTGGTTTATATCCTCATATTTCCATGCATATGTTGATGATATTTACATGCATGATAGTTATTGTCATTGGGTGACGAGTGGACGGGATCCACGTGTGTGCAGATTTGATTACATTGATCATACCTCATATTCATGACATGCTATTACCTGAGGCACTAGCACGAGCACTTGGCACTACACTCATGTATAGAGATTACATTGCCTGTTTAGCATGTTTCAGTTTTATTCATATTGAGGTTTATATATATCTGATCGTATTGACCTAGGATGGGTCATGCATTCGATCTCTGCTTGTAGATATTTTCTATTCACGAGTTGGCAACTCACCCCCGTTGTGCCACAGTTCTTGCAGGTTTTGCCGTACAGATTTCATAGCGCCATTTCTGGCACACTGCTTCCATTTGGGTGACTTGCGTTGTTAGGTGGGTTCTTTTGTATCAGAACCGCCATTGCTCCTGTATTATTATTATTGTATCTAGTCATTCCATCAACCAAAACTTGTATATTGTTTCAGACTTAGAAAACAGTGTTGTATTATTTCGACCTTAGAGTCACGCTTGTAGTATTACGGTTTTCTGGCTGTTTTGAGTTTCTTTTTGGATTTGATCCTCGCCCTTGGCGTTGTATATTATTATTGCTTGCGTGGTTGTGACCGTCGATTAACGAAGAGCTAGTTCCCGCTTGGGGATGCCTTTTATCATTTCATATATGTTATTCTTGTTGTACCCCGTTCGGGGCCAGTTTTTACAAAGGAAACTCTGCCGAAATTTTCAGGAAAGGTTACTATTTTAAAAATACACATTCGGCTTAGTTATTTAAAAAACTTTGATTTTCGAAACATGATTTCCTTACTTTTCAAAACCAGTTTTCCTTATTTACTCTTTAAATGGTTTTAGATTGCTGGGCTTTTGTCTTACTTGGATCAGATGGGGTCCTATAGACTTCATATGGTTCAAGGGCCAGTCACGTGCTCTTTCGGGTCGTGACAAAGTTGGTATCAGAGCGCTAGGTTGACCTTGGTTCGAGTCTGAGTTTGACTATGTGGAGCCTAGGGCGTTATTTATATACGGAACTTAGGCTTGGCCTTACGGAACTTAGACTTAGTCGAGGGGGGGTATTAAACCCGAACTTTCGTCGTGTAGGATGACCCTTGGTTGATGGAATAGGTGACTAAAGTAGAGTGACGTACCGTGGGTATGTTCCGCGGCATACTTACGACACGCCACTCCGCTTAAGAAACCTTAGGTTGTATATTTCCTTGCATTGTGTCATATTCCTTCCTATGATCTATCTTCATCGATACTGGTTGTGGTTTTGCTGCCGCGATTGCACGGGCAGAGTGAGCTACGGCTCGAGTTGTGCCAACATGAGCTCGTCGGGGACGAGGGCTGACCGGGGCGTGATTCCAGAGACATACGATTGCATTGAGGCTTCGTATTTTGTGTTTCCGCACTATGAGCGTTTGACAGATTGTTGTGGCGAGATTTTCCGGTTGTGCTGATCGGCACCAGAGGATTGAGCCACTGATAGAGGCCAGCCAGGATGTGATGACTGTTGATATATCGCTTATTCAGGACGATTGAGGCGCTGCTTAGCTTACGGACGAATGAGCCAGTTGTTGCTGCGAGTGATGAGATATCGTCCAGATGATTGGAGCTACTGCAGCATGAGCATATTCTTAGAGATGTGATAGTGAGTAGCTAGTCACCGAGGATTAATGACTAGGACATGTGGTTCATTCGCTTACCCCGATGCGAGGTCATCAGGTAGATTGATTCCAGCTAGAGACGACTTCACGCAGGTTCGTTGAGAGTCGATTGAGACGATCGAATGTTAGGAACCCATTTTCCAAGTTTAAAGTATTCGGAAAGACATGCAAGCGATTCTATGGACCCTCTAGAAGAATGAAACCCTAACTCGACTTAATGACCGTGTGAAAGCCTTTGAACCTTAGGATTTGCGGCAGTTCCTCGGCGCCATTAGTGAGGCTTGGGTTTGCCCTTCTACGGCTGGACCACCGATGCTGTGGTATGTACTCGATACTATTAAACTGTACCCGAGATGATGAGCTCTTGGGGGATTGTGAGGTTCTGACGAGTCGATCGGACGATTCGACATCATTCGGATATCATGTGATGGGACACTGCTTGGGAGACTCCAGATACGAGCATAGCCGTCGGAACACAGTCCATGTAGTCATGATGAGATGAGTCCGAATCATTCGATATTGGAGCAAGGTGGAGTAAAGAGTTCGCACGAGATTTCGACGAGATGACGTTTCACTCCGCTGACACCAGAGATGCGATATGTACGCTGAGGACGTGTTCGGCTAGATATCTTCTACTGAGTGATGAAGATACCGAGTTCGTGATTTCGAGTCCGTGTTAGAGACTTCAGATGGACCGTAGCCGAGGACATTGCAGTGCGCAGATAAGACGCGATGTCGAATGGTCGATCATACAGACAAGCGGGACAAGAAGTTCGTGCGAGAGGCAGACGAGCTGTTACTACACCCCATTGAGATTAAAGGCCGGACATGCATACAAGAGGCGCAGAGATGCGACCAGCTTCCGAGAAGATGTTGTACTAAGGGTGCAGAGGTCCAGAGAGCGAGAAAATATGACGCCAGAGTACTAGCCTCCGTACAGTTTGGCTTAGGCAAGATCGGAAGAGACCTTGAGTAGGATTCCTTCCAGTATACTGCTGCAATAAGAGTTGCACCCAGGATCGATGTGTGATGTGCATTCAGAGGACCCGAGGTCGGCGCCAGAGATATGCTGCTTTACGAGCGGTCGTGAGGATTGACCGAGAGATGACCAGGAAAGTGCAAGAACGGAATCGTTCCTGTCAGCACACCTGACCGGGCCGATGAGCCGATGGATTGCGAGATTGATAATCTACAGGAAAGATCAGGAACCAGAGGCAGAGGACGCCAGCCGCAAGCAAGAGGCAAGTAGATATCTTGCGCCGCTAGCATCGGATGTACCGGTACCTTCTCGACCCTGAAGAAGGATATGCCGACGACGGTATTTATGATTTGTGATTTTGTGATTTGATTATCACGTATCCGTTGCTTTGGATTTCGGTATTTTGGGCGATCTATTCGCATGATTTAGTCTTGACGACTGAGTTTCATGATATTTGATTTTGTGCACCATGGTTGCACCTACTGGGTATTTATACCTTGTACATAGTTATTACTCTTGAGGTATTGATTGTGATTTCATGCCTATTTTATGCCGGTGATTTGATTTACGCTTCCAGCATAGTTTCATGTACTTTTGGTATTTCGATTTTGCGCTCGGTATAGCTTATATGTGCTTGTAGTGCATTGATATGTGTTCTGTGCACGCAGTTGCACACGTTTATGATTTTCTTCATATCTGGGTACACTTGGTGTTGCTGCTTACGTATTTGAGTTATTGCTGGTATTTGTGCATGGGATGCACCAGTTCTATACTCCGTGCGTTTGTCACACCAGTTTTATGTTTCTTGCGTTTATCGCATCAGATTTATATTTCGTGCCTTTGTTGCACCGGATTTATATTTTGTGCATTTCGGTTGCACCTGACTTCGATTTGATGCCTTTCGGTATGTCGATTTTGATTGTGATATTGAGGTGGATTTTTGCACTCCGTGCTTTTGACTGGACTTACGCATATTCGGCGTTGCTATTGGATTTTTATGATTCCGTGCATGTTGAGTGCGCAGGGTTTAGATTTTCATTCGTGCACGATGGATGCACCGATTTGGATTTTCGCGCATGTTGGGCGCATATGTTGAGATACGATTTTGGTGCACACCCGATGCACTAAATCGAGATTCTTTGTGCATGTTAGATGCACCGGATTTCTGGCTGTCAGGCACACCCGTTGCCTATGACAGATGCTTCGTGCACACCCGTTGCACCTAGATGTTGTTTTGTGCACATGTTTAGCACATATATAGATTTTGATTTCAGTGCGCGCCAGACGCACAGGGTGGTGTTATGTGCATTTCTGAGATTTATTCTCTATGGAGCAGTACTTTTTATGATGTTGGATATTTGCTTTCATACTGAGCAGGACTAGTCAGTGGGCAGTACCTGGATATATTTTGCATGCATCGATAGTTATCGAAGGGATTTCCGAAAAGCGAGCTATAGTCTCAGTATATACCTACGTGTCCGATATGACACGAAACGTTTTAAAAACAAGGAAACCCTTCTAAATTGTTTTCAAAACGGAGGAACGTATCTATTAAACAAAGGATATATATATACGTATATAGTTATTTTCTTGTGAAAAACGTCCGCCACTGTGCAGTGTTGCGCGCATCGCACAGCGATTTAAAAAGATTGGGCATGCATTTTCATCAGCTATTCACATGTATAGATTGGATGTCTACATGAATAGTTCTGATTTATATCATATTGATTTTGTATTGGATTTGACATTTGTGTCTTTACCATGACTCCGATGATTGCGGATGCTTGATGGAGTGTTGCTTTTGAGTTATCTGCTCAGTACTCATGCGCATGCATTGCGCTATGATGTTTTATGTATTGCTGATTTCGGAGCCCCGATAACTTAGAATTTGTATTGAAATATTTTAGCATTTGGGGATTTAAATTTAAATCCGGGGACCGAATTTCTTTAACGGGGGTAGATTGTAACGTCTTCAAAATAATAAAATATGATTTTTGGGAAATTTTATAATTTAATATTATTTTAATGAATATTTTAATATTCTGGTATAATTAAATACAAATAAATGGGAAAAAATTTTGGAAAATTCTAAAATAAGGTATTTGAAGGAATTATGCCATTTTAAAGTTTTTAAGATTAGTTATATGCTAATTTAGTGTTAATCGCGATTAAAAATCGCTAATTGGATTTTTAGCACTTTTGAGCAAAAATGTGCACATATCATTTTCCACACTTGTTACACTTGTGTTACATTTCTTTTGCCATGGTTTTCTTTTGGGTTCACTATTCAAGTGATAAGTGTTAGAAAAGAAAAGAAAAGGAAAAAGGAAATGGAATGATGAGAGAGAGAGGGTAGGTATAGGTCAACCTTCTCTTTTGAAGCCATGCCCCCATCATTCCCTTCTCATTTCTCTCTCCCTCTCCTATGGAGCTGCTGCCCTCTTCCTCACTCTCTCACCCTCTTCACTAAAACCCTAGATCCCCCATGAAAACAAAGCCAAAACCTCATTCTCACTTCACAAAAAGTGTTCCCGAGCTCACTAGCTACACTTTGAACCTAGCAAGATTGGATTTGGTGGACTTTGAGCAACTCAAGAATTTTCTTGAGTTGCCAAAGGAGGTAATATCTGCACCTATATAGTAGTAATTCAAATTCCTTGTGCATCCATACTAATTTTGTATCGATATTGTGATGTTTGTGGATTTTAGAGAATTCAAGTTAGGGTTTAAGGTAAAACTGAGAATCAAGATGAAATTGAGGCTTATTGTGACCTTAAAAAACCTGGTGTAATGCAAAATTGGACCCAAACCTGGAATTGGAACCAGAATACGGAATTACGGAACCGATATCGGAAAAACTGGAAATCTGTCACTGTTTTGTGTAATCTGCTATCACCCCGAGATCCCTAAAATAAAACTGAGTTGACAGTGAGATGTGCAGGCACCAGAGAACCACCCCCCCAAACCCTAGCTCCCCACTCCCTTACCAGGCCGCCAATTCTCCCATTCTGGCCGCAATTTGCGGCCAGAGCAGGGTGGATTTCTCTCGTTTTGCGTGCATGCCCCTATTTCCTCTTTTCTTGGCCCTGGGTACTTCTAGTTTTGACTGATTCCATCTAGGGTGAAATCTGAGTTGATTTTCCTACGTTGGTGTATGATTTACGACTTGATTTAGCAGGGATTTTAGTGTTTTGTGATTCATTCCTGTCGGGTGGCGTTTGGACGTCAACGACAAGTCGATTTTGATTGTGTTTACATGCGAGTCGATAGGTTTTTACCTATGCGGGTAGCGTGTGATATTTTGGTTTCCGATGTGATTTTCATGTGCTTTAGCATTGTGATATACTTGTAGGTAAACTACGAGATGTTGAGGCAAAGAAGATGAAGATGGCGACATCGGCACCGGCACCGACACATGAGAAGCAAGGTGAGTAGATTATGTAACATTTAGGAAAAGTTAAAAATAAACAAAATTAATTAAATTAAGAATAAAGTGATAAATCACAAAACGGTTAAAATCAAATATGTCAATCTTCAAAAGTTATATGTAATACGAATTAAATTAGAATTTTTGAATGCAAATTAAATAAGTTATAAGGGTTTTAGTGACAAATTTAGCTTCATTTTTACAAAATATGTGTTTTATAATAAGTTAAGTTGTGATGGGTTAAATTGTAAAGTTAGGTTTTATGCAAATATAAGATAGTTAAGGTTTTAATTGAAAGTGTTGGAAAAGTCAAATTAGTTCAGAATTTTATTTAGATTAAAAAGGGAAAATGTGAAGATAAATCAAAAACACCTCATGCTTGCATGTTTCCAAATTCATTACACCTCCTTCTTGCATGAAACATGCACCCTTCAAACCTTGACACCACCTCCTTAACCCTATCCCTTCCTCCTCTCATACATATAGCCCTTATTCAGTTTAAAGATCAGATTAAAATTCAAATGAATTAAAAGAAAAGAAAAGTAAAAGAGAAAAGAAAACAAGAGGAAGAAGATGAAAGAGGAGCTTGTTCTTGAGTTTTGTTCATCATCAAGCTAGGAGGAGCTTATCAATCTTTGGAGGGTTATTCCTACAGTAAAATAGGAGGGTAAAATTCTTAAACACAGTAGGGATTAGATTCTGTAGCTTAATTAGTTTAGAGTTAATCAAGTCACATAATATCGTATTTTAGGTAAATTTAGTGTCTGTTAGAATCTGCTGTGATCTGGAAGATAATTAACTTAATTAAACAGAGTTAAAAGGATGTAGGAATTAATTAGAACAAACCACAAGAAGACGACACCAGGGGGCCGGTTTTGGGCCGGCGGCCATACACAAAAATCCGGCGTCGCCAGCCATGTTGAGAGTTTTGTGGGTTTGGTCTTTTGGGTAGTTTACAGTATACAATTTAGGCAATTTTGGTACTGTTTAATTTAATTAGTTTCACAGTAGTTAAAATCTGGGAACATATATCGGAAAGGGTATCGTAAAACGCTAAATACGACACGACTAAATCACGTCGCGTTTTAATTTCTGAAACAGTGCAGATTAAGGTTAAAATCCTGCAAGATTAAGTGTTTAATAACTTGATATAATCAGATAGTATGTAGCTTGTGAGTGGGAAAGCGTGTTTTCATTTCCGTTATATCGGAATAGCCGTTTTGCTTATATACGTTAATTTGCATATTTAGACTCGAATACAAGAATTACGGAAGCCGCGAGGAAAGGGAAAGGATTAGCGATTCCGGAGTAGATTCGACTTTTCCGGTGAGTAGACTAAACATCTACCGGGGAATTTTGTAAAGATGGCGTGTTTCGCCCTTAGTTTTTACTTAATTCAATACTTATATCATCATGCTTAAATGCTTAAAATTGCATTCATTTCAATACTTGTAAATTGCTTAGTTGTTAGAACACTTCACAATTATCGACGAGTCATGCCACGTGCACATCTTATATGCTACACACACCTCGTCGATATTGCCATGTCACATACACTTAAATATCATACTTTTTAACATGGATTTATATCGTATTTCACATATCTAATATAGTGGTAGATTGCATCATTTACATCCTGCTACTTTATGCGTATTTCGGTGTTATATATGAGGTAGATACAGAATTGAGGATTTATGGTTTTGAGTTTTGAATACTATTACATAAATCCAGTATTTTCATGATTGATGTGTCATGTCCACCATGAGATGATTTCTGTTTTGGTTTTATTCCGGACCGAGTGGGGGAGATATACGGTCGCGGATTTTACGTTATCCATACTGAGTGGGGGAGATATACAGTTGGATACATGGTGGACCCGGTCGAGACCGAGGGGCAGGATAGCCGTATTGAGACGGGGGAGCCTAGCGAGGTTACTCGATACCGGAGTTGGTAATAAAAATACGGCGTGTATCTAGAGGATAACGACCGATATTATGGGTATAGGATCATTCGGGGAATGATGCCTATAAGAAATGAAAGTTTTGTGTCGTTGATGGACACCGAGAAATGATTTTATTTGAGTTCTGATTTCCGAAGTATCATGAGATTTATTGTTGAACTTCACATATACTCATATCTCATATTGATTCATATTCAGTAGCATGGTTGTCATATTTACTTTATTCGCCGTTATATGTTAGTCGTATTCACTGAGTTGGCAACTCATCCCCGTTGTGCCACAGTTCCTTGCAGGGATAGAGTGGACGGGTAGCTGCGAGGCAGAGATACTTTTGCAGTTGTATTCCATCTTTTGATCGGTAGGTTACATGTGTAGTAACCTTCCTTTTTGATTTTTTATTTTGTATCTAGAAAGTCTCCATCAAACCTGTATTTTGACTTAGAAATGAGAGATGGTATATATATGTACAGTTGAGATCTGTTGGTTAGTTTCATTATTTCTTTCTTTGTGAGATTCATAGTGATGTTACAAATGCTTATATTCATGTTCATTGTTGATATTGTTGATTCCAACAAGGAATACAACTAAACTTAACCTTTATTATTTGTTTAATGAATTAACTTCATAAATTGAGATTTTTACTTAAAAACTAAATTTTCATAAATAATTCCGAAATAAGGTATTTTGATCTTGGTTTTCGGCTTACTTGGACTTGTGCATATCTTTATATATGATACAATCTAAGTGCCGGTCACATCCAAACTTGGGTCGTGACAGATTATATCTACGGGGAGAAGTCGGGTGGATGGCGTATAGCACCCCCGCAGTCCGTGTTGATGTATACGAATACGTATACACACATATATTTATTATGTGCTGTTTAGGGTTATTGATGGTAATAATGGATTATTGGTGATTAAGGATGTATTGGTTGAGTAGTGCGAAACCCTAGAGTAGTGGTTGCACCCACACTCACACATACACACATACTTGCATACATTCTTTCATATATCTGTGCGCATATGATGGTGGGTATATCTACACATGGGTATGGGACTATGTGTTTATATACGGGTTTTGAGGATGATACGTGGGATTGAGATGAGTCGATGAGATTCGATTGAGGCCGTGAGATTTGGCGACATGACAGAGTTCATATTGGGGATGTGATATGATGGTAGTGATGCCTGTCATGTGATGAGATATGTGATATCAACTCAGATTTAGGTTGTTTCCATACCCCTCTCTATTGACTTGATTGTCGGGTTCGTAGTTCGCATAGTAGGCATTAGACTAGACCCGAGTCATACCTATTTCAAAACTAACGAATCGGGGATATTTTAAAGATAAGCAAAGGGTTTATACGGATATTTAAAAAGGCGCATCTTTTCTTAAAACACCGTAGCCCTTATTTTACCAAAAGCCCTGATTCGTCTTATTTCAAAAGGCAAGGTTGCATGATATATCTTTTGAGGCAGGTTCTCTACTGTTGCGTTGACTACTCGATTCCGCACATTCATGCTGTTTGCATTGCATCGCTTATATTGTTGATATATTTCAGTCATGCTGCTAGGACACCAGCACCATTATCGATGATGCGTATGTTCCACGTACACTGTTGCCGGCTCACACACTTCATCATCGATAATTGCCATGTCACTACACTGTAGTACTGTTGCATTCAGGATTTGACCCTTGCATGACATATTGATGTTCTTACTTTTCTGCTATATGTCGCATACATGTTGCTTTCTGATTATACGCATTGAGATATGTTGTTTCCATGATATTTCTGGTTTTTGGGAACCGTGGGTGTTTTCAAAGAGGATATGTAATTGTTTTGAAAACCCGGTTACCCTTGATATGATATTTCGGTGCGTCCACCATGTGTTTTCGCGGTGCTGAGAGCGACATGTGTAACCCGAATCGAGGAGTGGACGAGCCGGTTGCGGGTACATGGTGGACCCGGTATGGTTCCCATCGGCAAGATGATCGATGAGCTTTGCCGATTGAGCCTGGAGGCGGGCGAGTACCTACCGGTGATTGGTTGGACCTGGCGGTTATCCGTAGGATACTGACCAGAGTCGATAGATGGATGTGGGTGTACTGCCGGGGCCGAGGGCCGATACCGCAGACAGAGCCTGTGGGCCGATCCGGACTGACGGAGCCTGATATATGAGGATTTGCGTGCCGATGCTGGGCACAGTTTTCATGATGTTTTCGAGTGTCGATGCTGGGCACTCGGGTTCCATGATTTTGACGTGTCGCGAGGGACACAGGTGGTTTATATTCTCATATTTCCATGCATATGCTGATGATATTTACATGCATGATGGTTATTGTCATTGGGTGACGAGTGGACGGGATCCACGTGTGTGCAGATTTGATTACATTGATCATACCTCATATTCATGACATGCTATTACCTGAGGCACTAGCACGAGCACTTGGCACTACACTCATGTATAGAGATTACATTGCCAGTTTAGCATGTTTCAGTCTTATTCATATTGAGGTTTATATATATCTGATCGTATTGACCTAGGATGGGTCATGCATTCGATCTCTGCTTGTAGATATTTTCTATTCACGAGTTGGCAACTCACCCCCGTTGTGCCACAGTTCTTTCAGGTTTTGCCGTACAGATTTCATAGCGGCATTTCTGGCACACTGCTTCCATTTGGGTGACTTGCGTTGTTAGGTGGGTTCTTTTGTATCAGAACCGCCATTGCTCCTGTATTATTATTATTGTATCTATCATTCCATCAACCAAAACTTGTATATTGTTTCAGACTTAGAAAACAGTGTTGTATTATTTCGACCTTAGAGTCGCGCTTGTAGTATTACGGTTTTCTGGCTGTTTTGAGTTTCTTTTTGGAATTGATCCTCGCCCTTGGCGTTGTATATTATTATTGCTTGCATGGTTGTGACCGTCGATTGACGAAGAGCTAGCTCCCGCTTGGGGATGCCTTTTATCATTTCATATATGTTATTCTTGTTGTACCCCGTTCGGGGCCAGTTTTTACAAAGGAAACTCTGCCGAAATTTTCAGGAAAGGTTACCATTTTAAAAATACACATTCGGCATAGTTATTTAAAAAACTTTGATTTTCGAAACATGATTTTCTTACTTTTCAAAACCAGTTTTCCTTATTTACTCTTTAAATGGTTTTAGATTGCTGGGCTTTTGGCTTACTTGGATCAGATGGGGTCCTATAGACTTCATATGGTTCAAGGGCCAGTCACGTGCTCTTTCGGGTCGTGACACAGGCATTATCTTTACCCTCAGAAAAGGGACGGTATGGTGGAAGTGTTCCAAGCTAGATACCGTGGCATACTAGACGATAAAGGCTGGATACATCGCTACTTAAGATGCTACCAAAGAGGCAGTCTGGATGTATACATGTTCATGAGATGAACTTAGTTCCTACCATTGTGTGACAATGGAGTTGTGGCTTATGCCAAGGAACGTCCGTCCCATCAGTGATCCAGACATATTCTAAGGCAGTATCACCTGATCATGGAGATAGTTGATCTCCAGGGTGATCGAGGTAAGGAGAGCAGACTCAGAGGATAACACGGCGGATCTACTCACGAAGGCCTATTCCCAGAGAGAGACTTTTATGGGATGGTTGAGTATGGGATACTACAACCACTGCTACAGATGGCCCTAGTGCAAGTGGGAGATTGTTAGTTATATGTATGCCCTAGAGGCCATTACTGTACATAGGATGTATATTGTAGTGGATGCTGGGACATATATAGGGAGGAATTTCTTGCTCGACATGATAGTATGCTATCTGGTTACTCTTTACCTTAACGTGTATACCGATTGTCTCTCTGTTACATGTTGGTAAAGCACTTAGGATGTGTACTTGACTACCTGGACTATGATGCGGATCATACTAGTGGGGACATGGTAGTCCATAAGTACATCCTTCAAGGTCCCTAGTCGTGGGTGTATCGAGACGGGGCATCGATATACCAGAGTAGACTAGCGTATACCTTCTCGACCCATACAGATGGGCGATGAATGATCCCATATCCATTGGTGTTTGACATCGGAGATGATATACGGGTGCTCAGTAGAGACTGGGTACACTGGACGGACTCGCCGAGAACTCCCAGATGGTATTATACCTCACATCAGATGGCAGTTCTCTGGTGACACTGGTACAGGTTAGTCTGTAGACCCGAGATCGTCATAGAGTCTTGTGTGATTCCCACTGTGCTTTGATTTCCACCTTACCACGTCCAAGAGGGCATGGAAAACGGTGGCTTTTAGGTACAGTCCCGAATCAAATGGAGGCAATGAGCGATAGGAGGGGATTCGTCTCTCCCGGTATAGGGAGTTGATGTTGTGCTGTGTTCGTTTGGCTATAACTGGAAATCCCTGGCCAGGGTTGCTGAGATTTACTGGTAAGTGTTATCAGTAGTATCTCGAACTGTTATAGACCTCATATCGACACGACTTATCGAGCTATTGGGGTCTGACGTTTGCCACCCCTAGGCGAGATATGCGACATATCAGACGACGAGACCGGACTGTACGGTAAGTGTTACTGGTTGGATTCACAGGAGTATAAGCGGGCTTGCTCGTCGATCTTCTGATCGCTCAATACCTGGGTGGCCGTTACGTTTAGCAGACCGCTTGCGGCTTGTGGGTGTTTGATATGATCATCACCTACTGCTGGCGTATTGACGAGTCTTTAGAGTCCTACACAGAGGTTTCCTGGCTCAAGCGAAACGAAATAGGAGCGCATATGAGATATGTGCGGGACCGAGAATAATACCAGTATGTGATACTGTATTCTATTCTCGCGATGAATGTATCGAATGGTTGTATGCGATATAACCTAGTTATCGATTCAAGGAATGATTCGATAAGCCGATACATTGGATATTAGTCGGTTATATGAGATATGACCGGATCGTTAAATCAAGTGTTGATTTAATGATTTAATGCATAATTATATATTTGATATATTACTTTGCATTAACTAGTATTGGTTCACTTTAAATGGATTTTCTCACTTGATGTCCACATTGTATATGTGATATACTTTTGTACATTTGTTTGTATCATGTTTGATGATACATGCATGTTTGTGTGTATGTTTAGTTTAAACCTTGGTTAAGTAAATGGTTAGGGTTTTGTTTAATTTATTTAGTCATTTATTTATTTATTTCATTTTGGCAAGAAATAAAATGGTTGCTACTTTTGTTTTACATTGAAACTTCATGAAGCTTTGAAGCTTTGACCATTTTGTCTCTTAGCCTTAACCTAACCATTAAACATAACCTTAGTTTACTCTCTACACATAACCATGGTTACAATATGATACTTATCATATTATTTTCCATTTTGAAAAGACTAAGGAGATTATCATCATCTTCTTCTTCTTCTTCTTTTTCAAGAAGAAAGCTTGCCTCCATTAATGGCAACTTGAGAAAAAGAGTGAGAAATCCAATTCTAAAGTGAACCCACATCCTATTTCTTCATCCTCTACCACTTGCCAAGTAGTATAGGGTGTTTTCTTCACAAGTTTCACGACTTGGTGAAGTTGGAGCTTGATCTTGTGTTGCCTCGACGTAGATCATCTTCGGCATCGAAGTCGACGACCTAGCCCGCCCATTTCTCCGATGAAGCCGATGCTAGAGTCATGGATTTGATTTGGACAGCGAGAGGACTTCTTCGCGGAGCTATGGAGGTGGAGGACCGGATCTATAAAGGTTATATTTCCGTTCACTTAGTTAAGTTGTTAACTAATTGCATGTTTCGCCTAAAATTCTAGTTAACGATCTAGTCTAGGGTTTCTCGGCACTTGTAAAATTTGAAATTGGCATGGTTGATGCCTTGTGAGACCTCATTAGTGTGCCTAGGAACCCTTCACTCCTGTAGGAGAGTCATTTGTTGCTAGGCACGTGTTCCGATCCTGTATTGTCCGTATTGGCGAGAGAGAGCTGCCTGTCGACTTGATCCTTCTTGAGATGTTGGACTTCGACGTTCTTTTGGGCATGGATTGGTTAGCCACGTACTATGCGTCTGTGGATTGTCGGGAGAAGACGGTAAGATTTTGTTTTCCCGGCGAGCCGACTTTTGTTGTGCAGGGGGACCGTGGTGCCACCCCTCATATGTTGATTTCTCCCATCCGCGCTGATCAGCTGTTGAGGAAGGGATGTCGGGTATTTCTAGCCTATGTATGCGATACTAAAGCTACAGATGTTCCATTGGACCAGGTTCCGATTGTATGTGAGTTCCCCGATGTTTTCCCTGATGAGCTTCCAGGATTGCCGCCTGAGCGCGATGTTGAGTTCTGTATTGATTTTATTCCCAGCTCGGGGCCTATTTCTATACCGCCTTATCGGATGGCCCCGACGGAGCTTAGAGAGTTGAAGGTTCAGCTGCAAGATTTGTTAGATAAGGGACTTGTTCGACCCAGCGTTTCTCCATGGGGTGCTCCGGTCCTGTTTGTCAAGAAGAAGGACGGAAGTTTGCGCTTGTGTATCGACTACCGCCAGCTGAACAAAGTCACCGTGCGGAACAAATATCCCTTGCCACGCATCGATGATTTGTTCGACCAGCTCCAGGGGGCAGGATATTTTTCGAGGATCGACTTGCGATCAGGATACCATCAGCTACGAGTTCGACAGGAGGATATACCGAAGACGATTTTCCGTACGCGCTATAGCCACTATGAGTTTCTGGTGATGTCGTTCGGACTCACCAATGCCCCAGCTGCATTCATGGATTTGATGAACCGTACATTCAGGTCGTATCTCGACTTATTCATCATAGGGTTCATTGATGATATTTTGGTGTATTCCCGGAGCCGAGAGGAGCACGAACAACACTTGCGGATTACCTTACAGACTCTGAGGGAGCATCAGCTTTTCGCAAAATTTCCAAGTGTGCATTCTGGTTGGACAGCGTTGGTTTTTCGGGTCACGTGATTACGAGAGATGGCATATGTGTTGACCCGAAGAAGATCGAGGCTGTTCAGCAGTGGCCCAGACCGACATCAGTTACGGAGATCCGCAGTTTTCTAAGCCTGGCGGGCTACTACAGGAGATTCGTTCAGGATTTCTCTCGTATTGCTGTACTTTTGACCGGTTTGACCCGGAAGGGAGTTCCTTTCGTTTGGACGGAGGAATGCGAGCATAGTTTTCAGCAGCTACGGACTTGTTTGACTACGGCGCCGGTATTATCATTGCCTTCAGGATCAGGAGGATTCATGGTTTATTATGACGCTTCACGGGTGGGGCTAGGATGCGTATTGATGCAGCATGACAGGGTGATCGCGTATGCTTCTCGGCAGTTGAAGAAGCATGAACAGAACTACCCCACTCACGATTTGGAGATGGCTGCAGTGGTCTTTGCACTTAAGATCTAGCGACATTACCTATACGGTGAGTCGTGCCAGATATTCACTGATCATAAGAGCTTAAAGTATATATTTCAGCAGCGAGACCTGAATCTCAGACAGCGTCGTTGGATGAAGCTAGTGAAAGACTATGACTGTGAGATCTTGTACTACCCGGGCAAGGCTAATGTAGTGGCGGATGCTTTGAGCAGGAGGCCCGGGGGTAGTCTATCGTGTCTGAGCACAGTACAGAGGCAGTCGTCAGCAGATTGGCAGATTTTATGCGACAGCCGAGTTGAGTTCGAGTTCACTCCGACAGGAGGACAGCTTGTGCATGTTCGTGCACGTCCGCAATTACTTGACCGCATTCGAGAGGCACAACCCAGTGATGACCATCTTTCAGAGATCATGGAGCAGATTAGGCAGGGCAGAGATTCCGAGTTCGTGATCGACGATCAGGGAGTACTACGATTTGGGACTCGATTGTGCGTACCAGATTCAGAGGGACTGCGACGTGAGATTCTTGAGGAGGCGCATAGATCTACATACAGCGTTCATCCGGGTTCCACTAAGATGTACCGCGATTTGAGAGATATCTATTGGTGGGATAGGATGAAGAGGGACGTCATAGACTTTGTATCAAGATGCCTGACTTGTCAGCAAGTCAAGGCCGAGCACCAGAGGCCAGCAGGAGAGTTGCAGCCTTTGCCCATTCCGGAGTGGAAATGGGAGCAGATTTTGATGGAATTCGTTGTGGGTCTACCCAGGACCAGTCGAGGGTACGACTCCATTTGGGTGATCGTGGATCAATTGACGAAAGCGGCTCACTTCCTGCCAGTGAAGACCACTTTCATTTTTTCCCAGTATGCCCAGCTTTACATCGACGAGATATTGCGGTTGCATGGCATACCGACTTGTATCGTATCAGATCGAGGCACCTAGTTTACCAGCCGACTATGGCAGAGACTTCAGGAGGCATTGGGCACTCGTTTGAGTTTTACCACAGCATTTCATCCGCAGACCGACGGACAGTCAGAGCGGACCATTCAGACTCTCGAGGACATGCTCAGAGCATGCGTTTTGGACTTCAGCGGTAGCTGGGATCGTCATTTACCATTAGTGGAGTTCTCCTACAACAACAGCTTTCAGGACACTATTCAGATGGCACCTTTCGAGGCTTTGTATGGGAGGAGATGTAGATCGCCCGTCTGTTGGACCGAGCCGAGCGAGAGCAGTATTTTTGGGCCGCAGATCGTGCAGGAGACGACCGAGAAAGTACAGTTGATTCGAGATCGGATGAGACCGGCTCAGAGCAGGCAGAAATCGTATGCAGACAGGCGCCGTCGCAGATTAGAGTTCGCAGTTGGTGATCATGTCTTTCTGAGGGTCTCTCTGATGAAGGGCGTGATGCGATTTGGATGAAAGGGAAAGCTTAGCCCCAGATTTGTGGGTCCCTTCGAGATCCTCGAGCGTGTCGGTGCAGTTGCATATCATTTGGCTCTTCCACCCAGCTTTTCAGATGTTCACCCCGTCTTCTACGTGTCGATGCTACGCAGATATCTTCATGACCCTTCCCACACGATTCAGCACCAGTCCGTTCAGCTTGAGCCCGACCTTTCGTTCACCGTG
This sequence comes from Agapanthus africanus, assembly GCA_030015575.1. Lineage (NCBI taxonomy): Eukaryota > Viridiplantae > Streptophyta > Magnoliopsida > Asparagales > Amaryllidaceae > Agapanthus > Agapanthus africanus. The sequence continues at coordinate 352,119,182 of JASDDO010000012.1, read as the reverse complement.
CAGCCAGTGGAGATATTGGAACGACAGGTGAACAAACTTCGATCAATGGTCCTGCCGTCGGTGAAGGTTCTTTGGTGCAGTCCGAATGGTGAGGAGATCACTTGGGAGGCCGAGGGAGAGATGCGGAAGAAATTCCCTCATCTTTTAGAAGGTACACGTAGTTCTATATTTTAAAATTCGGGGACGAATTTTCTTAAGGGGGGAAGACTGTAACACCTGAGTTTGCGTTTAGTAGTACTTGTGTGTTAATGTGGGGATTTTAGTAAAAAGTTTACCAAAACGGGTTTCTAACAATTTATCTGGTTTTATGGACATTTTATTAGAATTTTATCTTGACTGCTCACACTTGTGCATGTTAATGTGGTTTAAGTCTAGGGTTTCTATGTTTAGGTGAGCTTGTGGGTTAACCATGTTTAAACAACCATGGTGGCCTAACACACTTGGTTATGCTAATTAGATTAATTAAGGGTTTAGTCTTGTAAAAAAAATTGGATTAGGGCTTAAGGTTGACTTGTGGTAAGAGAGAGGGAGATTATGATCGGTGTCATGTAGCATTTAATGAGAGTGAGAGAATGGTGGCTCTAGGATTGTGTCACACTCCATTCCTTTCAAAACTTTTACTTACCTCTCAAACTCTTCTTACTCACATCCCTCTCACTCACACGCACTTCACCAATACCACAGTACCAGCAAGCATCAGCATCAGCAGCTGAAGCAACACCATCTTCAACATCAGCTCCAACAAGACCATCAACAATAACTACATAACCCCATAGCTTCAGCAGCTACAACAGCCACAGCAGCAACACATCATCAGCCATCAAAACCAATATCAGCAGCCCAATTTCAGCTCACACATCAGCCTAAATTTAGCTCACACATCATCCCAATACATCACCAGCACAGCTGTAGCTGCATCAGCAGCAGCACCATCAACAACATCAGCTACACCAGCAGCATCACCAACATTATCAACAGTCACACCAGCCCAAATCAGCTGCAATAAACTACATAACCCAAAGCATCAGCACACAACACCACACCAGCACCACACATAACAACAACACCCACTGCAATACAGCAACAAGCAGCAGCAGCAGCAATAACAACAGCAACAACTTCATCAGCAATAACAGCAGCAACAGCACATTGCAGCATCAACAGCACTTGGAGTGGTAGCAGCTCAGCAGCAGCAGCAGCAACAAGACCTTATCTTCTTCTCCTCTTCTCCTTTGAACTAGGATTCTTTTGAGGTATATATCTAAAACTTGTTTGCTTGGATGTTTAAGCTGAAGTTAATTTAGTTTAGTTAGTGTTTTTAGTATAGTTTAGTGCTAGTTTTGGTGTTTTGAGTGAGGTTTAGCCAAGCGATGGTTTGGATTGATAGTTTAGCTTGTCTAAGTGTATTTAAGGCCAGTTAAAGTAGGAATTGTCCCAGGTTTCGTTTAAAATACCAGATCTTTGCAACTGGTGCAACCTAGCTTTTCATATGGACTTTTTAGGATATCTGAGATCTGCTTTAACCCTGATCAGTTTTTAGTTTAGCAAACACCTACAGAATGTTGTGCAGGCTGGTAGGAGTGGTGTGTAGGGTTTGGGGCCGGTTTTACCCCTTTAAAACCGGTGGCCCCCTCTTGTGTTTCCGGCGACGTCGGCCCCCCTGTGAGATGGGGTGTGGTGCTGTGCTGGGTGGTCAGGTAAGTCTTTGGCTGTGTGTGGTAGTGTTTAGTTTTTAAGTTTCTATGGTTGGTACAATCTGGGGGAGTTGGTGAACTTCGTTGTGATTTTTGTGGACTCTTGGCAAGTTGTGGTGGTTTAGTTGGAAAACAAGGGTAGATTAGGGTTTTTAAGATTAGCTTAGCTCCAATATTTGTTGTTGGTATCACTTGACCCTTATAGTTTCACCTAGTTTCACAAACGCCTCATCTTTGCAAACTTGGTGCTTTTTAGCGTTTTAAAAACAAGGCTTTAGGATACGTAGGATCTGCTGTATCTAGGGTAGAAATCTTAGCTAGCAAACATGTACACTAGACTGTATATAGTGTTAGGATGTTAGGGTAGAAGCCTAGGCCCCTTTCACCGGTTTTGGGCCGGCCTGACCCCCATTGCCGCCGGCCATCCCCTGGTGGAAAGCCTTGGGTTTTGTTGGGTAGGTGTCTGTAGGTATGGGTATGGGTTTGGTCCTTCTTATTTTCCCTTGTTTTGTTCCAGATGAAATCTGGGGTCTGTTACCTATTTTTAGCGTAGCGGGGTTTGCGCGACACGTACGATACGTGTCGAGTTGGTTTGCTGTGTGTCCCAGCGCATCGCTGCGTGCCACAGCGTGTCGCGTTGGGTTTTGGCGTATGCACTCACGATATGTATACGCGCGTGCTTAGTTCACGACGCGAGTTTGTCGTTTGGTTTTAATATAGCGTTTTTGCAATATCTTAGCTTATGTGTTGTTTTATGTAAATTCTAGGTTTGCAGGCGGAAACTTCGAGCGCCGCGGAGAAAGGAAAGCAGGTGGTCGGACACACCAAGCGCGGAATCACGGGTGAGTAGATTTAACATCTACGGGGGACCATCACTTGGATGGCACAAGTCGCCCGATAGAATTAGTACCTTAAAAAGACGCCTAGTAATGTTTGTAATTAGAATTATACCCCTTGCCTGTTATCTGCTACATTCATGCTCCATACTGTTGTATGTATGCGAACTCATTCTGTAGGATACATGCACCATTACCAGGGTTTTTATATGCAGCACGAGCACTGTTCATGTGTACACACACGCCCTGGTAATTGCCATGTCACAATACTAGAAAACTTATAATCTGAAACACGTTAATAATTGATGCTTAGACCTGTGCTATTGCAATAAATCTTTAAAATGAAATCTTAGAATTGCTATTCTCGTACATATACATCATTATATCTTTGTTCATGCCTAGTGATAAATCATACATTGCAACTTGAACATTGATACCATATGCATTCATTATCATTGGCATATGCACCCATGATGATTTCTTGAGATTTTATGATATTTCTGGATTTCGGGGGAAAGCCGCAAGATTTACAAACTTATTATCTTTCAAAACATAAAAGTTGCGGTTTTCTAGTGATGTAAAGTGTCGTCCACCATGAGTTTGCTGTGGTTTTCGAGATCCGTGTCGAGGAGGGGAGGAACCGTCACGGGTACATGGTGGGCCCGGTAAGGTACCCCGGGGCAAGAGGATCGCAGGAGATTGCGTTGAGCCTGGCAGGGGACGGATTACCTACCGGTGACTTCATTTGGCACGGCGGATATCCAGAGGATACCGACCGGGGCAGCGAGATGATGAGATTTTGATATTTGAGATGGGTCAGCCGGACGGCTGGGCCCAGAGATACTATGACATGGATATATAAGATTTGAGACAGTTTTGAGGTGTCGTTGCTCGACACGGATTCTGTTGATTCTATGAGTATTATGTTGATATTTAAAAAGAGTTTCAAAACAAAAAGAGATAGAATGATTCTTATATATGCATATTGAGATCACAGTTGATTTATGTGGCATACATACCTGCTAGTACATCCAGCCATACCTGTTTTAGAGATGCTAGGATACTTGTGTGCATGCATGCGATAGCCTTTGTAGATGTTATTTATTACTCACGCGCTGGCAACTCACCCCCGTTTTGCCATAGATTTTCTGCAGGTCCGTTCCGTCAGCACTGTAGCGGCGAACACTTTTGCTCATTTTGCTCTTTTTTCCTGGACTCGAGGCTTTTGCTCATAGGTGGGTTATGTTATCATTTTGTACCACCTTATATATATTTATTGTATCCAGAGTACTCCATCTGCTACTATTTCAGTTGTACCAGTTTATTTGGATTACTGTATATTGACCTAGAGGCGAGGTTGTGAGACTTGTGTGTTTTATGTTATTTGGGGTTGAGCTCACTTGAGTCGACATGTTATTTTACTTATGCTTTCATGCTTATTTATGCACGTTTCTATTTTACATTGCGTGGGATTTGTGGCCGCCTTGAGGCGAAGAGCTAGCTCCCGCTTGGGGATGCCATATACATGTTATTCATTTATATTCCTGTTTGTACCCGTTTGGGGACTTGTTTTACAAGGAGACTCTGCCAGAACTTTTTGAAAAAGGGAAGTTGTTTTAAAAGACTTGATGTGATTTAATGGAATAAACTACTTTAAGTAAAATGGTTTTCCTTCACTCTATTTCTTAAATCGGGTTTTGACTTCTGGGCTTCGGCTTACTTATTTTTCGGACGCCTTGAGACGTTTTGTAATCTAAGTGCCGGTCACGTTCCGTACTCCGCGGGTCGTGACAGGAAATTTAAAGATATGCTTATGGACTACCCATCTCTCACATATATGATCGCCATCATAATGCTGGTATTCAAGAAAGAATCCTACGGGCTTCATCATTATGTATTAGCAACACGTAATAACAAGTAAAACGTGTACACATCAATGATAAAAAGAAACCAGATAGCACACTATCATCTCGAGTAAGATTGTTCTACCTGTATAGGTCGTCCCTCATTTATCATAATCGCATGCCTGAAATTACAATAATTTCCTTGAAGGCACTATTCCAACACATCTAGTATGGTACATAATATCGCATAGGTATTAGATCCTACCGCCGAAGCGTAAGGTATAATGCTCATGCGAGCCCTCTCCTCATCAGTCTTGGGAGACATTTCTTTGGAGATGATGATTCCGTGACAAGCCGGTAAATTACCGTGCTTAGAATCTTCCATACTATACTTATTTAGTATGGTGTCGATGTATCTGGACTATGAAAGTCCCAACATCCTCTTAGATCTATCACGATATATTTTGATCCCCAGAATCTAGGAGGTATCACCCAGGTCCTTCATAGAGAACTTCTGAGACACGAACAGCTTGACCGACTGCAACATAGGAATGTCATTTCCTATTAAGAGAATGTCATCGACATATAAAATGAGGAACACGACTGTTCTCCTTACAATCTTCTTTTATATACAAGGCTCATCATTGTTTTTGATGAAGTCAAATTCCTTGAACGTTTCATCATAACTGATGTTCCAGCTCCGCGATACCTGATTTAATCCATAAATAGATTTAAACAACTTGCACACCTTCCCGCTGCTCCCACTATCTTTGAAGCCCTCTGGCCGATCCTAAAAGTGTTTGTTAGCACCACCACTAGGTTTTTCTAGCATCAAGCATGCCATTTTAAAAATTTTGGGGGTGCTAATCAATAGTAACCAAGATCTTAAACTAGATGATTAGGGTTTAACTATGATATAACAAAATTATATTAAGAGAAAGGTGGCTACAACCTTTATAGACCGTGTCCTTCTTTTCTCAAGCTCCGTGTAGAAGTCCACGCGACTCCACTAGGCTCCACTTGAAGTTGGATCGAGCTTCCTTTGCGATCTTCGTGCCCAAGATGATCCACCCGAAGCTCCGCTAATGCAAGCTACCTCTTCACTAAACTCTTTAGTGAAGAAACACACTACACCAAAGCGCTAATCTAGTGTAGGAAGGTGAAGTAGGGGTGTTGTTTGCCCACTAATGTTCTCACAAGCTCAAGGTTTCACAACTCATGTGAGGGATTGAGCTTGGAGATGGAGGTTGATGAAGATGGTGAGAGCTAGAAAGAAGTACTCATCAAATGAGCTCAAGCAACTCAAGAAAAGAATGAAGAATGGTTCACTTATCGAAGCATGGAATTTCTTGCGATAATAAAATGCAGCCATGCTTCACAAATGATTAAACAAATAAGCAAGCCCTCCTTCACCCATTCCATAAAAAGTCTCCCCATTTTCCACCTCATTTTCTATTTTCATAAAATAGAAAATCCACCATGCTTCATATAATATATATATATTGTCACGACCCGAAAGAGTACGTGACTGGCCCTTGAACCATATGAAGTCTATAGGACCCCATCTAATCCAAGTAAGCCAAAAGCCCAGAAATCTAAAACCATTTTAAGGAGTAAATAAGGAAAACTGGTTTTAAGAAGTAAAGAAATCTTGTTTCAAAAATCAAAGTTTTTAAATAACTAAGCCGAATATGCTTTTTAAAATGTGTAACCTTTCCTGAAAATTTCGGCAGAGTTTCCTTTGTAAAAACTGGCCCCGAACGGGGTACAACAAGAATAATATATATGAAATGATAAAAGGCATCCCCAAGCGGGAGCTAGCTCTTCGTCAATCGACGGTCACATCCATGCAAGCCATAATAATATACAACGCCAAAGGGCGAGGATCAAAACCCAAAAAGAAACTCAAACAGCCAGAAAACCGTAATACTACAAGCGCGACTCTAAGGTCGAAATAATACGACATTGTTTTCTAAGTCTGAAACAATATACAAGTTTTGCTTGATGGAATTCTAGATATAAGGAGTAATACATGTACAATGGCGGTTCTGATACAAAAGAACCCTCCTAACCAAGCAAGTCACCCATAAGGAAGCAGTGAGCCATAAATGCCGCTATGGAATCTGTACGGCAAAACCTGCAAGGACTGTGGCACAACGGGGTGAGTTGCCAACTCATGAATAGAAAATATCTACAAGCAGAGATCGAATGTATGACCCATCCTAGGTTAAAACGATCAGATATAAATAAACCTCAATATGAATAAGTCCGAAGCATGCGAAACTGGCAAGGTAATCTCTAGGCATGAGTGTAGTGCCAAGTGCTCGTGCCAGTGCCTCAGGTAATAGCATATCATAAATGTGAGGTATGATCAATGTAATCAAATCTGCATGTACGTGGATCCCGTCCACTCGTCACCCAATGACAATAACCATCATGCATGTAAATATCATAAAGCATGTGCATGGGAATAATATGAGGATATAAACCATCTGTGTCCCTCGTGACAAGTCAAAATCATGGAACCGGAGTGCCCAGCATCGACACTTGAAAACATCATGAAAACTGTGCCCAGCATCGGCACGTAAATCCTCATATATCGGGCTCCGTCAGTCCGGATCGGCACACGGGCTCTGTCTGCGGTATCGGCCCTCGGCCCCTGCAGTACGCCCATATCCATCTATCGACTCTAGTCAGTATCCTCCGGATAACCGCCAGGTCCAACCAATCACCGGTAGGTACTCGCCACCCTGCCAGGCTCATCGTCTACTCCATGAAAAACATTTCTGGCCCCGGGGAACCATACCGGGTCCACCATGTACCCGCAATCGGCCTCGTCCGCCTCCTCGAATCGGGTTTCACATGTCGCTCTCAGCACCGAGAAAACACATGGTGGACGCACTGAAATATCATATCAATGGTAACCGGGTTTTAAAACAATTATATATTCTCCTTTTGAAAAACCCACAGTTCCCAAAAACCAGAAATATCGTGGAAACAACATATCTCAATGCGTATAATCAGAGAGCAAGATGTATGCGACATGTAAAGAAATGTAAGCAACATACACTGAATGCAACAGTACTACAGTGTAATGATATGGCAATTATCGATGATGAAGTGTGTGAGCCGGCAAACAAGTGTACGTGGAACATTCGCATCATCGATAATGGTGTTGGTGTCCTAGCAACATGACTGAAATATATCAACAATACAAGCGATGCAATGCAAATAGCATGAATATGCGGAATCGAATAATCAGCGCAACAGTAAAGAACCTGCCTCAATAAATATATCATGCAATCTTGCCTTTTGAAATAAGACGAATCAGTGCTTTTGGTAAAATAAGGGCTACGGTGTTTTAAGAAAAGATGCGTCGCTTGAAAATATCCGTAGAATCCATTTTTGCCTATCTTTAAAATATCCCCGATTCGTTAGTTTTAAAATAGGTATGACTCGGGTCAAGTCTAATGCCTACTACGCGAACTACGGACCTAACAATCAAGTCAATCGGGAGGGGCATGGAAACCACCTAAATCTGAGTCGATATGCATATATAAATATATATTCGGTGATCTCACCTAAATAGTCTCACGTACGATACAGTATATCATATAACATCCTCGAGTCATGAGTGCGGATCTGACATCAATATAAAGCTCGTACGGTAAATCGTTGTACGGCATCCCAATAGCTGGGTACGGGTCAATATCACATTCATCTCATCACATATCCGGTATCACTACCATCATATCACATCTCAAATACGAACTCTGTCATATCGCCGAATCTCACGGCCTCAATCAAACCTCATCGACTCATCTCAATCCCATGTATCATCCTCAATCCCGTATATGAACACATAGTCCCATACCATGTGTAGATTTACACACCATCATATGCGCACAGATAAACGAAAGAATGTATGCAAGTATGTGTGTATGCGTGAGTGCACCGACTACTCTAGGGTTTCGCACTACTAAACCAATACATCCTTATCATCAATAATTCCATTATTACCATCAATAGTCCTAACAACACATAATAAATATATGTGTGTATACGTATTCGTATACATCACCACGGACTGCGGGGGTGCTATACGCCATCCACCCGACTTCTCCCCATAGATATAAATCTACTCACCTTGCTTCTCGTATGTCGGTGCCGATGTCGCCATCTTCATCTTCTTTGACTCAACATCACGTAGGGTACCTACAAGTATATCACAACGCTAAAGCATATGAAAATCATATCGGAAATCAAAATAGCACACACTACTCGCATAGGGAAAAACCTATCGTCTCGCATGTAAACACGTTCAATATCCACTTGTCGTTGACGTCCAAATGCGACTCGACAGAAATGAATCACCAAATACCAAAATCCATGCTAAAACAAGTCGTAAATCATACGCCAACTCAAGCAAATCAACCCAGATTTTACCCTAACTGGAATCAGTCAAAACTAGACATACCCAGAGTCAAGACTAGAGGAAATAGGGCCATGCACGAAAATCGAGACAGTTCCCTCCTGCTCTGGCCGCAAATTGCGGCCAGGGGGATTAAATCTGCGGCCAAGGGAATGAATCGGGGGCTAGGGTTTGGTGTGTTGGTGCCATGGTGCCTGCACATCTCACTGTCAACTCAGTTTTATTTTTGGGGTCTCGGGGTGATAGCAGATTCTTAAATACGATCACAGATTCACAGTTTTTCTCCGACATCGTCTCATAAATCGGTATTCTGGTTTCAAGTTCAGGTTTGGGTCCAAATTAGCATCACACAAGGGGTTCTAAGGTCACCACAATCCTCAATTTCATCTTTAATTTCAGATCTCACATAAACCCTAACTTGAAGTTTCACAAATCCATCAAACGACACCATATCGACACAAAACTAGTATTGATGCAATAAGAATTGAATTACTAAACTAGGGGTGCAGAAATTACCTCCTTTGACAACTCAAGAATTTTCTTGAGTTGCTCAAAGTCCTCCAAAACCAATTTTGCTAGGTTCAATGTGTAGCTAGTGAGCTTGGGAGCAAGTTTTGTGAAGTGGGAATGGGGTTTTGGTGAGGGAAATAAGAGGGATCTATGAAATGAAGGGGAGGGAAATGAGAGGGAGCAGGAGCAGCAGCAGCTCCATGAGAGGGGAGAGAGAAATGGGTGTGAGGAAATGATGGGTATGGTTCAAAAAGTGGGGGTTGATCTAGTCTCTCTCTCTCTCATCATCATCATACTTTTTCTTTCTTTTCTTTTCTTTTCCTTCTCACTCCAATAGTGAACCCAAATGAACAACCATGCACCCAAACACATGTAACAAGTGTGGAAAATGATATGTGTACATTTTTGCACAAAAATGCTAAAAATCCAATTAGCGATTTTTAATCGCGATTAGCACTAAATTAGCATATAACTAATCTTAAAAACTTTAAATTGGTATAATTCCATAAAATACCCTATTTTAGAATTTTCCATAATTTTTCCCTATTTATTTTATTTAATTATACCAGAATATTAAAATATTCATTAAAATAATGTTAAATTATAAAAAAATTCCCAAAAATCATATTTTATTATTTTGAAAACGTTACAATCTACCCCCCTTAAAGAAATTCGGTCCCCGAATTTAAATTTAAAACCCCCAAATACTAAAACACTTCGATACAAATTCCAAGTCGTCGGGGCTCCGAAATCAGCAATACATAAAACGTATCATAGCGCAATGCATGCGCATGAGTACTGAGCAGGTAACTCAAAAGCAAAACTCCGTCAAGCATCCCGCAATCATCGGAGTCATGGTAAGGATACAAATGTCAAATCCAATACAAAACCAATATGATGTAGATCAGAACTATACATGTAGACACCCAGTCTATACATGTGAATAGCTGATGTAAATGCATGCCAAATCTTTTTAAATCGCCGGGCGATGCACGTAACACTGCACAGTGGCGGACGTCTTTCATAAGAAAAATAACTATATACGTATATATCCTTTGTTTACTATGTACGTTCCGCCGTTTTTAAAACAATTTAGAAGGGTCTCCTTGTTTTTAAAACGTTTCGTGTCATATCGGGCACGTAGGTATATATGCTGAGACTATAGCTCGCTTTTTGGAATTCCCTTCGATAACTATCAATGCATGCAAAATATATCCAGGTACTGTCCTCTGACTAGTCCTGCTCAGTATGAAAACAAATATCCAATATCATAAATATGTACTGCTCCAAAAGGAATAAATCCCAAAAGTGCACATAATACCACCCTGTGGGTCTGGTGCGCACGGAAATCAAAATCCATATATGTGCCATACAGGTGCACAAACAACATCTAGGTGCAACGGGTGTGCACGAAGTATCTGTCATAGGCAACCGGTGTGCCTGACAGCAAAACCAGGTGCATCTGATATGCACGAAGAATCTCGATTTAGTGTATCTGGTGTGGACCAAAATCGTATCTCAAAACATGCGCCCAACATGCGCGAAAATCCAAATCGGTGCACCCATCGTGCACGAATGAAAGTCTAAACCCTGGGCACTCAACATGCACGGAATCACGAAATCCAATAGCAATGCCGAACGTGCGTAAGTCCAATCAAAACACGGAGTGTAGGAATCAATCATCAATATCAGGGTCAAAATCGACATATCAAATGACATCAAATCGAAGTCAGGTGCAACCGTAGTGTACAAAATATAAATCCGGTGCAACAAGGCATGAAATATAAATCTGATGCGATAAATGCAAGAAACATAAAACTGGTGCGACAAACGCACGAAGTATAGGACTGGTGCATCCCATGCACAAATACCAAGCAATAACTCAAATGCGTAAGCAACAACACCAAGTGTACCCAGGTATAAAGGAAATCATAAACGTGTGCAACTGCGTGCACAAAACACATATCAATGCACTACAAGCACATATAAGCTATACCGAGTGCAAAATCAAATCGTATGCGTAATAAATGCACAACCTCAAATCAACCGTATGAAATCCATGAAGTCATAATCAGGTGCAGCCAAGGCACGAAACAATGTACAATGCGGCTCAATCAAAATCAGGTGTACCGCGATGGAGAATCTCACAACCTCGTGCATCAGTGTGCACAAATCAAATCAAAATACTAAAAATACATGAAAACTATGCTGGAAGTGTAAATCAAATCACCGGCATGAAATAGGCATGAAATCACAATCAATACCTCAAGAGTAATAACTATGCGCAAGGTATAAATACCCAGTAGGTGCAACCATGGTGCACAAAATCAAATATCATGGAACTCAGTCATCAAGACTAAATCATGCGAATAGATCGCCCAAAATACCGAAATCCAAAGTGACGGAAACGTGATAGTCAAATCACAAAATCACAAATCATAAATACCGCCGTCGGTATATCCTCCTTCGAAGTCGAGAAGGTGCCGGTACATCCAATGCTAGCGGCGCAAGATATCTACTTGCCTCTTGCTCACGGCTGGCATCCTCTGCCTCTGGTTCCTTATCTTCTTTGTGGATTACCAATCTCGCAATCCATCGGCTCATCGGCCCGGTCAGGTGTTCTAACAGGAACGATTCCGTTCTGGCACTTTTCTGCTCATCTCTCGGTCAATCCTTACGACCGCTCGTAAAGCAGCACATCTCCCATCGGCTCCTGGTGCAAATCTTATTGCAGCAGTGTACTGGAAGGAATCCTGCTCAAGGTCTCTTCTGATCTTGCCTAAGCCAATCTGTACGGAGGCTGGTACTCTGGCATAATCTTTCCTCGCTCTCTGGACATCTGCGTCCTTAGTACAACATCTCCTCGGAAGCTGGTCGCAACCCTGCGCCTCTGTATGCATATCCGACCTTTAATCTTAACGGGGTGTAGTAACAGCTCGTCTGCGTTTCGCACGAACTTCTTGTCCCGCTTGTCTGTATCATCGACCATTTCGACATCGTGTCTCTATCTGCGCACTGCAATGTCCTCGGCTACGGTCCCTCCGAAGTCTCTAACACGGACTCGAAATCACGAACTCGGTATATTCGTCACTCAGTAGAAGATGTTTAGCTGATCACGTCCTCAACGTGCGTATCGTATCTCTGATGTCAGCGGAGTGGAACGTCATCTCGTCAAAATCTCATGCAAACTCTTTACTCCACTCTGCTTCAATATCGACTGATTCGGACTCATCTCATCGTGGCTACACAGACTGCGTTCCAACGGCTACGCTCGTATCTGGAGTCTCCCAAGCAGTGTCCCATCACAATATCCGAAAGATGTCGAACCATACGATCGACTCGTCAGAACCTCATAATCCCCCAAGAGCTCAACATCTCGGGTACAGTTTAATAGTATCGAGTACATACCATAGTATCGGTGGTCCAGCCGTAGAAGGGCAAACCCAAGCCTCACTAATGGCGCCGCGGAACTGCCGCAAACCCTAAGGTTCAAAGGCTTTCACACGGTCATTATGTCGAGTTAGGGTTTCATTCTTCTAGAGGGTCCATAGAATCGCTTGCATGTCTTTCCGAATACTTTAAACTTGGAAAATGGGTTCCTGACATTTGATCGTCTCAATCGACTCTCAACGAATCTGCGTGAAGTCGCCTCTAGTTGGAATCAATCTTTCTGATGACCTTGCATCGGGGTAAGCGAACGAACCATATGTCCTAGTCATTAATCCTAGGTGACTAGCGACTCACTATCATATCTCTAAGAATATGCTCATGCCGCAGTAGCTCCAATCATCTGGGCGATATCTCATCATTCGCAGCAACAACTGGCTCATTCGTCCCTGCGCTGAACAACGCCTCAATCGTCCTGGATAAGCGATAATATCAACGGTCATCACATCCTGGCTGGCCTCTATCAGTAGCTCAATCCTCTGGTGCCGATCAGCACATCCGGAAATCTCGTAAAAGCGATCAATCCAACGCTCATGTCGCGAAAACACAATAAGACGACTCCTCAATTTGCAATCGTAAGTCTCTGGAATCATGCCCTGGTCAGTCCTCGTCCACAACGAGCTCACGCTGACGCAACTCGAGCCGTAGCTTACTCTGCCCGTGCAATCGTGGGGGCAAAACCAAAACCAGTATCGATGAGGATAGATCATAGGAATGAATATAATACTGTGCAAGGAAATGTACATCCTAAGGTTTCTTAAACGGAGTAGCGTGTCGTAAGTATGCTACGGAACATACCCACGGTACGCCACTCTACTTTAGTCACCTATTCCATCAACCAAGAGTCATCCTATGCGACGAAAGTTCGGATATAATACCCCCTCGATTAAGTCTAAGTTCCGTAAGGTCAAGCCTAAGATCCGTATATAGATAACGCCCTAGGCTCCACAAAGTCAAACTTAGACTCGAACCAAGGTCAACCTAGCGCTTTGATACCAACTTTGTCACGACCCGAAAGAGTACGTGACTGGCCCTTGAACCATATGAAGTCTATAGGACCCCATCTAATCCAAGTAAGCCAAAAGCCCATAAATCTAAAACCATTTTAAGGAGTAAATAAGGAAAGCTGGTTTTAAGAAGTAAAGAAATCTTGTTTCAAAAATCAAAGTTTTTAAATAACTAAGCCGAATATGCATTTTTAAAATGTGTAAACTTTCCTGAAAATTTCGGCAGAGTTTCCTTTGTAAAAACTGGCCCCGAATGGGGTACAACAAGAATAATATATATGAAATGATAAAAGGCATCCCCAAGCGGGAGCTAGCTCTTCGTCAATCGACGGTCACAACCACGCAAGCAATAATAATATACAACGCCAAAGGGCGAGGATCAAAACCCAAAAAGAAACTCAAACAGCCACAAAACCATAATACTACAAGCGCGACTCTAAGGTCAAAATAATACAACACTGTTTTCTAAGTCTGAAACAATATACAAGTTTTGGTTGATGGAATTCTAAATACAATGAGTAATACATGTACAATGGCGGTTCTGATACAAAAGAACCAACCTAACCAAGTAAGTCACCCATAAGGAAGCAGTGTGCCAGAAATGCCCCTATAGAATCTGTACGGCAAAACCTGCAAGGACTGTGGCACAACGGGGGTGAGTTGCCAACTCGTGAATAGAAAATATCTATAAGCAGAGATCGAATGTATGACCCATCCTAGGTCAATACGATCAGATATAAATAAACCTCAATATGAATAAGTCCGAAGCATGCTAAACTGGCAAGGTAATCTCTATGCATGAGTGTAGTGCCAAGTGCTCATGCCAGTGCCTCAGGTAATAGCATATCATAAATGTGAGGTATGATCAATGTAATCAAATCTGCATGTACATGGATTCCATCCACTCGTCACCCAATGACAATAACCATCATGCATGTAAATATCATAAAGCATGTGCATGGGAATAATATGAGGATATAAACCATCTGTGTCCCTCGCGACACGTCAAAATCATGGAACCGGAGTGCTCAGCATCGACACTCGAAAACATCATGAAAACTGTGCCCAGCATCGGCACGTAAATCCTTATATATCGGGCTCCGTCAGTCCGGATCGGCCCACGGGCTCTGTCTGCGGTATCGACCCTCGGCCCCGGCAGTACGCCCATATCCATCTATCGACTCTGGTCAGTATCCTCCGGATAACCGCCAGGTCCAACCAATCACCGGTAGGTACTCGCCACCCTGCCAGGCTCATTGTCTACTCCACGAAAAACATTTCTTGCCCCGGGGAACCATACCGGGTCCACCATGTATCCGCAATCGGCCTCATCTGCCTCCACGAATCGGGTTTCGCATGTCGCTCTCAGCACCGAGAAAACACTTGGTGGACGCACTGAAATATCATATCAAGGGTAACCGGGTTTTAAAACAATTATATATTCTCCTTTTGAAACACCTACGGTTCCCAAAAACCAGAAATATCGTGGAAACAACATATCTCAATGCGTATAATCAGAGAGCATAATGTATGCGACATGTAAAGAAATGTAAGCAACATACACTGAATGCAACAGTACTACAGTGTAGTGACATGGCAATTATCGATGATGAAGTGTGTGAGCCGGCAAACAAGTGTACGTGGAATATACGCATCATCGATAATGGTGCTGGTGTCCTAGCAGCAAGACTGAAATATATCAACAATACAAGTGATGCAATGCAAATAGCATGAATATGCGGAATCGAATAATCAGCGCAATAGTAAAGAACCTGCCTCAATAAATATATCATGCAACCTTGCCTTTTGAAATAAGACGAATCAGGGCTCTTGGTAAAATAAGGGCTACGGTGTTTTAAGAAAATATGCGTCGCTTGAAAATATCCGTAGAATCCCTTTTTGCCTATCTTTAAAATATCCTCGATTCGTTAGTTTTAAAATAGGTATGACTCGGGTCAAGTCTAATGCCTACTATGCGAACTACGGACCTAACAATCAAGTCAATCGGGAGGGGCATGGAAACCACCTAAATCTGAGTCGATATACATATATAAATATATAGTCGGTGATCTCGCCTCAATAGTATCACGTACGATACAGTATATCATATAACATCCTCGAGTCATGAGTGCGGATCTGACATCAATATAAAGCTCGTACGGTAAATCGTCGTACGGCATCCCAATAGCTGGGTATGGGTCAATATCACATTCATCTCATCACATATCCGGTATCACTACCATCATATCACATCTCAAATACGAACTCTATCATATCGCCGAATCTCACGGCCTCAATCAAACCTCATCGACTCATCTCAATCCCATGTATCATCCTCAATCCCGTATATGAACACATAGTCCCATACCATGTGTAGATTTACACACCATCATATGCGCACAGATAAACGAAAGAATGTATGCAAGTATGTATGTATGCGTGATTGCACCCACTACTCTAGGGTTTCGCACTACTAAACCAAAACATCCTTATCATCAATAATTCCATTATTACCATCAATAGTCCTAACAACACATAATAAATATATGTGTGTATACGTATTCGTATACATCACCACGTACTGCGAGGGTGCTATACGCCATCCACCCGACTTCTCCCCGTAGATATAAATCTACTCACCTTGCTTCTCGTGTGTCGGTGCCGATGTCGCCATCTTCATCTTCTTTGCCACAACATCACATAGGGTACCTACAAGTATATCACAACGCTGAAGCACATGAAAATCATATCGAAAACCAAAATAGCACACGCTACTCGCATAGGGAAAAACCTATCGTCTCCCATGTAAACACGTTCAATATCCACTTGTCGTTGACGTCCAAACGCGACCCGATAGAAACGAATCACCAAATACCAAAATCCATGCTAAAACAAGTCGTAAATCCTACGCCAACTCAAGCAAATCAACCCAGATTTTACCCTAACTGGAATCAGTCAAAACTAGACATACCCAGGGTCAAGACTAGAGGAAATAGGGCCATGCACAAAAATCGAGACAATTCCCTCCTGCTCTGGCCGCAAATTGCAGCCAGGGGGATTAAATCTGCGGCCAAGGGATTAAGTTGGGGGCTAGGGTTTGGTGTGTTGGTTCCATGGTGCCTACACATCTCACTGTCAACTCAGTTTTATTTTTGGGGTCTCGGGGTGATAACAGATTCTTAAAAACGATCACAGATTCACAGTTTTTCTCCGACATCGTCTCATAAATCCGTATTCTGGTTTCAAGTTCAGGTTAGGGTCCAAATTAGCATCACATGAGGGGTTCTAAGGTCACCACAATTCTCAATTTCATCTTTAATTTCAGATCTCACATAAACCCTAACTTGAAGTTTCACAAATCCATCATACGACACCATATCGACACAAAACTAGTATTGATGCAATAAGAATTGAATTACTAAACTAGGGGTGCAGAAATTACCTCCTTTGGCAACTCAAGAATTTTCTTGAGTTGCTTAAAGTCCTCCAAAACCAATCTTGCTAGGTTCAATATGTAGCTAGTGAGCTTGGGAGCAAGTTTTGTGAAGTGGGAATGAGGTTTTGGTGAGGGAAATGAGAGAGATCTATGAAGTGAAGGGGAGGGAAATGAGAGGGAGCAGGAGCAGCAGCAGCTCCATGAGACGGGAGAGAGAAATGGGTGTGAGGAAATGATGGGTATGGTTCAAAAAGTGGGGGTTGACCTAGTCTCTCTCTCTCTCTCTCATCATCATCATACTTTTTCTTTCTTTTCTTTTCTTTTCCTTCTCACTCCAATAGTGAACCCAAATGAACAACCATGCACCCAAAACATGTAACAAGTGTAGAAAATGATATGTGCACATTTTTGCACAAAAATGCTAAAAATCCAATTAGCGATTTTTAATCGCGATTAGCACTAAATTAGCTTATAACAAATCTTAAAAACTTTAAAATGGCATAATTCCATAAAATACCCTATTTTAGAATTTTCCATAATTTTTCCCCATTTATTTGTATTTAATTATACCAGAATATTAAAATATTCATTAAAATAATGTTAAATTATAAAAAAATTCCCAAAAATCATATTTTATTATTTTGAAAACGTTACATATATATATCACATATATATTTATATATATATATATAAAGATAAGCAAATAATTAGTGAGCAATAATATTAGTTAATATATAATTATATCAAATATAAATATATATCATATTATTAAATCAACACTTGATTTAATAATTAGGTTATATCACATATAACCGACTAATATCATTTATCTGTATATCACATTATCAAATCAACACTTGATTCAATAATCCGGTTATATCACATATAACCTAACGGATATCAAATAACCGCCAGATTAAAATACGGTATCACATACTCGTATTTAATCAGGCCCCCGCACATATCAACATATGCGCCCTACTTCATTTCGCTTGAACCAGGAAACTTCTATGTGGGACTCTAAAGACTCGTCAATACGCCAATAGTAAGTGATGGTCACATCAGTCACCCACAAGCCGTCAGCGGTACTAGCTGGACGTAACGGCTACTCAGGTGTTGAGCGAATAAAAGATCAACAAGAAAGCTTGTACAAACTCCCACAAAGCCTATAGGTAACACTTACCGTACATTCCGATATCTTCGTCTGATATGTCATATATCTAGTCTGGGGGTGGAATCGTCAGACCCTAATAACTTGATAAGTCAGGCCGATGTGTGGCCTATAATGGTATGAGAAACTACTGATAACACTTACCAGTAAATATTATCAATAGCCCTGGCCAGGGACTTCCTGTTATAGCCAATTGAGTATAGCTCAATATCAACTCTATATACCGGGAGAGACAAAACCTCTCCTATTTTCATTGCGTCCATGTGACTCGGGACTGTACCCAAAATCCACCTATTTGCAAGACTCCTTTGAGCCATGGTAGGGAAGAAATCAAAGCACAGTAGGAACCACACAAGTCTCTATGACGATCTCGGGTCTATAGACTAACCTGTACCAGTGTCACCAGAGAACTGCTATCTGACGATAGGTATAATACTATCTAGGAGTTCTCGGCGAGTCCTGTTCGGTGTACCCATTCTTTAATGAGCACCTGCGTAAAATCTTTGATGTCAAACTCTAATGGATATGGGATCAACCATCGCCACATGTAGCGTCAAGAAACGTGCACACTACTCTACTCTGGAATATCGATGCCCGGTCTCGATATTCTCTCGACTAGGAATAATTGAAGGATGTGCTTATGGACTACCCAGGTCCTAGTAGTATGATCCGCATCATAGTCCTGGTAGTCAAGACAACATCGTAAGGGCTTTATCAACATGTATCAGAGAGATAGTATAATAATACAAGTGTACATGTTAAGATAAAGAGCAACCAAATAGCATACTATCATGTCGAGCAAGAAAGTACTCTATATATATGTCCAAGTATCCACTATAATATAAAATAATGGCCTTTAGGGCATACATATCACTAACAATCTCCCACTTGCACTAAGGCCAGTTGTTCTAGTATCTCATACCTAAAATACCAAAAAGTCTCTTGAATTGCATCTCGGGGAGGGCCTTCGTGAGTGGATCCGCTGTGTTATCCTTCATGACAACTCTCCTGACCTCGATCTCCCGTCGTTCTACTATCTCCCTGATCAGGTGATACCGCCTAAGAATATGTCTGGATCTCTGATTGGACCGGGGTTCCTTGGCCAAAGCCACAGCTCTATTGTTATCACAATACACATGTATTGAATGCTCAATGGATGGAACCATACCAAGTTCAGCTATGAACTTCTTCATCCAGATAGCCTCTTTGGCAGCATCGTTGACAGCGATGTATTCAGCCTCCATCGTCGAGTCTGCTACGGTATCTTGCTTGGAATTCTTCCAACTTACCGCCTCTACATTGAGGGTACAGACAGAACCCGAGACCAACTTAATGTCCTCCTTATCACTCTGGAAGCTCGAATCTGTAAAGGAATCCATCTGGAGTTCACCATTACCATACACCAAGAACATTTCTTTAGTTCTTCTCAAGTACTTAAGAATGTTCTTCACAGCTGTCTAGTGTTTCTCTCTAGGATCTGATTGATACCTACTCACTATACCTAGTGAGTAAGCTACATCCGGTCTGGTACATAACATTGCATACATGATTGACCCGACTGCAGAAGCATAGGGTATCTCTTGCATGCGAGCCCTCTCTAAATCAGTCTTGGGAGACATTTCTTTGGAGAGAGTGATTCCTGAGCAAGCGGGTAAATTACTACGCTTAGAATCTTCCATACTAAACCTCTTTAGTATGGTGTCTATGTACCTGGATTGAGACAATCCCAATATCCATTTAAATCTATATCTATAGATCTGAATCTCCAGGATGTAGGAGGCATCACCTAGATCTTTCATGGAGAACTTGTGTGATAAGAAGAGCTTGACCGAGTGTATCATAGGAACATCGTTTTCTAACAAGAGAATGTCATCCACGTACAATACGAGGAAGACAACCTTACTCTCTACAACCTTCTTGTATATACAAGGTTCATCTACGTTTTTGATGAAGTCAACTCTTTGATAGCTTCATCAAAATAGATGTTCTAGCTTTGCGATGCCTGCTTTAATCCGTAGATTGATTTAAGCAGCTTGTATAAGCTTCCGCTGCTCCCACTGTCTACGAAGCCCTCTGGATGTGTCATGTACATGCTCTCTTCTAAATCACCATTTAGAAAAGCGGTCTTGACGTCCATCTGCCAGATTTCATAGTCATGGTATGCAGCGATGGCAAGTAGGATCCTGATGGTCTTAAGCATAGCCACTGGAGAAAAGGTTTCATCATAATCGATACCTAGTCGTTGACGAAAACCTTTTGCTACAAGTCTTGCTTTGAAGGTCTCAACCTTTCCATCTATACCAAATTTCTTCTTAAAGATCCACTTGCTCCTGATGGGTTTTACCACTTCAGGAGCAACTTTCAATGTCCATACTTTGTTGGTGTAGATGGATTCCATCTCAGATCACATAGCATCCAGCCATTTCACAGAGTCTCCACTTGTGATGGCCTGCTCGAAACTAGTTAGGTCATCATCTTCCATGATGCAATCCTCGCTCCCATCGTCTATGAGAAAACTATAGTATCTCTTAGGTGGATGAGGAACACTACTAGATCTGTGGAGTAGCTGAGTTTCGTTGGGGACTATTGAATCCTCCGGTTCTACCAAATCTTCAGTTAGTTCTACCTCATTTCCACTAATTTCTTTTACAAGAAATTCCTTTTCTAAAAAGGTGGTATGTGGAGAAAAAAACACCTTTTGTTCCTCGGTGTGGTAGAAGATATACCATCGTGAATGTTTGGGATATCCTACAAACTTGCACAGAACTGACCTTGTCTTGAGCTTGTCCGGATTTTGCTTTCTAACATAGGCCGGACAACCCCATATCTTAACTCGTTTAAGAGATGGTCTCTTCCTATTCCATATCTCATATGGAGTGGTAGGCACGGATTTGTTCGGAACCCTATTCAATAGGTATGCAACCATCTCAAGTGCATAACCCCAAAAGGAAATAGGCAACTCAGCATTACTCATCATAGAGCGCACCATATCTAATAGGGTGCGATTCCTCCGCTCCAAAACTCCATTGTGCTGTGGTGTATACGGAGGAGAAAGATGAGAGAGAATCCCATTCTCTTTTAAGTAGTCTCTGAATTCCGTACTCAAGTATTCTCCTCCCCGATCGGATCGAAGGATTTTAATACTTTTACCCATCTGGTTCTCAACTTCGTACTTATATTCCTTGAATTTCTCAAAATATTCAGATTTGTGTTTCAACGGGAACACATGTCTGAATCTTGAGAGATCATTGGTGAATGTAATAAAGTACGAGGAACCATTCCTGGCATGTGTAGACATAGGACCGCATACATCACTATGTATAAGTCCCAAGAGTTCAGTAGATCTTTCTTCGTGTCCAGTAAACGGAGTTTTGGTCATCTTGCCTTTGAGACATGACTGGAAAGTTTCATAAGATGTAAATTCGAACGGATTTAAATATCCATCCTTATGCAACTTAGCCAGTCCTGTCGCATTGATATGACCTAATCTACAATGCCACAAGAAGGCTTCATTTATTTCTGAACCGTTCCTCTTGTGTGTGTTTTGTATACTTAGAATTGTTTTGTGATTTAGAACGTATATACCGTTATACAACGTACCATACCTAATCAACTCTTGATTTAGGAAAACATTCACAATATTTTTGGTACGAAATAACAGTCGCTCAGAATCATTGTGTTACCACTTGGTAACACAAAGTGATATTCGCCAACTGCTTTGGCTGCAACAATTGCTCCATTCCATACTCTGAGGGACATATCACATTTTCCCAGTTCTCTACCTCTACTTAACCCATGTAACAAATTACATACGTGGGATCCTGATCCGGTATCCAATACTTAGAACGTAGAGCAAACTGAGAAACCGTTCTCGGTAATGAACACACCCGATGAAGATGCATCAACATACTTATTCTTCGTTTGGGTGGCATACGAATCCTGATATTCCCCTATTCCTTGCTCAGACTTATGACAATCATAATATAGAGCGGAACCTAGCCCAGTATAATAAGTGGGCTCGGTCAATACATCCATATTATTATCTTGATTAAGGCGTTTCATTAGTCGCTACCAGGAGAGATAGAAGGATAATCACTTTTGCGTGCGCTCTTTGCAAGATTAGATTGGTTATTATTTTATCTAATCAGGATGGCTCCCACTATTTTCTCAAACCTTCCTTCAAACCCTAAGAGGTAAGATTAGCTGGGATTAATTACACCCTACAAGTTCACCAATTGTTCGACCAGGCAGGTATTGGTACTCCGAGGGAGTCTCCCCATGCTTTCGCATGGAACTAATTAAATAACCTCGTTTCCACAGGGGCATCACTCCGTTAACACCTTTCTTAGACACCTAATAGATTGGCTAATTGTAAAGTGGAAAAATCTCCCAGGATTAACTCTTACTCGCAGTGGGTATCGGGATCTAACTATCATATATAAAAGGTAAACAATCTCATTGCAAATTTCAACACTTGAAATTCCCAATATCTGTTTTTACCCCTAGCCACTTATGACCTTAACAAGGTTAACAAATCATAAGCTCTAGCCAAGTTTAACCCGTCATTTCTTGATTGAATTAAATCCACCCGTACGACCCTTAACAAGGTCAACAAAGCCGTACGAGTACCCTAATCCAATCGCATCTCATGCCGCAGATAAGCACTAATCAGCTACAGCACACTACGTCTTGACAGTGGTCTATAAATGCAGCACGAATACTAAATAGTGCTTATCTGAAATGACGGAGGGCTATGACTGGTTTTTAAGAAAACTTTTAACGTAATGAACTTGATATCATTGTAGAATCTAGTGATTTGAAAAGGTGTTTTTATAGTTTTTGCTAGTTTCGCTAAAGAGGTCACTCCCGGTGAAGGGATCTCGGCTCTTTCCTCATCAAATGAGGTGTTGGATATTCATCAAGGAATACCACTATGCAAAGCAAGAACTAGAGAAGCTATTAAAACAAAACCGAGTGGGTTATAGCATTTGCTAGTTTTGCTAAAGAGATCACTCCCGGTGAAGGGATCTCGCTCTTTCCTCATCGAATGAGGTGCTGGATATTCATCAAGGAATACCACTATGCAAAGAAAGAACTAGAGTTACCTTTTTAAAATTTCGATTCTACAACATATTTAGGTTTCTTTTCTTTTCATTAATCTCATTAATGAAGTCCCATTATTTATGTTTCCTTAAACATCACAGAAAAGAAACGAAAATAGAACGTACGCTTATACCATCTGCATTCGCCACGAGGCCTCGTCATGCACCGTCAGGATACTTAACTAACGGCAGAGCGGGGGCTGGACTAGCGCGGGCACAAAAAATAAGCAACGTTTATTATATATATATATATATCATATCTATATATATAGCATTCGTCTCACGCAGTTATATGATCACATCACAGAACCAAGCAGCAGAAGTCAACATATGAAATATTGGATATACTGGGAGGTCCGTGTTGTAAATTAAGGCAATAATGAAAAAAATGGATTCCACGGTCGTAATGAATAGCCAAACCCACATCCCTAGACCCCTACGAGAGCGGCAAACAACCCTGCCAATTCTAGAGTTAAGAGACCCGGTCTCGACTCCTCGAGATGGTCTCCTACTAGACTCCAGAACCTGGTTACTTGTGCTCCCCGTCTTGAGTCTATCCTAATGCGGAAAAGTAAATAATATACATCAATGGTGACATCATCCTCAACCTGGAAGTGTCCCAATAAAAGAATATTACATATAAATTTTACATGAATGAAAATTGAAAAACTCTCATCTCACATAAACCCCCTCGGCTATTCAATCACGACGATCCAATATAACATATCACAGCAACACATAATATTACATGTCATCAACGTAAGTAAATATGCGTATCCTAAATTCGGATGACATATAGCAACGAGATTTGGGATACCCCACATATTACACTTACGGTCGCAGAAAAGAAATGACAAACTACAATAATTATAATCCGCATTTCCTTAGACATCATAAACCCGGAATATCTCATATTCCGAATTCATGCCTAACCTTATAAACCTTTCATTTTAGTCTCATATTGAAAACACTTTCCAATAACTTAGTTGGGTAATTCAACAAGATTCCCGACTACCCGATCGAATACTCGTCGAGAACTTTATTAGATGGCCGCACCCCTGATGCCGTCGATGAAGTGCACTAAGGTGGAACACCGTGGCCGCGAGCACCCGAGTGGATGCTTTTTAGCAACGGGTGTCACGACCCGAATATTTCGACCCGTGACCGGCACTTAACCCCGCTACGTCTACAGGTGTAACGCAACTAAGTAAGCCGAACCCAGAAATCAAACCATATATAAGTAGTGAGAGTTGAAAACATTTAGTTAAAACATTTAGAAAACCTTAAATAATTCAATAAGTTCTTTTTAAGTTACGTATTCATTTAAATAATTTTGGCAACATTTCCTTTGTCAAAGTAGCCCCGAAACCGGGTATAAACAGGATATGAGTAAAAATGAAATATAATGAAACAAAACATTCCCAAACGGGAGCAATCACGCCCAACGGCGGAAACCATCATCACAAGAGTAATATACGGCGCCATAGCGAAGAATGAGCAGTAAGTAAACATCACAGAAATATAAACTGCATATAAAAACAGTCGGCTCCCACGAGCTCGACACCAGAATACAAAATATACATCATCGTCCTCACACTGTCACTAAGTCCAGTACATATATGGTAGATGGAGAATACTAGATACAAAAAGGCTACAATAAAAGTAATCAGATACCACAACCCACCTAAAAGCAAAACAGCTCTCGCACCAACTGTAGTGGTATCTGTAGCCAAAAGATGCAAAAGGCAACCTGCCGCGACTACTCTGAAGGGCAACCTGCAAATACTGTGGCACAACGGGGGTGAGTTGCCAACTCGTGAATAGAGATAACATATAAAGGTAATCGCGAGCAAGCACGTACCGCGCTACTCTAACATATGACAACAAGTAAGGTCTATATGTGACAAGTAGTAGGTGCAATAATCATGCTAAGGCTCTGTCTGGTAAAACGACTACAGGATGAAATGCATGATAAACAATGCTGAGCATGGGATAAACAACATCTACATGGAAATATTAACATGGAAACATAATCGGTGCCCCAAACTGCACCCAAATCCCCAAATAAACTCAGGCGCCGGCACTCTCCTCGGCCCTCAAATCCTGTAAATCTCTGAAAATCACGAATGCCCAACATCGGCACTCAAAATATCATAAAATACTCGTGTCCAGCATTAACACGCAAATCCTCATATATCGGGCTCCGTCAGTCCGGATCAGCCCACGGGATCCGTCTGCGGTATCGGCCCTCGGCCCCGGCAGTACGGATCATCCTGCATCCATCTCTCGACTCTGGTCAGTATCCTCCGGACAACCGCCAGGTCCAACCAATCACCAGTAGGTACTCGCCACCCTGCCAGGCTCATCGTCTACTCCACGAAAAACCTTTCTCGCCCCGGGGAACCATACCGGGTTCACCACGAACCCGCAAACGGATCATCCAACTCCTCGAATCGGGTTTCAAGCACACGTCTCAGCACCGAGAAAACGCGTGGTGGACGCACCAAAATATCATATAACGAGGGACCGGGTTTTCAAATAGTGCATCTTTTCTTTAAATAATTCCACGGTCCTCAAAACCAGAAATTTCATGGAAATCCAACACCAATGAGTGAATCAAATGTGATATGCTATGTACATCAAGTCACAATGTAGGTACAAGGGAGAACCGCTTTTTAAAATAGTTTCAGTTTTTAAAGACATCTTGCGGCTTCCAATTTCTATGAAGATCATAACGAATCATATATGAAATGTGTTGGAGATAGTGGCCTCAGAGTCAATTATTGGATCACAGGCACGTGATTGTAATGATTGAGGGAGGACCTATCCCAGGAGGACAGTCTTGCTCGAGATGATAGTATGCTATCTGGTTTACTTTTATCATCGTGTACTGCTTCAGGTGACCTTACAGGTCGCTATTACACGCTGATAGAGCCCCTGGGATTCTTGCTTGACTGCCAGCAGTATGATGGCGATCATATACGTGAGAGCTGGTGGTCTATAAGCACATCCTTAAAAGGTCCCTAGTCGTGGGAGTTTCGAGACAGGGCATCGATTCTCCAGAGTAGACTAGTGTATACAGTCGAGACCCCGATGAGGGGCGGTGGCCGGTCTCACAAGCCACTGGTGTCAGTTGGTTCACCTAAGATGTATACAGGTGCTCATTGGGTTATGAGTACACCGGACAGGACTCGCCGGGAACATGCTAGTTGGTCTTATACCTGACGTCAGATAGCAGTTCCCTGGTGACATGTGTACAGGTTAGTTCATCGACCTGGGGATCGTCATTTGTCTCGTGTGAGTTCCTACTGTACTTTGATTACTACCCTACCACGGCTCAAAGGAGTCGTGCAAACAGGTTTTAGTTGGGTACAGTCCTGAGCCAGATGGAGGCAGTGAGCGGATCTTCAGGGGTTCGTCTCTCCCGGTATTGGGGGTGAGGTCGCGCTGTGTCTAGGAGAGCCATTAAACAAAGCCCTCGGCCGAGGCAGGATATTTACTGGTAGGTATTCCAGTAGTATCTCAGGGTGTTCTGGGCTACACTCCGACACGACTTGTACCGCTTTTGGGGGTCTGACTTTTACCAACCCCCTAGGCCCGACATGCGATGCTCATAGACGAACGGACCGGACTGTATGGATATTGTCACTGACAGGCTCAGTAGGGTGTCAGGATGAGTTCGCTCATCGACGTCCCTTTTGGTCAATAGCTGGTGGCCCGTCACGTATTGGCTTATACCTCTGACGTGCTAGTAGTTAAATCCACAACCATAGTATTGACGAGTCTTTAGAGTCCACCACACTTTCTGTTACTCAAGCTTTCGGGCGAAACGCTGTAGAGACCATATGGAGATATGGCAGGGTCCTATCAGATACACGCGGTATTGCACGGATCAGGATCGGACGATTTGTACTAGTGGCCATATGGATATATAGCAGGGTTCGATCTGATACGTGCGGTATTGCGCGGATCAGGATCGGACGGATATTACTAGCCGGCTTTGGTTTAAGCCGGATTCTAGTTTAGTATAGTGTAGATTTTGTCTCATTGCATTTGTATCCGGTCGGAATACAGATGCGGGTGTGTATGCACAGTATCGGGGTTTTCCTGTAACTTATTACGGGACTAGTTTTCTGGAGTTGCCAGTTTGCATTCTGTTCCGGCCGGTTTTCCTTTGTTCTTTCCCGGCCGGACTTTTCCGATGGAGGGGGTTATTTGCAAGTTTTGCAAATAACCATTTGTGGAGGGGGTTTCTTGCACTTGTGGCATTATGATAGATTAAGCATCTTTGCTTTTCATGATGGCTTGCTTTTTGAGATTAGAAGTGATTAGATTGTGATTTGGGATGGTTATCATTTCTTTAGGGTTGTGGTCACCCCCTTTCTTTTACTACACTCACCTCCCTTCTTGTTATGGTTTGTATTTCATTCCTCCACCATTCTAACTAGATGAGAGAGGCTTCACTTGAGAGAAAAAGAATGAGAGAGTTCATTTTGTTATGTGAGGAATTCTTCATCTCATCTTCTTCTTGCTAGAAAATTGAAAGCACCAATTTTCTTTACCTCTTCCTCCATCCATCAATGGCAACAACATAAACTCCTAGAGATAAAGTTTCTACACTACATTCTACAGCATTTCTTGGGCATGTCGACTTGCCAGCTTCATGCCCGAGTTGCCTCGGTATTGAGGCGGGAGCCCGTAAAAGACGCAGGCGATGTGGTGCCCTTCCGGCGAGGAGGCGACGATATGGAGACAAGACTTTCCGCGGGAGATCGGGACGATGACGAGAAGACTGGAGGACTCGGATCACTCGGTATATCTCTCACCCTTTCTCTTGATAGCTAGTATCGGTTAATGGTTACGATCCGGGTATATTGTCCGCGGTAGCGCCAGTTTGAAAGTTAAGAAAAATTTTGATTCCGCATTTTGGCCTCGGATAGACGGCCGGGGCGCTGCCGTGGGGCAACATGGTTTCAGAGCCACGCCATTAACCTTGTCTAGCTTTGTCTAATGTGTTTTACATTTCCGATCGACCAAAATTCCAAAAATACGCGTTTTCTTTAGATCAGTTTTCTGTTGTTTTTTTCCTTGCTCAAAAAATTTTTCAGGTTGCAGAAAAGTGATGTACTGGAAAATTTAAGGCTACTGTAGAAATTCGACAGAGTGATTCCTTAGTGGGAGCGCGGAACCGCGGCCAAACCCCCCTTTGGGCCGCGGTTCCGCCGCACTATGGTCAGATCACTGTGTCGTTTTTCTTCAGTTGCTTTCTTGGCTGATTTTAGGGGTTTTGGAACATTAATTTTGGGCCCAGAATTTCTTGATGTGCTACAGTAGTACTTGGGGGCCCACTTGTTAAAATTTGATCGATCGGATATTTTAAACACATTAGTTCACAGTATTTACATTGTATTTGCGACCGTGAATGCCACTTGATCGGTAAATCCTGTCTAACTGCTATAGCCCGGTTGGACGGATTTGCGAACGTGACATTCACGTTGATGTCTTGTGTTTTTGCTGTGATGTTGCGGATCGGTCGTGGGGGATAGCCTGGATGCAATGTTAGTACAGTTTTGTTGTATTATGTACATTTGAGATTGCGGGGCGAGCGTCCGACTTGTGGACTGCCGTCACTGCCTGTTTGTATTATTCTTTTGGGGCACGACCTGGTTGCGGTCGATGTACCCGTTGTATGTATATTTTACTTTCTGTACTAGGATTACCCCACGGAGGGGTGCACGGATAGCCGGGTTCTAGAGGACAACGGGCCCGCATCTCATGGCATTGAGACGGAGGGGGCTTCACTCTAGGATTGGCGGGCTATTCGCCGCACTCGTAGGGGGTACAGGTTGACCCAGGAGGCGTGCCCAAGTTACCGGATTCCATGAAGTGCTGGGTGGTCCATTCACGGTGCTGAAGGGGGCTGCCTCGCTTCAGGTTTTGGCGGGTGACTTGCCGCGCCCGTAGGGGTCTAGGATTTCATTGCACAGGCTATCCACACGACCAGGGGAACGTCGGGTTTCAGCAGCGGCTCTGTGAAACCCGGGGCTTCCAGATATCTGTATTGTTCTGTGATGCTGTACATTTTTGTGATGTTGCATTTTATCACGCCTTGAGCGAATATAATATATATTGGTATATATATTAGTAGATGTTGTAAATGTTTTACATCCGCGCTAGTCCAGTCCCCGCTCTGTCGTTAGTTAGCTAACCTAACGGGTAATGACGGGACCCAGTGGCGAATGCGGATGGCATATACGTACATCAGTATATTTTCGTTCTTTGTGGTGTGATCAATTGATGGGACTGCTTTGATTCGGATCAATGCAAGATAAACAAACCTATTCTGATGTTGTTGGAACACTTTTCAAAAAGCTGTTATTGCAAGGACGTTCACTTTTGTTTTGCATCGTGGTATTCATTTGGAATATCCTGCTCCTCAGTCGACGAGTCAAGGGCCGAGATCCCTTCACCGGGAGTGACCCCTTGGACAGAAGTTTGCGTCAGGGCATTAACTTCACTATAGCCGATTACTTTTGCTTTGCATCATGGTATTCAGTTGGAATATCCTGCACCTCATTCTACGGGGAAAGAGCCGAGATCCCTTCACCGGGAGTGACCTCTTTAGCAAAGGTTTTCGTCACTATATTTTTATAAAAGGCTATGCGGTTCCTTCAACGATATCAAGTTCATTACGTTAAAGGTTTTTCGCCAAAAACCAGCCGTAGCCCTCCGTCATTTCTTACAATTATTACTTAGTATTCGTGCTGCGTTTGTTGACTGTGTCAAGGCGTAGTGTGCGGTAGCTAAGTAGTGTTTGTTTGTAGCATATTAATGGGATTGGTTAGGACAGTCGTGCGGCCTTGTTGACTGTGTCAAGGGCTCGTACGGGTGGGTTTGATGCAATCCAGGATAATGACGGGTTGAACTTGACTAGGACTCTTTGATTTGTTGACTGTGTCAAGGTCGCTTGGGTCCTAGGGGTAAAAATCACATCGGGAGTTTCAAAAGAACTGAAACTTGCCAGATATGCGCATACCTTCTGGAGTGTGATGACGAGAGCGGATTCCGTCACGTTATCATGCAATGATAGTTGGATCCCGATTCCCACTGATGAGTTGGTTTACTCCTCGGGTGATCCCGACTAATTCTCCTTTCAGGTTTGGAGGAGAATTTGACGGTACAGTGGGAGGTTTCCAGATTAGACAAAGTGATAACCATTCTGATCTAGGTTAAAGTGCACGCTGAGTGTTTCTTTTCTCTCTCTCTTTGGCAGCGACCATTGACCCAACCCTGGACTATGACTCAGTGACCAAGTTGACCGAACCTTCTTAACACTGGCTTTTGGATTGTCAGAGTTGCAAACCTCATTGCCACTCCTAGTTTTACCCTTTTCTCCAGGACACCCCGTATTACTACGAACGTCCACTTCCATTGGACAAAACCATCGTATGGTTATATACGAACTCGAAGGACTTCGAGGATGGTTTCTGGTTCTGGAGAAAACGAATAGGACTATTCAGTTGTCTTTTCCTTTCACCTTCTCTCAGGTTGCGAGTACTCCTTGGTTTAGGAGATAGTACACCTATTATGCAAATTGTATAGTCTTCTTCCAAACCTTAGGCTGGTGCCGAACGGTGGGGAATGAAGAAAACCAATTAGCATAACGATGGTGTACAGAAGGTATTAAGTTAAGACAAAGAAAGGGATTAGTAAGAGGGCAAAGTAAAGTGTGACTGCTATGCACGACCGAACCAAGTATTTTTCGCCAATCCTAAATCACCTTTGTATTTCTCCAGAACACTCCGTATCACTATGAAGATCCCAAGTTTATTGGATAATCCATCGTATGGTTATATACGAACTCGAAAGGAACTTGTTCCAGTTCGGGGATGAATTCTGGTTCAGGAGAAATAGGAATAAGGTTTATTCGGTTGTCTTTTATCTTCACCTTCTCTCGCATTGCGAGTGCTCATAGGATTAGGACAGTACACCCATTATGCTTATTGGATAGTCTTCTTCCAAACCATAGGCTGGTGCCGAACGGTAGGGAAGGAAGAAAACCATTTGGCCTAAAGGGGTGTGCAGACGGTAATGACTAAAGACATATAAAGGGATTTGGACAGATGGCATAGAAATATACGGTTACAGTTGTGAATCTGGATAATGGTAGAGGCATTACTAGGAATACCAGGATACCCCATAGAAACATTTCAATGTTTCAGTTCAACTGTGTACTGTTAAAAGAAAAGTGATTTCCCGATTAGACACTTGCTCCAGGGTATGTATTTACCAGGTTGGATTCTCACATCTGTATGGTTTTACAGATGATGAGTGGGAGTGGGTTATTGGGAATTAGGTGACCATCGTCATTATATCGGAATTCGTTGTAATTGGTGATATTTGAGGAAGCCACCTGGGTTGTTTGCCGGTCGGCAAATATTTGGTTTTGAATATCCGTTGTTATGCACCAATTTCAAATTGATATATCTGTACGTCTATTTTTGTAGAGTGAGATGTACCTTTTTGAAATTGTGTCTATGACATTTACCTATATCAGTGGATGGTTAGGTAAGGAGCATTGAACAGCGGTGTAATTCTTCTTAACCATAAGTACAGTTTTCAACCTACGACACACAGTGAATGAGTTATCAGACTCAAGGGACTTGTACAGAGTATTGTATGTTGTCCAGCGTCCATCTGGACAGAGGGGTTGGTCCTCGTACTATATTCTGTTTACTTTTAACTTCTCTAGTTCTTAGACATGTGTTTCGTAGAAACACAGGGTCTAAGTTTTGAGGAGTTATAGGTATTTGAATAGAGTAGAGAACCAGGTGTAGCAAGTATCGGGATTCTTCAAAGTGATCGAAGATGTAGATACTTGTGTATGGTATTCAGCTGATAGTAATGATAAAAAGAAATTGCTTCTCTTTCAGGTTACTCATAATTGGAAGCATTCCTAAGTTGAGTAACGCTGATCGGCCTCCTTCCATTTAGTTGACATGCACTGGAGACAGCTGCATGATTTGAATCTGGTTCCAATTAAATCAGTGCCTCTGTTTCTATATTGGATATAGAACAGTTCATATCTTGACATTGTTAAGGTACGGGGAGTTGTCCGGCTTATGCTTAAAACCAGACTCCGGACAACTAAAGGCACGTTTCTGTAATGGCTGTTTGTGGGTTGACCCAGGCTATGACGAGGGTTGACTTTCTACCATCTGGAAGATCAATAGAGATATTGTTCTTGACTCGCCACATTTTTTGGATTTTTCAGAAAACAGCAGTGCGAGTATGGTAGAACTGGAAGCGATTCCAGAACCGCAAACGATTACTGAAGTTTTCATAAGAACCTAAAGATTCAATCTGGCTTGACATTCCATTAGCCATTCCGCAGATATGGTGGGTAACCTCAGGCACTCGAGAGGTACTTCGGTATGCTCAAGGACGGTGGCAGGGAGGTTCTTGTTTACCCAGACTTGCCATTGCTGTTGTTCCAGACTGTGAAACCCGGCAGGAGGATGAGTATAGCGTCGTTCTGAACTTGCTTTAGAAGTGTATGTCTATATGACTCTGCCAGAGGGTTGTCGTAGTCAGTGGGAGCAGCGGAAGCATTGGTGGACAGTTGGCTTATGTCTATTTATAGACTGAAGCAGATATAGCGGAGATAGATCATCTATTTCTGATGTGACAGTCATAGGTTTGACGTCATCAGAATAGGGGATGGATCTGTTGAGAAGGTAGTAGGGTGTGATGTCCTTGTTTTGGATGACATACACAGAGTAGGAAAAGAAACTCCTATACTACGATCGGTTATACTTTGGACGTCACACAGTGGTTTCTCCACAAAGGACTTGGACATTATATCAGACATACTGGTTACTAGATCCATGGTTTTAGATCTAGATTTGGGTGGTTTCCCAATCAGGGTACTTTGACAACATTCTAAGAGTATTTAGAATGGACGACTCCTGGCACGGTAGTGTACCTGCAGGTGATGGAGTCACCCTCTCTAAAGGTGTCTTATAGACTAAAGTAGAGAGGGATGCGCATGATTGACAGATCACTTGCTTAGACAATTGAGTCAATCATGAGATGTCAAGTACCACACCAGATGTTGTTCTTGCAGAAGATGCAATAAGTTGATATTAATCCAATCCTGGAGAAACAATCGGAAGCAGTTTTAGGACATAAGTGCGTGTTCTAGGGATATGATAGCGGCTTTCTCCTTCAGGAGACACTAATCATTCCAGGCTTCCAAGGTGACTGGATGGCAGAGTGGCTGTCAGAGTTATAGTTTCTCCTTCTGACGAGGGGCGGTATTTTGGACAGGTGGTCCAAGGCAATACTGAGGGAGACATGGCGCTGGGTACTGATTAAGTTCAGTTATTGATATAGTCTAAGAAGTTTGGATTTGGAGTTCATTTATGAGCTAAGTCCCATCAGATATCCAGACATACTCTAAGACAGGTATTGCTCATTTCGGGAGATGGCTTTCTCTGCGAACTTGAGATATAGAGAGACATAGAAAGAAACATCACAGCGGATCCACTCACTGAGGCTATTCCTCGAACGCAGTAGTTTCGCAAACGAGCTTTGTGAGACTGACTAGTAGAGGAGTTGGGTGTTCGGTATTACACGGGCTGTGAGTATGCGACATTGTTCATAGCAGAATATTGCAATTTATACCGCCCATTCTTACGCTCGTGTGTTTATAGGTAGGTACTTTTAATCCGTGTTTGTTACATGTTTACGGAATACAGGTTTCCAGTACAAATATTGCAAATCAGGATAAAATCTCCACAGTTACGCTAAAAGCAGAACATCTGTCGACAGCAGATAAAAGCCGGGTTCCGGTCATCCATATCCGTCCAGTGCCGAGTACCGGTTCCCGATACAAGACATATGACAGTGGTCATTCATGTCTGGGACAAGCACAGAGCACGAGGTTGGCTGCACAAGAATCAATGGGTGCGCGGAGCTCGAGGGAGATAAAGTCAAAAGTGAAGAAAAGATAATGCAATCTTGGACTTTGAATTCTGAAGATATTCTGGAAAGATTATCAGAAACTACATGTACTAAACAACAGGAAACAGAAAACCAGGAACCCACAGAAAAGACCACTGCCTGAATCTACTGTACGGCCGCGCATGCGCGGCCAATAGGGGGTATTGGCCACGCATGCTCGGCTAGATGGGGCCCACTCACTGTCGAACTTCAGGGTTATTTTGGGTGTTTCATCTCTAGTCTGCTGGTTGCCCTAGAATTCATTTTCCCTGCCTATAAATACAGCAGTTTAGAGCTAAGCCAAGGGAGCAATTTTTGGAGCTTTTCTTTGTTCTCTTTTTTTGTTGTTTTGTTCTTCTTCTTCCTCTTCTTCATTCTTTCTCCATGACATTGTAGTGAGAGCTTTTGAGTGGAAGATTAATGAAGATGAGGGTTCTTTATCTTTCTTGTTAGTTTGCTCCCCCTTGAGATTTCTGCTTTCTCTTGCTCATTCAATCTCTTCATTGAGGTTGAATGGTTAAGAGTTAGTTATTGATCTCAAGGGTCGTATTTTCTCACGGACTAGCACTTCACTTCACATGCGTTCTCTACCTTTCCCTTGATCTTGCAAGTTCTTCATTGAGCTTGCAAGTTTAAGGGTTGGCTATTGAGCACATGCTTGGCTTGGGTCCTAGTTCCGTATTCTTTTTATTATTCGCTTTTTATTACTTGTCTTTTTATTACTTGCATTTTATTCATGCTCTTTATTACTTGTATCTTTTCTTTTCTTTGTTCTTTTCTTTTTGTTCTCTTTTGTTTATATTGTGAATGTTGTAATTATTATTGTTAAGAATTAATACGGTTTTATAAGTTAACATTTCTTTGCCAATTCCTTTTCCCGTTATTTTCCATTTGAACTTCGTCCAAACCATACGCAAGCGCTCCGTTAGGCACCGTACCCTGACAAGGTAACGGTGATTCCTAACCGCGACCGGTTGCGTTCGGTTTGGCCGGAGGCGAAGGCAAGAGACAAGAACGGAAGGACAAGGGTAAATAAGCCGGATTCCACGAATACCGCGCTTAAATCCCCTAATCCACGTTGTTGCCAATTGCTTAGCTTCAATTGGTCAAGACTCGGCTCAAAGGTTTTTGAGTACGGATTTCTTAGCTTATAATCTCGTATCTTTCTTAACAACTTTATACTTGCAGATAAACACATAGGATAGATCAAACAAACTCATACAGATTCTTTATTGACTCGTCTAAAACAAGAAGGTAAGATAACACCATCTCCCTGTGGACCGACCCGTGCTCACCGGCTAGCTGCATAGCGACACCGTCCTGATCGCGGTTACACTTAAATCTTTGAACATCCGACACGCCAAAAGCGTGCGATCAAATGGCGCCGTTGCCGGGGAAACGGTAGCGTATTTTCTTTCTTGTTATTCGGGTTAATATTCTTTTTTGTATAAAAAAAAATATATTCTTTTTGTTTTTTTTTTTGGACAATATTTTTGTGGGCAAGTGTGCAGATTTTTGCAGATTTGCAAACTGCGATTGTGGGAGCAAAGTGTACATTCAAAATTAAGGTGATTACGGAGTACAGTGCCAAAGATCCGGGTAGTTTGACCCGCGCAAGCGAACCTTTCAAGCTTACCGGACTCGATTCAACGGGGGTTTCTTAACCCAAAACTTAAACGGTACGTAATTTACTAACACCTTCTTCTCAAATCCGACGCTTCCAATATACTATTCTTTTGCAGGATTCTTTGCAAGTTCGCTAGCAAACGCCAAAATTGACTAACCCGTATTTGTTGCAGCGCCGCGCTTAAAACTTAAAACGATTGTTTTATTCTTTATAGAATTTTTATTGAATTGCGCATTGCATCAATTAATACGGACTTAAGGGCAAGCGAACCCCACAACATACGGTAAAGGATTTCATCACCTTTTCCGTGGCCCACAAATCACGAACTTGCGCATAACGTTTACCCACACAAATTTAAAAGAAACTAGACTTTAAGCCTTAAGGACTTCGCGCTCACTAGGAGAAGTTAACTGTATTTAGAAGCTTGCTTAACGGTATATTGTTTACGGGGTGTCTAGGAAAGTGTTAACGGCGAAACCGCCAAAAGAGAAAGGGTTATTTAATTAAGGAACTTCGCGAAAGCGTTGGAAAACCTCCCCTTCTCTCTGCACTTACCTGGCCTCGTGATCAGTGTATTTTTAAGTTTGTTTCTCGACACAGTTTAACTTCGACAATCAAGTTCTCGAGCAGGTCTAGTTGACCTAGGTGAACCCTAGAACGATTAGGTGTGTGGTATTTTTGTGTCGTGATTTTTTGTCCATATTCTTTTTTTGTGTATATTTCATTCTTCTGCTAACAACTAACTAAAAAAAAAAAATTCACATTCTTTTTCCCTCCTTTTTCTCTACCTTTCTCCTTCTCTCTTCATATCATGGGAACTCCACCTCGCAAAACTCTTGCCGAACTTTGGTGCCCACAACCAGACATTACCTCATACGGTTCTTGCTTTGGCCGAACTTCGAACGACCCCTCCATGCCCAAAGTTTCACTGAAAGATCGTATAGCAGCGTCTGGGACAAACACTTGCACTCCTCATTCCACTTCGTAACAACCGTTTCAAACATTCACTCCCGCTTATGTTGATACCCCTTCTGCAAGTCGTCCTTTGTCCATCGCTGAACGAATTGAACAATCTCGTAGCCGATCTTTCACTCCTTTCACCACTACAAATTCTTGGGACCAACAAATCCATTCACCGTCTTATCCCAATGTTGATCCCACTCCTGTCCAGCCATTCAATTCCTACCAACCCTACCCTACTTTTGCACCTTCCCTAGACATTGCTTCAGAACCGCCATTTGGGAGTTTTCAGTAACCATACAACTGTGAATCTTTCACTGAAACCCCTTCACAACCCATGTCTAGTCTGGAACAGTCATTGGAAGACTTTAGGGTAGCGTCAAGCCAACAGATGATGGATTTGAATGCGTCCATGGCCGCTCTCATACAACCTACTGACCCGGTAGCTAGTTTCCAGCTAGCTCCAAATTTTCCAATGTATGATGAGGCGGTAGGACAGGCTGTGAATTTGAGTGGAGAGAGTGAGCTGTACCCCCTTCCGAATCAAACCTACCCGTCCCAAATTGACTCCCACAACTCCTGTGTTGAAAGTCTATCAAGTGTCCCAAACGAATTATCAGTTGAAGATAGAATGTTTAATGAGTTGTGCGACTTTGTAGTGTTTGATTTGCCAGATTGTGAAGGGACCTTGCCAAGTGAAACCATTCCCAATCCTCTTGACCTTTACACCTTCACTCTAGAACCAGAATCGATTAATATCCATGCTTTTGATGAGGTGTCAGAGAATTTTGATTTTCACTTGATTGAGGATATTGACGCTGGGGATATTTTGGATGATGAACCCATAGATTTGACTAGGTTTTTCTCTCCAATTCATCATCCCGAGTCCATAAATCTTTTTCCCGAACCCCATATGCGTCTGGACTTTGATGAAATGTGCATGGATAAGTTTAACTTTGAGGAGAATTTTGAGGATAGCACTGAGGATGAAACAGTTTTAATTGATGAGTCGGATTTTCCTATTCATCCTATTCCTTCCACTGACTGTGTGCACCCTCCCGAAACCCTAACCGATACCCTTCCTCAACCAATTCCCTCCACCCTTTCCATCGTTCCGACCTTGCAAGAACCCGTATCATTTTCACTTCGTATATCTGGTTTACCAAGTTCGGCGTACCCATGGTTTCTTACGAATCTTGAGGGATTCGACCCAATTTCTCGGCGAGTAAATATATTAGCACAATCACTTTTCACACGTCGGTCATCACAAATTGTGCTAATCTATTTACTCCATTTGCACCCTCAAGTTCGTATTCCACTTCTCTTCCCCTTCCGCCATTCTTCTTCTTCTCATCTACCGAGACCGCATTCCACTTCTCTCCACAAGCGGTCTCGCGTAGTCTCCATTTCTCACCTCTCCGTCTTCTTTGACCAACCACTGCTTTTTCATGATAAAATCTTTGAATGGTTGGTACTAACTTTTGGCCTGTGTAAGGCCTTGTATAACTTTATACAGATCTTTCCCCCCTAATCCTGAACTTCAACGCTTAACAGTGGAAACACTGTTTCACTTAAGTTTGGGGGGGCTCCTTTTTTGTATATATTTTTTGTTTTGTATATAATTTGTTTTTCGAGGAAGCGCCGGCAATTTTGACCCTCTTGGTATAGCCTGACAGTGAGGGCACTGTCAAGTTTAAGTTTGGGGGTGTTCTTGGTAAGCTTTCTTCCTTCGCATTTCATTTGTATATTTTGCATTTGCATACTTTATTAAAAACCCATAAAAATCGAAAAATTTCTAAAAATATAAAAACTTTTTGTCAAGTTAGCTTGTGGAAGAACTCTGATTCAACATTCGACGGTTTTTGTTTGAAAAGATAGGAATAACTAAATCTTATGTTTAGATTTTGAAAACCTGAAAGTAACTCTCCTTTGAAGTTAACTATAGCTGATATACGTCTTTACATCACACTACACGTGTTGTGAGTCTTGGAAATTAGATGACAAGTCTTTTATGTTTAAAAACTTTTAAACAGATAAATGATTTTCTAAGGATCAAATAGGTTTGTTCTGAAATAAGTAATAACAAGAATAGTTTATGAAGTGAGTGAATATAAAGGAATGTTATTGATGCCTTAATTGGAACTAATTCTGAAAAATAACCCATCTGAAACTTGATTGGAATGATTACACACCGAACCCACTAAACACGTCTTTTATCCAAAAAAAATAATTGAACAACCGGTTATATCTCCGTTCGTATTGAATCATCATGTTTTTCACGCCAAACTGTCTTTTGTTTTTGGACCTAGGTAACTTGAGTAATTAAGTCCGCTGGGGTGTTTCTACACCTAATGCCCTAAAACCAACTGGTTTGGGTGCATTGGCCCAAAGCTCGCTAAGAAGCCTAGAAAGTCCAGATAAAAACAAAGTCAAGCAAGTGTTCTCTCCGAGTTAAAATTCCTAACGGTTCTTTGTGTGAGAATAATCTTGATAAAAGACAAGCTTTTAAAAAATTTTAACGGAGATATGAAGGTTTTACTCTATGATAAAGACTATTGCACGTTCACAGAGGTGTGTATGAAATGAAAACAAGAATAAAGTGGAGTGAAAAATACGACTTAGTTTCCTGTTAAGGAAGATAGAAATTCTGAAGTTGAAACCTTACTGGAAAACGAAACTTGAAAAATGCTTAACTCTCTATAAAACTTATGTGATCCTTTTAAAATTGTTATCTGGGCTTTATTGTTTGACATAATGACTTTATTCGACCTTTCGGGAACTTAACGACACTATTTTTGCACTGCACGTAAAGACATATAAAATCTGTAGTTAAATAAGAAGAGAGATGTGAAAACTAAAGGTTCGATAGTCTAAACTTAGGATTATAGAATTGTTATTTTCTGAAACAAAACTTTAGGGGCTTGAATCTTAGTTATTTTACAAAACTAGCTTGACCGGATTTTGTGGGTAGTATCCGCTGAAAACCCTCAGGAGACAACACTCCTCCTACTAGGGACACCTAGAGGTTTAACGGCTTGTTGCACATGCTCAGTGCAATCGCGTTCCCTGCGAAAGTGCGGTTATCATTTTATTTTTGTGAATAATTGGTTTTGCTCGGGACGAGCAAAAGTTAAGTTTGGGGGTATTTGTTCATAGCAGAATATTGCAATTTATACCGCCCATTCTTACGCTCGTGTGTTTATAGGTAGGTACTTTTAATCCGTGTTTGTTACATGTTTACAGAATACAGGTTTCCATTACAAATATTGCAAATCAGGATAAAATCTCCACAGTTACGCTAAAAGCAGAACATCTATCGACAGCAGATAAAAGCCGGGTTCCGGTCATCCATATCCGTCCAGTGCCGAGTACCGGTTCCCGATACAAGACATATGACAGTGGTCATTCATGTCTGGGACAAGCACAGAGCACGAGGTGGGCTGCACAAGAATCAATAGGTGCGCGGAGCTCGAGGGAGATAAATTCAAAAGTGAAGAAAAGATAATGCAATCTTGGACTTTGAATTCTGAAGATATTCTGGAAAGATTATCAGAAACTACATGTACTAAACAACAGGAAACAGAAAACCAGGAACCCACAGAAAAGACCACTGCCTGAATCTACTGTACGGCCGCCCATGCGCGGCCAATAGGGGGTATTGGCCGCGCATTGCGCGGCTAGATGGGGCCCACTCACTGTCGAACTTCAGGGTTATTTTGGGTGTTTCATCTCTGGTCTGCTGGTTGCCCTAGAATTCATTTTCCCTGCCTATAAATACAGCAGTTTAGAGCTAAGCCAAGGGAGCAATTTTTGGAGCTTTTCTTTGTTCTCTTTTTTTGTTGTTTTGTTCTTGTTCTTCCTCTTCTTCATTCTTTCTCCATGACATTGTAGTGAGAGCTTTTGAGTGGAAGATTAATGAAGATGAGGGTTCTTTATCTTTCTTGTTAGTTTGCTCCCCCTTAAGATTTCTGCTTTCTCTTGCTCATTCAATCTCTTCATTGAGGTTGAATGGTTAAGAGTTAGTTATTGATCTCAAGGGTCGTATTTTCTCACGGACTAGCACTTCACTTCACATGCGTTCTCTACCCTTCCCTTGATCTTGCAAGTTCTTCATTGAGCTTGCAAGTTTAAGGGTTGGCTATTGAGCACATGCTTGGCTTGGGTCCTAGTTCCGTATTCTTTTTATTACTCGCTTTTTATTACTTGTCTTTTTATTACTTGCATTTTATTCATGCTCTTTATTACTTGTATCTTTTCTTTTCTTTGTTCTTTTCTTTTTGTTCTCTTTTGTTTATATTGTGAATGTTGTAATTATTATTGTTAAGAATTAATACGGTTTTATAAGTTCACATTTCTTTGCCAATTCCTTTTCCCGTTATTTTCCATTTGAACTTCGTCCAAACCATACGCAAGCGCTCCGTTAGGCACCGTACCCTGACAAGGTAACGGTGATTCCTAACCGCGACCGGTTGCGTTCGTTTTGGCCGGAGGCGAAGGCAAGAGACAAGAACGGAAGGACAAGGGTAAATAAGCCGGATTCCACGAATACCGCGCTTAAATCCCCTAATCCACGTTGTTGCCAATTGCTTAGCTTCAATTGGTCAAGACTCGGCTCAAAGGTTTTTGAGTACGGATTTCTTAGCTTATAATCTCGTATCTTTCTTAACAACTTTATACTTGCAGATAAACACATAGGATAGATCAAACAAACTCATACAGATTCTTTATTGACTCGTCTAAAACTAGAAGGTAAGATA
This sequence comes from Agapanthus africanus, assembly GCA_030015575.1. Lineage (NCBI taxonomy): Eukaryota > Viridiplantae > Streptophyta > Magnoliopsida > Asparagales > Amaryllidaceae > Agapanthus > Agapanthus africanus. The sequence goes on along the minus strand of JASDDO010000012.1, from coordinate 352,077,355 downwards.
ACACCATCTCCCTGTGGACCGACCCGTGCTCACCGGCTAGCTGCATAGCGACACCGTCCTGATCGCGGTTACACTTAAATCTTTGAACATCCGACACGCCAAAAGCGTGCGATCAGACATCGCAATAATTAGCCTTGAGTGCAAGTGGGAGATTGTTGGAGATAGTGCCCTCAGAGTCAATTATTGGATCACAGGCACGTGATTGCAATGATTGAGGGAGGACCTATCCCAGGAGGACAGTCTTGCTCGAGATGATAGTATGCTATCTGGTTTACCTTTATCATCGTGTACTGCTTCAGGTGACCTTACAGGTCGCTATTACACGCTGATAGAGCCCTTGGGATTCTTGCTTGACTGCCAGCAGTATGATGGCGATCATATACATGAGAGCTGGTGGTCTATAAGCACATCCTTAAAAGGTCCCTAGTCGTGGGTGTTTCGAGACAGGGCATCGATTCTCCAGAGTAGACTAGTGTATACAGTGGAGACCCCGACGAGGGGCGGTGGCCGGTCTCACAAGCCACTGGTGTCAGTTGGTTCACCTAAGATGTATACAGGTGCTCATTGGGTTATGAGTACACCGGACAGGACTCGCCGGGAACATGCTAGTTGGTCTTATACCTGACGTCAGATAGCAGTTCCCTGGTGACATGTGTACAGGTTAGTTCATCGACCTTGGGATCGTCATTTGTCTCGTGTGAGTTCCCACTGTACTTTGATTACTACCCTACCACGGCTCAAAGGAGTCGTGCAAACAGGTTTTAGTTGGGTACAGTCCCGAGCCAGATGGAGGCAGTGAGCGGATCTTCAGGGGTTCGTCTCTCCCGGTATTGGGGGTGAGGTCGCGCTGTGTCTAGGAGAGCCATTACACAAAGCCCTCGGCCGAGGCAGGAGATTTACTGGTAGGTATTCCAGTAGTATCTCAGGGTGTTCTGGGCTACACTCCGACACGACTTGTACCGCTTTTGGGGGTCTGACTTTTACCAACCCCCTAGGCCCGACATGCGATGCTCATAGACGAACGGACCGGACTGTACGGATATTGTCACTGACAGGCTCAGTAGGGTGTCAGGATGAGTTCGCTCATCGACGTCCCTTTTGGTCAATAGCTGGTGGCCCGTCACGTATTGGCTTATACCTCTGACGTGCTAGTGGTTAAATCCACAACCATAGTATTGACGAGTCTTTAGAGTCCACCACACTTTCAGTTACTCAAGCTTTCGGGTGAAACGCTGTAGAGGCCGTATGGAGATATGGCAGGGTCCGATCAGATACGTGCGGCATTGCACGGATCAGGATCGGACGATTTGTACTGGTGGCCGTATGGATATATGGCAGGGTTCGATCTGATACGTGCGGTATTGCGCGGATCAGGATCGGACGGATATTACTAGCCGGCTTTGGTTTAAGTCGGATTCTAGTTTAGTACAGTGTAGATTTTGTCTCATTGCATTTGTATCCGGTCGGAATACAGATGCGCGTGTGTATGCACAGTATCGGGGTTTTCCTGTAATTTATTACGGGACCAGTTTTCTGGAGTTTCCAGTTTGCATTCCGTTCCGGCCGGTTTTCCTTTGTTCTTTCCCGGCCGGACTTTTCCGATGGAGGGGGTTATTTGCAAGTTTTGCAAATAACCATTTGTGGAGGGGGTTTCTTGCACTTGTGGCATTATGATAGATTAAGCATCTTTGCTTTTCATGATGGCTTGCTTTTTGAGATTAGAAGTGATTAGATTGTGATTTGAGATGGTTATCATTTCTTTAGGGTTGTGGTCACCCCCTTGTTTTTACTACACTCACCTCCCTTCTTGTTATGGTTTGTATTTCATTCCTCCACCATTCTAACTAGATGAGAGAGGCTTCACTTGAGAGAAAAAGAATGAGAGAGTTCATTTTGTTATGTGAGGAATTCTTCATCTCATCTTCTTCTTGCTAGAAAATTGAAAGCACCAATTTTCTTTACCTCTTCCTCCATCCATCAATGGCAACTACATAAACTCCTAGAGATAAAGTTTCTACACTACATTCTACAGCATTTCTTGGGCATGTCGACTTGCCGGCTTCATGCCCGAGTTGCCTCGGTATTGAGGCGGGAGCCCGTTAAAGACGTAGGCAATGTGGTGCCCTTCCGGCGAGGAGGCGACGATATGGAGACAAGAATTTCCGCGGGAGATCGGGACAATGAAGAGAAGACCGGAGGACTCGGATCACTCGGTATATCTCTCACCCTTTCTCTTGATAGCTAGTATCGGTTAATGGTTACGATCCGGGTATATTGTCCGCGGTAGCACCAGTTTGAAAGTTAAGAAAAATTTTGATTCCGCATTTTGGCCTCGGATAGACGGCCGGGGCGCTGCCGTGGGGCAACAAAATGAACTACAACAATGTAATCATGGCAATTCTACAGTGAGTGTGTCATGGCAATTACTAACGGTGTGTGTGTAACATGCAGATTAGTGCTCGTGCAACATGAACCGTTAGTAATAGTGCAGTGTTCTATCAATTCTAAGTTTACATACAAATAGCAGGGAATGCAGTATAAAACAGTAGTATACATGACAATCAATGTAGGAAAAATTCAATGTATAACTATTAGGTCCTATCAGCCCTGACGCATAACGCCATGCGGGCGATATCCCCGTAGATGTTAAATCTACTCACCGAAGTCTCGAGCTAAGTGTAGCCGACGACTTGCTTCTCTTTTTTCGCAGCGTCCGTCTCCCTCGCCTGCGAACCTAGAATCACACAATATATCACACATAAGCTCAAATCCACAAAAACGTGACATTAAGGTCAAACTAGAAACCCGTGTAGCAAACCAAGCGCGCGTGTGCGCGATACGTAAAAACGTGTGATTACGCGCCTGAAACTACCCTGACGCATCGCGATACGCAGAAATCCCAAACCACATGCGTATCACGCGTGTCGCGAAGGTTTAAAATATGAGATATAGGTATATAGCTCCAGATTTTCCTACAGCAAGAATAACACAAAAATACACATGACATGAGTCTAAGGGTCTCAGCAGACACCTATAGGACCAAACCCCAACCAAAACCCTCCCTATCTGGCCGCAATTTGCGGCCAGATCTAATTTTCCAGCGGCCTACACATGAAGTATGGGGGTCGGGTTCTACCTGGGGGATCAGCACCTAACCACTATACTGCAGTCCTCACAAAAATATTCTAAACTCACCGGGTCGATAGCAGTTTACAGAAAGCTAGTTTTTGCTCAAAAACAAAGAATTTGCATCAATTAGAAATCTGGTGGTATTTTAGTGCAATTGGGGTTAAGCTAGGTTAACAGGGCCCTAACAACACTCCATCAACCTACTAAAGCCAAATCAAACATCACTAGGTCATGGTTCCCACAAATCACCACATATCGCACTAAAACGTACCAATAAACACTAATCGAAGCTAAGTTACACTAAATAAACAAACTAGGGGGTAAGTTCAGGAAGTATACCCCACACTCGACCCTAGGGAGCTGGAGGAAGAAGAAGAAGTGGAGGGAAGGAGCTGCTGCTACTCACTGCTGCTGCTGCTACTCACTGCTGCTGCTGCTCTCACTGTTGCTGCTGCTGTTTACTGCTGCTTGCTGCTGCTGTGTTGCTTGCTGATGCTGTTGTGGAGGCTTCTGCTGCTGCTGCTGTGGAGGTAAGTGTGTGTGTGTGTGAGTGTGAGAGTGAGGTTGAGAGAAAAGATTACAAGAATGAGAGGGAATCATAACCCCAAATGTCAACCCCTCCATTCTCTCTCTTCATTAAATGCAAGCATGGCTTTTGCCATGATGCATTCTCTCTCTCTCATTCTCACCAAGTCAACACTAAAAGGGGAATTCAAATAAAAGCAACCATCATATAACTAATTAAACTCAATTAAAACCCAACGGGCTTAATCCCCATGATTAAACCCACCATGGTTGCTAATCATGGTATTACCTCATTTTAAAACCCTAGTTTACATGCACATGTGTGTGCAAGCCTAGGAAAATTCTAGAAAAATATTTATTAAATTTGGAAAAATATTTGAAACTCAATTTGGTAAACTTTTTATTTAAAAACCCCTTTATTTAAATATAAATAGCCACTAAACACATTCTAAGGTGTTACAATCTCTCCCCCTTAAAGAAATTCGTCCCCGAATTTCAAAATCTAACTACACGTACCTTCGAAAAGACGGGGGTACTTCTTCGTCATCTCGCTTTCGGTCTCCCAAGTGACCTCCTCGCTGCTCTGACCATGCCAAAGTACCTTGACTGATGGAATGTCTTTCGATCTCAATTTCTTCACTTGTCGATCCAAGATCATCACCGGCTGCTCTGCATAGGAAAGGTCGCGCTCAAGCTGGATCATCGGGTGCTGAATCGCATGCGAAGGATCATGAAGATATCTACGGAGCATCGAAACGTGAAATACGGGGTGCACATCTGGAAAACTGGGCGGAAGGGCTAATCGGTAAGCAACTACACTAACACGCTCGAGGATCTCGAAGGGGCCTACATATCTGGGACTGAGCTTCCCCTTCTTCCCAAACCTCATCACACCTTTCATTGGGGAGACCCTCAAGAAAACATGATCACCAACAGAAAACTCAAGTCTGCACCGCCGACGGTCCGCATAAGATCTCTGCCTACTCTGGGCTGCTCTCATCCTATCGCGAATCAACTGGATATTCGCGGTCGTCTCCTCAACAATCTGTGGCCCTAAGATACTGCTCTCACTGAGCTCTGTCCAACAGGCGGGCGATCTGCATCTCCTCCCATAAAGAGCCTTAAACGGTGCCATCTGAATGGTCTCCTGGTAGCTGTTATTGTAGGAGAACTCTACTAAGGGTTAGTGATGATCCCAGCTACCTCCGAAATCTAATACACACGCTCTGAGCATGTCCTCGAGAGTCTGAATAGTCCGTTCTGACTGTTCGTCGGTCTGCGGATGAAATGCTGTACTGAAACTCAAGCGAGTGCCCAAAGCCTCCTGAAGCCTCTGCCATAGTCGACTGGTAAACTTGGTGCCTCTGTCGGACACGATACATGTCGGGACTCCGTGCAGTCATACTATCTCGTCGATGTAAATCTGGGCGTACTGAGCAAATCCGAAAGTCGTCTTCACTGGCAGGAAGTGAGCCGCTTTCGTCAAACGATCTACGATCACCCAAATGGAGTCATACCCTCGCCTAGTCCTGGGTAGACCCACAACGAAATCCATCGAAATCTGCTCCCATTTCCACTCCGGAATGGGTAACGGCTGTAGCTCTCCCGCGGGCCTCTGGTGCTCAGCCTTGACTTGCTGACAAGTCAGGCATCTCGATACGAAATCTGTGATGTCCCTCTTCATTCCGTCCCACCAGTAAACATCTCTCATATCATGATACATCTTGGTGGAACCGGGATGGACGCTGTACACCGATCGATATGCCTCCTAGAGAATCTCGCGCCGCAGTCCCTCAGCATCTGGTACGCACAGTCTAACCCTAAATCGTAGTACCCCCTGATCATCGATCACGAACTCAGAAAATCTGCCCTACCTGGAACTGTACTTGGCTGTCGCATAATATCTGCCAATCTGCCGACGACTGCCCCTGTACTGCGCTCAAACAAGATAGACTACCCCCGGGCCTCCTGCTCAAAGCATCCGCCACCACATTCGCCTTGCCCGGGTGATACAAGATCTCGCAGCCGTAATCCTTCACTAACTCCATCCATCGGCGCTGTCTAAGGTTCAGGTCTCGCTGCTGAAATATATACTTTAAACTCTTGTGATCAGTGAATATCTGGCACGACTCGCCGTATAGGTAATGTCGCCAGATCTTAAGTGCAAAGACCACTGCAGCCATCTCCAAATCGTGAGTGGGGTAGTTCTGTTCATGTTTCTTCAATTGTCGCGAAGCATACGCGATCACCCTGTCATGCTGCATCAATACACACCCTAGCCCCACTCGAGAAGCATCACAATAGACCACAAATCCGCCTGATCCTGAAGGTAATGATAATACCGGTGCCGTAGTCAGCCGAGTCCGTAGCTGCTGAAAACTATGCTCACACTCCTCCGTCCAATCGAAAAGAACTCCCTTCCGGGTCAACCCGGTCAAAGGTGTAGCAATACTGGAGAAGTCCTGCACAAATCTCCTGTAGTAACCGGCCAACCCCAAAAAGCTGCGAATCTCCATAACCAATATGGGTCTGGGCCAACGCTGAACGACCTCGATCTTCCTTGGGTCTACACATATACCGTCTCATGAAATCACATGCCCCAAGAAGTCTACGCTGTCCAGCCAGAAAGCACACTTGGAGAATTTCGCATAAAGCTGGTGCTCCCTCAAAGTCTGCAGTGTAATCCGCAGGTGCTGCTCGTGCTCCTCACTACTCCGGGAATACACCAAGATATCGTCAATGAATACTATGATGAACAGATCCAGATAAGGTCGAAAGAAACGGTTCATCAAGTCCATGAATGCTGCTGGCACATTGGTGAGTCCGAACGACATCACCAAAAACTCATAATGGCCGTAACGCGTACGGAAAGCTGTCCTAGGAATGTCCTCCTGTCGAACCCGCAGCTGATGATAGCCCGATCGTAAATCGATCCTCGAAAAGTATCCTGCCCCCTGAAGCTAGTCGAACAAATCGTCGATACGTGGCAAGGGATATCTGTTCCACACTGTCACCCTATTCAGCTGGCGGTAGTCGATACACAGACGCAAACTGCCGTCCTTCTTCTTGACGAACAGGACTGGAGTACCCCAAGGAGAAACACTGGGTTGAACAAGTCCCTTATCCAGCAAATCTTGCAATTGATCCTTCAACTCTCGAAGTTCCGCCGGGGCCATCCGATAAGGCGGTATGGAAATAGGCCCCGAACCAGGAACCAAATCAATACAGAAAGAAATGTCGCGCTCGGGCGGTAGCCCAGGAAGCTCGTCAGGGAACACATCAGGAAACTCGCTAACAACCGGAACCTGATCTAATGGAACCTCTGTAGCGCTAGCATCGCAAACATAGGCGAGAAATCCCTGACATCCCTTCCTCAAAAGCTGTCCAGCGCGAAAAGAAGAAATCACACTGTGAGGGGCGGCACCACGGTCCCCCAACACAACAAAAACCGACTCGCCAGGAAAACAGAATCTAACTGTCTTCTCACGGCAGTCCACAGAAGCAAAGCACGTGGCTAACCAATCCATGCCCAAAAGAACGTCGAAGTCCAACATCTCAAGAAGGATCAAGTCGACAGGCAACTCTCTCTCGCCAATACAGACTGTACAGGATCGGAACACGTTCCTGTAGGGTTCTGTTCACAACAGAATACTGCATTTTATACCGTCCATTCTTACGCTCGTGTGTTTATAGGTAGGTGCTTTTGATCTGTGTTTGTTACATATTTACAGAGTACAGGTTTTCAGTCCAAATATTGCAAATCATGACAAAATCTCCACAGTTACACCAAATACAGAACATCTGTTGACAACAGATAAAAGCCGGGTTCCGGTCATCCATATCCGTCCGGTGCTGCGTACCGGTTCCAGGGACAACACATATGACAGCAGTCATTCGTGTCTCGGACAAACACGGAGCACGAGAGGGGCTGCACAAGAACCAATGGGTGCGCGGAGCTCAAGAGAGATAAAGTCAAAAGTGAAGAAAAGATAACAATCTTGGACTATGAATTCTGCTGATATTCTGGAAGAAATTATCAGAAAATACATGTACCAGACAAGAGGGGACAGGAGACCAGGAAAGTACACAGAAGCCCACACCCTAAATCGACAATAGGGGCGCGGATCCGCGGCCATAGGGGCCTATAGGCGGCGGATCCGCGGCCGTACGGTCTAGACAGTGCATCATCTTTTGGGGGCAGTTTGGTCTTTGCATATGTGGTCTGCTGGTTTCCCTAGAACTTCAACTTCCTGCCTATAAATACAGCAGATCAGGGCTGAGCCAAGGGAGCAATTTTTGAGTTTTGTTTTAGCCTCATTTTTGTTAGTTTCTTTCTCTTCTTCTTCATTCCTCCATTAAATTGTAGTGAGAGCTTTTGAGTGGATGTTAATGAAGATGAGGGATTTGTATCTTTCTTTGTAGTTCGGCTCCCCCTTGAGATTTCTGCTTTCTCTTGCTCATTCAATCTCTTCATTGAGGTTGAATGGTTAAGAGTTAGTTATTGATCTCAAGGGTCGTTTTTTTTCTCACGGACTAGCACTTCACTTCACATGCGTTCTCTACCCTTCCCTTGATCTTGCAAGTTTTCATTGAGCTTGCAAGTTTAAGGGTTGGCTATTGAGCACATGCTTGGCTTGGGTCCTAGTTCCGTATTCTTTTTATTACTCGCTTTTTATTACTTGTCTTTTTATTACTTGCATTTTATTTCATGCATTTTATTCATGCTCTTTAATACTTGTCTCTTTTCTTTTCTTTGTTCTTTTCTTTTTGTTCTCTTTTATTCGTTTTGTGAATGTTGTAATTATTATTGTTAAGAAGAAATAAGGTATTGTAAGTTAACACATTTCTTTACCAATTCCTTTTCCCGTTATTTTCCATTTGAACTACGCCCAAACCATACGCAAGCGCTCCGTTAGGCACCGTACCCTGACAAGGTAACGGTGATTCCTAACCATGACCGGTTGCGTTCGGTTTGGCCGGAGGCGAAAGCAAGAGACAAGAACGGAAGGACAAGGGTAAATAAGCCGGATTCCACGAATACCGCGCTTAAATCCCCTAATCCCCGTTGTTGCCGATTGGTTAGCTTCAATTGGTCAAGACTCGGCTCAAAGGTTTTGAGTACGGATTTCTTAGCTTACAATCTCGTATTTTCTTAACAACTTTATACTTGCAAATAAACACATAGGTTAGATCAAACAAACACATACAAGATTCTTTATTGACTCGTCTAAGACAAGAAGGTAAGATAACACCATCTCCCTGTGGACCGACCCGTGCTCACCGGCTAGCTGCATAGCGACACCGTCCTGATCGCGGTTACACTTAAATCTTTGAACATCCGACAAGCTTTTGGCGTGCGATCAAATGGCGCCGTTGCCGGGGAGACGGTAGCGTATTTTCTTTCTTGTTATTCGGGTTAATATTCTTTTTTGTATAAAAAAAAATATATTCTTTTTGTTTTTCTTTTTTTTTGGACAATATTTTTGTGGGCAAGTGTGCAGATTTTTGCAGATTTGCAAACTGCGATTGTGGGAGCAAAGTGTACATTCAAAGTTAAGGTGATTACAGAGTACAGTGCCAAAGATCCGGGTAGTTTGACCCGCGCAAGCGAACCTTTCAAGCTTACCGGACTCGATTCAACGGGGGTTTCTTAACCCAAAACTTAAACGGTACGTACTTTACTAACACCTTCTTCTCAAATCCGACGCTTCCAATATACTATTCTTTTGCAGGATTCTTTGTAAGTTCGCTAGCAAACACAAAAAATTGACTAACCCGTATTTGTTGCAGCGCCGCGCTTAAAACTTAAAACGATTGCTTTATTCTTTATAGAATTTTTTTGAATTGCGCATTGCATCAATTAATACGGACTTAAGGGCAAGCGAACCCCACAACATACGGTAAAGGATTTCATCACCTTTTCTGTGGCCCACAAATCACGAACTTAAGCATAACGATAACCCACACAAATTTTAAAAGAAACTAGACTTTAAGCCTTAAGGACTTCGCGCTCACTATGAGAAGTTAACTGTATTTAGAAGCTTGCTTAACGGTATATTGTTTACGGGGTGTCTAGGAAAGTGTTAACGGCGAAACCGCCAAAAGAGAAAGGGTTATTTAATTAAGGAACATCGCGAAAGCGTTGGAAAACCTCCCCTTATCTCTGCACTTACCTGGCCTCATGATCAGTGTATCTTGAGCCTGTTTCTCGACACAGTTTTACTTCGACAATCAAGTTCTGGAGCAGGTCTAGTTGACCTAGGTTAACCCTAGAACGATTAGGTGTGTGGTATTTTTGTGTCGTGATTATTTTTGTCCATATTTCTTTTATGTATATTTCATTCTTTTGCTAACAACTAACTAAAAAAAAAAAAAAAAAAATCACATTCATTTTTCCCTCCTTTTGTCTTCCTTTCTTCCTTTCTATCTTCATATCATGGGTACTCCATCTCGAAAAACTCTTGCCGAACTTTGGTACCCACAACCAGACATTACTTCATACGGTTCTTGTTTTGGCCGAACATCGAACGACCCCTCCATGCCCAAAGTTTCACTGAAAGATCGCATAGCAGCGTCTAGGACAAACACTTGCACTCCTCATTCCACTTCGTATCAACCGTTTCAAACATTCACTCCCGCTTATGTTGATACCCCTTCTGCAAGTCGTCCTTTGTCTATCGCTGAACGTATTGAACAATCCCGTAGCCGATCTTTCACTCCTTTCACCACTTCGAATTCTCGGGATCAACAATTCCATTCACCTTCTTATCCCAATGTTGATCCCACTCCTGTCCAACCATTCAATTCCTACCAATCCTACCCTACTTTTGCACCTTCCCTAGACATAGCATCAGAACCGCCATTTGGGAGTTTTCAGTATCCAAACAATTTTGAATCTTTTACTGAAACCCCTTCACAACCAATGTCTAGTCTGGAACAGTCGTTGGAAGATTTTAGGGTAGCGTCAAGCCAACAGATGATGGATTTGAATGCGTCCATGGCCGCCCTCATGCAACCTAGTGACCCGGTAGCTAGTTTTCAACTAGCTCCTAATTTTTCAATGTATGATGAGGCGGCAGGACAGGCTATGAATATGAGTGGAGAGAGTGAGATATACCCCCTTCCAAATCAAACCTACCCGTCCCAAATTGAATCCCACAACTCCTGTTTTGAAAATCTATCAAGTGTCCCAAATGAATTATCAGTTGAAGATAGAATGTTGAATGAGTTGTGCGACTTCGTAGTGTTTGATTTGCCCGATTGTGAAGGGTCTCTTCCAAGTGAAACCGATCCTAAACCTTTTGACCTCTACACCTCCACTCTAGAACCCGAATCGATTGAAATCCATGCTTTTGTTGAGGTGTCTGAGAATATAGATTTTCACTTGCTTGAGGATATTGACGCTGGGAATATTTTGGATGATGAACCCGTAAATTTGACTGAGTTTTTCTCTCCAATTCATCATCCCGAGTCATTAACTGTTTTTCCCAAACAACATATGCGTCTGGACTTTGATGAAATATGCATGGATAAGCTTAACTTTGAGGAGAATTTTGAGGATATTTTTGAGGATGAAACAGTTCTAGATGATGAGTCGGATTTTCCAATTCATCCTGTTCCTTTCACTGACTGTGTACACCCTCCAGAACCCTTAACCGATTCCCTTCCTCAGCCACTTCCCTCCATCCTTTCCGTCGTTCCGACCTTGCAAGAACCCGTATCATTTTCATTTCATATGTCTGGTTTACCAAGTTCGGCGTACCCATGGTTTCTCACGAACCTTGAGGGATCTGACTCCATTTCTCGACGGGTTAATAGATTAGCACAATCGCTGTTTACACATCGCTCATCACAAATTGTGCTAATCTATTCACTCCATTTGCACCCTCAAGTTCGTACTCCACTTCTTTCTCCCATCCGCCATTCTTCTCTTCCACCGAGACCGGACGCTACTTCTATCCCCACACGGTCTCGCGTGTTTCTTATTTCTTTTCTCTACACTCCATTCTTTCACCAACCGTCGCCTTATAACGATAAAAATTTTGAATGGTTGGTGTTAACTTTTGGCCTGTGTAAGGCCTTGTATAGATGGATACTGTTCTTTCCCCCCTAATCCTGCATTTCAACGCTTAACAGTGGAAACACTGTTTTACTTAAGTTTGGGGGGGACATTTTTTTGTATATATTTTTGGTTTTCCTTTTTTTGTTTTGTTTTTAGAAAGCACCGGCAATTTTGACCCTCTTGGCCTAGCCTGACAGTGAGGGCACTGTCAAGTTTAAGTTTGGGGGTGTGCTCGGTAAGCTTTCTTCCTTCGCATTCATTTGTATATTTTGCATCTGCATATTAAATCCATAAAATCCATAAAAATCTGAAAATTTTCTAAAAACATAAAAACTTTTCTGTCAAGTAAGCTAGTGGGAGGACTCTGATTCAACATTTCGATGGTTTTGTTTGATAAAATAAGAATAACTAAATCTTATGTTTAGATTTTGAAAACCTGAAAGATAACTCTCCTTTGAAGTTAACTATAGCTGATATACGTCTTTGCATCACACTACACGTGTCGTGAGTTTTTGGGAATTAGATGACAAGTCTTTTATTTTTAAAAACTTTTAAACAGATAAATGATTTTCTGAGGATCAAATAGGTTTGTTCTGAAATAAGTAATATCAAGAATAGTTTATGAAGTGAAGTGAATATGTAGGAATGTTATTGATGCCCTAATTGGAACTAAGTCTGAAAAATAACCCATCTGAAACTTGATTGGAATGATTACACACCAAACCCACTAAACACGTCTTTTATCCAAAAAAATAATTGAACTACCGGTTATATCTCCGTTCGTATTGAATCATCATGTTTTTCACGCCAAACTGTCTTTTGTTTTTGGACCTAGGTAACTTGAGTAATTAAGTCCGCTGGGGTGTTTCTACACCTAATGCCCTAAAACCAACTGGTTTGGGTGCATTGGCCCAAAGCTCGCTAAGAAGCCTAGAAAGTCCAGATAAAAACAAAGTCAAGCAAGTGTTCTCTCCGAGTTAAAATTCCTAACGGTTCTTTGTGTGAGAATAATCTTGATAAAAGACAAGCTTTTATAAAAAAAAAAAATTTTAACGGAGATATGAAGGTTTTACTCTATCATAAAGACTGTTGCACGATCACAGAGGTGTGTATGAAATGAAAACAAGAAAAATGTGGAGTGAAGAATAAGACCTAGTTTCCTGTTAGGGAAGATAAAATTCTGAAGTTGAAACCTTACTGGAAAACGAAACATGAAAAATGCTTAACTCGTTATAAAACTTATGTGATCCTTTTAAAATTGTTATCTGGGCTTTATTGTGCGACATGATGACTTTATTCGACCTTTCGGGAACTTAACGACACTATTTTGCACTGCACGTAAAGACATATAAAACCTGTAGTTAAATAAGAAGCGAGGTGTGAAAACTAAAGGTTCGATAGTCTAGACCTAGGATTATAGAATTGTTATTTTCTTAAACAAAACTTTAGGGTTTGAATCTTAGTCATTTTACAAACTAGCTTGACCGGATTTTGTGGGTAGTATCCGCTGAAAACCCTCAGGAGACAACACTCCTCCTACTAGGGACACCTACAGGTTTAACGGCTTGTTGTACGCGCTCAGTGCAATCGCGTTCCCTGCGAAAGTGCGGTTATCATTTTATTTTTTGTGAATAATTGGTTTTTGCTCGGGACGAGCAAAAGTTAAGTTTGGGGGTATTTGTTCACAACAGAATACTGCATTTTATACCGCCCATTCTTACGCTCGTGTGTTTATAGGTAGGTGCTTTTGATCTGTGTTTGTTACATATTTACAGAGTACAGGTTTTCAGTCCAAATATTGCAAATCATGACAAAATCTCCACAGTTACACCAAATACAGAACATCTGTTGACAACAGATAAAAGCCGGGTTTCGGTCATCCATATCCGTCTGGTGCTGCGTACCGGTTCCAGGGACAACACATATGACAGCAGTCATTCGTGTCTCGGACAAACACGGAGCACGAGAGGGGCTGCACAAGAACCAATGGGTGCGCGGAACTCAAGAGAGATAAAGTCAAAAGTGAAGAAAAGATAACAATCTTGGACTATGAATTCTGCTGATATTCTGGAAGAAATTATCAGAAAATACATGTACCAGAAAAGAGGGGACAGGAGACCAGGAAAGTACACAGAAGCCCACACCCTAAATCGGCAATAGGGGCGCGGATCCGCTGCCATAGGGGCCTATAGGCGGCGGATCCGCGGCCGTACGGTCTAGACAGTGCATCATCTTTTGGGGGCAGTTTGGTCTTTGCATATGTGGTCTGCTGGTTGCCCTAGAACTTCAACTTCCTGCCTATAAATACAGCAGATCAGGGCTGAGCCAAGGGAGCAATTTTTGAGTTTTGTTTTAGCCTCATTTTTGTTAGTTTCTTTCTTCTTCTTCTTCATTCCTCCATTAAATTGTAGTGAGAGCTTTTGAGTGGATGTTAATGAAGATGAGGGATTTGTATCTTTCTTTGTAGTTCGGCTCCCCCTTGAGATTTCTGCTTTCTCTTGCTCATTCAATCTCTTCATTGAGGTTGAATGGTTAAGAGTTAGTTATTGATCTCAAGGGTCGTTTTTTTTCTCACGGACTAGCACTTCACTTCACATGCGTTCTCTACCCTTCCCTTGATCTTGCAAGTTCTTCATTGAGCTTGCAAGTTTAAGGGTTGGCTATTGAGCACATGCTTGGCTTGGGTCCTAGTTCCGTATTCTTTTTATTACTCGCTTTTTATTACTTGTCTTTTTATTACTTGCATTTTATTTCATGCATTTTATTCATGCTCTTTAATACTTGTCTCTTTTCTTTTCTTTGTTCTTTTCTTTTTGTTCTCTTTTATTCGTTTTGTGAATGTTGTAATTATTATTGTTAAGAAGAAATAAGGTATTGTAAGTTAACACATTTCTTTACCAATTCCTTTTCCCGTTATTTTCCATTTGAACTATGCCCAAACCATACGCAAGCGCTCCGTTAGGCACCGTACCCTGACAAGGTAACGGTGATTCCTAACCACGACCGGTTGCGTTCGGTTTGGCCGGAGGCGAAAGCAAGAGACAAGAACGGAAGGACAAGGGTAAATAAGCCGGATTCCACGAATACCGCGCTTAAATCCCCTAATCCCCGTTGTTGCCGATTGGTTAGCTTCAATTGGTCAAGACTCGGCTCAAAGGTTTTGAGTACGGATTTCTTAGCTTACAATCTCGTATTTTCTTAACAACTTTATACTTGCAAATAAACACATAGGTTAGATCAAACAAACACATACAAGATTCTTTATTGACTCGTCTAAGACAGGAAGGTAAGATAACACCATCTCCCTGTGGACCGACCCGTGCTCACCGGCTAGCTGCATAGCGACACCGTCCTGATCGCGGTTACACTTAAATCTTTGAACATCCGACACGCTTTTGGCGTGCGATCAGGTTCCTAGGCACTCTTGTGATGGTTCATAAGGCATCAAACATGCCCGGATAAAAATTTAGACGTACCGAACAACCCAAAGCCGGGATCTTTGCTAGATTATTAGGTTTAAACATGCAAGATGATAACTTTTATCTAAGTGTGAGAGATTACAACTTTTGTAGTCCGCTCCTTCGCTTCACAAGCTCCGAGTAGAAGTCCCTTTGCCGCGATCCACGATCTCCCGGACTCATGAGAGGCTCCACGACTCGAACGATCCATGCTAGCTTGAAGTGTTCCAAATCTCCGATGATCTACGTCGAAGTTGCAAAGACTCAAGCTTTCTCACTCTAAAGAGATGAACACACTAATCTCATGGGCTAGATGAGATGAGGATGAGAGAGTAGTAATTTTGCTTTCTTTTTAAATCATTTTCTCATTTTTATTCATCACATAAAGAAAATCAAGTAAGCTTTTTTCAAGAGAGAAGAAGAAGAAGATAATGGAAAAGATAATGAAAAATCCTTTTGTGATGAATAGAAATAAAAGTGTATGATTGATATATCAACCATGGTCAAGGATGAGTGGCTAATAATGTGTAGAGAATAAACTAGAGTTAGGGTTTGGTTGGGTTAAAATGTGTCATCACAAAATATCTTAACCATGACAAAAGAAATAGCTTCTAGAAGGTGCATGAAGCAACTAACCCTAATCAAACCCTAACCTCATTTAATCATCCTTAAACATGTTTAATAATAAATCATATCATGTCACAATAATATATATCATATATATATTATATATTTGCAACAAAAGAAAATAATACAATTAACATATATCGCATATATATCAATATATCATCCAATGAGAAAATGAAATAATAAAGCAAGCCAATATTAGATAATGTAATAATATATCATATATATTATTATACATTAAATCATCGAATCAACACTTGATCCAACGATCCGGCTATATCGAATATAACCGACTAATATATCATGTACCGATTCATCGAATCAACACTTGATCCGATGACCCGGTTCATATCTAAATATCGCGAGAATATAATACGGTATCTCATATCGCATTATTCTCGGTCCTGCACATACACATATGTGCCTCTACTCCGTTTCGCCTGAGCCAAGAAACCTCTGTGTAGGACTCTAAAGAATTGTCAATACGCCGGTAGCAGGTGATGATCATATCAAACACCCACAAGCTACAAGCGGTCAGCTAAACGTAACAGCTACCCAGGTATTGAGCGATCAGAAGATCAACAAGCTAGCCTGTGCGTTCTCCTGTGAATCCAATCAGTAACACTCCCGTACAGTCCGGTCTGTTCGTCTGATATGTCGCATATCAAGTCTAGGGGTGGTAAACGTCAGACCCCAGTAACCGATAAGTCGTGTCGATGTATGGCTCATAACGGGTCGAGAAACTACTAGTAACACTTACCAGTAAATCTCTATATCAGCCCTGGCCAGGGACTTCTAGTTATAGCCAATCGAACACAGCACAACATCAACTCCCTATACCGGGAGAGACGAATCCCCTCCTATCGCTCATTGCCTCCATGTGATTCGGGACTGTACCCAAAAGCCACCGTTTTGCACGCCCTCTTGGACGTGGTACGGTGGAAATCAAAGCACAGTGGGAATCACACAAGACTCCATGACGATCTCGGGTCTACAGACTACCCTGTACCAGTGTCACCGGAGAACTGCCATCTGACGTGTGGTATATCACCATCTGGGAGTTCTCGGCGAGTCCGTCCAGTGTACCCAGTCTCCACTGAGCACCCGTACACCATCTCTGATGTCAAACACCGATGGATATGGGATCATCCATCGTCCATGATATGCGTCAAGATGCGTATACGCTAGTCTACTCTGGTGTATCGATGCCCTGTCTCGATATACCCTCGACTAGGAACAGTTATAGGATGTACTCATCGACTACCGTGGCCCCACTAGTATGATCTCATCATAGTCCCAGTAGTCGAGTACATATCCTAAGGGCTTTATCAACATGTGAGAGATAAACAGTAAACCAATACAAGTCAACATGTTAAGATAAAGTGAAACCAAATAGCATACTATCATGACGAGAAAGAAAGTCCTCTCTGTATATATCTAAGCATCCATCATAATATACATCATATGTACAACAATGGCCACTAGGGCATATACATAACTAACAATCTCCCACTTGCACTAAGGCCAGCTGCTGTAGTATCTCATACCTAGCATCCCGAATAATCTCTCAAACTGTATCTGGGGAATAGCCTTCGTGAATGGATCCGCAGTGTTGTCCTTCGTATCTACTCTCCTGACCTCGATCTCCCGGCGATCAACTATCTCCCTGATCAGGTGATACCGCCTCAGAATATGTCAGGACTTCTGATGGGACCTGGGTTCCTTGGCTAATGCCACAGCTCCATTGTTATCGCAATACAGAGAAATTGGATGCTCAATGGATGGAACCACTCCAAGTTCACTAATGAACTTCTTGATCCAGACAGCCTCTTTGGCAGCATCGTTGGCAGCGATGTATTCAGCCTCCATCGTCGAGTCTGCAATGGTATCCTGTTTGGAACTTTTCCAACATACCGCCCCTCCATTGAGAGTAAAGACAAATCCCGAGTGCGACTTAGAGTCGTCCTTATCACTTTGGAAGCTTGAATCGGTAAAGGACTCCACCTGGAGTTCTCCGTTACCATACACAAAGAACATCTCCTTAGTCCTTCGTAAGTACTTGAGAATGTTCTTCACAGCTGTCTAATGACTCTCTCCAGGATCTGCTTGATACCGACTCACTACACTTAGTGAGTATGCTACATCGGGTCTGGTACACAGCATCGCATACATGACAGAGCCTACTGCCGAAGCATAGGGTATCCCTTGCATGCGAGCTCTCTCCAAATCATTCTTGGGAGACATCTCTTTGGAGAGAGTGAGTCCAGAGATCGTGGGTTGGTTCCCACGCTTGGATTCTTCCATACTAAAACTCTTTAGTATGGTGTCAATGTACCTGGATTGGGACAATCCCAGTATCCGTTTAGATCTATCTCTATAGATCATGATTCCCAATATGCAGGAGGCATCACCTAGATCTTTCATTGAGAATCTCTGTGATAAGAAGAGCTTGACTGATTGCAGCATAGGAATATCATTTCCTATCAAGAGTATGTCATCCACGTACAATACGAGGAAGACAACCTTACCCTCTGCTACCTTCTTATAGATACAAGGTTCATCTATATTTTTGATGAAGTCAAACTCTTTGACTACAACATCAAAACAGATGTTCCAACTCCGCGATGCTTGCTTTAACCCATAAATGGATTTAAGCAGCTTGCACACCTTTCCGCTGCTCCCACTATCTACGAAGCCCTCTGGCTGAGTCATGTACACGCTCTCTTCTAAATCACCGTTTAGAAAGGCGGTCTTAACATCCATTTGCCGGATTTCGTAGTCATGGTATGCAGCAATGGCAAGTAAGATCCGGATGGACTTAAGCATAGCCACTGGAGAAAAGGTTTCGTCATAATCCACACCTGGTCGTTGACGAAAACCCTTTGCTACAAGTCTAGCTTTGAAAGTCTCAACTTTTCCATCTACACCAAATTTCTTTTTAAAGATCCACTTGCTCCCAATGGGTTTTACCCCTTCAGGAGCATTTTCCAAAGTCCATACTTTGTTGGTGTACATGGATTCCATCTCAGATCGCATTGCATCCAGCCATTTCACAGAGTCACCACTCGTGATGGCCTGCACGAAACTAGTCGGTTCATCATCATCCATGATGCAATCCTCGCTTCCACCATCAATGAGAAAACCGTAGTATCTCTCAGGTGGACGAGAAACCCTACTAGATCTGAGGAGAGGCTGGGGTTCGTCGGGTACTACTGAATCCTCTGGTTCTACTAAATCATCTGTCGTAGTTTGTGTTGCTGGAACCTCTTCCAGTTCTACCTCATTGCCATCAATTTCTTTCATAAGAAAACCCTTTTCTAAAAAGGTGGCATGTCGAGAAACAAACACTTTTTGTTCCTCGGAGTGGTAGAAGATATACCCTCGCGAATGCTTGGGATATCCAATAAACATACATAGGACAGACCTTGCCTCGAGCTTGCCCGGATTTTGTGTTTTAACATAGGCCGGGCAAACCCATATCTTAACAAAATTAAGATATGGTCTCTTCCCTTACCATATCTCATATGGGGTGGTAGGCACAGATTTGGTAGGAACTTTATTCAGTATGTATGCCGCTGTCTCAAGCGCATACCCCCAGAAGGAAATAGGTAACTCAGCAGTGCTCATCATCGAGCGCACCATATCTAATAGGGTGCGATTCCTCCGCTCCGATACACCGTTGTGCTGTGGTGTATAAGGAGGAGTAAGCTGAGAGAGAATCCCATTCTCTTTTAGATAATCCAGAAAATCATTGCTCAAGTATTCTCCTCCTCGATCAGATCGAAGGATCTTAATACTTTTGCCCGTTTGGTTCTCTACTTCGTGCTTATATTCTCTGAATTTCTCAGAAGCTTCAGACTTGTGTTTCATCAGAAACACATGTCCGTATCTAGAGAGATCGTCAGTGAATGTAATGAAGTAGGAAGAACCGTTCCTGGCAAGCGTAGACATGGGACCGCATACATCACTATGTATTAGTCCTAAGAGTTCAGTAACTCTTTCTCCGTGTCCACTAAACGGAGCTTTGGTCATTTTTCCTTTGAGACATGAATGGCAAGTATCATAAGATGATAATTCGAACGGATTCAAATAACCATCCTTATGTAACTTAGCCAGTCGTGTCGCATTGATATGACCAAGTCTACAATGCCACAAGTAGGATTCGTTCATATCTGAACTTTTCCTCTTGTGTGTGTTTTGTATAGTCAGGACTGTATTCTGATTCAGAATGAATATGCCATTATGTAACGAGCCTGATGCAATCAACTTTTGATCTAGGAATATGTTCATAACATTATCCTTTACTACAAAATTATATCCTTCTTTACTTAATAAAGAAACTGATATAATGTTGCACATCATGTTCGGTATATAATAACACTCATTCAGAATCAGTGTATTACGACTTGGTAATACAAGGTGATATTCGCCAACTGCTTTGGCTACAATACTTGCACCGTTTCCTACTTGAACAGAATGATCACCTTTTCCTAGTTCTCTACCTTTTCGTAGCCCATGTAACAATTTACATATATGGGATCCTGATCCGGTATCTAATACCCAGGACGTAGGGTGAACTGAGAAACAGTTCTCAATAACTAACACACCCGAAGAAGATGCATCAACATGCATGTTCTTTTGGGCGGCTTGAGAATCTAGATATTCTTCTATTCCCTGTTCAGTCTTATAACTCTTATAAGAAAGAACGGGTCCAACGTTCCCCTGCTCAGTATAATAAGCGGGTTCAGTCAATACATCCATATTATTATCTTGATTATGGCCTGACATGGTCGCTACCTGGAGAGAGAGAGAAGAAAACACTTTAGCGTATGCTCTTGCAAGATTAGATTGGTTATTATCTTATCTAATCAGGATGTCTCCCACTGTTTTTATCAAATCTACCTTAAAACCCTAAAAGGTAAGATTAGCCGGGATTAATTACACCCTATAATTTTGTCAATCTTTCAGCCAGATCAGTGTCGGTACTTTGAGGGAGGTTCCCCGTGCTTTCGTACGGACCTAATTAAAGTAAACCTCGTTTTTCCAGAGGCGTAACCCCGTTAACACTTTTCTAGACACCTACTTGAATGACTAATTGTCCTGTGTAAAACTCTCCTAGGAGTAACTCTTACTCGCAGTGGGTATCGGGATACAACTATCTCATAGAAGGTATGCAATCTCATTGCAAATTTCAACACTTGAAATTCCCGATAATATTTTTACCCCTAGCGTCCCATGACCTTGACGGAGGCCAAACTACCCATAGGGCGCTAGTCAAGTTCAACCCGTAATTTCTTGATTGAATTAAACCCACCCGTACGACCCTTGACGGAGGCCAAACTACGCCGTACGAATACCTTAATCCAATCGCATCATATGCTAGCAGATAAGCACTAGTTAGCTACCGTACACTACGCCTTGACGGAGGTCAAACAACCGCAGCACGAATACTAAGTAGTACTTATCTGAAATGACGGAGGGTTACGCAGGTTTTTCAAAAAACCTATTGCGTAAAGAACTTGATATCGTCGTAGAATCATGTGTTTTTGAAAAAAGGAGTGTTTTTTAGGCTTTTCTTAGTTTCGCTAAAGGGGTCACTCCCGGTGAAGGGATCGTCGGCCCTTTCCTCATCGAATAAGGTGCAGGATATATCATATATACCGCTGTGCAAAGCAAAACTCTAAAAGCAATCAAAAGACAAACCGAGTTTTGTAGTATCTGCCAGTTTCGCTAAAGAGGTTACTCCCGGTGAAGGGAACGTTGGCTCTTTCCTCATCGAATAAGGTGCAGGATATATCATATATATCACTGTGCAAAGCAAAACTGTAGCTACCCTTTTTATAAAGTTTTGATTCTACAACATGTTTAGGTTTCTTTTCTTTTTATTAATCTCATTAATAAATATCCCATCAGCTTATGCTTCTTAAACATCATAGAAGAAACGAAAGCAGTAATATTTATATATCAGCATATATATATAGTATAAGCATTCGTCTCAGGCAGTAATATGATCTCATCACAGAACATTGCAGCAGAAGAATATATATGAAATATTGGATATACTAGGACGTCCGTGTTTTTAATACGAGCCTGTATAAAACACGGATTCCACGGTCGCGACGAATAGCCAAACCCACATCCCAAGACCCCTACGAGAGCGGCAAGTAACACTGCCAATTCTAGGGTTAGGAGACCCGGTCTCGACTCCTCGAGATGGCCTCCCACTGGACCCTAGAACCCGGTTACTTGCGCTCCCCACCTTGGGTCTACCTAATGCGGAAGAGTAAATAATATACACTGGTGACATCAACCGCAACCTGGAAGTGCCCCAAATAAAAGAATATTACATTACAAATGAATTTTACATGAATGAAAATAAAAACCCTCATCTCACATAAAACCCCCGGCTATTCAGAACGCGACGATCCAATACAACATATCACAGCAATACATCACATATCATCAACGTAAGTAAATATGCGCATCCCAATTGTCGTTGACATATAGGAACGAAACCGGCGATATCACATATTACACTTACGGTCACAGAAAAGAAAGTGTAAAACTACAACATTTGGAATCCACAATCACTTTATACATCGTAAATCCGAAATATCACATATTTCGCATTTCATGCCTAACTCTATGAATTCCACATATTGTATCACATTCCAGATAAATAGACAGTATTAAACTTTTCGAACAGATAATCAAACACCCAAAATTTCCCAAAGTGCTCAACTCTTGAGCGGAGTTCAAATAATCCCAGAATATGTCAAAGTACCAGTGATCCAGCCGTAGAAGGGTCAAGCCAACGCCTCACATGTGGCACGCCGTACTGCCCCAAACCCGAAGGTTCAAAAGGCAGTTCAAGACGGTCACATAATCGAGTTAAGGTTTGTTGTCTTCTAGAGGGTCCACCGCTTAACTTGTACAATTTTTCCGAAAGATTTAAACCCTGATAAAAATTCAACACTTGAAAGTTTTACGTGGCGGGAAAAAGTCGGTTAATGATATCCGTTCAACTAGTTTAACAGTTTCTAAATATCCGGAAAGAAATACGAATTTAAAGTTTCCGATCGAGTCTACTATTACAAAACAAACCCCAGAATTTTCAACACTTGAAACAGATTAAAAATACCCAGAAGCATCAACAAGCACCTACGGATATTGCCATAAAAGACACGTGTCACCAATCCATCATTCCGCCGCGGAACCGCCGCGCAAGCATGCTTGCGCCGCGGTTCCGCCGCCGTTTGGACGAATTGGGGGCCCGGGTTTTATGGTATTTCTTAGAATTCCCTGCTGATTTTTTTACGTATTTTTAATTCAGAAAAAACCCAAATTTTTAAAAATTTCCAAAGAGTGGGTATATTTTGTCGGTTCGGGTTCGATCGGAGTTTTAACTTCGTAAACACATCGCCTAATGCTCTAGCTAGGCTTTGATACTACTGTAGGGTTCCTAGGCACTCTTGTGAAGGTTCATAAGGCATCAAACATGCCCGGATAAAAATTTAGACGTGCCGAACAACCCAAAGCCGGGATCTTTGCTAGATTATTAGGTTTAAACATGCAAGATGATAACTTTTATCTAAGTGTGAGGGATTACAACCTTTGTAGTCCGCTCCTTCGCTTCACAAGCTCCGAGTAGAAGTCCCTTTGCCGCGATCCACGATCTCCCGGACTCATGAGAGGCTCCACGACTCGAACGATCCATGCTAGCTTGAAATGTTCCAAATCTCCGATGATCTACGTCGAAGTTGCAAAGACTCAAGCTTTCTCACTCTAAAGAGATGAACACACTAATCTCATGGGCTAGATGAGATGAGGATGAGAGAGTAGTAATTTTGCTTTCTTTTTAAATCATTTTCTCATATTTATTCATCACATAAAGAAAATCAAGTAAGCTTTTTTCAAGAGAGAAGAAGAAGATGATAATGGAAAAGATAATGATAAATCCTTTTGTGATGAATAGAAATAAAAGTGTATGATTGATATATCAACCATGGTCAAGGATGAGTGGCTAATAATGTGTAGAGAATAAACTAGAGTTAGGGTTTGGTTGGGTTAAAATGTGTCATCACAAAATATCTTAACCATGACAAAAGAAATAGCTTCTAGAAGGTGCATGAAGCAACTAACCCTAATCAAACCCTAACCTCATTTAATCATCCTTAAACATGTTTAATAATAAATCATATCATGTCACAATAATATATATCACATATATATTATATATTTGCAACAAAAGAAAATAATACAATTAACATATATCGCATATATATCAATGTATCATCCAATGAGAAAATGAAATAATAAAGCAAGCCAATATTAGATAATGCAATAATATACCATATATATTATTATACATTAAATCATCGAATCAACACTTGATCCGAAGATCCGGCTATATCGAATATAACCGACTAATATATCATGTACCGATTCATCGAATCAACACTTGATCCGATGACCCGGTTCATATCTAAATATCGCGAGAATATAATACGGTATCTCATATCGCATTATTCTCGGTCCTGCACATATCACATATGTGCCTCTACTCCGTTTCGCCTGAGCTAAGAAACCTCTGTGTAGGACTCTAAAGAATCATCAATACGCCGGTAGCAGGTGATGATCATATCAAACACACACAAGCTGCAAGCGGTCAGCTAAACGTAACAGCCACCCAGGTATTGAGCGATCAGAAGATCAACAAGCTAGCCTGTGCGTTCTCCTGTGAATCCAATCAGTAACACTCCCGTACAGTCCGTTCTGTTCGTCTGATATGTCGCATATCAAGTCTAGGGGTGGTAAACGTCAGACCCCAGTAACCGATAAGTCGTGTCGATGTATGGCTCATAACGGGTCGAGAAACTACTAGTAACACTTACCAGTAAATCTCTATATCAGCCCTGGCCAGGGACTTATAGTTATAGCCAATCGAACACAGCATAACATCAACTCCCTATACCGGGAGAGACGAATCTCCTCCTATCGCTAATTGCCTCCATGTGATTCGGGACTGTACCCAAAAGCCACCGTTTTGCATGCCCTCTTGGACGTGGTAAGGTGGAAATCAAAGCACAGTGGGAATCACACAAGACTCCATGACGATCTCGGGTCTATAGACTACCCTGTACCAGTGTCACCGGAGAACTGCTATCTGACGTGTGGTATATCACCATCTGGGAGTTCTCGGCGAGTCCGTCCAGTGTACCCAGTCTCCACTGAGCACCCCTACACCATCTCTGATGTCAAACACCGATGGATATGGGATCATCCATCGCCCATCATATGGGTCAAGATGCGTATACGCTAGTCTACTCTGGTGTATCGATGCCCTGTCTCGATATACCCTCGACTAGGAACAGTTATAGGATGTACTCATCGACTACCGTGGCCCCACTAGTATGATCTCATCATAGTCCCAGTAGTCGAGTACAGATCTTAAGGGCTTTATCAACATGTGAGAGAAAAACAGTAAACCAATACAAGTCAACATGTTAAGATAAAGTGAAACCAAATAGCATACTATCATGACGAGCAAGAAAGTCCTCTCTGTATATATCTAAGCATCCATCATAATATACATCATATGTACAACAATGGCCTCTAGGGCATATACATAACTAACAGTTCCTAGCAACAAACGACTCTCCCACAGGAGTGGTCACAACAAGCGGCTGATCAAGAAAATCGGACTCTCTACCCAAACTCGGCACGAAGTGTCGGGATACGTACGAGTGCGTGGATCCGGGATCGAACAACATATGTGCATCAACAGAACATACTGAAAGGATACCTGAAACCACCGCATTGGACGCCTGTGCGTCCTGATGCGTCCAAGCAAAGACCCGCGCCTGCCCTCCACCGGTGACTGACTGCCTTCTGCCTCGGTCATCCCGTCCTCTCTGAGCAACTCCTCCACGCCCACGACCTCTCTGAATATGAGTCTGACACGGAACAACGCTAGGTATAACTGGCAACGCCCTCTGGGGTGGTGAAGGTGGTAAGGTAACATGCGGTGCTGCCGCCTCCCTCCGGTGTATCTCAGGACAATCTCTAACGAGGTGAAGTAGACTACCGCATCTAAAGCAACCCCGCGACGACTGCTGACTCTCCCGGGAATACGAACTAAACATCTGGCCTCGCCCCGAATCTCTGCCACTCCCCGCACCTGAACGATACCTGTCGCGGCATCTGAATGACTGTCTCCGTGCGGATATACTAGTACGAACTCTCTTCGGCTCTGGAACTACCGAAGTCTCAGCAAGGCGCTCCTCGACTAATAGGGCTGCACTTACAGCTGCTGCATAGGTCTCGTAGTGCTGCGCGCTGATCGCAAGGAACAGTGGTGTAAGCAAGCCTCGAACAAATCTCTTGACTCGCAACTCCTCGGTAACCACCAGGTACGGAGCATAAACTGCTAGCTCTGTAAACAACACGTCATACTCTGCCACTGACATCTCCGGAGTCTGGCGTAAGGACTCAAACCTGCGTGCTCTATCATCTCTGACACTCAGTGGAAGAAAGCGGGCAAGAAATACTGTCATAGACTCCGTCCAGGTCATAGGAGGAAGACCTGCCGCTCTGCCCTTCTCAACTGAATCACACCACTTTTGCGCAAGACCTTCCAGGCGAAAGCTTGCGAACTCAACCCATCTCGCATCTGCGTATCTGAGGGAACGACATATCCGGGCCATCCTATCAATGAAAGACTGTGGGTCCTCAGCTGTATCGGTGCCTGTGAAGACCGGAGGCTTCAGCCTCATGAACTCTGAAAGCGATACTATAATCACCTCCGTGGCTGCAGGGGCAACTGGCTGTGCGGTAGGTACCATCGCGGTCTCTGAAACGGGTGGAGCTACCTCTGGTCGCTGTGCTCGAAGCGTCTCAACTAGCGATCCTATCATCTGGCGCATCTCCTGCTTGATGGATCCCACCGTCTGGCGCATCTCCTGCATACCAGCTCCTAGCATGGCGATCTGATCTGTCACGGGAGGAACAGTCTGCTTGGGTATAGCGGGTGCACTGCCCGGATCGGTCCTCGTCTCAGACGAGTCAACTCAAATCTCGGCCATCGCGGCCGCTCTCTGCGCCCTCGTAGTCTTTGGCGGCATAATGGCTGAAAGGAAATTAGGATCCGATAAGAATACGGAAATCGAATCACAAGAATATATATATATTCAAGAAAGAATTTAAATAAATAAGTCCTAAGGTCGCATTGGCGGAATACCGTGTCGTGAGCATGCCGCGGAACATACACACGCTACGCCACTCTGCTTCAGCTACCTACTCCATCATACCAAGGTCATCCTACACTCCGAAAGGTAAAACCTACGCTCTGATACCAACTTTGTCACGACCCGAATATTTCGACCCGTGACCGGCACTTAACCCCGCTACGTCTACAGGCGTAACGCGACTAAGTAAGCCGAACCCAGAAATCAAACCATATATAAGTAGCGAGTGTTGAAAACATTTAGTTAAAACATTTAGAAAACCTTAAATAATTCAATAAGTTCTTTTAAAGTTACGTAATCATTTAAATAATTTTGGCAGCATTTCCTTTGTAAAAGTAGCCCCGAAACCGGGTATAAACAGGATATGAGTAAAAATGAAATATAATGAAACAAAACATTCCCAAACGGGAGCAATCACGCCCAACGGCGGAAACCATCATCACAAGAGTAATATACGACGCCGTAGCGAAGAATGAGCAATAAGTAAACATCACAGAAATATAATCTGCATATAAAAACAGTCGGCTCCCACGAGCTCGACACCAGAATACAAAATATACATCATCGTCCTCACACTGTCACTAAGTCCAGTACATATATGGTACATGGAGAATACTCGATACAAAAGGGGTACAATAAAAGTAATCAGATACCACAACCCATCTAAAAGCAAAACAGCTCTCGCACCAACTGTTGTGGTATCTGTAGCCAAAAGATGCAAAAGGCAGCCTGCCGCGACTACTCTGAAGGGCAACCTGCAAATATTGTGGCACAACGGGGGTGAGTTGCCAACTCGTGAATAGAGATAACATATAAAGGTATCGGGAGCATGCACGTACCGCGCTACTCTAACATATGACAGCAAGTAAGGTCTATATGCGACAAGTAGTAGGTGCAATAATCATGCTAAGGCTCTGTCTGGTAAAACGACTACAGGATGAAATGCATGATAAACAATGCTGAGCATGGGATAAACAACATCTACATGGAAATATCAACATGGAAACATAATCGGTGCCCCAAACTGCACCTAAATCCCCAAATAAACTCAGGCGCCGGCACTCTTCTCGGCCCTCAAATCCTGTAAATCTCTGAAAATCACGAGTGTCCAACATCGGCACTCAAAATATCATAAAATACCCGTGTCCAGCATCGACACGCAAATCCTCATATATCGTGCTCCGTCAGTCCGGATCAGCCCATGGGCTCCGTCTGCGGTATCGGCCCTCGGCCCCGGCAGTACGGATCATCCCGCATCCATCTCTCGACTCTGGTCAGTATCCTCCGGACAACCGCCAGGTCCAACCAATCACCGGTAGGTACTCTCCACCCTGCCAGGCTCATCGTCTACTCCACGAAAAACATTTCTCGCCCCGGGGAACCATACCGGGTCCACCACGAACCCACAAACGGATCATCCAACTCCTCGAATCGGGTTTCAAGCACACGTCTCAGCACCGATAAAACGCGTGGTGGACGCACCAAAATATCATATCACGAGGGACCGGGTTTTCAAATAGTGCATCTTTTCTTTAATTAATTCAACGGTCCTCAAAACCAGAAATTTCATGGAAATCCAACACCAATGAGTGAATCAAATGCGATATGCTATGTACATCAAGTCACAATGTAAGTACAAGGGAGAACCGCTTTTTAAAATAGTTTCAGTTTTTAAAGACATCTTGCGGCTCCCAATTTCTATGAAGATCATAACGAATCATATATGAAATGAACTACAGCAATGTAATCATGGCAATTCTACAGTGAGTGTGTCATGGCAATTACTAACGGTGTGTGTGTAACATGCAGATTAGTGCTCGTGCAACATGAACCGTTAGTAATAGTGCGGTGTTCTATCATTTCTAAGTTTACATACATATAGCAGGGAATGCAGTATGCAACAGTAGTATACATGACAGTCAATGTAGGAAAAATGCAATGTATAACTATAAGGTCCTATCAGCCCTGACGCATAACGCCATGCGGGCGATATCCCCGTAGATGTTAAATCTACTCACCGAAGTCTCGCGCTAAGTGTAGCCGACGACTTGCTTCCCTTTCTTCGCAGCGTCCGTCTCACTCACCTGCGAACCTACAATCACACAATATATCACACATAAGCTCAAATCCACAAAAACGTGACATTAAGGTCAAACTAGAAACCCGTGTCGCAAACCAAGCGCGCGTGTGCGAGATACGTAAAAACGTGTGATTACGCGCCTGAAACTACCCTGACGCGTCGCGATACGCAGAAATCCCAAACCACATGCGTATCACGCGTGTCGCGAAGGTTTAAAATATGAGAAATAGGTATATAGCTCCAGATTTTCCTACAGCAAGAATAACACAAAAATATAAATGCCATGAGTCTAAGGGTCTCAGCAGACACCTATAGGACTAAACCCCAACCAAAACCCTCCCCATCTGGATGCAATTTGCGGCCAGATCTAATTTTCCGGCGGCCTACACATGAAGTATGGGGGTCGGGTTCTACCTGGGGGATCCGCACCTAAACACTATACTGCAGTCCTCACAAAAATATTCTGAACTCACCGGGTCGATAGCAGTTTACAGAAAGCTAGTTTTTGCTCAAAAACGAAGAATTTGCATCAATTAGGAATCTGGTGGTATTTTAGTGCAATTGGGGTTAAGCTAGGTTAACAGGGCCCTAACAACACTCCATCAACCTACTAAAGCCAAATCAAACATCACTAGGTCATGGTTCCCACAAATCACCACATATCGCACTAAAACGTACCAATAAACATTAATCGAAGCTAAGTTACACTAAATAAGCAAACTAGGGGTTAAGTTCAGGAAGTATACCCCACACTCGACCCTAGGGAGCTGGAGGAAGAAGAAGAAGTGGAGGGAAGGAGCTGCAGATGGAGTTGTAGCTGCTGCTACTCACTGCTGCTGCTGCTCTCACTGTTGCTGCTGTTGTTTACTGCTGCTTGCTGCTGCTGTGTTGCTTGCTGCTGCTGTTGTGGAGGCTTCTGCTACTGCTGCTGTGGAGGTAAGTGTATGTGTGAGTGTGAGAGTGAGGTTGAGAGAAAAGACTACAAGAATGAGAGGGAATCATAACCCCAAATGTCAACCCCTCCATTCTCTCTCTTCATTAAATGCAAGCATGGCTTTTGCCATGATGCATTCTCTCTCTCTCTCATTCTTACCAAGTCAACACTAAAAGGGGAATTCAAATTAAAGCAACCATCATATAACTAATTAATCTCAATTAAAACCCAAAGGGCTTAATCTCCATGATTAAACCCACCATGGTTGCTAATCATGGTATTACCTCATTTTAAAACCCTAGTTTACATGCACATGTGTGTGCAAGCCTAGGAAAATTCTAGAAAAATATTTATTAAATTTGGAAAAATATTTGAAACTCAATTTGGTAAACTTTTTATTAAAAAAACCCTTTATTTAAATATAAATAGCCACTAAACACATTCTAAGGTGTTACAATCTCTCCCCCTTAAAGAAATTCGTCCCCGAATTTCAAAATCTAACTATACGTACCTTCGAAAAGACGGGGGTACTTCTTCCTCATCTCGCTTTCGGTCTCCCAAGTGAACTCCTCGCTGCTCTGACCACGCCAAAGTACCTTGACTGATGGAATGTCTTTCGATCTCAATTTCTTCACTTGTCGATCCAAGATCATCACCGGCTGCTCTGCATAGGAAAGGTCGCGCTCAAGCTGGATCGTCGGGTGCTGAATCGCATGCGAAGGATCATGAAGATATCTACGGAGCATCGAAACGTGAAATACGGGGTGCACATCTGGAAAACTTGGCGGAAGGGCTAATCGGTAAGCAACTGCACCAACACGCTCGAGGATCTCGAAGGGGCCCACATATCTGGGACTGAGCTTCCCCTTCTTCCCAAACCTCATCACACCTTTCATTAGGGAGACCCTCAAGAAAACATGATCACCAACAGAAAACTCAAGTCTGCGCCGCCGACGGTCCGCATAAGATCTCTGCCTACTCTGGGCTGCTCTCATCCTATCGCGAATCAACTGGATCTTCGCGGTCGTCTCCTCAACAATCTGTGGCCCTAAGATACTGCTCTCACTGAGCTCTGTCCAACAGGCGGGCGATCTGCCTCTCCTCCCATAAAGAGCCTTAAACGGTGCCATCTGAATGGTCTCCTGGTAGCTGTTATTGTAGGAGAACTCTACTAAGGGTAAGTGATGATCCCAGCTACCTCCGAAATCTAATACACACGCTCTGAGCATGTCCTCGAGAGTCTGAATAGTCCGCTCTGACTGTCCGTCGGTCTGCGGATGAAATGCTATACTGAAACTCAAGCGAGTGCCCAAAGCCTCCTGAAGCCTCTGCCATAGTCGACTGGTAAACTGGGTGCCTCTGTCGGACACGATACATGTCGGGACTCCGTGCAGTCGTACTATCTCGTCGATGTAAATCTGGGCGTACTGGGCAAATCCGAAAGTCTTCTTCACTGGAAGGAAGTGAGCCGCTTTCGTCAAACGATCTACGATCACCCAAATGGAGTCATACCCTCGCCTAGTCCTGGGTATACCCACAACGAAATCCATCGAAATCTGCTCCCATTTCCACTCCGCAATGGGTAACGGCTGTAGCTCTCCCGCGGGCCTCTGGTACTCAGCCTTGACTTGCTGACATGTCAGGCATCTCGTTACGAAATCTGCGATATCCCTCTTCATTCCGTCCCACCAGTAAATATCTCTCATATCATGATACATCTTTGTGGAACCGGGATGGACGCTGTACACCGATCGATGTGCCTCCTAGAGAATCTCGCGTCGCAGTCCCTCAGCATCTGGTACGCACAGTCTAACCCTAAATCGTAGTACCCCATGATCATCGATCACGAACTCGGAAAATCTGTCCTGTCCAATCTGTGCCATGATCTCCGAACATCGGTCATCACTGCGCTGTGCCTCATGTATGCGGTCAAGTAACTGTGGGCGTGCACGAACATGCGCGATCTATCATCCAATCGGCATGAACTCGAACTGTACTTGGCTGTCGCATAATATCTACCAATCTGCCGACGACTGCCCCTGTACTGCGCTCAAACAAGATAGACTACCCCCGGGCCTCCTGCTCAAAGCATCCGCCACCACATTCGCCTTGCCCGGGTGATACAAGATCTCGCAGCAGTAATCCTTCACTAACTCCATCCATCGGCGCTGTCTAAGGTTCAGGTCTCGCTGCTGAAATATATACTTTAAGCTCTTGTGATCAGTGAATATCTGGCACGACTCGCCGTATAGGTAATGTCGCCAGATCTTAAGTGCAAAGACCACTGCAGCCATCTCCAAATCGTGAGTGGGGTAGTTCTGTTCATGTTTCTTCAATTGTCGCGAAGCATACGCGATCACCCTGTCATGCTGCATCAATACGCACCCTAGCCCCACTCGAAAAGCATCACAATAGACCACAAATCCGCCTGATCCTGAAGGTAATGATAATACCGGTGCCGTAGTCAGCCGAGTCCGTAGCTGCTGAAAACTATGCTCACACTCCTCCTTCCAATCGAAAAAAACTCCCTTCCGGGTCAACCCGGTCAAAGGTGTAGCAATACTGGAGAAGTCCTGCACAAATCGCCTGTAGTAACCGGCCAACTCCAAAAAGCTACGAATCTCCGTAACCGATGTGGGTCTGGGCCAACGCTGAACGGCCTCGATCTTCCTCGGGTCTACACATATACCGTCTCATGAAATCACATGCCCCAAGAAGTCTACGCTGTCCAGCCAGAAAGCACACTTGGAGAATTTCGCATAAAGCTGGTGCTCACTCAAAGTCTGCAGTGTAATCCGCAGGTGCTGCTCGTGCTCCTCACTACTCCGGGAATACACCAAGATATCGTCAATGAATACTATGATGAACAGATCCAGATATGGTCGGAAGATACGGTTCATCAAGTCCATGAATGCTGCTGGCGCATTAGTGAGTCCGAACGACATCACCAAAAACTCATAATGGCTGTAACGCATACGGAAAGCTGTCCTAGGAATGTCCTCCTGTCGAACCCGCAGCTGATGATAACCCGATCGTAAATCGATCCTCGAAAAGTATCCTGCCCCCTGAAGCTGGTCGAACAAATCGTCGATACGTGTCAAGGGATATCTGTTCCGCACTGTCACCCTATTCAGCTGGCGGTGGTCGATACACAGACGCAAACTGCCGTCCTTCTTCTTGACGAACAGGACTGGAGCACTCCAAGGAGAAACACTGGGTCGAACAAGTCCCTTATCCAGCAAATCTTGCAATTGATCCTTCAACTCTCGAAGTTACGCCGGGGCCATCCGATAAGGCGGTATGGAAATAGGCCCCGAACCAGGAACCAAATCAATACAGAAAGAAATGTCGCGCTCGGGCGGTAGCCCAGGAAGCTCGTCAGGCAACACATCAGGAAACTCGCTAACAACCGGAACCTGATCTAATGGAACCTCTGTAGCACTATCATCGCAAACATAGGCGAGAAATCCCTGACATCCCTTCCTCAAAAGCTGTCCAGCGCGAAAAGAAGAAATCACACTGTGAGGGGAGGCACCACGGTCCCCCAACACAACAAAAACCGACTCGCCGGGAAAACAGAATATAACTGTCTTCTCAGGGCAGTCCACAGAAGCATAGCACGTGGCTAACCAATCCATGCCCAAAAGAACGTCGAAGTCCAACATCTTAAGAAGGATCAAGTCGACAGGCAACTCTCTCTCGCCAATACAGACGGTAAAGGATCGGAACACGTGCCTAGCAACAATTGACTCTCCCACAGGAGTGGTCACAATAAGCGGCTGATCAAGAAAACCGGACTCTCTACCCAAACTCGGCACGAAGTGTGTGGATACGTACGAGTACGTGGATCCGGGATCGAACAACATATGTGCATCAACAGAACATACTGAAAGGATACTTGAAACCACCGCATTGGACACCTGTGCGTCCTGATGCGTCAAAGCAAAGACACGCGCCTGTCCTCCACCGGTGACTGACTGCCATCTGCCTCGGTTATCCCGTCCTCTCTGAGCAACTCCTCCACGCCCACGACCTCTCTGAGTATGAGTCTGACGTGGAACAACGCTAGGTACAACTGGCAACGCCCTCTGGGGTGGTGAAGGTGGTAAGGTAACATGCGGTGCTGCCTCCCTCCGGTGTATCTCAGGACAATCTCTAACGAGGTGAAGTAGACTGCCGCATCTAAAGCAACCACGTGATGACTGCTGACTCTCCCGGGTATACGAACTAAACATCTGGCCTCGCCCCGAATCTCTGCCACTCCCCGCACCTGAACGATACCTATCGCGGCATCTGAATGACTGTCTCCATGCAGATATACTAGTACGAACTCTCTTCGGCTCTAGAACTACCGAAGTCTCAGCAAGGCACTCCTCGACTAATAAGGTTGCACTTACAGCTGCTGCGTAGGTCTTATAGTGCTGCGCGCTGATCACAAGGGACAGTTATGTAAGCAAGCCTCGAATAAATCTCTTGACTCGCAACTCCTCGGTAACCACCAGGTACGGAGCATAAACTGCTAGCTCTGTAAACAACACGTCATACTCTGCCACTGACATCTCGGAGTCTGGCGTAAGGACTCGAACCTGCGTGCTCTAGCATCTCTGACACTCAGTGGAAGAAAGCGGGCAAGAAATACTGTCACAAACTCCGTCCAGGTCATAGGAGGAAGACCTGCCACTCTGCCCTTCTCAACTAAATCACACCACTTCTGCGCAAGACCTTCCAGGCGAAAGCTCGCGAACTCAACCCATCTTGCATCTGCGCATCTGAGGGAATGACATATCCGGGTCATCCTATCAATGAAAGACTGTGGGTCCTCGGCTGTATCGGTGCCTGTGAAGACCGGAGGCTTCAGCCTCATGAACTCTGATAGCGATACTGTAATCACCTCCGTGGCTGCAGGGGCAACTGGCTGTGCGGTAGGTACCATCACGGTCTCTGAAACGGGTGGAGCTACCTCTGGTCGCTGTGCTCGAAGCGTCTCAACTAGCGATCCTATCATCTGGCGCATCTCCTGCATGCTGGATCCTACCGTATGGCGCATCTCCTGCATACCAGCCCCTAGCGTGGCGATCTGATTTGTCACGGGAGGAACAGTCTGCTCGGGTACAATAGGTGCACTGCCCGGATCAGTCCTCGTCTCGGACGAGTCAACTCGAATCTCGGCCCTCGCGGCCGCTCTCTGTGCCCTCGTAGTCTTTGGCGGCATAATGGCTGAAAGGAAATTAGGATCCGATAAGAATACGGAAATCGAATCACAAGAATATATATATATATATATTCAAGAAGGAATTTAAATCAATAAGTCCTAAGGTCTCCTGGCGGAGTACCGTGTCGTGAGCATGCCGCGGAACATACACACGCTACGCCACTCTGCTTCAGCTACCTACTCCATCATACCAAGATCATCCTACACTCCGAAAGGTAAAACCTACGCTCTGATACCAACTTTGTCACGACCCGAATATTTCGACCCGTGACCGGCACTTAACCCCACTACGTCTACAGGCGTAACGCGACTAAGTAAGCCGAACCCAGAAATCAAACCATATATAAGCAGCGAGTGTTGAAAACATTTACTTAAAACATTTAGTTAAAACATTTAGAAAACCTTAAATAATTCAATAAGTTCTTTTAAAGTTACGTAATCATTTAAATAATTTTGGCAGCATTTCCTTTGTAAAAGTAGCCCCGAAACCGGGTAAAACAGGATATGAGTAAAAATGAAATATAATGAAACAAAACATTCCCAAACGGGAGCAATCACGCCCAACGGCGGAAACCATCATCACAAGAGTAATATACGACGCCGTAGCGAAGAATGAGCAATAAGTAAACATCACAGAAATATAAACTGCATATAAAAACAGTCGGCTCCCACGAGCTCGACACCAGAATACAAAATATACATCATCGTCCTCACACTGTCACTAAGTCCAGTACATATATGGTACATGGAGAATACTAGATACAAAAGGGGTACAATAAAAGTAATCAGATACCACAACCCACCTAAAAGCAAAATAGCTCTCACACCAACTGTTGTGGTATCTGTAGCCAAAAGATGCAAAAGGCAGCCTGCCGCGACTACTCTGAAGGGCAACCAGCAAATACTGTGGCACAACGGGGGTGAGTTGCCAACTCGTGAATAGAGATAACATATAAAGGTAATCGCGAGCATGCCCGTACCGCGCTACTCTAACATATGACAGCAAGTAAGGTCTATATGCGACAAGTAGTGGGTGCAATAATCATGCTAAGGCTCTGTCTGGTAAAACGACTACAGGATGAAATGCATGATAAACAATGCTGAGCATGGGATAAACAACATCTACATGGAAATATCAACATGGAAACATAATCGGTGCC
The DNA here is from genome assembly GCA_030015575.1 of Agapanthus africanus. Lineage (NCBI taxonomy): Eukaryota > Viridiplantae > Streptophyta > Magnoliopsida > Asparagales > Amaryllidaceae > Agapanthus > Agapanthus africanus. The sequence continues at coordinate 352,040,922 of JASDDO010000012.1, read as the reverse complement.
CTAAACTGCACCCAAATCCCCAAATAAACTCAGGCGCCGGCACTCTCCTCGGCCCTCAAATCCTGTAAATCTCTGAAAATCACGAGTGTCCAACATCGGCACTCAAAATATCATAAAATACCCGTGTCCAGCATCGACACGCAAATCCTCATATATCGGGCTCCGTCAGCCCGGATCAGCCCACGGGCTCCGTCTGCGGTATCGGCCCTCGGCCCCGGCAGTACGGATCATCCCGCATCTATCTGTCGACTCTGGTCAGTATCCTCCGGACAACCGCCAGGTCCAACCAATCACCGGTAGGTACTCTCCACCCTGCCAGGCTCATCGTCTACTCCACGAAAAACATTTCTCGCCCCGGGGAACCATACCGGGTCCACCACGAACCCACAAACGGATCATCCAACTCCTCGAATCGGGTTTCAAGCACACGTCTCAGCACCGATAAAACGCGTGGTGGACGCACCAAAATATCATATCACGAGGGACCGGGTTTTCAAATAGTGCATCTTTTCTTTAATTAATTCAACGGTCCTCAAAACCAGAAATTTCATGGAAATCCAACACCAATGAGTGAATCAAATGCGATATGCTATGTACATCAAGTCACAATGTAAGTACAAGGGAGAACCGCTTTTTAAAATAGTTTCAGTTTTTAAAGACATCTTGCGGCTCCCAATTTCTATGAAGATCATAACGAATCATATATGAAATGAACTACAACAATGTAATCATGGCAATTCTACAGTGAGTGTGTCATGGCAATTACTAACGGTGTGTGTGTAACATGCAGATTAGTGCTCGTGCAACATGAACCGTTAGTAATAGTGCGGTGTTCTATCAATTCTAAGTTTACATACATATAGCAGGGAATACAGTATGCAACAGTAGTATACATGACAGTCAATGTAGGAAAAATGCAATGTATAACTATAAGGTCCTATCAGCCCTGACGCATAACGCCATGCGGGCGATATCCCCGTAGATGTTAAATCTACTCATCGAAGTCTCGCGCTAATTGTAGCCAACGACTTGCTTCCCTTTCTTCGCAGCGTCCGTCTCACTCGCCTGCGAACCTAGAATCACACAATATATTACACATAAGCTCAAATCCACAAAAACATGACATTAAGGTCAAACTAGAAACCCGTGTCGCAAACCAAGCGTGCGTGTGCGAGATACATAAAAACGTGTGATTACGCGCCTGAAACTATCCTGACGCGTCACGATAAGTAGAAATCCCAAACCACATGCGTATCACGCGTGTCGCGAAGGTTTAAAATACGAGAAATAGGTATATAGCTCCAGATTTTCCTACAGCAAGAATAACACAAAAATACACATGCCATGAGTCTAAGGGTCTCAGCAGACACCTATAGGACCAAACCCCAACCAAAACCCTCCCCATCTGGCCGCAATTTGTGGCCAGATCTAATTTTCCGGTGGCCTATACATGAAGTATGGGGGTCGGGTTCTACCTGGAGGATCAGCACCTAACCACTATACTGCAGTCCTCACAAAAATATTCTGAACTCACCGGGTCGATAGCAGTTTACAGAAAGCTTGTTTTTGCTCAAAAACGAAGAATTTGCATCAATTAGGAATCTGGTGTTATTTTAGTTCAATTGGGGTTAAGCTAGGTTAACAGGGCCCTAACAACACTCCATCAACCTACTAAAGCCAAATCAAACATCACTAGGTCATGGTTCCCACAAATCACCACATATCGCACTAAAACGTACCAATAAACACTAATCGAAGCTAAGTTACACTAAATAAGCAAACTAGAGGGTAAGTTCAGGAAGTATACCCCACACTCGACCCTAGGGAGCTGGTGGAAGAAGAAGAAGTAGAGGGAAGGAGCTGCAGATGGAGTTGTTGCTGCTGCTGCTGCTCTCACTGTTGCTGCTGCTGTTTACTGCTGCTTGCTGCTGCTGTGTTGCTTGCTGCTGCTGTTGTGGAGGCTTCTGCTGCTGCTGCTGTGGAGGTAAGTGTGTGTGTGAGTGTGAGAGTGAGGTTGAGAGAAAAGATTACAAGAATGAGAGGGAATCATAACCCCAAATGTCAACCCCTCCATTCTCTCTCTTCATTAAATGCAAGCATGGCTTTTGCCATGATGCATTCTCTCTCTCTCATTCTCACCAAGTCAACACTAAAAGGGGAATTCAAATTAAAGCAACCATCATATAACTAATTAAACTCAATTAAAACCCAAAGGGCTTAATCCCCATGATTAAACCCACCATGGTTGCTAATCATGGTATTACCTCATTTTAAAACCCTAGTTTACATGCACATGTGTGTGCAAGCCTTGGAAAATTCTAGAAAAATATTTATTAAATTTGGAAAAATATTTGAAACTCAATTTGGTAAACTTTTTATTAAAAAAACCATTTATTTAAATATAAATAGCCACTAAACACATTCTAAGGTGTTACAACGGAGTTCTCCTACAGTCACTTGGTCGGGGCTATAGGGCGTGGCTACCTAGTAAAGTTATCCGGCGAGTATTAACGTACGATACGCAGTTGCGATGGAGTTTCGATCCGAATCGAAACTTCATGGCAATCGAATAATAGAGACTAACATTCTAGATTTACAAACAAACTAGTTTTCACAAAACTAATTTAATGTGGATTCCAACTACTGTATCACATATCAAACTTAAACCCGAAACGACGTTAAAACACGACTACGAAACACTCCGAATAACCCCAACTGAAAAGTTGACATCACATGCAAACTGGGCTAAACAAACAGTAACATGAAACTGTTAGTGTATATGCCCTAGAGGCCATTACTGTATCATACTAGTTTGTATATTACTTAATGGAAGCTTAGGATATTCACCTTGTATAAACAATCTTGCTCAATATAGTAGTATGCTACTTAGTTTGTTTCTACTTCAATGTGTACTTGTGTTTATTTTAGTATATCACTTATACGCATTAGTGGAGCCCTTAGGATCTTTGCTTGATTACCAGCGTTGTGATGGCAGTCACACTAGTGGGGGCTGGGTAATCTATAAGCACATACTTATACAGGTCCCTAGTCGCAGGACTATCGAGACAGGGCATCGATACTCCGGAGTAGACTAGCGTATGCGCTTCTCATCCCAGTGTGGGAGATGGTCTGTCCCACAGCCATCAGTACGTCGTACTGGAGATAGTATACGGGTGCTCGTTGGGTTACGAGTACACTGGACAGGACTCGTCGAGAACTGACAGGTTGGTATTATACCTATCGTCAGTTATCAGTTCCCAAGTGACATGAGTACAGCTTAGTCCGCTGACTTGACACTGGCACTTCGCCTCGAGTGTGTTCCCACTGTACTTTGATTACTACCCTACCACGGCTCAAAGGAGTCGTGCAAACGGGTAGTAGTTGGGTACAGTCCCGAAGCACTTGGAGGCAGTGACGGTTAGACAGGATTCGTCTCTCCCGGTATTTGGGGTTGACATCGCGCTGTGTCTAGGAGAGCCATTACACGAGTAGTCCCTGGCCAGGGCAAGCGAGATATACTGGTAGGCTTCCAGTGTTATCTCAGGGTGTTTTGGGCTTCACTCCGACACGACTTGTACCGCTATTAGGGGACTCGTTTACCGCCCCCTAGGCCCGCCATGCGATGTATCAGACGAACAGACCGGACTGTACGGAGATTGTCACATTCAGACTCAGTAGGAGTTCAGATGGGGTTCACCTCGTCAGCCTTCTTGTCGGCATCTACCTGGGGACCGTTACGCACAGCTAGTGCCGCTTGCGGTATGTGGTTAAACCCACTGCCAGCGTAAGTGTCGAGTCTTTAGAGTCCCACACAGAGGGTATTCGCCATTAGGCAAAACAGAGTAGAGGTCGCATGGTTTTGCGACAGGGTTCGTTCTCATCCGCGCACTTGTGCACGTTTGGAGTCTGGACGGATATTACTAGTAGGCTCTGGTTTGAGCCAGATACTGGTATATGTTTTGGGGTTGATTTTATCTCTTGGTATTCATGTTCCTCGGAACAAGAATGCGGGTGTGTATGCACAGTTGATTGAGGCGGAGGAAGAGGTTTTTTATTAGGGTTTCGGAACGGGTGCGTATGCACAGTTGACAGTCGTCTTTTTCCAAACCCTAATGGAATTATGATATATCTATTAATAATATTAATCAAATGAAATTGTGTCATGGTTGGATTTTTTTGACTTGTTGACCATGGTTGACTTGTTGACCATGGTTGAAGGTTTGACCATCATCATTACAAAAGAATGATGCTTTTTGATTCTTGCAAAACCATTTAAAGATTGTAATGATAATGGTCATTCCAAACCATCCATCAACTATTTCATTTTATTATTATTGTTAATTGATAATTCTTTTTCTTTTGTGATATGGTTGCAAGAAAGAAAAAGAGAGCTCATTCTATCATAACCTTTCTCTTTCCTCACTTGTTCTTCTTCCTCCTCTAGTTCAAGGAGAACCCTTCTCATGAGTTGAGAATCCCTCTCCTTGAGATAAAAACACCCCTTTGAAACTCTCTACTCACTCTAGGATCAAAGGTTTAGCAAGCCGAAGATTCTAGTTCTCTCAAAGTTCGAGAAAGAGCCCGAAGGTTGAACCCTCAGGTGGATCCATCTTTGACGGAAGAAGGCAACGAGGAAAGCACCATCAACCTCTACAAAAGTTTGAAGAAGAAGGAGTTCAAGTTAGGTACAACCATCTCTCCGAGTAGCTAACTCTCTTTATCTTGTTTGCTAGTTTAGTTTAGAAAAGATCCCGACTTTGTTAGTCCATGATGCCCCATGCGCTAAAAATTTGATTTTTATACCGTTTCCGCCTCCCCGTAAGAACCGGGGGTCGCAACGTGGACTTACAGAAACCCTAAACCCAACACATCATAACACAAAAAAAAAATTGAGCCCAAAATTTTGGAATAGGACCGGCGACGCCAGTAAATATACGGATCTTGCCGGGTGAATTTTGAATTTTGGTCTCGAATTTTCATGGTGTTCTAGTTATATCTCATACAACATTCTGCAGTTATTTAAATAATTTTCAGAGATCATATTAAAAACAATAGAAACTTGATGTTTTGGGTTTCGGTTTCGAAGTTATTTCGTTTTCGTAGTTTTACATGAAAGTTGACCTTAGCACCACCATGAGGTTCTAGAGGCATCAAGCATGCCAAATTTTAAATTTTATTAGATGCTAAGTTAGACTAACATGATCTTTACTAGATTATTAGGGTTTGCCTTTGTGATGTGATGAAGTAAAGAGAAGAAAAGAGCATACAACCTTTGTAGTTCGAGAACTTCTCTTCAATAGCTCCGGGTTGAAGTCCGCATGACTCTACAAGGCTCCTCTTCGAGTTGAACGAACCTCCTTCGTGAACTTCGCGCCAAAGACGATCTATCCGAAGTTTCTCTAGCTCAAGCTAAGTCTACACTAAACTCCTTTAGTATAGGAAACACACCACACCAAATTGCTAGTTTGGTGCGGGATGGTGATGTAGGGGATTTGAAAGCTCACTAAGGTTTTCACAAGTTCAATGATTCACATCACATGTGAGGGTTTGAACTTAGAAGTGAGGTGAAGAAAATTGTAGAGAGCAAGAGAGAGGTAGAGCTCAAGAAAAATGGCTAAGGCATGAAGAATGAAAATGATGAGAGTAAACTTAAAATGGCTCTCTCTTTCCTCACTTACTCAAGTATGGAATAAAATTGCAATTCTAAATTGCAACCACCTTGATTAGTGAGTCAAGACTAATATACAAATAATAAAACCCATGCCTTGCTCATTCCACAAATATCTCCACAATTTACACCTCATTTTTCTATTTTATCAAAATAGAAAACATGCCATGCTTCATATAATAATATATATATATATATATATATATATATATTTATATATATCAAATATATATTAATATATATATATACATATAAAGCAATTAGTGAGCTAATGATATTAGTTAATATATAATTATATCAAATATAATTTATATCAAATTATTAAATCAACACTTGATTTAATAATCCGGTTATATCACATATGACTGACTAATATCATTATCTGTTTATCACATTATCAAATCAACACTTGATTCGATAATCTGGTTATATCACATATAACCTAACCGATACCAGATAACTGCCATATTACAATACGGTATCACATACTCGTATTTAATCCGGCCCACACACATATCACATATGTGTCCTACTTCGTTTCGCTTGAACCGGGAAACTTTTGTGTGGGAATTTAAAGACTCGTCAATATGCCAGCAGTAGGTGATGATCACATCAGTCACCTAAAAGCCGTCAGCGGTACTAGCTGGACGTAACAGCTACCCGGGTATTGAGCGATATGAAGATCAACAAGCAAGCTCATCCATACTCTCCATGAAGCCTATCAGTAACACTACCGTACAGTCCGGTCTCTTCATCTGATATGTCGCATATCATGTCTAGGGATGGTAAACGTCAGACCCCAGTAATGTGATAAGTCATGCCAATGTCTGGCCTATAACGGTTTGAGAAACTACTGATAACTCTTATCAGTAAATCTCAGCAGCAGCACTGGACAAGGACTTCCAGTTATAGCCAATCGAGCATAGCGCAATATCAACCCCCAATACCGGGAGAGACGAAACCCCTGCTATCACTCATTGCCTCCATGTGACTCGGGACTGTACCCAAAATCCACCTGTTTGCATGACTCCTTTGAGCCGTGGTAGGGAGGAAATCAAAGTACAGTGGGAGCCACACAAGTCTCTATGACGATCTCGGGTCTACAAACTAACATGTACCAGTGTCACCAGAGGACTGCCATCTGACGATAGGTTTACTACCACATAGAAGTCCTCGGCGAGTCCTGTTCGGTGTACCCATTCTCCAATGAGCACATGTGTACAATCTTTGATGTCACACACCAATGGTTGTGGGATCAACCATCGCCCTCTAAGGGACAAGAAACGTACACACTAGTCTACTCTGGAATATCGATAGAATACTAGTCAACATGTTAAGATAAAGAGTAACCAGATAGCATACTATCATGTCGAGCAAGAAAGTCCTCTATAAATATGTCCAAGCATCCACTATAATATACATCACAAGTACAATAATGGCCTCTAGGGCATACATATTCCTAACAATCTCCCACTCGCACTAAGGCGATGTGTTGTAGTATCTCATACCCAACATCCCAAAAAGTCTCTCAAATTGTATCTGGGGGAAGGCCTTCGTGAGTAGATCCGCTACGTTGTCCTTCGTGTCAACTCTCTGGAGCTCGATCTCCCGGCGATCTATTATCTCCCTGATCAGGTGATACCGCCTCAGAATATGTCTAGATCTCTGATGGGACCTGGGTTCCTTGGCCAAAGCCATAACTCCATTGTTATCACAATACACAGGTATTGGATGCTCAATGGATGGAACCACACCAAGTTCAGCAATGATCTTCTTCATCCAGACAGCCTCTTTGGCAGCATCGTTGGCAACGATGTATTCAGCCTCCATCGTCGAGTCTGCTACGGTGTCTTGCTTAGAACTCTTCCAACACACCGCCCCTCCGTTGAGGGTAAAGACAAAACCCGAGACAGAAATACTGTCGTTCTTATCACTCTGGAAGCTTGAATCGGTAAAGGACTCCACTTGGAGTTCACCGTTACCATACACCAAGAACGTTTCTTTAGTCCTTCTCAAGTACATAAGAATGTTCTTCACGGCTGTACAGTGGTTTTCCCCAAGATCTGATTGATACCTACTCACTACACCTAGTGTGTAAGCTACATCTGGTCTGTTACATAGCATCGCATACAAGATAGAGCCTACTGCCGAAGCATAGGGTATCCCTTGCATGCGAGGCCTCTCCAAATCAGTGTTGGGAGACATCTCTTTGGAGAGAGTGATTCCTGAACAAGCGGGTAAAGTACCTCCCTTGGAATCTTCCATACTAAACATCTTTAGTATGGTGTCAATGTACCTGGATTGTGACAATCCTAAAATCCGTTTAGATCTATCTCTATAGATCTTTATTCCCAGGATGTAGGAGGCATCACCAAGATCTTTCATAGAGAACTTGTGTGACATGAAAAGCTTGACCGAGTATAGCATAGGAACATCGTTTCCTATCAAGAGTATGTCATCCACGTATAATATGAGAAAGACCACCTTACTCTCTACAGCCTTCTTATATATAAAAGGTTCATCTACATTTTTTATGAAGTCAAACTCTTTGATAGCTTAATCAAAATAGATGTTCCAACTCTGCGACACCTGCTTAAATCCTTAGATGGATTTAAGCAGCTTGCACACCTTTCCACTACTCCCACTGTCTATGAAGCCCTCTGGCTATGTCATGTCCACGCTTTCTTCTAAATCACCATTTAGAAAAGCGGTCTTGACGTCCATCTGCCAGATTTCATAGTCATGGTATGCAGTAATGGCAAGTAGGATCATGATGGACTTAAGCATAGCGACAGGAGAAAAGATTTCAACGAATTCGACGCCAGGTCGTTGACGGAAACCTTTAATTACAAGTCTAGCTTTGAAAGTCTCAACTTTTCCATCTACACCAATCTTCTTTTTGAAGATCCACTTGCTTCCAATGGGTTTTACCTATTCAGGAGCAACATCTAAAGTCCATACTTTGTTGGTGTACATAGATTCCATCTCGGATCGCATAGCATCCAGCCATTTCATAGAGTCCCCACTCGTGATGGCCTGCTCGAAACTAATCGGGTCTTCATCTTCCATGATGAAAATCCTTGCTCCCACCGTCTATTTGAAAATCGTAGTATCTCTCAGGTGGATGAGGAACCCTACTAGATCTGCGGAGTGGCTGGGGTTCGTTGTGTAAGTCCACGGTAGCGCCCTGGCCGTCTAACAGACGCTAAATGCGGAACAAAAACTTTTTACAACTGGCGCTATCGCGTACTATAACCCGGATCTGCCATTAAAGCTAAACTAACAAACTACAAAGTGGATAGAAACGTTATACCGAACGATCTGAGTCCTTCGGTCTTAACCATCATCCCACGCTTTGTTGCGGCTGCTCCGATCTCCTGAATCTCCAGTCTTCTCTTCCAGGTGGCACCACGTCGACGGATCTTTAAACGGGCTCCCGCCTCTGAACCGAGGCAACTCGATCATCAAGTTTGCTAAAAGAGATGACCAAGATTGATGTAGAGAATGAGTAGAACACTTTGTATCGTTATGTCCAAAGTTATGGACGAACGGTTAATGAAGTTGCCTTTTGGATCGGGTGGAAATGTGAAATGAGTATCTATCAAATTTCCATACACTAAAACTATCATCTTTTTTCTCTCAAGCAACCATCATACCTTCACCAAAAGGGGCCGGCCACTTATAAGGAAAGAGGAGGGTGAGTGTAGGAGAGGGGGGTGACCACAACAATGAAGCTTATCAAAACACGCTTAAAGAAACATGACTCACTAATGACACCTAGTATGAACACATTAAAAGCAAAGGATAAATCATAAACCTAGTCACCCTTGCAATAAATGAATCATTATATGCACTAATGAGTCACTTAACACCTCACCATCCTAGTCACCATCTAGAAACTTCTAGAACCTTCCACACTCATCAAGAAAAGATAAATCCGTATTAAACCGAATGTTTAATACGGCTGATAGAAAACTGGAAACTGGCAACTTCCAAAAGTGATCCTGAAACGAATTTCAGGATAACCCCGTATCAGTATAAACATACCCGCATTTGTATTACGATCGAATATAAATGCAACTGAGATAAAGATATTATATCTACACAGCATAATACTTGGATCCGGCTTAAACCAAAGCCGACCAGTATTATCTGCCCGAAATATGACACGTGCGTAAACGCACGTGCATATTCCGAACCCTGCCATAAAACCATACGGCCTCTACAACGTTTCGCCCGAACTTGGGAAAGTGTCTGTGGGGGACTCTAATGACTCATCGACACACTGGCACTGGGTATAACCACTAGCACGTCAGAGGTACTGGCTGTACGTAACGGTTGCCTATGTATTGATTGGAAGGGAAGATGACGAGCGAACTCATCGATAAACCCTACTGAGCCTAACAGTGACATTATACATACAGTCCGGTCCGTTCGTCTATGAGTATCGCATATCGGCCTAGGGTCTGGTAACGTCAGACATCCAATAGCAGTATAAGTCGTGTCAGAGAGTGGCCCAGAACACCTTGAGATACTACTGGAGTACCTACCAGTAAATCTCCTGCCTCGGCCGAGGGCTTTGTGTAATGGCTCTCCTAGACACAGCGCGATCTCACTCCCAATACCGAGAGAGACGAATCCCCTGCCGATCCGCTCACTTGCCTCCATGCGGCTCGGGACTGTACCCAAAAAAGACCTGTTTGCATGACTCCTTTGAGCCGTAGTAGGGTAGAAATCAAAGCACAGTGGGAACTCACACGAGACAAATGACGACCTCAGGTCGATGAACTAACCTGTACACATGTCACCAGGGAACTTCTATCTGACGATATGTATAATACCAACTAGCATGTTCCCGTCGAGTCCTGTCTTGTGTACTCATAACCTAATGAGCACCTATATATATATTAGGTGATCCTACTGACACCAGTGACTTGTGAGACCGGCCACCGCCCCTCGTCGGGGTCTCGACTGTATACACTAGTCTACTCTGGAGTATCGATGCCCTGTCTCGAAACTCCCACGACTAGGGACTCTTTAAGGATGTGCTTACAGACCCCAGCTCCCACGTATATGATCGCCATCATACTGATGGCAGTCAAGCAAGAATCCTATGAGCTCTATCAACATGCAATAGCGAACTAAAGCATGTATACGATGATAAAGATAAACCAGATAGCATACTATCATCTCGAGCAAGACTGTCATATCGGTATAGGTCCTGCCTCAATCATTGCAATCACGTACCTGCGATCCAATAATTGACTTTGAGGGCACTATATCCAACAATCTCCCACTTGCACTTAAACCAAATTATTGCGATGTCGCATACTCACAGCCCGAATGATACCGAACATCCAACTCCTCTACTAATCAGTTTCACAAATCTAGTTTGTAAAACTCTTGTGTTCGAGAAATGGCTTTAGTGAGTGGATCCGCCCTGATGTTTCTTTCTATGTCTCTCTTAATCTTAAGTTCACGGAGAAAGCCATCTCCCGAATCGAGTAATACCTGTCTTAGAATATGTCTGAATATCTGATGGGACCTAGTTCATAAATGAACTCCAAATCCAAACTTCTTAGACTTTATTGATCACTGAACCTAATCAGTATCCAGCACCATGCCTCCCACAGTATCCTCTTGGACCACCTGTCCATAATACTGTCCCTCGTCAGAGGGAAAACTATAACTCTGACAATCACTCTGTCATCCAGTTCACCTTGGAAGCCTAGAATGATAACCGTCTCCCGAAGGAGGCTGCCGTTATCAAATCCGTAGAACATTCATTTATGTTCTAAAACTGCTTCCTTATGTTTCTCCAGGATTGGATTAATATTAACTTATCGCTTCTAGTGCAAAAAGAACATCTGGTGTGGTACTTGACTTCTCACGATTGACTTAATTGCCTAAGCAAGTGATCTGCCAATCATGCACATCCCTCTCCCCTTTAGTCTGTAAGACACCTTTAGAGAGGGTGACTCCATCACCTGCAGGTACACCACCATGCCAGGAGTCATCTATTCTAAAATACTATTAGAATACTGTCAAAGTACCCACATTGGGAAACTACCCAAATCTAGATCTAATACCATAGATCTAGTAACCAGAATGTCAGATATTATATCCATATCCTTTGTGAAGAAACAACTGTGTGACGACCACAGTATAACCGATCGTAGTATAGGAATTTTACATCCTACTCTGTGTATGTCATCCAAATACCAGGACATTACACCCTACTACCTCCTTAACAGATCCATCCCCTATTCTGATGATGTCAAACCCATGACTGTCACATCAAAAATAGATGATCTTATCTCCGCTATATCTACTCAAGCCTATAAATAGACATAAGCTACTTGCCCACTATGCTTCCGCTGCTCCCACTGACTACGACAACCCTCTGGCAGAATAATATATACGTGTACTAGTTTAGAACGACGCTATACTTAACCTCCTGCCGGGTCTTATAGCCTGGAACAACAGTAGTGTCAAGTCTGGGTAAACAAGAACCTCCCTGTCACCGTCCTTGAGGCTACCGGAGTACCTCTCGGGTGTCTAAGGTTACCCACCATACCTGCGGAGTGGCTATTGGAATGTCAAACCTGATTGAATATATAGGTCCCATTAAATTTTCCGTAATCGTTTGCGGTTCTGGAATCACTTCCAGTTCTACCATACTCCCACTACTGTTTTCTGAAAAATCTATTTTACTAAAACTGTGGCGAGTCAAGAACAATATTACTATTAATCTGCCAGATGGTAGAAAATCAAGCCTCGACATAGCCCGGGTCAACCCACAAACTGCCATTACAGAAACGTGCCTTGAGTTATCCAGAGTCTGGTTTTAAGCATAAGCAGGACAACGCCCCGTATCTTAACATCGTTGAGATATGAACCATTCTATATACAATATAGAAATAGAGGCACTTATTTAATTGGAACCAGATTCTAACCATGCAGCTGTCTCCAGTGCATATCAACTTAATGGAGAGAGGCTAATCAGCATTACTCAACTTAGGAATACATCCAATTATGAATAACCAGAAAGAGAAACAAGTTTCTCAAAACCATTACTAGAATACCAATCACAAGAATCTACATCTTCGATTTCTTTGAAGAATCATGATACTTGCGACACCTGGTTCTCTACTTTATTCCTATACCCACAACTTCTCAAAACTTAGACATTGTATTTCTACGAAACACTTGTCTAAAAACTAGAGAAGTTACAAGTAAACAGAACAGAGTACGAGGACCAACCCTTTTGTCCTGATGGACATTGGACAACATATAATACTCTGTATAAGTCCGCTGAGTTGAATAACTCAAAACCTGTGCATCGTAGGTTGAAAACTGTACCCAGGAGATTTCCTCAAATATCACCAATTACAACGAATTCTGATATAATGAGGATGATCACCTAATTCCCAATAACTTACTCCCACTCATTATCTGTAAAACCATATAGATGTGAGAATCATACCTGGGAAATCCATACCCTGGAGTAAGTATCTAATCGAGAAATCAGTTTTCCTTTAATAATGCACTGAAATATGAAAATGTTTCGTAGGGGTATCCTGGTATTCCTAGTAATGCCTCTTCCATAATCCAATTCATGACTTTAACCGTATATTTCTTTTCCATCTCCTCAAATCCCTTTATTTGTCTTTATTCATTACCTTCTGTACACCATCGTTAGGCTAAATGGTTTTCTTCCTTCCCTACCGTTCGGCTCCAGCCTATGGTTTGGAAGAAGACTATCCAGTAAGCATAATAGGTGTACCCTCCTAAACCAAGGAGTACTCGCAACTTGAGAGAAGGTGATGATAAAAGACAACTGAATAATACATTATTCTCTTTCTCCCGAACTGGGGGAAAAAAGCAAAGGTGAAATAGGAGTGGCGATGAAGTACGTGGTTTGGTCGTGAATGATAGCAGTCGCAATTTACTTTGCCCTCTTTCTAATCCCCTTATTCTGTCTTTGGTTATTACCTTCTGTACACCCTACTTAGGCTAATTGGTTTTCTTCATTCCCTACCTTTCGACACCTGCCTATGGTTTGGAATAAGACTATCCAATACGCGTAATAGGTGTACCCTCCTAAACCAAGGAGCCCTCGCAACCTGAGAGAAGGTGATAATAAAAGACAACTGAATAAACCAATTCTATTTCTCCTGAACCTAGATCCATCCTCGAAGAAGTCCCTCCGAGTTCGTATATAACCATACGACGGATAAATCCAATGGAAGTGGATGTCCGTAGTAATACGGGGTGTTCTGAGAAATACAAAGGGTAAAAGAAGGAGCGGTAATGACTTATGCAACTATAGACAATCCAAAAGCCAGTATTTTAAGAAGGTTCGGTCAACTTGGTCACTGAGTCATAGTCTAGGGTCGGTCAATGGTCGCTGCCAAAGAGAGAGAGAAAAGAAACACTCTGCGTGCACTCTAACCTAGATCAGAATGGTTATCACTTTATCTAATCAGGAAACCTCCCACTGTAATCTCAAATTCTTCTCCAAACCTGAAAGAAGAATTAGTCGGGATCACCCGAAGAGTAAACCAACTCATCAGTGAGAATCGGGATCCAACTATCATCGCATGATAACTTGATGGAAGCCACTCAAGTTATCACACTCCAGAAGGTATGCGCATGCCTGGAAAGTTTGATGTTTGTTTGAAACTCCCGATGTAATTTTTACCCCATGCTTTTATGACCTTGACTAAGGGCCAACAAATCATAAGTCACATGTCAAGTTCTTCCCGTCATTATCCAGGTTGATTTGAACCCACCCGTACATACTCTTGACTAAGGGCCAACAAAGTAATACGACTGTCCCAAACCAACGCATCTATCTATTCAACAAATGAATACCCAGCACCTACCAAACACTATGCCTTGACTAAAGGCCAACAAACATAGCTTGAATACTACTGACCATCCATAAGATACGACGGAGGGCTATGACTGGTTTTTGGCGAAAAACCTTTAACGTAATGAACTTGATCTCGTTGAAGGAACCTGATAGCTTTTTATAAAAATATAGTGGCGAAAACCTTTTGCTAAAGAGGTCACTCCCGGTAAAGGGATCTCGGCTCTTTCCTCGTAGAATGAGGTGCAGGATATTCTAACTGAATACCGCGATGCAAAGCAACTTGTAATCGACTATAGTGAAGTTATTACCCTGACGTAAACTTCTGCCCAAGGGGTCACTCCCGGTGAAGGGATATCGGCCCTTGCCTCGTGGAATGAGGTGCAGGATATTCTAACTGAATACCGCTATGCAAAGCAACTTGTAATCGACTATAGTGAAGTTATTACCCTGACGTAAACTTCTACCCAAGGGGTCACTCCCGGTGAAGGGATATTGGCCCTTGCCTCGTCGAATGAGGTGCAGGATATTCTAACTGAATACCGCTATGCAAAACAAAAGGAAACATCTTTGTAATAACACCTTTTTTAAAAATTGTTCCAACAACATCAAATATAGGTTTGTTTTATCCTTGCATTGATAAGAATCAATGCAGTCCCATCAATCAATCACACCAGAAAAGAACGAAAATAAAATGTACGTATATGCCATTCGCATTCGTCACTGGGTCCCGTCATCACCCGTTAGGTTACTTAACTAACGACAGAGCGGGGGCTGGACTAGCACGGGTGTAAAACATATACAACATCTAATAGTATATATACCAATATACAATAATCACTCCAGGCGTGATAATATGCAACATTACAGAAAAGTAATAAGTATTACAGAACAATACAGATAATCTGGGATCCCCAGGTTTCACAGAGCCGCTACTAAAACCCGACGTTCCCCTGGTCGTGTGGATAGCCTGTGCAATGAAACCTAGAGCCCTACGGGTGCAGCAAGTTACCCGCCAAAACCTGAAGAGAGGCAGCCCCCTACAGCAAAATGAATGGACCACCCGGCACTTCATGGAATCCGGTAACTTGAGCACCCCTCCTTGGGTCAACCTGTACCCCCTACGAGTGTGGCGAATAGTCTGCCAATTCTAGAGTGAGGCCCCGCTTCCTCTCAAAGCCATGAGATACGGACCCGTTGCCCTCCAGAACCCGGCTATCCGTGCACTCCATCGCGGGGTAAACCTAGTACAGAAATGAAAATATATACAACGGGTACATCGACCTCAGCCCGGTCGTGCCCCAAAAGAATAATATACAAACAGGCAGTGACGGCAGTCCACATGTTGGACGCTCGCCCCGCAATATCAAATGTACAAATAAATCCAAACTTCACTACCATTGCACACTGCTATCCACCACGACATATCCGCAACATTACAGCACAACACAGAACATCAACGCGAATGTCACGTTCGCAAATCCGTCTAAAAGAACTATAGCAATTAGACGCAATTTACCGCTCGAATGACATTCCCGGTCGGAGATATAAAGTAAGTAATGTAAACTAACACGTTTAAATTTCGATCGACAAAATTTCCCAAAGTGGGCCCCACAAACATCTGCTGTAGAGTAACAAAATATGGGCCCAAAAGAAATATTCCAGAAACCACAATTTAAGGTGTAAAACCCACTGTACAAATTTAGACCACTGGTCCCACAAACTGGCCGCGGATCCGCGGTCAAACCCTAGGTTTGACCGCGGATCCGCGGTGGTACTGTAGGATCACGTGACCAAATTTTCACAGTGTGCTTAAAAAACCCTGCACAACTTTCTGTGATATGAAAAATAATTTTTGGACCTGATTTAAAATCGAAATAAACTGTGAACTGAAAAAATGTAGTTTTCGAAATTCGGTTCGATCGATGTTTTAAACGCGTTAGCACAAGTTAGAAAAGCTTAATGGTGAAGCTCTGATACCACTGTAAGTTCACGGTAGCGCCCCGGCCGTCTAACAGACGCCAAATGCGGAACAAAAACTTTTTACAACTGGCGCTATCGCGTACTATAACCCGGATCTGCCATTAAAGCTAAACTAACAAACTACAAAGTGGGTAGAAATGTTATACTGAACGATCCGAGTCCTTCGGTCTTCAACCATCATCCCACGCTTTGTTGCGGCTGCTCCGATCTCCTGAATCTCCAGTTTTCTCGTCCAAGTGGCACCACGTCGACGGATCTTTAAACGGGCTCCTGCCTCTGAACCGAGGCAACTCGATCATCAAGTTTGCTAAAAGAGATGACCAAGATTGATGTAGAGAATGAGTAGAACACTTTGTCTCGTTACGTCCAAAGCTATGGACGAACAGTTAATGAAGTTGCCTTTTGGATCGGGTGGAAATGTGAAATGAGTATCTATCAAATTTCCATACACTAAAACTATCATCTTTTTTCTCTCAAGCAACCATCATACCTTCACCAAGAGGGGTCGGCCACTTATAGGGAAGGAGGAGGGTGAGTGTA
Source organism: Agapanthus africanus (assembly GCA_030015575.1). Taxonomy (NCBI): domain Eukaryota; kingdom Viridiplantae; phylum Streptophyta; class Magnoliopsida; order Asparagales; family Amaryllidaceae; genus Agapanthus; species Agapanthus africanus. The sequence goes on along the minus strand of JASDDO010000012.1, from coordinate 352,023,856 downwards.
GGAGAGGGGGGTGACCACAACAATGAAGCTTATCATAACACACTTAAAGAAACATGACTCACTAATGACACCTAGTATGAACACATTAAAAGCAAAGGATGAATCATAAATCTAGTCACCCTTACAATAAATGAATCATTAAATGCACTAATGAGTCACATAAAACCTCACCATCCTAGTCACCATCTAGAAACTTCTAGAACCTTCCACACTCATCAAGAAAAGATAAATCCATATTAAACCGAATGTTTAATACGGCTGATAGAAAACTGGAAACTGGCAACTTCCAAAAGTGATTCTGAAACGAATTTCAGGATAACCCCGTATCAGTATAAACATACCCACATTTGTATTACGACCGAATACAAATGCAACTGAGACAAAGATATTATATCTGCATAGCATATTACTTGGATCCGGCTTAAACTAAAGCCGACCAGTATTATCTGCCCGAAATATGACACGTGCGTAAACGCACGTGCATATTCCGAACCCTGCCATAAAACCATACGGCCTCTACAACGTTTCGCCCGAACTTGGGAAAGTGTCTGTGGGGGACTCTAATGACTCATCAACACACTGGCACTGGGTATAACCACTAGCACGTCAGAGGTACTGGCTGTACGTAACGGTTGCCTATGTATTGATTGGAAGGGAAGCTGACGAGCGAACTCACCCATAAACCCTACTGAGCCTAACAGTGACAATATACATACAGTCCGGTCCGTTCGTCTATGAGTATCGCATATCGGCCTATGGGCTGGTAACGTCAGACCCCCAATAGCAGTATAAGTCATGTCAGAGAGTGGCCCAGAACACCCTGAAATACTACTGGAGTACCTACCAGTAAATCTTCTGCCTCGGCCGAGGGCTTTGTGTAATGGCTCTCCTAGACATAGCGCGATCTCACCCCCAATATCGGGAGAGACGAATCCCCTGCCGATCCGCTCACTTGCCTCCATATGGCTCGGGACTGTACCCAAAAAAGACCTGTTTGCATGACTCCTTTGAGCCGTGGTAGGGTAGAAATCAAAGCACAGTGGGAACTCACACGAGACAAATAACGACCTCAGGTCGATGAAATAACCTGTACACTTGTCACCAGGGAACTGCTATCTGACGATATATATAATACCAACTAGCATGTTCTCGGCGAATCCTGTCCGGTGTAGTCATAACCTAATGGGCAACTGTATACATCTTAGGTATCCTACTAACACCAGTGGCTTGTGAGACCGGCCACCGTCCCTCGTCGGGGTCTCGACTGTATACACTAGTCTACTCTGGAGTATCGATGCCCTGTCTCGAAACTCCCACGACTAGGGACTCTTTAAGGATGTGCTTATAGACCCCAGCTCCCACGTATATGATCGCTATCATACTGCTGGCAGTATAGCAAGAATCCTATGGGCTCTATCAACATGAAATAGCGAACTAAAGCATGTATACGATGATAAAGACAAACCAGATAGCATACTATCATCTCGAGCAAGACTGTCATATCGGTATAGGTCTTGCCTCAATCATTGCAATCACGCACCTGCGATCCAATAATTGACTTTGAGGGCACTATATCCAACACGTTGGGTACTATTGGATCCTCCGGTTCCACCAAATCGTCAGTTGTAGTCTGTGCTGCTGGAACTTCTTCCAGTTCTACCTCATTGCCACTAATTTCTTTTGCAAGAAATTCATTTTCTAAAATGGTAGCATGTCGAGAAACAAACACCTTTTGTTCCTAGCTGTGGTAGAATAGATATCCATGTGAATTCTTTGGATATCCCACAAACTTACAAAGAATTGATCGTGCCTCGAGCTTGTCTGGATTTTGCTTTTTGACATAGGCCGGACAACCTCATATCTTAACTCGTTTAAGACATGGCCTCTTTCCACTCCATATCTCATATGGTGTTTTAGACACAAATTTTGATGGAACTTGATTCAATAGGTATGTGGTTGTCTCAAGCGCATAACCCCAGAAAGAAATAGGCAACTCAGCAATACTCATCATAGAGCACACCATATCTAATATGGTGCAATTTCTCCGCTCCGACACACACCGTTGTGCTGTGGTGTATACGGAGGAGTAAGCTGAGAGAGAATCCCATTCTCTTTTAAATAGTCTCGGAATTCCCCGATCAGATCGTAGGATTTTGATACTTTTGCCCGTATGGTTTTCAACTTCGCACTTATATTCCTTGAATTTCTCAAAAGCTTTAAACTTGTGTTTCAACAAGAACAAATGTCCGAACCTTGAGAGATCATCGGTGAATGTAATAAAGTACGAAAAACCATTCCTGGCATGTGTAGACATAGGACCGCATACATCATTATGCATCAGTCCCAAGAGTTCAGTATATCTTTCTCTATGTCCAGTAAACGGAGTTTTGGTCATCTTACTATTTGAGACATGACTGGCAAGTTTCATAAGATGAAAATTCGAACGGATTCAAATATCCATCTTTAAGAAACTTAGCCAGTCTTGTCGCATTGATATGACCTAGTCTACAGAGCCACAAGAAAGCTTCATTCATTTCTGAACTTTTCCTCTTGTTTGTGTTCTGTATGTTAAGAACTGTACTTTGATTAAGAACGTATATACCGTTACATAACATACCAGATCCAATCAACACTTGATTCTGGAAAATGTTTATAACATTATCCTCTAATGTGAGATTATATCCTTATTTAGTTAGCAAAAAAACCGATATAATATTGCACATCATCTTTGGTACGTAGTAACAGTCGTTCAGAATCATTGTATTACAAGTTGGTAATACAAGGTGATAATCGCCAACTGCCTTGGCTGCAACAATTGCACCATTCCCTACTGTTAGGGATTTATCACCCTTTCCTAGTTCTCTACCTTTCTTAAGCCCATGTAAAAAATTACATACGTGGGATCCTGATCCGGTATCCAAAACCCAGGGCGTAGAACAAACTGAGAAACAATTCTCGGTAACGAACACACTCGAAGAAGATGCATCAACATGCTGTTTCTTCGTACGGGTGGCACGAGAATCCTGGCATTCCCCTATCCCTTGCTCAGACTTATGAAATTCATAAGATAGAGCGGACCAACGTTCCTTGAATGATTTATGCGTTCTTGCGCTTTCTAAAAGATAGATCAAAAATATTTGTAACCGCAATCAAGAACGGCGTCGCATGAAGCTAGCCGGTGAGTACGGGTCGGTCCACAGGGATGTTGTGAATTTCCTAATCGCGCTAACGAGTTAATTACGAAGGGTGTTCGGATTGATTATTAAATCTAAAAATTGAAGTTGTATGATACTAGGATTAGAAACTTACTAGGATTAGGTTTAGGGAAAATTTGGTAAACAAAGATCTACATCTCTTTCCATTGCCTTTAATTAAAGATATCATATTAGTGTTATGGTAAATCTTAACAAAGGGGATTAGGATGATTGGGAAGATTGATTCTTCCTCTAGATCCTTGTCCTTCCTTTCTTAATCTTTACCCTAACCTCCATGAAAAACCTTAAAATCCGGGCCTTTAGACTACGGAATCACCGTTACCTCGAGGGTAGAGTGCCGTAGGGAGCAGAATAAGAAGGTATGCATGGAGTTCTAATTTTCATAAAAGATTGGCAAAGAAAAGAGATGAGAGATCTTCGTCTCTCAAATCCTTCCCCATTCCTAACCCTAACAAGCGAGGAGACTACTCACTCATTAGGGAATTGAAGAACATTTATCTAGGGCAGAGAATGAAAATTACCTAAGGCAGGAATTGAAATCTAAACTAGAGCAAGGAATTAAATCTACTTACAGATGCATCTCTCCAATCATCAACGCAGGGTTGTCAGATCTGAATTCATGAATTGAAAAGAAACACCGATGCTCTCCATAAAGAATTATAAAATTTATTAATGAAGGGAGGCATAAGAAATTACAATGAGTAGAGTTCCTATTTATAGAGAATAGGAAACCCTAGGTTACAATTGATTTGCATGTCTACATTTACCAAAATATCCTTAGGAAGACCTAGTCAAAGTAGACTTCAAGCTTTGGTAAAATTTTATGTCTCTTTAAAAGAAAGTATTGGGCCTTGGATCTTTGGGCTTCCTTATTATTTGGTTCTTTGTTAAAATAGATTCTATGTTTCTTCCAGATCTCCAGTGAATAATTGCGGTGGGCTTTTAACCGTTCGCTTTGTAATCTTGGACCTTGCATTGCCTTGTACTCTGTGAATTTTATGTTTGATGTAGGCTTGATCAAGAGTCTTCTATTTGTTGGTCAAAGTCCACTTTTTGTATCATCTTTTGTCTTTTTCACTGTTTTCGCTTCAAGAACCTGTAACCTGTAATATGTAGCAGACATGCATCAAAAGCACCTGTTTATCATTGTAAAATGCATAAGAATGGGGAATAGAAAATGCAATATTATGGTATGAACAAATACCCCCAAACTTATCTTTTGCTCGTCCTCGAGCAAACTTATTTTTTTATTCTCGATAAAAATGTAACCTAGCCGCACTTTCGCAGGGAAACGCGATTGCACTGAGCTCGTGCAACAAGCCGTTAAACCTCTAGGTGTCCCTAGTAGGAGGAGTGTTGTCTCCTGAGGGTTTTCAGCGGATACTACCCACAAAATCCTATCAATTCGGCCCATTAACTTTTGTTCTCCAATTAGGTTTTCTAAAAAGGAATTCTATTATCTTTTAACTCGCAAATTATCCACCCATATTCTTCACACTTCCTCATCATTTAACTTAAGATTATATATATCATGCAGATCTACTTAGCTTTCGGCATTTCCTAAGTTTTCCTTCTAGGGTTCCATTTCCACTTAGGAATTTCTATCAACTCCATTAAAGATACAAGTTCTATTCTTCATTCCTCTCTCTTATCTAAATTCCAATCACATATCCCCACGTGTGTGTATAAATCACCTCTACACTTGGAAATTCAAATCAAGCAATCATACTCTCGTCCTTTGTCCAAAGCACTTCTTAGTAGGTGAATTTAAATGAAATTTGCTTACACATCCTTCATGCGACCGTTAATACTTCTTGAGGTACCAACGACCGATTACAAAATGCGTTTGCACTTTAAAGCATACTTCCTAGTCTTTGCAACACCCAAGGCTTTAGCAGTGACTCCCAAACCAGTTGGTCTAAGGCACTAGGTGATGAAGCACCCTCGCTAAGTATTTTTCTATTTTTGCAGCCTTAAGTAATCACAAAAACCAGTGTCCATTTTTTTTTTATTCATTCACACTTTTTCATACTAAGGACTTTAGACAAGAGCATTTCAAGGTCTCTTCTACTATTCCAAGTTTCAAGGTGCGTGATTGTGCAAATTGTAGGGTATACATTTTCAGAATCTAGACTTAAGCTAGGAACTATTTTTCAAACTTATACTCTAATAAGAACATCAATACTCTTCCCTTGTTTCGACTTAGCCCAAGAAGTGAACCCAAAATTTGCCTATTTCTAAATAAACTACAAGGCATATACTTTCTACCGTTAAACTTTAAGGAAGGTTATTTTTAGGGTTTTTAATTCACTAAGTCTAAGATCTAGTTGTTCCTAGCCAGTTAACCTATCTGTCAAACTCAAGTCAATTAGCCAAAATTGAATACATTAATTTTTATAATTTTTAAAATTTTTCAAATTTTTATGGGTTTTCAAATAAGCATGCAAATGCAAAAATATGTACAAATGAATGCGAAGGAAGAAGACGTACCGAGCATACCCCCAAACTTGAACTTGACAGTGTCCTCACTGTCATGCTAAACCAAGAGGGTCAAAATACCGGCACTCCCCTGTTTATTTATTTATAATTTTTTATATTTTTATTGTTTTGAATTTTTTTTTGTATAGAAAAGAAAACAAAAAATATATACATATATACAAAGATTCCCCCCAAACTTAAGCTTGGCCTTACACAAGCCAAAGGTTAGCACCAACCATTCAAAAATTCTATCGTGGTAATGGTAGAGTTGGTGAAAGAATGGAGTGGAAAGAAAAGAAATGAGAAGCACACGAGACCGTGTGGAGAGAAAGGGATAATATGGTCTCGGTGGAGGAGAATGGCGGAGGGGAAGAAGAAATGGTAGGGGTTCTACTTCTTCGAGTGGAGGTTGATTAATCACAAAATCCATATCATTTAAGAATGCGAGTTCGTCGGCGAAAATATCTTCGAAACTTTCCTCGAAGGTCCAATTGAAAATTATCGAACTCAAAATGTCGGATTGTGATTCATCAACACTCGATATCATTAAACGAATATTAGAAGAACCAAAGAAAGTGGGAATACGAAGTTGAGGGTGTGGATGGAGCGTATAGATTAGCACAATTTGTAATGACCGATGTGTAAAAAGCGATTGTGCTAATCTATCAACTCGCGAAAAAATGAGATTAAATCCCTCAAGAGTCGTGAGCAAACATGGGTACGTCGAACTAGGTATTGGAGAAGAAAGCGTAACGGTCTCTTGCACAGTCGAAACGATAGGAAGGACGGAAGGAAGTGAGTGAGGAAGGGTATCAGTTAAGGATTTAGGAGGGTGTATTGGAAAATTCGACACATCAAAGAAAAATGGTTCAACCTCAATATGATTCTCACTACTCTCCTCAATATTATCCTCATAATTCTCCACAATATTCAACTCATCCATGCCATTATCATCAAAATCAAGACGCATATGAGATTCGGGAGAAACATTTAATAACTCGGGATGATGATTTGAACATAAAATTTCAATTAAATCGACAGGTTCATCATCCGAAATATTCCCGGCGTCTATATCCTCAATCAAGTGAAAATCAATTTCTGTAGACACCTCATCAAAAGCATGGATATTTATCGATTTAGGTTCCAAAATGGAGGTGTAAAGATCGAAAGGATTAGGTGCGGTTTCACTCGAAAGAGGTTCCTCACAATCTGGCAAATCAAACACTACAAAATCACACAACTCATTTTTATTTTCAACAGGTGAACTATTTAGGGCAATCGATGGCAAACAGGAGTTGTGGGCTTCAATTGGATAAGGGTATGTTTGATTTGAAAATCCTCTCTCATTCTCACTCTGTCCAACGGCCGCCTCATACATTGAAAAATTTGGAGCTAGCGGGACACTAGCTACCGGTTCATTAGGTTGCATAAGGGTGGCCACGGACGCTTCCACATTCCTAACCATTTTGTTTGTTGCTGCGATATACGCCTCCAACGCCTCTTCCAAACAGGACTTTGGTGGTAAAGGGGTTTCAGTAAAAGATTCAAAATTGGTTGGATATGTGAAACTCCCTAATGGCTGTGTCGAAACAGTGTCTAGTGAAGGTGGGCAGGTTGGGTATGACTGGTAGGAAGTGGGTGGTTGGGTAGGGGTAGGGTCAACATATGGATAAAAAGGTGAATAGTCGTGCGGATCCCTATAACTAGATGAGTGGAGAGGGGTGAAAGATCGACTGGGAGATTGAGCAATATGCTCAGCAATGGACATCGGCCTAGGAGTGACAGAAGGACTTGAAAAAGTGGTGTCAACATATGTAGGTGGTAAAGGTTGACTTGGTTGACACAAAGTGGGTTGAAAAGTCGAATTGTTTCTCCTAGACGCTTCTATTTGATCTTTCAACGATATTTTAGGCAAGGAAGGATCGTCTTTAAATTGACAGAACAAATTGCCGAACGACGCAAAATTAGGTTCGGGATACCAAAGTTCGGCTAATGATTTTTTATGTGGGGTACCCATGTTAAAAGAAGAAAGGTGACAAAAAGGAAGGTTGGATGGTGCAAGGATTTATTTGGGGCTAAAAAATTTTGCAAGTTTTATAAAATATTTGTCCTTTTTATTTTCATTTTTCATTAATTTTTTTTTCTTTCCCTTTATTTGGAAAAATTTTGTTGCAAAAAGATTTTTAATTAAAGATATGCAACCGAAAATATATTACCTGCAATCAGTTATTATCTTAAGCATATCACAAGAATCTTTATTTGGAAAAAATTGTTGCAAAAAGATATTTGAGAAAAGATATGCAACAAAAAAGATTACTTGCAATCAATTTCTATTTTGAGCGGGGCCCAAAAATCCTGCACAAGATCGTTATATGGAAGGCAATATATTTTATAGCTCACAGAATCTTGCAGGAATTTCCAGAAAATATATTTCAAAAATTACAGAGGAGAGAGACAGGAAACTTACAGAGGAAATTCTACAAGATGATGTCACTGTGGAGCCGCCCTTCCGCGGCAAATCCTGGTTCCCACCGCGGTTCCGCGGTTGGGTAGTCGGCGCGAGTCCCAAAAAAATTTCTGACGCTCTGATTTGACTAGATGGCCGCGTTTCCGCGGTCTAAGATGGGCATGCGCGGCGGAATCGCGGCGGGGTGGAGGCTTCAGGGTGCGGGAAAAATTCCACTGTTCTGTTTTGAAAATCCTTCTCTGTTCTGATCTCCTGATTTCTGTTTCGCCTTTTGGAAATTTCCAGATCGTCTTTGTAAATCCAGCAAAAATTCAACCACAAAGTATCCCTTACAAAAATAACAGATTATATATTTTTTTATATTTTTTTTGGATTTTTTAGATTTTTATGAATTTTTAAATTTTAATTAACCCGAAATCGCGAAAAGAAAATTCTACGCCATCCCCGGCAACGGCGCCATTTGATTGAAATGATTTATGCGTGCTTGCGCTTTCTAAAAGATAGATAAAAAATATTTGTAACCGCAATCAAGAACGGCGTCGCTTTGCAGCTAGCCGGTGAGTACGGGTCGGTCCACAGGGATGTTGTGAATTTCCTAATCGCGCTAGCGAGTTAATTCCGAAGGGTGTTCGGATTGATTATTAAATTTAAAAATTGAAGTTGTATGATACTAGGATTAGAAACTTACTAGGATTAGGTTTAGGGAAAATTTAGTAAACAAAGATCTACATCTCTTTCCATTGCCTTTAATTAAAGATATCATATTAGTGTTATGGTAAATCTTAACAAAGGGGATAAGGATGATTGGGAAGATTGATTCTTCCTCTAGATCCTTGTCCTTCCTTTCTTAATCTTTACCCTAACCTCCATGGAAAACCTTAAAATCCGGGCCTTTAGACTACGGAATCACCGTTACCTCGAGGGTAGAGTGCTGTAGGGAGCGGAATAAGAAGGTATGCATGGAGTTCTAATTTTCATAAAAGATTGGCAAAGAAAAGAGATGAGAGATCTTCGTCTCTCAAATCCTTCCCCATTCCTAACCCTAACAAGCGAGGAGACTACTCACTCATTAGGGAATTGAAGAACATTTATCTAGGACAGAGAATGAAAATTACCTAGGGCAGGAATTGAAATCTAAACTAGAGCAAGGAATTAAATCTACTTACAGATGCATCTCTCCAATCATCAACGCAGGGTTGTCAGATCTGAATTCATGAATTGAAAAGAAACACCGATGCTCTCCATAAAGAATTATAAAATTTATTAATGAAGGGAGGCATAAGAAATTACAATGAGTAGAGTTCCTATTTATAGAGAATAGGAAACCCTAGGTTACAATTGATTTGCATGTCTACATTTACCAAAATATCCTTAGGAAGACCTAGTCAAAGTAGACTTCAAGCTTTGGTAAAATTTTATGTCTCTTTAAAAGAAAGTATTGGGCCTTGGATCTTTGGGCTTCCTTATTATTTGGTTCTTTGTTAAAATAGATTCTATGTTTCTTCCAGATCTCCAGTGAATAATTGCGGTGGGCTTTTAACCGTTCGCTTTGTAATCTTGGACCTTGCATTGCCTTGTACTCTGTGAATTTTATGTTTGATGTAGGCTTGATCAAGAGTCTTCTATTTGTTGGTCAAAGTCCACTTTTTGTATCATCTTTTGTCTTTTTCACTGTTTTCGCTTCAAGAACCTGTAACCTGTAATATGTAGCAGACATGCATCAAAAGCACCTGTTTATCATTGTAAAATGAATAAGAATGGGGAATAGAAAATGCAATATTATGGTATGAACAGTGATCGTAGCCCTGCCGTAAAACCATACGACCTCTACACCTTTCGCCCAGTGCAGGGAAACTCTCTGTGTAGGACTCTAAAGACTCGACACTACGCTGGCAGTGGGTTTAACCACAAACCGCAAGCGGCACTAGCTGTACGTAACGGTCCCCAGGTAGATGTCGATAAGAAGGCCGATGACGTAAACCCATCCGAACTCCTACTGAGCCTGAATGTGACAATTTCCGTACATTCCGGTCTGTTCGTCTAAGAGAATCGCATGGCGGGCCTAGGGGGCGGTAAACGTCAGTCCCCTAATAGCGGTACAAGTCGTGTCGGAGTGTAGCCCAGAACACCGTGAGATAACACTGGAAACGCTACCAGTATATCTCGCTTGCCCTGGCCAGGGACTTTGTTTAATGGCTCTCCTAGACACAGTGCAATATCAACCCCCAATACCGGGAGAGATGAATCTTGTCTAACCGTCACTGCCTCCAAGTGCTTCGGGACTGCACCCAACTGCTACCTGTTTGCACGACTCAATTGAGCCGTGGTAGGGTAGCAATCTAAGAACAGTGGGAACACACTCGAGGCGAAGTGACAATGTCAAGTCAACGAACTAAGCTGTACTCATGTCACCTGGGAACTGATAACTGACGATAGGTATAGTACCAACCAACAGTTCCCGACGAGTCATGTACAGTGTACTCGTAACCTAACGAGCACCCGCATACTATCTCCAGTACGATGTACTAATGGTTGTGGGACAGACCATCTCCTCTGCTGGGATGAGAAGCGCATACGCTAGTCTACTCCGGAGTATCGATGCCCCGTCTCGATAATCCTACAACTAGGGACCTGTATAAGGATGTGCTTGTATGTTACCCAGCCCCAACAAGTGTGACAGCCATCACAATGCTGGTAATCAAGCAAAGATCCTAAGGGCTCCACTAATATGTATAAGCGATATGCTAAAAGAAACACATGCACATATTAAAGTAGAAACACACCAAGTAGCATACTACCATTTTGAGCAAGATTTTCTATACAATTGTGAATATCCCAAGCTTCCATTAAGTAATGTACAAACTAGTATGATACAGTAATGGCCTTTAGGGCATATACACTAACAAAATCTGGGACTGAATACTTGATTTACTGTTTTGATTCGGATATGATTTTATGTATTTTGAATTCTGGAATTTTTATGATTTGTGTTGTATTCGATCACTTGACGTTTGTACATCTCTATCGGGTGTTATTTGGTTAAGTTGCGAACGCAAACCAAAGGTTTTGACCTATGTGAGTTCCACGTGTCGTTTTTGTTTCGATTTGATTTTAATGTGATACGATACGTGTAAGTCCATATTGCGACCCCCGGTTCTTACGGGGAGGTGGAAACAGTATAAAAATCAAATTTTTAGCGCAAGGGGCAACATGGACTAACATGAGTCGGGATCTTTTCTAAACTAAACTAGCAAACATGCAAAGGAGAGTTAACTACTCGGCAAAGTGGTTATACCTAACTTGAACTCCTTCTTCTTGAAACCTAGTAGAGGTTGATGGTTCTCTTCTCGTCACCTTCTTCCGTCGAAGATGGATCCACCTGAGGGTTCAACCTTCGGGCTCTTTCTCGAACTTGGAGAGAACTAGAATCTCCGGCTTGCTAAACCTTTGATCCTAGAGTGAGTAGAGAGTGTCTAAGGGGTGCTTTTCTTTTAAGGAGAGGGATTCTCAACACATGAGAAGGGTTCTCCCTTTGCTAGAGGAAGAAGAAGAGGAAGTGAGGAGAGAGAAGCCAAATGAAAAAGTGAGCTCTTTTTCTTTTTGCAACAATAACATAAAGCAAAAGAATTATCAAATAATAATAATAATGAAAATGAAAATGGTTGATGGAAGGTTTAGGAATGACCATTATCATTTCAAACATTAAATGAATTTGCTAGAATCAAAGAGCATCTTTTTTTTGTAATGATGATGGTCAAAACTTCAACCATGGTCAACAAGTCAACCATGGTCAACAAGTCAACATAAAAAACCAACCATGACACAATTTCATTTTATTAATATTAGTAATTGATATAAAATAAATCAATTAGGGTTTGGAAAAAGACAACTGTCAACTGTGCATGCGCACCCGTTCCGAAACCCTAATGAAAGTCCTCTTCCTCCTCCTCAAATAACTGTGCATACACACCTGCATTCTTGTTCCGAGGAACATGAATACTGAGAGATAAAAGCAACCCCAAAACATATACCAGTATCTGACTCAAACCAGAGCCAGCCAGTAATATCCGTCCGGACTCCAAACGTGCACAAGTGCGCGGATGAGAACGAACCCTGTCGCAAAACCATGCGACCTCTACTCTGTTTTGCCCAGAGGCGAATACCGTCTGTGTGGGACTCTAAAGACTCGACACTACGCTGGCAGTGGGTTTAACCACAGACCGCAAGCGGCACTAGCTGTGCGTAACGGTCCCCAGGTAGATGCCGACAAGAAGGCTGACGAGGTGAAACCCCATCTGTACTCCTACTGAGTCTGAATGTGACAGTCTCCGTACAGTCCGGTCTGTTCGTCTGATACATCGCATGTCGGGCCTAGGGGATGGTAAAACGTCAGTCCCCTAATAGCGGTACAAGTCGTGTCGGAGTGAAGCCCAAAACACCCTGAGATAACACTGGAAGCCTACCAGTATATCTCGCTTGCCCTGGCCAGGGACTACTCGTGTAATGGCTCTCCTAGACACAGCGCGATGTCAACCCCCAATACCGGGAGAGACGAATCCTGTCTAACCATCACTGCCTCCAAGTGCTTCGGGACTGCACCCAACCACCACCTGTTTGAACGACTCCTTTGAGCCGTGGTAGGGTAGTGATCAAAGTGCAGTGGGAACACACTCGAGGCGAAGTGCCAGTGTCAAGTCAGCGGACTAAGCTGTACTCATGTCACCTGGGAACTGATAACTGACGATAGGTATAATACCAACCTGTCAGTTCCCGACGAGTCCTGTCCAGTGTACTCGTAACCCAACGAGCACCCGTATACTATCTCCAGTACGACGTACTGATGGCTGTGGGACAGACCATCTCCCACACTGGGATGAGAAGCGCATACGCTAGTCTACTCCGGAGTATCGATGCCCTGTCTCGATAGTCCTGCGACTAGGGACCTGTATAAGGATGTGCTTATAGATTACCCAGCCCCCACTAGTGTGACTGCCATCACAACGCTGGTAATCAAGCAAAGATCCTAAGGGCTCCACTAATGCGTATAAGTGATATACTGAAATAAACACAAGTACACATTGAAGTAGAAACAAACCAAGTAGCATACTACTATATTGAGCAAGATTGTTTATACAAGGTGAATATCCCAAGCTTCCATTAAGTAATATACAATCTAGTATGATACAGTAATGGCCTCTAGGGCATATACACTAACAATCTCCCACTTGCACTAAGGCCATGTACTGGCGTATCGAAGACCTATCATCTCGATCAGCCGCTCGAACTGAGTCTGGGGTAGGGCCTTGGTGAATGGATCTGCAGTGTTCTCTTCTGAAGCAACCCTCCGAACCTCGATCTCCTTGCGATCCACGATCTCCCTGATCAGGAGATACCGCCACAAGATGTGCCTGGATCTCTGATGGGACCTGGGTTCCTTTGCTAAAGCTATAGCCCCGTTGTTGTCGCAATACAGAGGTATTGGGTCAACAATGGACGGAACCACCTGAAGTTCTTTCAAGAACTTCCTCATCCAGACAGCTTCTTTTGCGGCATCAGATGCAGCGATATATTCCGCTTCCATAGTCGAGTCCGCAACGGTTTCCTGTTTGGAGCTCTTCCAACACACCGCCCCTCCATTGAGGGTAAAGACGAAACCCGACATGGACTTGGAATCATCCTTGTCACTCTGGAAGCTGGAGTCAGCAAATGCCTCGATCTGGAGGTCTTTTCCGCCATACACCAAGAACATCTCCTTAGTCCTTCTCAGGTACTTGAGAATGTTCTTTACCGCTATCCATTGTTTCTCCCCAGGGTTTGACTGATACCGGCTTACCACACTCAGTGCATAAGCTACATCCGGTCTGGTACACAACATCGCATACATTATAGAGCCTACCGCAGAAGCGTAGGGTATAATAGACATGCGATCCTTCTCTAAATCAGTCTTGGAAGACATCTCTTTAGAGCGGGTGATCCCGTGACAAGCCGGTAGGTTACCGCGCTTGGAATCTTCCATGCTGAATCTTTTCACTATTGTGTCGATGTACCTGGACTGAGAAAGTCCTAATATCCTCTTGGATCTATCACGATGGATCCGGATCCCCAGGATGTAAGAGGCATCACCCAGGTCTTTCATGGAGAACCTGTGCGACAAGAACCCCTTGACAGATTGTAGCATAGGAATGTCATTTCCTATTAAGAGAATGTCATCCACGTATAAAATGAGGAATACTACAGTTCTCGCTACAAATCTACTATAGATGCATGGTTCATCTGGATTTTTGATAAAGCCAAATTCCTTGACTGTCTCATCAAAACAGATGTTCCAACTCCGCGATGCCTGCTTTAGTCCATAAATGGACTTAAGCAACTTGCACACCTTTCCGCTGCTCCCACTCTGAATGAAACCCTCTGGCTGATCCATATAGACACACTCCTCTAAATTTCCATTTAGAAAAGCGGTCTTTACATCCATCTGCCAAATCTCATAATCGTGGAAGGCAGCAATGGCAAGAAGGATCCGAATGGATTTCAGCATAGCCACTGGAGAAAAGGTTTCGTCATAGTCCAAGCCAGGTCTTTGACGGAAACCCTTTGCTACAAGTCTAGCTTTATAGGTCTCAACCTGTCCATCTACACCAATCTTCCTTTTGAAGATCCACTTGCATCCTACGGGTTTTACCCCGTCTGGAGCAATGTCCAACGTCCATACTTTGTTGGTGTACATGGACTCCATTTCGGTCCGCATTGCATCCAGCCATTTTACCGAGTCAACGCTCTGAACGGCCTGCTGGAAGCTAGTAGGCTCATCATAATCTATGATGCAATCCTCTCTATCCCCGTCTATGAGAAAACCGTAGTATCTCTCGGGCGGATGAGACTGCCTACTACTCCTGCGGAGCGGCATAGGAATGTCCTGTTCTTTTGAACCCTCTGGTTCCTCTAAGCTTTCAGTAATGGTTTGTGGTTCTGGAATTTCTTCCAGTTCTACTGTGCTCCCACTTATCTGGGTTTCCAAAAACTCAGTTTCCAAGAAGTAGGCATGACGAGAAACAAGAACTTTTTGTTCCTCTTCGCAGTAGAAGAAATATCCCTTGGAGTTCTTTGGATATCCCACGAACTTGCACTGTACTGAGCGTGCCTCGAGCTTGTCCGCATGCTGCTTTTTAACAAAAGCTGGACATCCCCATGTCTTAATGTGCTTAAGATAGGGTCTCTTCCCACTCCACATCTCATATGGAGTAGTAGGCACAGTCTTAGTAGGAACTCGGTTCAAAAGGTGCGCAGCTGATTCTAGCGCATACCCCCAGAATGATCGCGGTAACTCAGCCTTACTCATCATGGACCGTACCATATCCAATAGGATTCGGTTCCGTCTCTCCGATACACCGTTGTGTTGCGGAGTGTATGGAGGAGTGAGCTGAGAGAGAATTCCGTTCTCTTTTAAATAATTCAGGAACTCGGCACTTAAGTATTCTCCACCTCGATCCGATCTTAGAATCTTGATACTTTTGCCGGTCTGTTTCTCTACTTCATTCTTATATTCCTGGAACTTTTCAAAGGCTTCGGACTTATGTTTCATTAAGAAGACATAACCGTACCTTGAGAAATCATCCGTAAAAGTAATGAATTAAGAGTAACCGCTTCGCGCATGTGTAGACATTGGACCGCACACGTCGCTGTGTACGAGTCCTAAGAGCTCGCTCGCTCTTTCTCCGTGTCCAGTGAACGGAGTCTTTGTCATCTTTCCCATGAGACAAGATTCACAAGTGGCATAAGACTGATACTCGAACGGATCCAAGTATCCTTCTTTATGTAACTTAGTCAACCGTGTCTCATTGATGTGACCCAGTCTACAATGCCACAAGAAAGCCTGATTAATATCTGGAGACTTTCTTTTGTGTGTATTCTGGACATTGAAAATCTGTGGTTGGTTTAACACGTATATACCATTACTCAGTGTACCTGACCTAATTAGAACTTGATTAAGGTGAATGTTTACAACATTACTTACAAACGCAAATTCATAACCTTCTTTAGAAACCAAAGATACAGAAATGATATTACAAGTTGCGTTGGGTACAAAAAAGCAATTACGCAAAACCAAAACATGCCCATCTGTAATTCCCAGGTGATAGTCCCCCACGGCTTTAGCATCCATGCTAGCTCCGTTCGCAACTCTGAGGGTCATGTCACCTTCCTTCAAAAACCTATGGTTTCTCAACGCCTGCAAAGAATTACAGATATGAGATCCTGATCCGGTATCAAATACCCAGGAAGTAGAGTTTATAGAAAGACAGTTTTCAATAACATACACACCTGAAGCTGAAGCCGCAACGTGGTTCAGTTCCTGTGTCCTGGCCTTCCAGGCCCTACAATCTTTGTTCTAGTGTCCACTCTTATGACAATAGAAGCATTCCTCCTTTCCCACAAGCTTCCCCGCAATCTTTGTTGCCATTTCTTTTCCCTTCGTACCCACTTTACTAACACCGCCCCTTGGTTTGGCGGGGGCTTTCTTCCTCTTTCCCTTGGCTTTCGCCTTGGACCTAGAGGAAGAAGATCCTCCTACAAACAAAGCGGGTGTTTCCCTACCTTTCTGTAGGGTGCCCTCTGCGCTCCT
The DNA here is from genome assembly GCA_030015575.1 of Agapanthus africanus. Classification (NCBI taxonomy): domain Eukaryota; kingdom Viridiplantae; phylum Streptophyta; class Magnoliopsida; order Asparagales; family Amaryllidaceae; genus Agapanthus; species Agapanthus africanus. The sequence continues at coordinate 352,007,076 of JASDDO010000012.1, read as the reverse complement.
CAGCATGTTGAGGAGTTCTGAAAGTTCAACTTCCTTTTCTTGCAAGTTGAAGTTCAGTATAAACTGGGCGTAAGTGGATGGAAGGGACTGGAGAATTAAATCCGTATAGAGTTCACTTTCCAACGTGGTCCCAAGTTCCGCGAGCTCCTCAATGTAGCCAATCATCTTAAGCACGTGGTCCGCTACCGATGATCCGACGGCCAGCTTTGCCGAAAATAACTTTTTCGACACTTCGTATCTTGCGATACGAGACTGCTCTCCATACAGTTCTTTTGTATGAAGAAATATGGATTCCAAATCCATATTCTCGTGCCTTCTCTGGTGTTCGTTGTCCATAGAGGCAAGCACGAGGCACTTGGCCTTCGCGCAATAAATCTCCCAAGTCTTACGGATTTCCTTATCCGCGACGCTGGAGGTGGGACCTGGGACGGGGGGAGCTTTGGTGGTAAGAAGATACCCCAGCTTGTCGTAAGTGATTGCCATTTTGACATTCCTGAGCCAATCTTTGTAGTTTGGCCCTGTCAGTTTGTTTTTATCTAGAAGTAACTTAAGTCCAGTCATTTCGATTTGGTCGCTGCAGGGGGAGAGAGAAGAAACACTTTAGCACGTTGCTCTTGCAAGTTTAGAATGGTTTTTAATTTGTCTAAACAGGATGGCTCCCACTGTCTCTCGAATCCCTCCTCAAACCATAAAGGAAGAATTAGTCGGGATCAATCCCACTGCACAATACTTGCTTAACCGTTCAGCCAGGCCAGTGTCGGTACTTCGAGGGAGGTTTTCCAACGCTTTCGCGAAGTTCCTTAATTAAATAACCTCTTTTCCCTGGGGGCGTAGCCCCGCTAACACCTTTCTAGGCACCTACTAGGTTTATAGCATTGATCGTTTAGAGAGAAATTTCCCGAGGAGTAGCATATACTCACAGTAGGATCGGGATCCAAATATCATCGCGTGACGAAACTGAAGGAATCCTACCAGAATCACCACACTCCAAATGGTATGCAAATCTAGCAAGTTTCAGTACTTATGAAACTCCCGATGTGGATTTCTGCCCCATGCTCTTATGACCTTGACTTTGGCCAACAAATCATAAGTCACATGTCAAGTTCTACCCGTCATTCTCCAGGTTAATTTGAATCCACCCGTACCTACCCTTGACTTTGGCCAACAAGGCAGTACGACTGTTCCAAACCAACACATCTATCTATGCTGCACATGAATACCCAGTAGCTACCAATCACTATGCCTTGACTTTGGCCAACAAACACAGCTTGAATACTATTGACTATTCATGTGAAACGACGGAGGGCTACGAATGGTTTTGGCGAAACCGTGAACGTAGTGAACTTGATATACTCGATGGAACGAGATAGCTTTTAGAAGGAGTGGCTCAAGCTCCGCATTTAAAGGTTAGTTTTGAAAAGAACCGAGTGGGTTTTCGAAAGTGTTCCAACGACTTTAGCTTGGTTTATTATCTTGCATTAGTTCTTTTAATGCGTGATATTCTTGCATTAGTTCTTTTAATGCGTCCCATCATTTAATCCTACCATTGCAGAAAACAACCAAAATATGACGTACGCTTATGCCATTCGCATTCGCCACGGGGCCCCGTCATCACCCGTTAGGTTACTTAACTAACGACAGAGCGGGGGCTGGGCTAGCGCGGCTGTAAAACATAAGCAACGCCTAAATAGAAAGCAATGATAGACATTACAGATCACAGATGAATACATTGGATATACTAGCAATCCACAATCCTTTCGAGCCTACAAAGAAAAGCGGATTACACGGTCGCGGTGAATAGCCAAATACCCCACCCAAGACCCCTACAGGTGCGGCAAACTGCCCGCCAAGTGCCCGGCAGTTTGTGCACCCCTCCGTGGGTCTATCCTAGGAGCAAAAACAGTAAAAAGAATTATACAATGACGGCTACAACCCCGACCCGGTTGTGCGGCCAAACAAATAATAATATTACATCAATTTACATTTACAATGAATGAAAGAAAAACAAAAGCTCATCTCACATCCACCCCGGCTATTCACCCGCGACAGTCCAATACATTCATATACACATTCCAATATCAAACACAGATCACAGAGATGAATAACCCCGACTAATCGACTTATAGCGATTAGCCGACGTTCAATACATTCAAACATCACAGATATAACCAACATAGCCAAAGTGTAGCGAAGTTCGAAAAAAAATACGGATTTATAGGACCCCAAAAGTAAATTTCTGTTCTGGAAAATCTGGGCATATATAACATATTTGAAAAATCCCAAAACCCTACCAGAAGAACACTGCACAAAACACGATCTCATGAAGTGCCCAAATGACGGCGAATCCGCGGCGACATGAATAGGTGAGGCCACGGATGAGCGGCGCTTTGAAGGAATCATGGGATCGTTTTTGGTGGGTGTTCTCAGAAAACCCTGAGCCGATTTTAGGAGTATAAAGTTTTTCATTTAGAGCATAAAAAATTTCAACAGAAACTTAGGGTTTTAGTTTTTCCGGTTTTGCGATTTTTCGGTTTCGAACTTCCATACACTTCGCTACAAAGCTAGTTTAAGTTTAGTTAGGCTCTGATACCACTGTAAGTCCATATTGCGACCCCCGGTTCTTACGGGGAGGCGGAAACGGTATAAAAATCAAATTTTTAGCGCAAGGGGCAACATGGACTAACATGAGTCGGGATCTTTTCTAAACTAAACTAGCAAACATGCAAAGGAGAGTTAACTACTCGGCAAAGTGGTTATACCTAACTTGAACTCCTTCTTCTTGAAACCTAGTAGAGGTTGATGGTTCTCTTCTCGTCGCCTTCTTCCGTCGAAGATGGATCCACCTGAGGGTTCAACCTTCGGGCTCTTTCTCAAACTTGGAGAGAACTAGAATCTCCGGCTTGCTAAACCTTTGATCCTAGAGTGAGTAGAGAGTGTCTAAGGGGTGCTTTTCTTTTAAGGAGAGGGATTCTCAACACATGAGAAGGGTTCTCCTTTTGCTAGAGGAAGAAGAAGAGGAAGTGAGGAGAGAGAAGCCAAATGAAAAAGTGAGCTCTTTTTCTTTTTGCAACCATAACATAAAGCAAAAGAATTATCAAATAATAATAATAATGAAAATGAAAAAGGTTGATGGAAGGTTTAGGAATAACCATTATCATTTCAAACATTAAATGAATTTGCTAGAATCAAAGAGCATCTTTCTTTTGTAATGATGATGGTCAAAACTTCAACCATGGTCAACAAGTCAACCATGGTCAACAAGTCAACATAAAAACCAACCATGATACAATTTCATTTTATTAATATTATTAATTGATATAAAATAAATCCATTAGGGTTTGGAAAAAGACGACTGTCAACTGTGCATGCGCACCCGTTCCGAAACCCTAATGAAAGTCCTCTTCCTCGTCCTCAAATAACTGTGCATACACACCTGCATTCTTGTTCCGAGGAACATGAATACTGAGAGATAAAAGCAACCCCAAAACATATACCAGTATCTGACTCAAACCAGAGCCAGCCAGTAATATCCGTCCGGACTCCAAACGTGCACAAGTGCGCGGATGAGAACGAACCCTGTCGCAAAACCATGCGACCTCTACTCTGTTTTACCCAGAGGCGAATACCCTCTGTGTGGGACTCTAAAGACTCGACACTACGCTGGCAGTGGGTTTAACCACAGACCGCAAGCGGCACTAGCTGTGCGTAACGGTCCCCAGGTAGATGCCGACAAGAAGGCTGACGAGGTGAAACCCCATCTGTACTCCTACTGAGTCTGAATGTGACAGTCTCCGTACAGTCCGGTCTGTTCGTCTGATACATCGCATGTCGGGCCTAGGGGGCGGTAAAACGTCAGTCCCCTAATAGCGGTACAAGTCGTGTCGGAGTGAAGCCCAAAACACCCTGAGATAACACTGGAAGCCTACCAGTATATCTCGCTTGCCCTGGCCAGGGACTACTCGTGTAATGGCTCTCCTAGACACAGCGCGATGTCAACCCCCAATACCGGGAGAGACGAATCCTGTCTAACCGTCACTGCCTCCAAGTGCTTCGGGACTGCACCCAACCACCACCTGTTTGCACGACTCCTTTGAGCCGCGGTAGGGTAGTGATCAAAGTGCAGTGGGAACACTCGAGGCGAAGTGCCAGTGTCAAGTCAGCGGACTAAGCTGTACTCATGTCACCTGGGAACTGATAACTGACGATAGGTATAATACCAACCTGTCAGTTCCCGACGAGTCCTGTCCAGTGTACTCGTAACCCAACGAGCACCCGTATACTATCTCCAGTACGATGTACTGATGGCTGTGGGACAGACCATCTCCCACACTGGGATGAGAAGCGCATACGCTAGTCTACTCCGGAGTATCGATGCCATGTCTCGATAGTCCTGCGACTAGGGACCTGTATAAGGATGTGCTTATAGATTACCCAGCCCCCACTAGTGTGACTGCCATCACAACGCTGGTAATCAAGCAAAGATCCTAAGGGCTCCACTAATGCGTATAAGTGATATACTGAAATAAACACAAGTACACATTGAAGTAGAAACAAACCAAGTAGCATACTACTATATTGAGCAAGATTGTTTATACAAGGTGAATATCCCAAGCTTCCATTAAGTAATATACAATCTAGTATGATACAGTAATGGCCTCTAGGGCATATACACTAACAATACGCGTGACATGTAGGTACCCCCACGATGATTCGAGACGATAAAGAAGATGGTGGCGACATCGGCAAGCAAGATCAAGGTGAATAGATTATATCTACGGGGGAAGTCGGGTGGATGGCGTATAGCACCCCCGCAGTTCGATGTATAGTATGCTATATTTATACTATATATATATATATGATTATGTGTTCATGGTTAGATTAGGGTTTATTGTATATTGTATCGTATGTGATGCAATTGAGGCGGGATCACCGACTATTATATGTGTGTGTATATATATATATATATCGACTCAGATTTAGGTGGTTTCCATACCCTTTCGATTAGCTTATTAGTTAGATATGTATTTTACATAGTAGATGTTAGACTAGACCCGAGTTATACCTATTTCAAAACTAACGAATCATGAGTATTTTTAAGACAGGTCAAGGGATTCTACGGATATTTTCAAAAGACGCGTCTTTTTCTAAAAAAAACACCATAGCCCTTATTTTTCTAAACCCCACGATTCGTGTTATTTCAAATGGCAAAACTGTATGATATATATATGTATTGATGTAGATTCTTCACTGTTGTGTTTATCATTCTTTTTCCGCATATTCTTGTTGTTCGCATCGCATTGCATGTTTAAATGTGTTTATTATTATATTAAAACCATGTTGTCAGGACACCAAGACCATTATCGATGATGCGTATGTTCCACGTACACCTGCTTGCTGGCTCACACACTTCATCACCAATAATTACCATGTCACTACACAGTAGGATTGTTGCATCAGGATATGACCCCTTGCATGACATACTTGCGTACACATATATTGTACACCCATACTTGCACACATACATATTTGTACATACATAGATGATTCTGGCTTGATTTTGGAGATTTGGGAACCGCGAGAAATATTTTAAAACTGGATTCATTTTAAAAGAGTGGTTTCCCTCGATATGTGCATATTACTATTCCATGTTGCATGATATACTGATATGCTTACATTTCTTTTATATGTCGCATACATCATGCTTTATGATTATACGCATTGAGATATTTGTTTTCATGAGATTTCTGGAATTGGGAACCGTGGTTATTTCAAAAGAGAGTATGTATTGTTTTAAAAACCCGGTTTCCCTTGATATGATATTTCAGTGCGTCCACCATGTGTTTTCTCGGTTCTGAGACCTATGACATGTGAAACCCGATTCGAGGAGTTGGATGAGGCCAATTGCGGGTACATGGTGGACCCGGTTAGGTACCCCGGGGCGAGAACGAATCGTTGTGCTGCAGACAGTGAGCCTGGCAGTAGGACTACTACCTACCGGTGATAGTATTTGGGCTCGGCGGATATCCGGAGGATACCGACCGGAGTCGAGAGATGTTATAGGCCGATCCAGACTGACCTAGCCCGTGGGCCGATCCGGACTGACGGAACCCGATATATGCGGATTTACGTGCCGATGCTGGGCACGGGTTTCATGATGTTTTCGAGTGTCGATGCTGGATACTTAGGTTCCATGATTTTGATGTGTCGCGAGGGACACATGTTGATTTATATCCTCGTACTTTCATGCATATGCTTTTATGACTTTTACATGCATGATGTTTTGTATCTTTGGTTGATACGTGGACGAGATCCACATACATACAGACATTGATTACATAGTTGGATGACACCCACATACTTATAGACTTAATGCTATAGTTGGCACTGATTACATTGATCCTACCTCATATTTATGATATATTGCTACCTGAGGCACTGACACGAGCACTTGGTATAGATGTTTACCCTTGCCACCTTTTCATGCTTCAGGCTTATTCATTTTGAGGATATATTATTACTGATCGTTTGACCTAGGATTGTGTCATACATACGATTTCTGCTCTGTGATGTTTTCTACTCACGAGTTGGCAACCCCCCCGTTGTGCCACAGTTCTTGCAGGTTTTGCCGTACAGGTTTCATTGCGGCTTTCTGGCACACTGCTCCCTTTCAGGGTGATTGCTTTGATAGGCGCGTTCACTCGCATCGTGAACACCTTTGTATTTATTTTAATTAGTTGTATCTAGTAATTCCATCAACCAAACTTGTATATTTATTCAGACTTAGAAACCAGGTGTGTATTATTTCGACCTTAGAGTCGCGTGTTGTAGTATTATGGTTTTCATGATGATTTTGAGTTTCCTTTTGAGTTTTGATCCTCGCCCTTCGGCGTTATATATTATATTGCTTGCGTGGTTATGACCATCGATTGACGAAGAGCTAGCTCCCGTTTGGGGATGCCTTTTATCCTTATGCATATATTATTCTTGTTGTACCCCGTTTGGGGCCAGTATTTACAAAGGAAACTCTGCCAAAATTTTCAGAAAAGACTTGAGGATTTAAAAATGCATATTCGGCTTACTTATTTAGAAACCTTGTTTTTAAAACATGTTTTCTTCACTTCTTTAAAACTAGTTTTCCTTCATTTATTATTTAAAATGGTTTTAGATTTCTGGGCTTTTGGCTTACTTGAATTAGATGAGGTTTTATAGAATTCATATGATTCAAGGGCCAGTCATGTGCTTTTTCGGGTCGTGACAAAGTTGGTATCAGAGCGCTAGGTTAACCTTGGTTCGAGTCTAAGTTTGACTATGCGGAGCCTAGAGCGTTTGTATATATTTGGAACTTAGGCTTGACCTTACGGAACTTAGACTTAGTTGAGGGGGTATTAGACCCGAACTTTTGTCGCATAGGTTGACCTTGGTTGATGGAGTAGGTGGCTTCAGTAGAGTGTCGTACCATGTGTATATTCCGCGGCATACTTACGATACGCTACTCCGCTTAAGGTGCCTTAGGATGTACATTTCCTTGCACAGTATTATATTTATTCCTATTATCTATCCTCGTCGATATTGGTTATGATTTTGCTGCCACGATTACACGGGCATAGAGAGCTACGGCTAGAGTTGCGGTCAGCACGAGCTCGTCACGGACGAGGACTAACCAGAGCATGATACCTGGGACATACGATTGCTCAGAGGCATCGTTTTTTTTGTGTGTTTTCGCGGCAGGAGCGTTTGATGGATCGCTTTTATGAGATTACTCAGACGTGCAGATCAGCACCAGAGGATTGAGCCACTGATAGAGGCCAGCCGGAATGTGATGACCATTGCTGTATCACTTATTCATGATGATTGAGGCACTGTTCAGCGCCCAGACGAATGAGCCAGTTGTTGCCATGAACGATGAGATATTGCCCCAGATGTTGGAGCTATTGTAGTACGAGTTGTACTTAGAGATATAATAGAAGGTCGCTAGTCACCCGAGGATGAAAGACTAGGACATGTGGTTCGTTCTCTTACCCCGATGCGAGGTCATCAGCTAGATTGATTCCAGCTAGAGACGACTTCACACAGGTACGTTGAGATTCGATGGAGACGATCGAATGTCAGGAGCCCATTTTCCAAGTTTAAAGTATTCAAAGATAAATGCAAGTAATGCTATGGACCCTTTAGAAGAATGAAACCCTAACTTGACGTAATGACCATGGATGTCACGACCCGAAATATTAGCTCGTGACCAGCACTTGAACCACGCAACGTCTAAAGGCGTAACGGAATTCAAGTAAGCTGAAACCCAGAAATCTAAACCTTTTAGAAAAATAAAGGAGGTGAGGTTTTGAAATAAAGGTATATGAAATCAAGTTTTCTTAATGCATAGAAAAGGAACATGAATGATGCAAGTGAAATTTACTAGTTTGAAAACATGTTTCGTCTTTTAAAATTTTTGGCAGCACCTCCTTTGTATATTTTGATCCAAAACCATAAATACATCATAAGAATAATGGCATCCTCAAGCAGGAGCTAGCTCTTCACCAAACGGTGGATCACAACCACGCAATACAGTATAAATAAGTATACGACGCCCAACGGCGATGTTCACCACAAAAAATATAAAGAAATGAGCAAGATATAACCCCAAAAGTGAATATAAAACCCATCGCTCAAATCTCGCAACTACAAGTCTCACTAAGTCTCATCACTTATACAATTTACAACTTTTGTTTGATGGAGTTAACTAGATACAATATGAAATGTAGATACAAAAGTGGGAATGATACAAATGTCCCACCTACCAATGCAAAACACCCGAATGCGACTGTGTGCCAGCGAAGCCGCTACTGATCCAAGCGGTCAACCTGCAAGAACTGTGGCACAACGGGGGTGAGTTGTCAACTCGTGAGTAGAAAAATATCAACAGATAGAAATCGAATAAACAACGACTCCTAGGTAAACTATATCATAAAGGTAATACTATGATATTTAGGGTGACCGGGTCTGTATATGTGCCACCAAGGTAGTCAATACCTATATGCATGTGGATAACATCCACCATTATAGTCAATGCATCTATGCAAGTGGGTCTCGCCCGCCCATATAATCAAAGTATGCATGCATGTGGACCTCGTCCACTCATATAATCAATGTATGCATGCATGTGGATCTCGTCCACTCATATAATCAATGTATGCATGCATGTGGATCTCGTCCACTCATATAATCAATGTATGTATGCATGTTGATTTCATCCACGTGTCTACCACTGACACAACAACATCATGCATGTAAATATCATAAATCATATGCATGAAAATGTCAGGATATAAATCAACATGTGTCCCTCGCGACACCTCAAAATCATGGAACCTGAGTGTCTAGCATCGACACTCGAAACATCATGAAAACCGTGCCCAGCATCGACACGTAAATTCTCATATATCTCAGGCGCCGCATCCTCAGATCGGCCATCAGGCACCGCACACCCTGGTCGGCCCTCCAATCCATCTCGCTACTCCGGTCGGTATCCCCCGGATAACTGCCGAGTCTAAATACTATCACCGGTAGGTAGTGCTCCCCTGCCGGGCTCACCGTCTAACATATACGAGTCTTCTTGCCCCGGGGTACCTCACCGGGTCCACCATGTACCCGCAGACGGTGCCTACCGCTCCTCGAATCGGGTTTCACATGCCACTCTCAGAACTGAGAAAACACATAGTGGACGCACTGAAATATCATATCAAGAGAAACCGGGGTTTTAAAACAATACATGCTTTCTTTTGAAATAGCCACGGTTCTCAAATCCAGAAATCTCATGGAAACAACATATCTCAATGCGTAAAGCATGATGTATGCGACATATAACAGAAATGTAGGCATATCAATATATCATACAACATGGAACAGTGATATGACATATTAAGGGGAAACCGCTCCTTTAAAATGATTCCAGTTTTTAAAATATAACATGCGGTTCCCAATCTCCCAATAAAACCAGTGATTTATGTAGGTACAATATATATATGTGCAAGTATAGATGTACCAATGTATGTGTGCACCAATATAGATATACAAATGTGTATATGCGCAAGTATGGATATGTCAATGTATGTGTGCACCAATGTAGATATACAATGTGTATGTGCGCAAGTATGAATATATCAATGTATGTGTGCACCAATGTGGATATACAAATGTGTATATCCGCAAGTATGGATGTATCAATGTATATGTGCACCAATATGGATATACAAGTGTGTATATCCGCAAGTATAGATGTATCAATGTATATGTGCACCAATATGGATATACAAGTGTGTATATCCGCAAGTATAGATGTATCAATGTATATGTGCACCAATATGGATATACAAGTGTGTGTATCTACAAGTATAGATGTATCAATGTATATATATGCAAGCATGTTATGCGAAGAGTCATTTCATGATGCAGCAATCCTACTGTGTAGTGACCTGGCAATTATCGATGATGAAGTGTGTGAGCCTACAATCTATGTGTGTGTAACATACGCATCATCGATAATGGTGCAGGTGTACTATCAAAGGTATAAGCAAGGAAGTATGGATAACATGAATGCATCATAAGGTAAATCGTCAGCTAGAAGCTATAAGGTATACATATCTAACATGAACGAGTCGGGAATCTACCAATCGGCATCCAGCCCAACAATGTCACGTACGATATAATCCATCGTACGGCATCCTCTAGTCAAGGGTAAGGATCAATCATCAAATCAAACTCATCACGCACGGAAAATCATCGTACGGCGGCATTAAGCTAAAAGGGATCCTAACATCCTATACGACAAATGAGGGTACGGCCTGATATCACGTACGGCCTATCATCCATGATTCACAACATTCTATGTATGGATATATATATACTTCTATATACCTATGTCCCAGGTCACATCCGCAATAGTCTCATATCAGGGGACCGGTAGGGTATAAATCATCTCGATCGACTCGCATCCGTATACCAACATATCATCATATCATCATATTCGTCTTATATTCCTTCATCGCATTTATATCACACATCAAATCGAATTTACATAAACATTCAATCTCTACTAAGTATAAGTATCTAATCTAACAAACACACCCGAACCATACAATCAGATTTTTCTTAAGGAAGAGAATCGTAATTTTGCAAATAGGGGTTACGGTGTTTTTAAGAAAAAGATATCATTTGAAAATCCGTAACATCCCTCAAGGTATATATTTAAAAGATACGTACGATTCTTCGGTTTAGAAAAAGGTATGGTTCGGATGACGCATCTATATCGACTATCTAGTCCTATAGTACACTACACGGCAATATCGCTAAACGTCATCCTATGATAGTAGTAACATATCACTTCTAACTATCCTCTAGTTTCTAATATGGTTTCATAGCTATCTTCATTCTAACCCTAGTTTCCTAGTCTAGGTTTCCTAACCATATTCTATAAATCAGTTTCCCATCAAAACATTGCGGGGGTGCTATACGCCATCCACCCGACTTCCCCCGTGGATATAGATCCACTCACCTTGGTTCTTGTTCGTCGAATTCGATGACGCCACGCTCCGTCACCTCGGAGGCCACGCGAAGTACCTACAAGAATAAACCATAGCAATGCGTATTAAAATCAAGGCGGAAAACCGATACGGCGCACGGTGCGCTCATAGGTTAGAACCTATGGCCTACACGTGCAAAAACAATCAAACAACCCTTGTTGTCGATGTACAAACATCCAACAACCCAATGCAAATCCAAATATCAATAATTAACGTTTCAAAATACGGAAATCATAGCCAAATACACCCCAATGTGCTCCCAGATTTTACCCTAAGCCAAATTGGTCAATTTTGCATATATGAAGGGCCTAATTTACATCTAAAGGGACCCCACAACAAATACAGATCAATTCTAACCTACCCTAGCCGCAAATTGCGGCCAGATTGAATAAATCTGCGGCCTGGGGTTGGAATTAGGGGCTCGGGTCTCAGTGGTAGCTTCCTAAGTGCCTGCATGACTCCCAGTAATTGCAAAATCATTTCTAGTGTCCCCGGGTTGCTCCAGATTCCAAAATACCCTCTCAAATCATAAATTTATCCGATGTCGGGGTTTCTAAATCTGTGTTTTGGGTTCCATCCCCTGTTCCAGGTCAGTAAAACACCACTAAGGCTTGTAGGCAGCCACTACACATCACCAATTTCAACAAACACTCAACCCTTTACTAGGGTTTCCCAAAGTTCACTAATCTTCATAATTTCACATCTAAACACATATGAATACTAAAGTAAATGAAAAACTACCCAATCGGTGAAGGGATTACCTCATATAGCACCCATGAATCCCTAAGATTATCAAAACTGAAATTTCTTGGTCCCATGTGTAGAGGTTGAAGAGGGGATTAATTTTTGTGAAGGGAGTGTAGGGTTTTGGGGCTTATTAGGAGATAGATCTATGGATGGAAGGGGAGGGTTGTGATCTTGATGAAGATGAAGGAGAGAAGATAAAAATGATGGGGGGGAAATAGAGTGGCAGACGCCCCCTCTCTCTCTCTCTCACATAATCACACACTCTCTCTCACACATAATCTACCTAACCTAATCATTATGTTCCCTTTTTGACTTTTCTTTTTTCTTTTTCTTTTCTCTCCACCAATAAACCATAACCCAAATAAAACAACACCATGAAATAACATATAACATGTCATGGTGCACTAGCCATGAAAAGCTGTAGTAACGCGGATTTGGCTTAATCGCGATTAGCAGTGCGCTAATCGGGATTTTATCAAAATTGCATATAATAAATTTTAAAAATGCCAAATCCTTTAGATATATTTTTAAATGAATAAATCATTTTAATTTCTATTTATTTCATAATTATTGGTATATATTTATACCCTTTTTCGAAAACCCCAATTTTGCAAATCGGGCAGTTTTCGGGAAAAATATTATTTTAATATTAAATTCTCAAAAATAATATTTTATATTTTCTGAAATGTTATAATGGAACTCTTTTGAACCTTAGGGTTTGCGGCAGTTTAGCGGTGCCATTGGTGAGGCTTGGGTTTGCCCTTCTACTGTTGGTCCACAGGTGTTGTGGCATGTACTGGAGTACTATTAAATTATACCTAAGATGTTTAGCTCTTGGGGGAATTATGGAACCTTGACGAATCGATCGAAAGGTTCGACAACTTTCGGACATCATGTGATGGGATGCATTGCTTGGGAGACTCCAGATACGAGTATAGCCGTTGGAGTACAGTCCATACAGCCACGATGAGACGAGTCTGAAACAGTCGACATCAGAGAAAAATGGAGTAAGAGGTTCGTACGAGATCTTGATGAGACGACGTTCCACTCCGCTGACATCAGAGATGTGATACGCATGCAGAGGCGTTGTATATGGATATATCTTCCAGAAAAAGTCGCGATGAGTATGCACCGTTCTGGAACAAGAAACAGATTTAGTGAAGGGCGATAACTTCCGGGCAGTTCGGCAGAAACGAGATTTAAGAGAGACCTCGACAGGAACTTTCTGGAATACTACAAGAAGACTTGGACCCAGGAGCGGTCATATTGCGCACACCCAGCAGGCCAGAGTTCGGCATCGTCGACGAGATAGTTGGCCAGAGATCTGTAGAGGATGTGCCAGAGCGGGACTGTTTCCGTCGTCATTCCATATTGGGTCGTTGTGCCGAGGAGCTATATATCTAACAATGCACAGTGAGAGACAAGAGCCTAAAAGCACCAGACGCCAGATCATGAACAGGATCCAAGTAGATATCTTGCTCTGCTAGCATTGGATGCACCGACAGCATCTCGACTTTGAAGGAGGAAATATCGACGACGGTATTTATGATTTGTGATTTGGTGATTCGATTATCACGTATCCATCACCTTGGATTTCTGTATTTTGGGCGATCTATTCGCATGATTTAGTCTTGATGATTGAGTTTCATGATATTTGTTTTCGAGCACTATGGTTGCACCTACTGGGTATTCATATTTTGTGCATAGTTATTACCCTTGAGATATTATTTATACACCGTTGTGTTAATTTATGATTTGTGCATGCTGATGCACATGGTTGTGAGATTATATACCGCGGAATACCTGATTTGGATTGAGCTTTATTGTATACCGTCGATTTTGATTCTGATATTGATGTTGATTTCGTGCACTCTGTGCATTTGATTTGGATTCTTGCGCATATTTGGCGCGCTTGGATTAGATTTTGCGAAAGTTCGGCGCTTGGTTTTGGATTTCATGATTTCGTGCATGTCGGATGCACATGATTTAGATTTTATTCGTGCATGATGGATGCACCTGATTTGGATTTTCGTGCTTGTTATGAGATGCGATTTTGGTGCACACCAGATGCACTAAATCGAGATTCTCCGTGCATATCAGATGCACCTGATATTTGTTGTCAGGCACACCCGTTGCCTTTGATAGGTGTTTCGTGCACACCCGTTGCACTTAGATGTTGTTTCTGTGCACGTGTAGGGTACATTTGTTGATTTCGATTTCCGTGCGCACCAGACGCACGTAGAATTCTTATGCACATTTTGGGATTTATTTCTTATGGAGCAGTACGTTTTTATGATATTTGCTATTTGTTTTTGTACTGAGCAGGACTAGTCAGAGGACAATACCTAGATATATTTTGCATGCATTGATAGTTATCGAAGGGATTTCCAAAAAGGGAGCTATAGTCTCAGTATTTACCTACGTGTCTGATACGACACGAAACGTTTAAAATAAGGAAACCTTTCAAAATTGTTTTCAAAAACGGCAGAACGTGCATATTAAACAAAAGATATATACATATATGGTTATTTTCTTACAATAGTTTTCCGCCACTGTGCAGTGTTATGCGCATCGCACAGCGATTTAAAAAGGCTTGGCGTGTATTTCCTGCGGATGTGTACATGTATAGTGTTGATTTATATCATATTGGTTTTGTTTTGGATTTGACATTTGTGTCTTCACCATGACTCCGATGATTGCGGGAAGCTTGACGGAGTGTTGTTTTTGAGTTATCCGCTCATTGTTCGTGCGCACAAATTGCGCTATGACGTGTTTTATGTATTGACGATTTCGGAGCCCCGACAACTCGGACTTCTTACTGAAATGTTTTAGTATTTGAGGGGTTTAAATTTAAATTAGGGGACCGAATTTCTTTAAGGGGGAAGATTGTAACATTTCAAAAAATAAAATATTATTTTTGGGAATTTTTATAATCAAATATTAAAATATTGAATATTTTAATAAGGCGGTATAATTAAATACCAATAAATTGGGGAAAAATTGGAAAATTATGGAAATTACTAAAAGAGGGTGTTTTATTTGAATTATGAAAATTTTAAGTTTTTATGATTAATTATACACTAATTTTGTGCTAATCGCGATTAAAAATCGTTAATCGGGCTTTAAACGTGTTTTGTGCATATGATATGCACATTGTTGGATATAGTGCCCTTAGAGTCAATTATTGGATCACAGGCATGTAATTGCAATGATTGAGGGAGGACCTATGCCGGTAGGACAGTCTTACTCAAGATGATAGTATGTTATCTGGTTTATCTTTATCATCGTGTACTGCTTTAAGTGACCTTACAGGTCTCTATTACACGTTGATAGAGCCCATAGGATTCTTGCTTGACTGCCAGCAGTATGATGGCGATCATATACATGGGAGCTGGGGTCTATAAGCACATCCTTAAAGTGGTCCCTAGTCGTGGGAGTTTCGAGACGGGGCATCGATACTCCATTAGTAGACTAGTGTATACAGTCGAGACCCCGACGAGGGGCGGTGGCTGGTCTCACAAGCCATTGGTGTCAGTTGGTTCACCTAAGATGTATACCGATAAATTGGGGAAAAAATTTGAAAATTATGGAAATTACTAAAAGATGGTGTTTTATTTGAATTATTCAAATTTTAAGTTTTTATGATTAATTATACACTAATTTTGTGCTAATCGCGATTAAAAATCGTTAATCGGGCTTTAAACGTGTTTTGTGCATATGACATGCACATTGTTGGATATAGTGCCCTTAGAGTCAATTATTGGATCACAGACATGTGATTGCAATGATTGAGAGAGGACCTATGCCGGTAGGACAGTCTTACTCAAGATGATAGCATGTTATCTGGTTTATCTTTATCATCGTGTACTGCTTTAAGTGACCTTACAGGTCGCTATTACACGTTGATAGAGCCCATAGAATTCTTGCTTGACTGCCAGCAGTATGATGGAGATCATATACATGGGAGCTGGGGTCTATAAGCACATCCTTAAAGTGGTCCCTAGTCGTGGGAGTTTCGAGACGGGGTATCGATACTCCATTAGTAGACTAGTGTATACAGTCGAGACCCCGACGAGGGGCGGTGGCTGGTCTCACAAGCCATTGGTGTCAGTTGGTTCACCTAAGATGTATACAGGTGTCCATTGGGTTATGAGTACACCGGACAGGACTCGCCGGGAACATGCTAGTTGGTATTATACTTGATGTCAGATAGCAGTTCCCTGGTGACATGTGTACAGGTTTGTTCATCGACCTGAGATCGTCATTTGTCGCGTGTGAGTTCCCACTGTTCTTTGATTACTACCCTACCACGGTTCAAAAGAGTCGTGCAAAAAAGTTTTAGTTGGGTACAGTCCCGAGCCACATGGAGGCAGTGAGCGGATCGGCAGGGGTTTCTTCTCTCCCGGTATTGTGGGTGAGATCGCGCTGTGTTTAGGAGAGCCATTACACGAAGTCCTTGGCCAAGGAAGGAGATTTACTGGTAGGTATTCCAGTAGTATCTCAGGGTGTTCTGGGCTACACTCCGACACGACATGTACCGCTTTTGGGGGTCTGGCTTTTACCAACCCCCTAGGCCTGCCATGCGATACTCATAGACGAACGGACCGGACTGTATGGATATTGTCACTGACAGGCTCAGTAGGGTGTCAGGATGAGTTCGCTCTTCGATCTCCCTTTTGGTCAATACCTGGTAGCCCGTTACCTACAGCTAGTACCACTGACGTCCTAGTGGTTAAATCCACAGCCAAACTATTGACGAGTCTTTAGAGTCCCCCACAGACAGTTTCTCAAGTTTCGGGCGAAACGTTGTAGAGGCCGTATGATATATAGCAGGGTCTGATCATATACGTGCGTAGTGCACGGATCATGATCGGGCGGATCATATTAGTGGGCTTTGGTTTGAGCCGGATCCTAGTATTAGATTTGTTGGATTACTTTAGTCTCATCTCATTCGCATTCGGTCGGAATGCAGATGAAGGTATGTATATAAAGGTGAGGAGTATCCTTGTGATCCGTCACGAGTTTACTTTAGATGTTGCTGTATCTTTTTGTTGGACCAAACATTTGGATTAATGTTTGGATGGTGGAAATTGTGAGTGGATTTCATCATGAGGTGCATTTATTATGACACATGCAATCTAGTGACTCATGGACTCTTTTATTGTGCATATGTCACATTTTGGATTGATTTTATGTGTTGAAATGATATGTAGAGAGAGAGAGGGCAGCCATGAGGCAAGGGTTAGCTCTTGGATTCTTATTCTTGCTCTCACATTATCATTCTCAACACATAAGAAGAAGAGAGCCTCTTCTTCTTCTTCCTCTAGCTCACAAATTCCATCAATGGCATCATCTTCAACCTCCATCCATACACTCTCATGTGATGAGAATCAATAGATGCAAGAGACAAAGTGATCACACACATTCTCTACTTCACCTTGGACACGTCGGCTAGCGAACTTCGTGCCCGAGTTGCTTCGGACGAAGCGGGAGCCCGTAAAAAGACTCGAAGATGTGGTGCCCTTTCCGACGAGGAGATCGAGATTGGAGATGCCGCGAGGAGCTTGGGATGGTGGCCAAAGACCGAAGGACATGGATCGATCGGTATAGCTTTTCCAACCCTTTCTCTAGTTTCTAGTTATAGCTTAATGGTTCGATCCGGATTTAAAGTATACGATAGTGCCGGTTTCTAGTTTAGAAAAAGTTTTTGTTTCCGCATTTTGGCCTCGGACAGACGGCCGGGGCGTTACCGTAGACTTACATGGTATCAGAGCCACGCCATTAACCTTTACTAGCTTGCTCTAACGTGTGTAGAACTTTGATCGAACAAAATTTCCGAAACAACAATTTCAAAAACGAAGTTTCTGTCGAATTTTTTTTGTGGTCAAAAAATTATTTTTAGTATTGCAGAAAATCAAGCAGGCTTTTCTAAGAAATCTGAGAAAATTTGGTTCAGTGATCTCACTGTAGCACCGCGGAACCACGGCATTACCCTTGTTTTGGCCGCGGTTCCGCCGCACTACTGTAGCATCACTCCACCATTTTTTCTAGAGTGGTCTATGATTTGAAATTGGGGTTTCTGGTATTTTTTGTTTGGGCCCAGGTTTGTTTGAGTACTGGGAATTGTGCTTGGGGCCCACTTCGGGAAATTTTGTCGATCGAAAATTTTAAACATGTTATTTCACAGTATTTACATTATATCTGCGACCGTGAATGTCATTTGATCGGTAAATCTTGTCTAATTGCTATAGCCCTTTTAGACGAATTTGCGAACGTGACATTCACGCTGATGTTCTGTGTTGTGCTGTGATGTTGCGGATTTGTCGTGGTGGATAGCCTGGTGCAATGGTAGTACAGTTTGGTTGTATTTGTACATTTGATATTGCGGAGCGAGCGTCCGACATGTGGACTGCCGTTACTGCCTGTTTGTATATTTTTCTTTTGGGGCACGACCGGGCTGAGTTCGATATACCCGTTGTATATATTTTACTTTCTGTACTAGGATTACCCCGCGGTGGGGTGTACGGATAGCCGGGTTCTAGAGGGCAACAGGCCCGCATCTCATGGCTTTGAGACGGAGGGGGCTTCACTCTAGAGTTGGCGGGCTATTCGCCGCACTCGTAGGGGGGTATAGGTTGACCCAAGGAGGGGTGCTCAAGTTACCGGATTCCGTGAAGTGCTGGGTGGTCCATTCACTTTGTTGAAGGGGGCTGCCTCGCTTCAAGTTTTGGCGGGTAACTTGCCGTGCCCGTAGGGGTCTATGATTTCATTGCACAGGCTATCCACACGACCAGGGGAACGTCGGGTTTCAGTTGCGGCTCTGTGAAACCCGGGGTTTCCAGATTATCTGTATTGTTCTGTGATGCTTATTACATTTCTGTGATGTTGCATTTTATCACGCCTTGAGCGATTATTATATATTGATATATATACTAGTAGATGTTGTATATGTTTTACACCCGCGCTAGTCCAGTCCCAGCTCTGTCGTTAATTAAGTAACCTAGCGGGTGATGACAGGACCCAGTGGCGAATGCTGATGGCATATACGTACATCACATTTTCGTTCTTTTGTGGTGTGATTAATTGATGGGACAGCATTGATTCGGATCAATGCAAGCTAAACAAACCTATTCTGATGATGTTGGGACATGTTTCAAAAATCTGTTATTGCAAGGACGTTCTCTTTTGTTTTGCACGGTGGTATTCGGTTATGAATATCCAGCACCTCAGTCGACGAGGCAAGGGTCGAGATCCCTTCACCGGGAGTGACCCCTTGGACAGAAGTTTGCGTCAGGGTAATAACTTCAATATAGTAGATTACTTTTTGCTTTGCATCGTGGTATTCAGTTAGAATATCCTGCACCTCATTCTACGGGGAAAGAGCCGAGATCCCTTCACCTGGAGTGACCTCTTTAGCAAAGGTTTTCGCCACTATATTTTTACAAAAAGCTATCCGGTTCCTTCAACAATATCAAGTTCATTACGTTAAAAGTTTTTCGCCAAAAACCATTCGTAGCCCTCCGTCATTTCAGACGGGTAGCACTTATTATTCATGCTATGTTTGTTGGCCTTAGTCAAGGCATAGTGTATGGTAGCTATTTGTTACTTTTCTGCTGCATAGATAGATGCGTTGGTTTGGGACAGTCGTATAGCCTTGTTGGCCCTAGTCAAGGGCTTCTACGGGTGAGTTCAAATTAACCTGGACAATGACGGGTAGAACTTGACATGTGACTTATGATTTATTGGCCTTAGTCAAGGTCATTAGAGCATGGGGTAAAAATCACATCGGGAGTTTCTAAAGAAACTGAAACTTGCCAGATATGCGCATACCTTCTGGAGTGTGATAACGTGAGTGGATTCCATCACGTTATCATGCGATGATAGTTGGACCCCGATTCCCACTGATGAGTAGGTTTACACCTCGGTTGATCCCGACTAATTCTTCTTTCAGGTTTGGAGAAGAATTTGAGGTTACAATGGGAGGTTTCCTGATTGGATAAATTGATAACCATTCTGATCTAGGTTAGAGTGCACGCTGAGTGTTTCTTTTCTCTCTCTCTTTGGCAGCGACCATAGCCCGACCCTAGACTATGACTCAGTGACCAATTTAACCGAACCTTCTTAAAACACTGGCTTTTGGATTGTCTAAGTTGCATACCTCATTGCCACTCCTACTTTTACCCTTTTCTCCAGAACACCCCGTATTACTACGAACATCCACTTCCATTGGATAAAACCATCATATGGTTATATACGAACTCGAAGGAACTTGTTCCAGATTCGAGGATGGTTTCCGGTTCTGGAGAAAATGAATAGGACTATTCAGTTGTCTTTTCCTTTTACCTTCTCTCAGGTTGCGAGTGCTCTTTGGATTAGGACAGTACACCTATTACGCTTATTGGATAGTCTTCTTCCAAACCATAGGCAGGTGCCGAACGGTGGGGAATGAAGAAAACCAATTAGCCTAACGATGGTGCACAGAAGGTAATAAGTTAAGACAAATAAAGGGATTAGTAAGAGGGCAAAGTAAATTGCGACTGTTATTCACGACCAAACCAAGTATTTCTTCGCCAATCCTACATCACCTTTGTATTTCTCCAGAACACTCCGTATTACTACGAAGATCCACGGTTATTTGGATACTCCATCATATGGTTATATACGAACTCAAAAGGAACTTGTTCCGGTTCGGGGATGGATTCTGGTTCAGGAGAAATATGAATAAGGTTTTATTCAGTTGTCTTTTATCTTTACCTTCTCTCGGGTTGCGAGTGCTCCTAGGATTAGGAGAGTACACCCATTATGCTTATTGGATAGTCTTCTTCCAAACCATAGGCTGGGGCCGAACGGTAGGGAAGGAAGAAAACCATTTGGCCTAGTGGTGGTGTACAGAAGGTAATGACTAAAGACATATAAAGGGATTTGGAGAGATGGCAAAGAAATATACGGTTACAGTTGTGAATCTGATAATGGAAGAGGCATTACTAAGAATACCCAGACACCCCTTCAAAACATTTACATGTTTCAGTTTCACTGTGTATTGTTAAAAGAAAACTGATTTCCCAATTAGTCCTTGCTCCAGGGTATGTATTTACCTGATTCGATTCTCACATCTGTATGGTTTTACAGATGATGAGTGGGAGTAAGTTATTGGGAATTAGGTGATCATCCTCATTATATCAGGATTCGTTGTAATTGGTGATATTTGAGGAAATCGCCTGGGTTGTTTGCCGGACGGCAAATATTTTGGTTTTGAATATCCGTTGTTATGCAACAATTTCAAATTGATATATCTGCACGTTTATTTTTATAAAGTGAGATATAAATTTTTGAAATTATGTCTATGACATTTACCTATATCAGTGGATGGTTAGGTAAGGAGCATTAAACAACGGTGTAATTCTTCTTAACCATAAGTACAGTTTTCGATCTATGACGCACAGGGTATGAGTTATTAAAATCAGGGGACTTATACAGAGTATTGTATGTTGTCCAGTGTCCATGAGGACAGAGTGGTTGGTACTCGTACTATATTCTGTTTACTTGTGACTTCTCTAGTTCTTAGACATGTGTTTCGTAGAAATGCGAGGTCTATGTTTTAAGAAGTTATAGGTATAAGAATATAGTAGAGGGCCAGGCTTTGCAAGTATAAGGATTCTTCAAGATGATCGAAGATGTAGATACTTGTGTATGGTATTCAGTTGATAGTAATGATTAAGAGAACTTGCTTCTCTTTCAGGTTACTCATAATTGGAAGCACTCCTAAGTTGAGTAATGCTGATAGGCCTCTCTCCATTTAGTTGACATGCACTAGAGACAGCTGCATGATTTAAATCTGGTTCCAATTAAATCAGTGCCTCTGTTTCTATATTGGATATAGAATAGTTCATATCTTAACAATGTTAAGGTACGGGGAGTTGTCCGGCTTATGCTTAAAACCAGACTCTGGATAACTCAAGGCACGTTTCTGTAATGGCTGTTTGTGGGTTGACCCGGGCTATGACGAGGGTTGACTTTCTACCATTTGGAAGATCAATAGTGATATTGTTCTTGACTCGCCACAGTTTTAGTAAAATGGATTTTTTCAGAAAACAGTAGTGGGAGTATGGTAGAACTGGAAGTGATTCCAGAACCACAAACGATTACTGAAAATTTGATAAGAACCTAAAGATTCAATCTTGTTTGACATTCTATTGGCCACTCCGAAGATATGGTGGGTAACCTCAGGCACCCGAGAGGTACTCCGGTAGCCTCAAGGGCGGTGACAGGGAGGTTATTGTTTACCCAGACTTACCATTGCTGTTGTTCTAGACTGTGAGACCTGGCAGGAGGATGAGTATAGCGTCGTTCTAAACTAGCTTTAGAAGTGCATGTGTTTATGACTCTGCCAGAGGGTTGTCGAAGTCAGTGGGAGCAGCGGAAGCATAGTGCACAAGTAGCTTATGTCTATTTATAGACTAAAGCAGATATAACGGAGATAGATCATCTATTTCTGATATGACAATCATAGGTTTGACTTCATCAGAATAGGGGATGGATCTGTTAAGAAGGTAGTAGGGTGTGATGTCCTGGTATTTGGATGACATACACATAGTAGGAAGTGAAATTCCTATACTACGATCGGTTATTGCTTTGGTTGTCACATAGTGGTTTCTCCACATAAGATATGGATATTATATCAGATATTCTGGTTACTAGATCTATGGTTTTAGATCTAGATTTGGGTAGTTTCCCAATCTGGGTACTTAGACAGCATTCTAAAGGTGTTTTAGAATGGACGACTCCGGGCACGGTAGTGTACCTGCAGGTGATGGAGTCACCCTCTCTAAAGGTGTCTTACAGACTAAAGGGGAGAGGGATGTGCATGATTGGCAGATCACTTGCTTAGGCAATTGAGTTAATCATGAGATGTCAAGTACCACACCAAATGTTATTTTTGCACTAGATGCAATAAGTTGATATTAATCCAATCCTGGAAAAACGTTCGTAAGCAGTTTTAGAACATAAGTGGATGTTCTAGGGATATGATAACAACAACCGCTTTTAGGAGACGGTTATCATTCCAGGCTTCCAAGGTGACCTGGATAACAGAGTGGCTGTCAGAGTTATAGTTTTCCCTCTGACGAGAGGCAGTATTTTGGACAGGTGGTCCAAGCGGATACTGAGGGAGGTGTGGCGCAGGATACTGATTAGGTTCAGTTGACGATACAGTCTAAGAAGTTTGGATTTGGAGTTCATTTATTAACTAGGTCCCATCAGATATACAGACATATTCTAAGACAGGTATTGCTCATTTCAGGAGATGGCTTTCTCCGCGAACTTGAGAAAAAGAGAGACATAGAAAGAAACATCGGAGCAGATCCACTCACTGAGGCTATTCCTCGAACGCAGTAGTTTTGTAAACGGGTTTTGTGAGACTGATTAGTAGAGGAGTTGGGTGTTCGGTATCACATGGGCTGTGAGTATGCAACATCGCAATAATTAGACTTGAGTGCAAGTGGGAGATTGTTGGATATAGTGCCCTCAGAGTCAATTATTGGATCACAGGGACGTGATTGCAATGATTGAGGGAGGACCTATGCCGGTAGGACAGTCTTACTCAAGATGATAGTATGCTATCTGGTTTATCTTTATCATCGTGTACTGCTTTAGGTGACTTTACAGGTCGCTATTACACGTTGATAGAGCCATTATGATTCTTGCTTGACTGCCAGCAGTATGATGGAGATCATATACGTGGGAGCTGGGGTCTATAAGCACATCCTTAAAGTGGTCACTAGTCATGGAGTTTCGAGACTGGGCATCGATACTCCATTAGTAGACTAGTGTATACAGTCGAGACCCCGACGAGGGGCGGTGGCTGGTCTCACAAGCCATTAGTGTCGGTTGGTTCACCTAAGATGTATACAGGTGCTCATTGGGTTATGAGTATACCGGACAGGACTCGCCGGGAACATGCTAATTGGTATTATACCTGACGTCAGATAGCAGTTCCCTGGTGACATGTGTACAGGTTAGTTCATCGACCTGAGATCGTCATTTGTCTCGTGTGAGTTCCCACTGTGCTTTGATTACTACCCTACCACGGCTTAAAGGAGTCGTGCAAACAAGTTTTAGTTGGGTACAGTCCCGAGCCACATGGAGGCAGTGAGCGGACCGGCAGGGGTTTTGTCTCTCCCGGTATTGGGGGTGAGATCGCGCTGTGTCTAGGAGAGCCATTACACGAAGTCCTTGGCCAAGGCAGGATATTTACTGGTAGGTATTCCAGTAGTATCTCAGGGTGTTCTGGGCTACACTCCGACACGACTTGTACCGCTTTTGGGGGTCTGGCTTTTACCAACCCCCTAGGCCCGCCATGCGATACTCATAGGCGAACGGACCGGACTGTACAGATATTGTCACTGTCAGGCTCAGTAGGGTGTCAGGATGAGTTCGCTCATCGATCTCCCTTTTGGTCAATACCTGGTAGCCCGTTACGTACAGCTAGTACCACTGACGTGCTAGTGGTTAAATCCATATCCAAAGTATTGACGAGTCTTTAGAGTCCCCCACAGACAGTTTCTCAAGTTTCGGTCGAAACGTTGTAGAGGCCGTATGATATATGGCAGGGTCCGATCATATTCGTGCAGTAGTGCACGGATCATGATCGGGCAGATCATACTAGTGGGCTTTGGTTTGAGCCGGATCCTAGTATTAGATTTGTTGGATTACTTTAGTCTCATCGCATTCGCATTCGGTCGGAATGAGGATAAAGGTATGTATATACAGGTGAGGGATATCCTTGTGATCCGTCACGACTTTACTTTAGATGTTGCTGTATCTTTTTGTTGGGCCAAAAATTTGAATTAATGTTTGGATGGTGGAAATTGTGAGTAGATTTCATCATGAGGTGCATTTATTGTGACACATGCAATCTAGTGACTCATGGTCTCTTTTATTGTGCATATGTCACATTTTGGATTGATTTTATGTGTTGAAATGATATGTAGAGAGAGAGAGGGCAGCCATGAGGCAAGGGGTTAGCTTTTTGATTCTTATTCTTGCTCTCAGATTATCATTCTCAACACATAATAAGAAGAGAGCCTCTTCTTCTTCTTCCTCTAGCTCACAAATTCCATCAATGGCATCATCTTCAACCTCCATCCATACACTCTCATGTGTTGAGAATCAATGGATGCAAGAGACAAAGTGATCACACACATTCTCTACTTCACCATGGACACGTCGGCTAGCGAACTTCATGCCCGAGTTGCTTCGGACGAAGAGGGAGCCCGTAAAAAGACTCGAAGATGTGG
Source organism: Agapanthus africanus (assembly GCA_030015575.1). Classification (NCBI taxonomy): domain Eukaryota; kingdom Viridiplantae; phylum Streptophyta; class Magnoliopsida; order Asparagales; family Amaryllidaceae; genus Agapanthus; species Agapanthus africanus. Next base: position 351,981,461 of record JASDDO010000012.1, on the reverse strand, counting down.
TGCCCTTTCCGACGAGGAGATCGAGATCGGAGATGCCGCGAGGAGCTTGGGATGGTGGCCAAAGACCGAAGGACATGGATCGATCGGTATAGCTTTTCCAACCCTTTCTCTAGTTGCTAGTTATAGGTTAATGGTTCGATCCGGATTTAAAGTATACGATAGCGCCGGTTTCTAGTTTAGAAAAAGTTTTTGTTTCCGCATTTTGGCCTCGGACAGACGGCCAGGACGCTACCGTAGACTTACACACATATCATTTTTAACACTTGTTACATTTTTCTTCATGGCATTTCTTCCTGATTCATGCATGGCTATTTGTTTTGGATTTACTATTGAGGAGAGAAGAAAAGAAAAGAAAAGTAAAAGGGAAAACATTTTTATTTGAAGCATGGACATGAAAGAGAGAGGGTGAGGGGTCAAAGTTAGGTCTTGTCCATTCCTTCTCTTCTCATCTTCCTCATCATCCTTGCCCCCTCTCTCATGGCAGCACCCTCTCCTCCCCCCTCTTCAAAACCTTCACTTCATCTCCAAAAAAAACCCAAAACCCCATTCCCACTTCACAAAAAATGTGCATAAGCTCACAAGCTACACTTTGGACCAAGAAAGTTTGCATTTTGGCGCTGTAGAGGATTCATGGGTACTAAATGAGGTAATCCCTTCACATTTAGTATAGTTTTTCATTCACTTTAAACCATTTATGTGTTTAGTTGTGATTTTGTGCAATTTGGTGAACTTTGGAGATTTCTAGAGAGGGCTAGGGTTTGAACTGAGTTGTGATTGTGAATTGACTCCTAGTGGTGACCTTAAACCCCTCCCAATTGATAGAAACCCAGACCAACCCAACTGAAACCCAAAAATATGGATTTACAAAACTTTGTAATGTCGGTTTGTGAACTTTGAGTCTGCAGGGAAATCTGGGATGACCTGGGTTGATTACGAGACTAGCAAACAACTTGAGGAGCTTAGAATTGACCCTAGGAAGACACCCTGAGAGCACGAACCCCAGAGGAGTCCCCAGGGCCGGCGAGCTCGAATTGGCATAGGAGAGGGCTCGGCCACTTGGTGGGGGTAGGTTTCTAGGTTGCTTCAGTAGGTCACATACACCCTATATATCACCCTAGTGTTGTTTGCTCACATTGTTTTCACCCTATACAAAATCTGGGACTGAATACTTGATTTACTGTTTTGATTCGGATATGATTTTACGTATTTTGAATTCTGGAATTTTTGTGATTTGTGTTGTATTCGATCACTTGACGTTTGTACGTCTTTATCGGTTGTTATTTGGTTAAGTTGTGAGGGCAAACCATAGGTTTTTACCTATGTGAGTTCCATGTCATTTTGGTTTCGATTTGATTTTAATGCGATATGATACGTGTGAGATATAGGTACACCCACGAAGATTTGAGACGATAAAGGAGATGATGACGACATCGACATCGGCAAGCAAGATCAAGGTGAGTAGATTATATCTACGGGGGAAGTCGAGTGGATGGCGTATAGCACCCCCGCAGTTCGATGTATAGTATGCTATATATACTATATATATATATATATGGGCTTAAGGGTCCTGAGTTCAACCTCAGGACCCTTTCCTGTGCCCTCCACTGTCCCCCCCCTCTCTCTCCTTCTTCTCAAAATTTTCCTCCGTGAAACTCGCCCGCGCCCCTTGCTCTCCTCGTCACCATCGCCGTCGCCGCCTCAACGCCCTCGTCACCACGAGCTCCTTGAACTCCTCTCCCCTTCACCTCCTTCCCGATGAGGACCCCGAGCCCGACCACGAAACCCACAACAGCCAACCCAACTCCTTCGCCTGCCCTCGTCGTCGTCGTCGACCATCCCACACCCTCGTCGACATCTTCTCCCTTCTCTTCCCCTCCTCATCCTCAACTCTCCCCTCCTTCCCGGTTCACCCCCGCACAACCCGCGACCCATACCCATCGCCACACCCTCACCCATCATGGCCCCATCACTCACCACCATCACCACCGCCGCGGCCATCACCCACTGCTCCAGTGCACCCGCCGCCGCCACCATCACCCATCACCATCGCCGCCACCACCACAACCCGCGACCCATACCCATCGCCACACCCTCACCCATCATCGCCATCCGATCCACGACGTGGATCGGATGGCGATGATGGGTGAGGGTGTGGCGATGGGTATGGGTCGTAGGTTGTGGTGGTGGCGGCGATGGTGATGGGTGATGGTGGCGGCGGCGGGTGCACTGGAGCAGTAGGTGATGACCGCGGCGGTGGTGATGGTGGTGGGTGATGGCGGCGGCGGCGGTGAGGGTGATGGCGGCGGTCGCTGTGGTGAGGATGGGTTGCGGCGGTAGAGGGGTTGCATGGAGTGGGGGCAACGGCGATCGCAGGCCGGCGGCGGCGGCGGCGCGGGACCCATGGGTTAGAGAGAAAGAGGGAGGGTTAAGGGCCTGAGCTCAGGAAAAATTCCTGAGCCTGAGCTCAGGACCCTTAACCCCTATATATATATATATATATATATGATTATGTGTTCATGGTAAGATTAGGGTTTTTAGAAGTGAACTAGTATAGCTTCTTAGTAGCGAACCCTAGTTTACACTCACACGCACACACATGCTTACTGTTATACTTGTGTGTATATGGGGAGATATATATACACACACACACACATAGGTATGGGACTGTGTATATATATATACTCGTATACCTACACTTGGATGATGAGGATAGTGGATGATATGTGGAGATGAGTCGATGAGATTGGGCATGTTGCCATGAGATCGGTGATATGATGTGGTTCGTATAATGAGATACGACATGAGATTTTAGCGGGCCTTTGGACGTGTGTTTTACACACGCATTTATATTTATATAGATGGTATCAGTTTGTACTAGACTTAGATCAGTACCCCAGTTCATGAAATATTATGATAAGGATACCAGATAACTGATGAGATAAATGTGAGATTCGACCCGTACCCAGATTTGGGATGCCGTACGACGGATTTACGTACGAGCTATATATTGATGATAGATCCGCACTCTTGACTCAAGGATGTAATATTGTATATTGTATCGTATGTGATACTATTGAGGCGGGATCACCGACTATTATATATATATATCGACTCAGATTTAGGTGGTTTCCATACCCTTTCGATTAGCATGTTAGCTAGATCTGTAGTTTACTTAGTAGATGTTAGACTAGACCCGAGTCATACCTATTTCAAAACTAAAGAATCGTGAGTATTTTTAAGACAGGTCAAGGGATTCTACGGATATTTTCAAAAGACGCATCTTTTCTAAAAAAACACCGTAGCCCTTATTTTTCTAAACCCCACGATTCGTGTTATTTCAAATGGCAAAACAATATGATATATATGTATTGATGTAGATTCTTCACTGTTGTGTTTATCATTCTTTTTCCGCATATTCTTTCTGTTCGCATCGCATTGCATGTTTAAATGTGTTTATTATTATATTAAAACCATGCTGTCAGGACACCAGCACCATTATCGATGATGCGTATGTTCCACGTACACCTGCTTGCCGGCTCACATACTTCATCATCGATAATTGCCATGTCACTACACAGTAGGATTATTGCATCAGGATATGACCCCTTGCATGACATACTTGCGTACACACATATTGTACACCCATACTTGCACACATACATATTTGCACATACATAGATGATTCTAGCTTGATTTTGGAGATTTGGGAACCGCGAGATATATTTTAAAACTGGATTCATTTTAAAAGAGCGGTTTTCCTCGATATGTGCATATTACTATTCCATGTTGCATGATATACTAATATGCTTACATTTCTTTTATATGTCGCATACATCATGCTTTATGATTATACGCATTGAGATATTTGTTTTCATGAGATATATGGATTTGGGAACCGTGGTTATTTCAAAAGAGAGTATGTATTGTTTTAAAAACCCGGTTTCCCTTGATATGATATTTCAGTGTGTCCACGATGTGTTTTCTCGGTTCTGAGACGTATGACATGTGAAACCCGATTCGAGGAGTTGGATGAGGCCGATTGCGGGTACATAGTAGACCCGGTATGGTACCCCAGGGGGAGAACGGATCGCTGTGCTGCAGACGGTGAGCCTGGAAGTGGGACTACTACCTATCGGTGATAGTATTTGGGCTCGGTGGATATCCGGAGGATACCGACCAGAGTCGAGAGATGCTATGGGCCGATACGGACTGACGGAGCCCGTGGGCCGATCAGGACTGACGGAGCCCGATATATGATGATTTACGTGCTGATGCTGGGCACGGGTTTCATGATGTTTTCGAGTGTCGATGCTGGATATTCAGGTTCCATGCTTTTGATGTGTCGCGAGGGACACATGTTGATTTATATCCTCATACTTTCATGCATATGCTTTTATGACTTTTACATGCATGATGTTTTGTGTCTTTGGTTGACACGTGGACGAGATCCACATACATACAGACATTGATTACATAGTTGGATGACACCCACATACTTATAGACTTCATGCTATAGTTGGCACTGCTTACATTGATCCTACCTCATATTTATGATATGTTGCTACCTGAGGCACCGACACGAGCACTTGGTATAGATGTTTACCCTTGCCACCTTTTCATGCTTCAGGCTTATTCATATTGAGGATATATTATTACTGATCGTTTGACCTAGGATTGTGTCATACATACGATTTCTGCTCTGTGATGTTTTCTACTCACGAGTTGGCAACTCACCCTCGTTGTGCCACAGTTCTTACAGGTTTTGCCGTACAAGTTTCATTGCGGCTTCCTGGCACACTGCTCCCTTTCAGGGTAATTGCTTTGGTAGGTGGGTTCACTCGCATCATGACCACCCTTGTATTTATTTTAATCAGTTGTATCTAGTAATTCCATCAACCAAACTTGTATATTTATTCAGACTTAGAAACCAGTTGTGTATTATTTTGACCTTAGAGTCGCGCGTTGTAGTATTATGGTTTTCATGATGATTTTGTGTTTCCTTTTGAGTTTTGATCCTCGCCCATCGGCGTTGTATATTATATTGCTTGCATGGTTATGACCGTCGATTGACGAAGAGCTAGCTCTCGCTTGGGGATGCCTTTTATCCTTATGCATATATTATTTTTGTTGTACCCCGTTTAGGGCCAGTATTTACAAAGGAAACTCTGCCGAAATTTTCAGAAAAGACTTGAGGATTTAAAAATGCATATTCGGCTAACTTATTTAAAAACCTTGTTTTTAAAACATGTTTTCTTCACTTCTTCAAAACTAGTTTTCCTTCATTTATTATTTAAAATGGCTTTAGATTTCTGGGCTTTTGGCTTACTTGAATTAGATGAGGTCCTATAGACTTCATATGATTCAAGGGCCAGTCACGTGCTATTTCGGGTCGTGACACCTAGCCCTGTATAAAAGGATGGTTCGGTCAATACATCCATGTTATTATCTTGATTAAGGCGTGACATTAGTTGCTGCCTGGAGAGAGAGAAAGAAACGCGTTAGCATGCGCTCTTTGCAAGATTAGATTAGTTATTATCTTATCTAATCAGGATAGCTCCCACTGTTTTTATCAAATCTTCTTTCAAACCATAAAAGGTAAGATTAGCCGGGATTAATTACACCCTACAGGTTTGCTAATCGTTCGGCCAGACAGGTATCGGTACTCCGAGGGAGGTTCCCCGTGCTTTCGCACGGACCTAATTAAAAATAAACCTCATTTTTCTAGAGGCATAACCCCGCTGATACCTTTCTAGAAACTTACTGGATTAGCTAATTGTAAAGTGCAAAATTCTCCCAGGAGTAACTCTTACTCGCAGTGGGTATCGGGATCCAACTATCATATAGAAGGTATGCAATATCATTGCAAATTTCAACACTTGAAATTCCCGATAATAATTTTGCCCCTAACGTCCTATGACCTTGACAAAGGCCAACAAATCATGGGGCGCTAGTCAAGTTCAACCTGTCATTTCCTGATTGAATTAAACCCACCCGCACGACCCTTGACAAAGGCTAACAAAGTCATACAAGTACCCTAATCCAATTGCATCATATGGTTATAGATAAGCACTAATCTGCTACCGCACACTACGCCTTGACAAAGGCTAACAAACGCAGAATGAATATTAAATAGCACTTATCTGAAATGACAGAGGGCTACGCAGGTTTTTAAGAAAACCATGAGTGTAATGAACTTGATATCGTTGTAGAATCTAGTGGTTTTGAAAAAGGAGTGTTTTTTAGGCTTTTGCTAGTTTCGCTAAAGAGGTCACTCCCGGTGAAGAGATCTCGGCTCTTTCCTCATCGAATGTGGTGCATGATATTCAATAACACCACTATGCAAAGCTAGAACTAGAGAAGCAGTCAAAAGACAAAACCGAGTGGGTTGTAGCATTTGCTAGTTTCGCTAATGAGGTCACTCCGGACGAAGGGATCTCGGCTCTTTCCTCATCGAATGAGGTGCTGGATACTCATCAAGGAATACCACTATGCAAAGCAAAAACTAGAGCTACCCTTTTTGAAAATTTGATTCTACAACATCTTTTGGTTTCTTTCTTTTCATTAATCTCATTAATGAAGTCCCATCATTTAATGTTTCCTAAACATTACAGAAAAATGAAATGAAAATAGAACGTACGCTTATGCCATCCGCATTCGCCACGGGGCCCCGTCATGCACCGTTAGGTTACTTAACTACCGACAAAGCGGGGGCTGGACTAGCGCGGGTGCAAAACATAAGCAACGTTTATTTTAGATCATATACATAATAGTACATTCGTCTCACGCAGTTATATGATCAACATCACAGAATCAAGTAGCAGAAGCAGCATATGAAATATTGGATATACTAAGATGTCCGTGTTTTAAATTTAGCCAGTAATGTAAAACACAGATTCCACGGTCGTGATGAATAGCCAAACCCACATACCTAGACCCCTATGTGAGCGGCAAGTAACCCTGCCAATTCTAGAGTTAGGAGACCCGGTCTCAATTCCTTGAGATGGTCTCCCACTGGACACTAGAACCCGGTTACATGTGCTTCCCTCCTTGGGTCTATCCTAATGCTGAAAAGTAAATAATATACAATAATGGTGACATCATCCTCAACCCGGAAGTGCTCTAATAAAAGAATATTACATACAAATTTTACATGAATGAAAATAAAAACTCTCATCGCACATAAAACCCCCGGCTATTCTTTCACGACGATCTAATAAATCATATCAACAACAACACATGATATCACATATCATCAACATAAGCAAATATGCGTATCCCTAAACCTCGTTGACATATAGCAACGAGATTGGGATATCCCACATATTACACTTACGGTCGCAGAAAAGAAAACAGAAAACTATAATAATTAGAATCCGCGATATCCTTTGACATCATAAACCTGGAATATCTCATATTCCGGATTTCATGCCTAACTTATAAAACTTGCATTTTAGTATCAAATTGAAAACTCTTTTCAATTGGTTGTCGGATAATTCAACAAGATTCCCGACTTAGTGATCATGTACAATACGCAATTGCGACGGAGTTTTGATCCGAATCAAAACTTCGTGGCAATCGATCAATTGAGACTAAACGGCTAGGTTTACAATACACTAACTAGTTTTCATAAAACTAATTAATCTGGATTCCAATAATTGTATCACACATCAAAAAGCTTGTATAGTAACCGCGACATTATAATTCCGCACGCAATTAGCAAACTAAAACAATTTTTCCAAAACTTTGAAAAATCCAGTAAGCTAAAGTTCCAAAAACGATCGTTTTAAGCCAATCCGGGAGTCGAAACGAACTCGAAACCCGTCTGAATCTTCGCGGAATCAATGATACCAAATTTAACTATCGAATGGGGGGCCTCGAGGGGTACCCACCCCAGGGGACACCTCGAGGTGGCCACTAAAGGAAGGCAGACAGAGAGCACCCAATTGGGGTGCTCTCGGGTCACCCACCAGCAAGGCCACCTTGTGGTGGCTTTGGGGTGTAGGTCCAGCCTCTGGTCCTCTCCCCCCAGGGTGTCCCTGGGGTGCGCACGCTCCACCCCATGGCTTCTCGGTTCAAACCGTTAGTCCGCGGGGTGTGCAAACAACTTAAAACATCATTTTTTAAACTGTTTTTATCGGCGGTTTTTAAGGGACAAAAACGGCGGATTTATAACGTCGCTACAAGTTACCATAATGTTCTAGCGACGTTATAACGTCGCTACAAGTTACCATGTCTTTAGAACGTCGCTACAATATAAATATAAAGCAATTAGTGAGCTAATGATATTATTCGGTCATATGTGATATAACCGGATTATAAATCAGTGTCTTTAGAACATTATGGTAACTCTGATACCATGAAAGTCGACCTTAGCACATTAGCTCACTAATTAACTGATATTATTCGGTCATATGTGATATAACCGGATTATAAATCAGTGTCTTTAGAACATTATGGTAACTCTGATACCATGAAAGTCGACCTTAGCACCACCATGAGGTTCTAGAGACATCAAGAATGCCAAATTTTAAATTTTATTAGGTGCTAAGTTAGACTAACAAGATCTTTACTAGATTATTAGGGTTTGCCTTTGTGATGTGATGAAGTAAAGAGAAGAAAATAGCATACGACCTTTGTAGTTCGAGTCCTTCTCTTCAATAGCTCCGGGTTGAAGTCCACGTGACTCTACAAGGCTCCTCTTCGAGTTGAACGAACCTCCTTCGTGATCTTCCCGCCAAAGACGATCCACCCGAAGTTCCTCTAGCTCAAGCTAACTCTACACTAAACTCCTTTAGTGTAGGAAACACACCACACCAAGTTGCTAGTTTTGTGTGGGATGGTGAAGTTGGGGATTTGAAAGCTCGCTAGGGTTTTTACAAGTTCAATGATTCACATCACATATGAGGGTTTGAACTTGGAAGTAGGTGAAGAAAATTGTAGAGAGCAAGAGAGAGCTAGAGCTCAAGAAAAATGGCTAAGGCATGAAGAATGAAAATGATGAGAGTAAACTCAAAATGGCTTTCTCTTTCCTCACTTATTCAAGCATGGAATAAAATTGCAATTCTAAATTGCAACCATGCTTGAATAGTGAGTCAAGACTAATATACAAATAATAAAACCCATGCCTTACCCATTCCACAAATATCTCCACAATTTACACCTCATTTTTCTAATTTTTCTATTTTCTCAAAATAGAAAAACATGCCATGCTCCATATAATAATATATATATTTATATATATCAAATATACATTAATATATATATATATATACATATATATATATATATATAAAACAATTAGTGAGCTAATGATATTAGTTAATATATAATTATATCAAATATAATTTATATCAAATTATTAAATCAACACTGATTTATAATCCGGTTATATCACATATGACCGAATAATATCATTTATCTGTTTATCACATTATCAAATCAACACTTGATTCGATAATCTGGTTATATCACATATAACCTAACCGATATCAGATAACTGCCAGATTACAATATGGTATCACATACTCGTATTTAATCCGGCCTAAACACATATCGCATATGTGTCCTACTTCGTTTCACTTGAACCAGGAAACTTCTGTGTGGGACTCTAAAGACTCGTCAATACGCCAGCAGTAGGTGATGATCACATCAGTCACTTACAAGCCATCAGCGATACTAGCTGGACGTAACGGCTACCCGGGTATTGAGCGATATGAAGATCAACAAGCAAGCTCGTCCATACTCTCCATGAAGCCTATCAGTAACACTACCGTACAGTCCGATCTCTTCGTCTTATATGGCGCAAATCATGTCTAGGGCTGGTAAACGTCAGACCCCAGTAACGTGATAAGTCATGCCGATATCTGGCCTATAACGGTTTGAGAAACTACTGAGAACTCTTATTTATAAATATCAGCAGCAACCCTAGCCAGGGACTTCCAGTTATAGCCAATCGAGTATAGCGCAACATCAACCCCCAATACCGGGAGAGATGAAACCCCTCCTATCGCTCATTGCCTCCATGTGACTCCGGACTGTACCCAAAATCCACCTGTTTGCACGACTCCTTTGAGCCGTGGTAGGGAGGAAATCAAAGCACAGTGGGAGCCATACAAGACTCTATGATGATCTCGGGTCTACAGACTAACCTGTACCAGTGTCACCAGAGATCTGACGATAGGTATACTACCACATAGGAGTCCTCGGTGAGTCCTGTTTGGTATACCCATTCTCTAATGGGCACCTGTGTACAATCTTTGTTGTCACACACCGATAGTTGTGGGATCAACCATCTCCCTCTAAGGGACAAGAAACGTACACACTAGTCTACTCTGGAATACCGATGCCCTAGTTTTGATATTCTTTCGACTAGGAACTAATTAAAGGATGTACTTTTGGACCACCCGAGCCCCACTAGTATGATCTCATCATAGTCCTGGTAGTCAAGTACATATCCTAAGGGCTTTATCAACATGTGAGAGCAAGACAGTAAAGAATACCTGTCAATATGTTAAGATAAAGAGTAACCAGGTAGCATACTATCATGTCGAGCAAGAAAGTCCTCTATATATGTGTCCAAGCATCCACTATAATATACATCACATGTACAATAATGGCCTCTAGGGCATACATATTCCTAACATTACAAACATCGTCTAATCTTCTATCTTTGGCTCTGATACCATGAAAGTTTTTGTTAGCACCGTCACTTGGGTTTTCTAGCCTCAAGCATGATATTTTAAAAATTTCGGGGTGCTAATCAACACTAACCAAGATCTTAAACTATATGATTAGGGTTTAACTATGATATAACAAAACTATACTAAGAGAAAGGTGGCTACAACCTTTGTAGACCGTGTCCTTCTCTTCTCAAACTCCGTGTAGAAGTCCACGCGACTCCACTAGGCTCCACATGAAGTTAGATCGAGCTTCCTTTGCGATCGTCGTGCCGAAGATGATCCATCTGAAGCTCCGCTAATCCAAGCTACCTCTTCACTAAACTCTTTAGTGAAGGAAACACACTACACCAAAGCACTAATCTAGTGTAGGATGGTGAAGTAGGGGTGTTGTTTGCTCACTAGGGTTCTCACAATGTAACATTTCAGAAAATATAAAATATTATTTTTGGAATTTAATATTAAAATAATATATTTCATTTAAAATGATATATTTCACTAATTGCTCACTATGGTTCTCACAATGCGAAATTGGGGTTTTCGAAAAAGGGTATAAATATATACCAATAATTGTGAAATAACTGGAGATTAAAATGATTTATTCATTTAAAAGTATATTTAAAGGATTTGGCTTTTTTAAAATTTATTATATGCAGTTTGGATAAAAACCCGATTAGTGCACTGCTAATCGTGATTAGGCCAAATCCGTGTTTCTACAGTTTTCCATGGTTAGTGCCCCATGACATGTTACATGTTGTTTTATTGGGTTTATGTGTTTATTGGTGAGAAAAGAAAAGAAAAGGGAAAAGGTGTCATGATGACTTGAGGAGAGAAAGAGGGGACATAATGATGTTGAGGCAATGCTAGGAGAGAGAATGAGAGCGAGAAAGAGAGAGAGAGGGAGAGTGCTTCCCCATTCATTCCCTCCCCCCCACCATTTTTTTCATCTCCTTGTTCATCTTCAAGCTCCATCATCTACCCTCATGACCCATCTCAAAAAGCTTGTCAAAACCCTATACCCCTTTCACAAAAAATGATCACCTCTTCATCCTCTACACAATGGACCAAGCAAAGTTAGATTTTGAAGACTTTGAGAAGCTAGGGTTTTTCTTGAGTTGCCCAAATGAGGTATAATTTCTTCCATTTAGTTTAGATTTTAGTTTATTGCATTCTAGTTTAGTTTAGGAGTTGATTTAATGTGGAATTGTGAAGTTAGAAATTTCAATAGAAGGATTAGGGTTGGAGTTGTGTTGTGGTGATGTGTAATAGCTGTTACAAGACCTTTAGTGCTGTTTTTACTGGCCAAGACCCGTATTAGAAACCAAGATACAAACTTTAGAATTTGCCGATATCGGGTTTTTGTGGATTTAGTGATGGTATATAGGAATCTGGGATGACCTGAGACCACCATAAAATAAGTTCCCTTGGCAGAGATGTGTGCAGGTGATTTTGAAGCAACCCCTGAAACCCGAGACCAAAATTCCTTAATCCGGCCGCAGATTTATTCATTGTGGCCGCAAATTGCGGCCACATTTTGTTGGGAATTGTTGATTTTTGGTTGGTGGGTCCCTTAAGTGATATCTAGAGAAACCCTATATGCAAAATTCCCTAGTTTGGCCTAGGGTGAAATCTGGGAGCATATTGAGGTGTTTTTGGCTATGTTTTCCGTATTTTGGAATTCTTGGTTTTAGTATTTGATGTTGTATTTGGTTGTTGGATGTTTGTACATAAACGACAAGGGATAATTGATTGGTTTTGCATGCGTGGGGTATATGTTCTAACCTATAGGTGATCCGTGTGCCGTATCGGTTTTCCGAATTCGATTTTAATAGCGATTGAGATTGTGTATTATTATAGGTACCCTCACGTGGATTTCGAGGCGACGGAGCATGGCGTCATCGACTTCGGCAAGAAAGGATCTAGGTGAGTAGATTTATATCTATGGGGGAAGTCGGGTGGATGACGTATAGCACCCCTGCGAACTTTGATGGAAACCGATTTATATATAGAATATGGTTAAGGGAACTTTTAATAGAAAACTATAGATAGAGTTAAAAGATAGTTAGGAAAACCATATTAGAAACTAAAGGATAGTTAGAAGTGATATGATACGACTAATATGTGATGACAGGATTCGAGGATGTTGTTTGATGATATTGTCGTTTAGGGTGCTATAAGACTAGATAGCCGACTTAAATGTGTCATCCGAACCATACCTATTTCCAAACTGAAAAATCATATGCATCTTTTAAACAGGTACCTTGAGGGACGTTACGGATTTTCAAATGATATCGTTTCCTTAAAAACACCGTTTCCCCTACTTTCAAAACTACAATTCGCATCTTTTAAAAACTGATTGTATGATTCGGGTGTGTACGTTAGATTAGATACGTATGCTTACAGTAAAGGTGGAATGTAATTGTAAATTGACTTGATGTGGGATATAAATGCGATGAAAAGAATATATGACGTGATATGATGATTTGATGATATGTTGGTATACGGATGCGAGTCGATTGAGGTGATTTGATACCTTGCCGGTCCCCTGATATGAGATTGTTCTAGATGTGACCGGGGACATAAGTATATAGATATATTTATACATGTTGTGAATCGTGAGTGATTACCGTGCGAGACCTTAGGTCCGTACCCTCGTTGTCTTATAGGATGATAGGATCCCTAATGGTTTAATGCCGACGTACGATGATTTTCCGTACGTGATGAGTTTGACTTGATGTTTGATCCATACCTTTGACTAGAGGACGCCATACGATGGATTATACCGTACGTGATGTTGTGAGGCTGGATGCCGATTGATAGATTCACCGACTCGGTCATGTTAGATACGTGTAACTGTCAGCATTTGCATATGATTTGCTTTATGCTATGCTCATGTCACTCTCATTGCATTACATATACCTGTGCTAGTACATCTACACCATTATCGATGATGCGTATGTTACACTTACACTGATTGGCCAGCTCACACACTTCATCATCGATAATTGCTATGTCACTACACAGTAGGACTGCTGCATCATGATATGACTCCTTGCATGATTTACTTGCTATGTTCACATCATTACGACATGTCGCATGATATACTGATATTTTCATATTACCGTTCCATGTTGCATGATATACGGATATGCTTACATTTCTGTTATATGTTGCATACATCATGCTTTACGCTTTTACGCATTGAGATATGCTGTTTTCATGAGATTTCTGGATTTGAGAACCGTGGTTATTTCAAAAGAAAGCATGTACTGTTTTAAAAACCCAGTTTCTCTTGATATGATATTTCAGTGCGTCCACCATGCGTTTTCTCGGTTCTGAGATGTGTGACATGTGAAACCCGATTCGAGGAGTTGGATGAGGCCGATTACGGGTACATGGTGGACCCGGTATGGGACCCCGGGGCGAGAAAGGATTGCTGTGCAGTAGACGGTGAGCCTGGCAGAGGGACTACTACCTACAGGTGATGGTATTTAGGCTCGGCGGATATCCGGAGGATACCGACCGGATTCCAAAGATGATATGGGCCGATCCGGACTGACAGAGCCCGTGGGCCGATCCGGACTAACGGAGCCCGAGATATGAGGATTTACGTGTCGATGCTGGACATGGGTTTCATGATGTTTTCAAGTGTTGATGTTGGACACCCAGGTTCTATGATTTTGATGTGTCACGAGGGACACACGTTGATTTATATCCTCATACTTACATGCATATGCTTTTATGATATTTACATGCATGATATTGTTGTGTCATCAGTTGACACGTGAACGAGATCCGCATGCATACATGCATTTATTATTCATGCTCATAGGCATTGATTACATTGTTGGCGCATATACAGACCCGGTCACCCTAGATATCATAGTATTACCTTCATGATATAGTTGACCTAGGAGTCGTTGTTTATTCTATTTCTACTTGTTGATGTTTTTCTACTAACGAGTTGACAACTCACCCCCGTTGTGCCATAGTTCTTGCAGGTTGGCCGCATGGATCCGTAGTGGCATCGGTGGCACATAGCTACTTTTGGGTGATTTGCTTGGTAGGTGGGACATTTGTATCGTACCCACTCTTGTATTATATTTCATATTGTATCTAGTCAACTCCATCAATCAAACTAGTAATTGTATAAGTAATGAGACTTAGTGAGACTTGTGGTTGCGAGACTTAGAGCGAGGGGTTTTCCGCTACTTGTGGTTTTGATATCTCGCTTTATTCATTATCTTTTGTGTTGATCTTCACCATTGGGCGTCATATACTTATATTTATGTTTTGCGTGGTTGTGGATCCGCCGTTTAGCAAAGAGCTAGCTCCCGCTTGGGGATGCCTTGTATATTATCATGTATTGTAGTTTTGGATCAAAATATACAAAGGGGGTGCTGCCCAAATTTTTAAAAGACGAAACATGTTTTTCAACTAATAAATTCCACTTGCATTTTTCATGTTCTTCTACTTATGCATTTAGAAAACATTGATTTCACCCTACCTTTATTTCAAAACTTCACCTGTTTTATTTTCTTAAAAAGGTTTACATTTCTAGGTTTCGGCTTACTTGAATTACGTTACGCCTTTAGACGTTGCATGATTCGAGTACCGGTCACGAGCTAAATTTCGGGTCGTGACAAAGTTGGTATTAGAGCGCTAGGTTTAACCTTGGTTCGAGTCTATGTTTGACTATGCGGAGTCTAGGACGGGTAGGTATTTCGGAACCTAAGCTTGACCTTACGGAACTTAGACTTGAACGAGGGGGTGTTAGACCCGAACTTTCGTTTCATAGGCTGACCCTGATTGATGGAGTAGGTAGCTTGGGTAGAGTGACGTACCGTACGTATGTTTCATGGCATATTTACGATATGATACTCCACTTAAGAAACCTTAGGATGTACATATTCTGAGATCTGTGATTCTCTTCGTACCCATGGTTATATATCCATTTGAGATCCTTGATTCTGTTCGTCTCTATGATCGTACTTTCATTGATTTCGTTTCTTCTTATGATCATGTATCCATTCTGGATCTGTCGTTTCCTTCCATGCCCTTGATCTGTTTTCGTCGACACATGATTGAGGTTCCTGTCACCATGGTTTGAGCGCAGGTTGAGCTGCTGCTAGTGATGCGGTCAGGGCGAGCTCGTCTGGTACGAGGGCTGACCATTGTGTTTTCTGGTGACACGGGAACGTCTCGAGCTAGCGTTTTTGTTGTGACCTCTTATTTGAGGCGAGTGTTTAGCTTTGCACCGGATGATCGGGCCATCGTTAGAGCTTCCAGTTGCGAGAGGACTGTTGATGTACAGCCTACCTCAGAGATTGTGATGTCGTTTACCGTGCAAATAGATGACCCAACTGTTGCTGAGATTGACGGGATGTTGCTTACAGGGCTTACGAGCTGAGATCGCTGGAGCTTCCAGGCAGAGATGCGACGGATGATAGCTAGTCTATCCCGAGTTGAGAGACGAAGGTGATTTGTCAAATTGATGCGCCGAAACAAGCCCACTTGAGTTGAAGATTTCTAATGTGGAGAGTCTTACTCAGATCTAGAGTGGACCGATCCAGAGATGACCGTTGATGTATCTTTTTCTCGGAGGATTGAGGCACTGTTTGGCATGCGGACGAAGGGTATTCACGTGTGATCTGGGCAAAGTTAAAAAGTTCGAACGAATATTAGAAAACCCATTTTTCCAAGTTTAAAGTATTCGAAGGCTCTATCAACATGTAATAGTGATCTGTAATGTCACCTGAAGCATGTACACGATGATAAAAACAAACAAGATAGCATACTATCATCTCGAGTAAGACTGTCCTACTGGTATAGGTCCTTCCTCAATCATTGCAATCACGTGCCTGCGATCCAATCATTGACTTGAGGGCACTATAGCCAACAGACGTAACGGCTACCTAGGTATTGAGAGAATAGAAGATCAACAATAAAGCTTTTCCAAACTCCCATGAAGCCTATAGGTAACACTTACCGTACAGTCCGGTCTCTTCGTCGGATATGTCGCATATCTAGTCTGGGGGTGGAATCGTCAGACCCCCAATAACTTGATAAGTCATGCCGATGTGTGGCCTATAACGGTACGAGAAACTACTGATAATACTTACCAGTAAATCTCATCAATAGCCCTGGCCAGGGACTTCCTGTTATAGCCAATCTAGCATAGCACAACATCAACTCCCTATACCGGGAGAGACGAAACCCTTCATATCGTTCATTGCCTCCATGTGACTCGGGACTGTACCAAAAATCCACCTGTTTGCATGACTCCTTTGAGCCATGGTAGGGAGGAAATCAAAGCATGGTGGGAACCACACAAGACTCTATGACGATCTTTGGTCTACAGACTTACCTGTACCAGTGTCATCAGAGAACTGCTATCTGACGATAAGTATAGTACCATCTAGGAGTTCTCGGTGAGTCCTGTTCGGTGTACCCATTCTTTAATAAGCACCTGTTTACAATCTTTGATGTGAAACACCAATATGGGATCAGCCATCGCCCTATACAGGGTCAAGAAACGTACACACTAGTCTACTCTGGGATATCGATGCCCTGTCTCGATATTCCCTCGACTAGGAACATTGAAGGATGTGCTTGTGGACTACCCAGGGCCCAGTAGTATGATCTGCATCATAGTCCTGGTAGTCAAGCCAATATCCTAAAGGCTTTATCAACATGTATCAAAGAGACGGTATAATAATACAAGTGTGCGTGTTAAGATAAAGAGCAATCAGATAGCATACTATCATGTCGAGCAAGAAACTCCTCTATATACATGTCCAAGCATCCACTATAATATACAATAATGGCCTATAAGGCATACATATCACTAACAGATCCATATAGACACACTCTTCCAAAGTGCCGTTTTGAAAAGCAGTCTTTATGTCCATCTGCCAGATTTCATAGTCATGAAAGGCAGCAATGGAAAGTAGGATCTGAATGAATTTCATCATAGCCACTGGAGAAAAGGTTTCGTCATAGTCCACACCTGGTCTTTGACTAAAACCTTTTGCAACAAATCTAGCCTTATAAGTTTCAACCTGTTCATCTGTACCAATCTTCTTCTTGAAGATTCATTTGCAGCCGACGGGTTTTACCCCTGGCGGTGCAATGTCCAAAGTCCAAACTTTATTGGTATACATGGACTCCATTTCGGATCTCAGAGCATCCATCTATTTCACAGAGTCCCTACTGGAAATGGCCTGCTCAAAACTAGTAGGATCATTTTCTTCCAAGATTCAATTCTCTTGATCCCTATCTACGAAAAAAGCATAGTATCTCTTGGGCGGATGATAAATCCTACTAGATCTGTGGAGTGGCTAAGGTTCGTCCGGGACTATTGAATCTTGTTTCTCCACCAAATCCTTAGTTAAAGTTTGTGGTTCTTAAATTTCTTCCAGTTCTACCATGCTCCCACTAATTTCTTTTGCAAGAAATTCTTTCTCTAAAAAAGTGGCGTGCTGAGCAACAAACAGCTTCTGTTCCTCAGTGTGGTGGAACAGATATCCATAACCATTCTTTGGATATCCCACAAACTTACATAGAACTGATCGTGCCTCTAATTTGTCCTGATTATGTTTTTTAACGTAAACTGGACAACCCCATATCTTAAATCGTTTAAAATATGATTTATTACCATTGTATATCTCAAATGGTGTCTTAGGCACGGATTTGGAAGGAACATGATTCAATAGGAAAGCCACTATTTGAAGCGCATGTCCCCAGAATGAAAGAGATAACTCAACATTACTCATCATTGAGCGAACCATATCCAATAGGGTATAATTCCTCCATTCTGACATACCGTTGTGATGTGGTGTATACGGAGGAGTAAGCTGAGAGAGAATACCATTCTCTTTTAGGTAGTCAAGAAATTTCATGCTTAAGTGTTGGAGATAGTGCCCTCAGAGTCAATTATTGGATCACAGGCACGTGGTTGCAATGATTGAGGGAGGACCTGTCCCAGTAGGACAGTCTTACTCAAGATGATAGTATGCTATATGGTTTATCTTTATCATCGTGTACTGCTTTAAGTGACAGACATGTCACTATTGCGAGTTGATAGAGCCCTTAGGATTCTTGCTTGACTATCAGCAGTATGAGGGCGATCATATACGTGGGAGCTGGTAGTCTATAAGCACATCCATAAAAGGTCCCTAGTCGAGGGAGTTTCGAGACAGGGCATCGATACTCCAGAGTAGACTAGTGTATACAGTCGAGACCCCGACGAGGGGCAGTGGCCGGTCTCACACGCCACTGGTGTCAGTTGGTTCACCTAAGATGTATACAGATGCTCATTGGGTTATGAGTACACCGGACAGGACTCGCCGGGAACATGCTAGTTGGTCTTATACCTGACGTCAGATAGCAGTTCCTTGGTGACATGTGTACAGGTTAGTTCATCGACCTGAGATCGTCATTTGTCTCGTGTGAGTTCCCACTGTACTTTGATTACTTCCCTACCACGCTCAAAGGAGACGTGCAAACAGGTTTTAGTTGGGTACAGTCCCGAGCCACATGGAGGCAGTGAGCGGATCTGCAGGGGTTCGTCTCTCCCGGTATTGGCGGTGAGGTCGCGCTGTGTCTAGGAGAGCCATTACACGAAGTCCTTGGCCATGGCAGGAGATTTACTGGTAAGTATTCCAGTAGTATCTCAGGGTGTTCTCGGCTACACTCCGACACGACTTGTACCGCTTTTGGGGGTCTGAATTTTACCAACCCCCTAGGCCCGCCATGCGATGCTCATAGACGAACGGATCGGACTGTACGGATATTGTCACTGACAGGCTCAATAGGGTGTCAGGATGAGTTCGCTTATCGATGTCCCTTTTGGTCAATACCTGGTTACCCGTTATGTATGGCTAATACCTCTGAAGTGCTAGTGATTAAATCTACAACCAAAGTATTGACGAGTCTTTAGAGTCCCCCACAGACCGTTTTCTCAAGTTTCGGGCGAAACGCTGTAGAGGCCGTATGGAGATATGGCAGGGTTCGATCAAATACGTTCGGTATTGAACGGATCATGATCGGACGGATAATACTAGCGGGCTTTGGTTTAAGCCGGATCCCAGTATAGTACAGTGTAGATTTTGTCTCTTTGCATTTGTATTCGGTCGCAATGCAAATGCGGGTATGTATATACAGTCGCGGGGTTTTCCTGTAATTTATTACGGGATGAGTTTTATGAATTTGCCAGTTTGTTTTCCGTTTCGGCCATTTTTCTTTGTATCTTTCATTGGCTGAAAATTGGTGGAGGCGGGCTTATTTGCAATTGTGCAAATTAGCAATTTGGAGGGTTGTTTTTGCAAGTTGTAGTTGTAGGGTTCCTAGGCACCCTAGTGAGGTCTCCCAAGCCATCAACCATGGCAATTTCAAAAAATATGGTGCCTACAAACCCTAGTGTACGGATCGTTTGCTAGATATCTAGGCGAAACAAAAACAATCTAACAACTTAGCTAAAGAGAATACGGAATTACAACCTTTGTAGATCCGTTTGCTCCACCTCCATAGCTCCGCAACGTAGTCGTCTCCGCTGTCCAAAATGAATCCGGAACTCAAGTATCGGTATCATCGAAGAATGGGCGAGCTTGATCGTCGGTTCAATGCCGAAGATGATCTACGTCGAGATATCGCAAGAACAAGCTCCAACTTCACCAAGTCGGAAAAACTTGTGAAGGAAACACCCTATACTATTTGGCAATAGATAGAGGATGAAGAAATAGGAAGTGGGTAAACTTTAGTTTTGGATTTCTCACACTTTTCCATTACTTGCCATTGGAGTAGCAAGCTATATCTATGGAAGAAGAAGATTGTCACGACCCGCAGGGTACGGAACGTGACTGGCACTTAAGTTCACGAAACGTCTAAAGGCGTCCGTAAAATAAGTAAGCCAAAGCCCAGAAAACAAAACCAATGAAGCAAAAGAGTGAAGAAAAC
Source organism: Agapanthus africanus (assembly GCA_030015575.1). Taxonomy (NCBI): domain Eukaryota; kingdom Viridiplantae; phylum Streptophyta; class Magnoliopsida; order Asparagales; family Amaryllidaceae; genus Agapanthus; species Agapanthus africanus. The sequence continues at coordinate 351,960,828 of JASDDO010000012.1, read as the reverse complement.
CCAATCAATTGAAAGCGAGTTATCAAATAAGTCATGTAAAACACTTTTTAAAAACAATACAAATTTTCCCGAAAATTTCGGCAGAGTCTCCTTTGTAAATACTGACCCCCAAAAATGGGTACAACAAAATATATACATGAATCCACAAAATAGGGCATCCCCAAGCGGGAGCTAGCTCTTCGCCATACGGCGGTCACAAATCCCACGCAATGTAAATGACAACAAGCATAATAAAGCATAATAAAGCATAAGGAAGCATGAAAAGTAGCATGTCGGCTCAAGTGAGCTCGACCCCAAAATACAGCATAAAATCCACAAACCTCACAGTCTCATCTCTAGGTCAATATACAATAATCTGGTAGAACAGTAGATGGAGTATACTAGATACAAGAATATACAAGGTGGTACAAAAAATAACATAACCCACCTATGAGCAAATCTCGAGCTCAGGCAAAAGAGACAAAAGACAAGTGCGCCCGCCGCTACTGAACTGACGGAGCGGACCTGCAAAAGACTGTGGCACAACGGGGGTGAGTTGCCAACTCGTGAGTAATAAATAGCATCTACAAAGGCTATCGTATGCATGCACACAAGCATCCTAGCATCTAAAATACAGGTATGACTGGATGCACTAGCAGGTGTGTATATAACATCAGTGTACTAATATGTATGCAATATGAATATCTGAGGTCTCAATAGGTTTATATATAAAAATATCTTATCTCTTTGTCTTTTGAAACTCTTTTAGAATGCCAGCAAATGCCAATGAATCGACGAAAATCGGTGTCCAGCAACGACACCCAAAAGCTGTCTCAAATCTCATAATGTATCTCTGGCCTCAGCCGTCCGGCTGACCCATCTCAAATATCAATATCTCATCATCTAGCGGCCACGGTCGGTATCCTCTGGATATCCGCCGTCCCAAACAGTCACCGGTAGGTAATCCGTCCCCTGCCAGGCTCAACGTCATCACCACATTCCTCTTGCCCCGGGGTACCTTACCGGGCCCACCATGTACCCGTGCCGGTTCCTCCACTCCTCGACACGGATTTCCAAAGCCACAGCAAACTCATGGTGGACGACACTTACATCACTAGAAAACCGCAATTTACATGTTTTAAAAATATCATAAGTTTCGAAATTTTGCGGCTTTCCCCCGAAATCCAGCAATATCATAAAATCTCAAGAAAATCCTCATAAGTGCATATATCAATGACAATGAATGCGTATGATATCAATAATCAAGTTGCGATGTGTGATTAATGGATTAAGCATGAACAATGAATATGATGAAGTACATGCACATGAATAGCAATCCTAGGGTTTCATTTTAAGGAAATAACACAATTTAAGTATCAATTAGTAAAAAGGTTTAAATTAAAGGTTATCTAGTGTGGTGGCATGGCAATTACCAGGGTGTGTGTGTAACATGAATAGTGCTCGTGCTGCATATAAAACCTGGTAATGGTGCATGTGTCCTACAATTGAGTTTGCATATATGGTATAACCTATTGATCTAATTGCAGCAATTATCATGCCAGTATTATTATTCTATGTCACAAGTGATTATCCAATTTACTATTTTCCAGTTTACTAAATCTACCGGGCGACTTGCGCCATCCAGACGATCGTCCCCCGTAGATGTTAAATCTACTCACCGGGATCCCTGGCTAGCTGTGTCCAATCACTGCCTTTCCCTTTCGCGCCGCGTCTGACGTCTCCGCGACCGAACCTGGAATTTACATCAATACCAAACATAAGGTTACGCATCAAGAACGACGCAAAACCCCAACGAAACTACTAAAGTTCGCTAACTGGGTACAACGTGCACAAAGTGCGCGGACACACGCGAAAATCGCAAAAACTGCCAAAAACGCCGATTTTGGGTCACCCGGCAAAACTAAAACCCGACTACCCAAAAAACCGCACTCACGCATCCTAAAAGTCGTAGGACAAGCCAACAAAATCATCAAGATGCCACAATTAACTCATCACAATATTTTAGTAAAAACTAGTAAGCACTAATTTGCAATTTAGTGCAAACATCGACAATTAGCGACAAAGTTAACACAATCCAACACAACAATCCAAACTAACTCACTAGATAGCCACTACACTAATTTTAAACCCTTAACTATGCTTAAAAACATATTTTCCACAACCAACCCTTCTCTTGATTTTTATAAATAGCAAACATAACTCAAATTATATAAGAAATCCTTACTTTAACACTATAATTTAGCCTAATAAGCAAATTAACCACTTAGCTTAAGGTTAGCAAAACACTAAATAGCAAATTAGGTCTAATCAACACAAATTAGGTTTAATCAACTCACTAAACATGTTTCAAATACCATTTCCATACAAAACCTCTTCTTGAAAACCTTAAAACAACAACTTTACAACAAAAAATCCACTTCTAAAATTACCTAAATTAGTATAATTAAAGACTACATAATAAGGTAACCATATAGATTAGTTTACTAACAACTAGATTAACAAAATAACAACTTAATTAAATTATCATGGTTCAAAACCTAGTTCATTTTTCAAACAAAATCTAAGGAAACTAGATTAACTACACTAAATTAACACTAACCCATAACACATAAGCACTTAAACAAGAAATTTAACAAGATGGAATTTATACCTCTTGATCAATAGATCAAGCAAGGAAGTTTCCTCCAAAAATGCCTCCTTTCCACATGATTTCAACCATATTAAGCTTGAGAAGAGGTAGCATAAGGATTTTGTGTTGAAAAAGAGAAGGATTTATGGATATTTGTTGAATTTTCTTGTAAATTTTGAAGAAAATTGAACAAAAATGAAAAGGAAAAAGATGAAGAAGGGGAGGGTTCAGTTTCGGCCAGGTTGGAGGTAAGGTGGGGGGTGTGGGCAAGTGAGGAAAAGTCTTGGTCAAGTTTCTAAAGTCAAAAGTATAATACATTAACCATTTTATTAAAATAAATACCATAAACTATCCATTAACTCAAGAAACAACTCAAGAAAGAGAGAGGTCAGAATTTTCTGGTCTTGGCCAAGGCTTGGGCTGTTCTTGGGCTGAGGGAAAAGATAGAGGGGTTTTACAAAAGAAATTTTATGCAAAAAGGCCCCCTACAACTCAAAAATTGCAAGTTTTAGCCCAAAATTCAATAATTTCGTTTCAATTTATAAAAATTGGTTAAAAATCAAAATAAATTACTAAAAATTCATGTTATCACTAGAATATAATTATCATAATTTTAGAGATTAAAATTAGCCCGGAAAAATTTGTATTTATTGCTTATTTAATGTATTTTCTTACCGGCTTAAATAATATTAAAAAAAATGAAAAATAGGGAAAATTTTTTAAATGACCAAAATTTCATAATTAACTCATTAGCTACTAAAAACAAGTAATTACCTATCCACTTTAAGTATAATTAGCCCTAAACTGCAAAATATCGAGAAAGACGGTTTTCGGAAAAATACCGAATTTTCACCGAATTTCAGGAAAACACCAAAACGACTTTTCAAGACGCTACAATCTTCCCCCCTTAAAGAAATTCGGTCCCCGAATTTAAAAATATAGCTACGCGTACCTTCAAAGAGATGGGGATATTTCTTCCTCATCTCGCCCTCGGTCTCCCAGGTAACCTCCTCGCTGCTCGGGCTACGCCAAAGGACCTTGACGGTTGGTATAATCTTCGATCTCAACTTCTTCACCTGCCGATCCAGGATGGCCACCGGCTGCTCTGCAAAGGAAAGGTCGCGCTCTAGCTGGACTGTCGGGTGCTGAATCGCATGCGAAGGGTCGTGAAGGTACTTGCGGAGCATCGAAACATGAAAAACGGGGTGAACATCGGGAAAGCTGGGTGGAAGAGCCAAACGATATGCAACAGCGCCGACACGCTCGAGGATCTCGAAGGGACCTACGAATCTAGGGCTAAGCTTCCCCTTTCGCCCAAAACGCATCACGCCCTTCATCGGTGAGACCTTCAGAAAAACATGGTCGCCAACTGCGAACTCTAATCTGCGACGGCGCCTGTCTGCATACGATTTCTGCCTGCTCTGAGCCGCTCTCATCCGGTCTCGGATCAACTGTATCTTCGCTGTCGTCTCCTCAACAAGCTGCGGCCCCAAAATACTGCTCTCGCTGAGCTCTGTCCAACAAACGGGCGATCTGCATCTCCTCCCATACAATGCCTCGAAAGGTGCCATCTGAATAGTATCCTGGAAGCTATTGTTGTAGGAGAACTCCACTAGAGGCAAATGACGATCCCAGCTACCACCAAAGTCTAAAACGCACGCTCTGAGCATGTCCTCGAGGGTCTGAATGGTCCGCTCTGACTGTCCATCTGTCTGCGGATGAAATGCTGTGCTGAAGCTCAAACGAGTGCCCAAAGCCTCCTGAAGTCTCTGCCAAAGTCGGCTGGTGAACTGAGTGCCTCGATCTGACACGATACAAGTCGGTACGCCATGTAGTCGCACGATCTCGTCAATATAGAGCTGAGCATACTGAGCGAAGCTGAAAGTCGTCTTCACTGGAAGGAAGTGAGCCGCTTTCGTCAATCTGTCCACGATCACCCAGATGGAGTCGTACCCTCGACTGGTCCTGGGTAGACCCACAACGAAGTCCATCGAAATCTGCTCCCATTTCCACTCTGGAATGGGTAACGGCTGTAGCTCTCCTGCGGGCCTCTGGTGCTCGGCCTTGACTTGCTGACAAGTCAGGCATCTCGAAACGAACTCCGCAATGTCCCTCTTCATCCCGTCCCACCAGTAGGTCTCTCTCATATCATGGTACATCTTGGTGGAACCGGGGTGGACACTATACACTGATCGGTGTGCCTCCTCGAGAATGTCGCGCCGTAATCCATCAGCATCTGGTACGCACAGTCTAGATCCATATCGTAAAATCCCCTGATCGTCAACCATGAACTCGGAAAATCTGCCCTGTCCCATCTGTGCCATGATCTCTGAGCAACGGTCGTCACTACGCTGTGCCTCATATATACGGTCAAGCAACTGTGGGCGTGCACGAACATGCGCGAGCTGTCCCCCTGTCTGAGTGAACTCGAACTCAACTCGGCTGTCGCATAACGTCTGCCAATCTGCTGACGACTGCCTCTGCACTGCGCGCAAAAAGGATAGACTACCCCCGGGCCTCCTACTCAACGCATCTGCCACCACATTCGCCTTGCCGGGGTGATATAAGATCTCGCAGTCGTAGTCTTTCACCAACTCCATCCAACGACGCTGTCTGAGGTTCAGGTCTCGCTGCTGAAATATGTACTTTAAGCTCTTGTGATCGGTGAATATCTGACATGACTCGCCGTAAAGGTAATGTCGCCATATCTTCAGTGCAAAGACCACTGCAGCCATCTCCAAATCATGAGTGGGGTAGTTCTGTTCATGCTTCTTCAACTGCCGAGAAGCATAAGCGATCACCCGGCCATGCTGCATCAAAACGCATCCTAATCCCACTCGCGAAGCATCACAGTAGACAACAAATCCGCCTGATCCTGAAGGTAGAGATAATACCGGCGCCGTAGTCAAACATGTCCGCAGCTGCTGAAAACTGCGCTCGCACTCCTCTGTCCAAACGAAAGGAACTCCCTTCCGGGTCAAACTGGTCAACGGTGCAGCTATACGGGAGAAGTCCTGAACAAAACGCCTGTAGTAGCCCGCCAAGCCTAGAAAACTACGGATCTCAGTAACCGATGTAGGTCGGGGCCACTGCTGAACAGCCTCAATCTTCTTCGGGTCCACACAAATGCCGTCTCTCGTAACCACGTGACCCAAGAATCCGACGCTGTCCAGCCAGAAAGCACACTTGGAGAACTTCGCGAACAGCTGATGCTCCCTCAGAGTCTGTAACGTAATCCGCAAGTGCTGCTCGTGCTCCTCTCTGCTCCGGGAGTACACCAAGATATCGTCGATAAACACGATGATGAACAAGTCAAGATACGGCCTGAATGTACGGTTCATCAAATCCATAAATGCTGCTGGGGCGTTGGTGAGTCCGAACGACATCACCAAAAACTCGTAGTGGCCGTAGCGCGTGCGGAAAGCTGTCCTCGGTATATCCTCCTGTCGAACTCGCAGCTGATGGTATCCTGATCGCAAGTCGATCCTCGAAAAATACCCCGCACCCTGAAGCTGGTCGAACAAATCATCAATGCGCGGCAACGGATATCTGTTCCGAATGGTAACTTTGTTCAGCTGGCGGTAGTCGATACACAAGCGCAAACTTCCATCCTTCTTCTTGACAAACAGGACCGGAGCACCCCACGGAGAAACACTCGGTCGAATAAGCCCCTTATCTAACAAATCCTGCAACTGATCCTTCAGCTCTCGAAGCTCTGCAGGGGCCATCCGATAAGGCGGTATAGAAATAGGCCCCGAACCGGGAATCAAATCAATGCAGAACTCAACATCGCGCTCGGGAGGTAGTCCAGGTAGCTCATCAGGGAAAACATCAGGGAACTCACAAACTACCGGGACCCGGTCCAACGGAACCTCTGTAGCTCGAGTATCACAAACAAACGCTAAGAATCCCTGACATCCCTTCCGCAAGAGCTGACCAGCGCGAAGAGAAGAAATTAAGCTGGGAAGGGCGACACTGCGGTCTCCCTGAATAACAAGGACTGGCTCTCCCGGAAAGCTAAATCTGACTGCCTTCTCACGGCAGTCCACCGAAGCATAACAAGTGGCTAGCCAATCCATGCCCAGAAGCACATCAAAGTCCAACATATCGAGGAGTATCAAATCAACTGATGAATCCCTCTCCCCGATACGAACGGAACACAAACGAAATACAAACCGAGCGACAAACGACTCGCCTACCGGAGTAACAACAACAAGCGGCTGGTCTAACGACGACGACTCACGGCCCAACATCGGTGCAAAGTGTGTAGAGACGTACGAATGTGTAGAACCTGGGTCGAATAATACCCGTGCGTCGAAAGAACAAACTGGCAAGGTACCTGTCACGACGGCATTGGATGCCTGCGCATCCTGCGGTGTCAAAGCAAAAACTCGGGCCTGTCCTCCACCGATAGCGGGCTGACCTCGACCTCGGCCTCTGCCTCCTCGTCCTCTCTGAACAGGACCGCCACGTCCTCGGCCTCTCGGTGCACCTAACTGGCGTGGAGCATCGCCTGGGGTAGGAAGTAGGGCTCTCTGAGGAGGGGGTGGTGATGGTGGTAGGGTCACGTGCGGAACTGTCGCTGCTCCCTGTCGTCTCACCGGGCAGTCTCTGACAAGATGGTGCAAACTCCCGCACCCAAAACATCCTGGCGACGGCTGCTGCCCCTGGGAATAAGAACCATATAACTGTCCCCGTCCAAATCCTCTGCCTGGCCTATCTCTCGGAAAGAATCTGGCGCGCTGCCTCTGAGGCGGTACATCGGTGCGCATCCTCTTCGGCCCAGAAACGGCCGAAGTCTGCGATATGCGTGCCTCCATCCGCAATGCCGTATCCCTAGCAGCTGAATAAGTGTCGTAGCGCTGGGCGCCAATGGCAAGATATAGCTGGGCATCAAGTCCCTGTACGAACCTCTTCACCATCTTCTCCTCGGTATCCACCAAATACTGAGCATATCGGGACAACTGTGTAAACTGGATGTCATACTCAGACACCGTCATCCCAGGTGTCTTGACTAAGGCCTCGAAACTGCGAGCTCTGGCGTCACGAACGCTCTCTGGAAGGAAACGGGCTAGAAAGACCGCTGTAAACTCGGCCCAAGTCATAGGCGGTAGATCTGCAGCTCGACCTCTCAAGACTGACTCCCACCATGTCTGCGCGAGATCCTCTAGCCGGAAACTGGCAAGCTCTACCCATCGATCATCCGAACATCTCAGCGAACGGCAGATCCTGGCTAAACTATCAAGGAACGTCTGTGGGTCCTCCGCTGCCTCGGTGCCGGTGAATACTGGAGGTCTCAGCCTCATGAAGTCCTGTAGTGAAACCGGAATGGCCACGGTGGTGGTAGTAGGAGCAGGTATCATGGTCGTCTGTGATGTAGTAGGTACGTCATCCGGCCTCGGTGTACGACTGGCTGCAACTAGGGATCCTACCATCTGACGTAGCTCCTGCATGCCTCCCATCATCTGTCGCAACTCCTCCATACCAGTCTCGAGCCTATCCATACGTCCTGGGGAAGGTGGATCGGTCTGTCCCAGCGGCGTAGGCATACCACCCTGCTCAGTCCTAGTCTCGGACGAGCCAGCTCGAATCTCGTCTCTGGCGGCAGCCCTCTGTGCCCTCGTAGCCTTCGGCGGCATAGTGGCTGTTACAGGAAAACGGATAGTAAGAACAGTGCAATAGGATCATAGGATACACGGAATTGAAGAAGGAATTTTTCAAGCAAGTATATCCTAAAGTCACTTAGGCGGTGTACCGTATCGTAAGTATGCCGCGGACATACGCACGCTACGTTACCCTGCTTAAGTCACTTACTCCATCTACCAAGGGTCATCCTACACTCACAAAGGTAAAACCTATCGCTCTGATACCAACTTTGTCACGACCCGCAGGGTACGGAACGTGACTGGCACTTAAGTTCACGAAACGTCTAAAGGCGTCCGTAAAATAAGTAAGCCAAAGCCCAGAAAACAAAACCAATGAAGCAAAAGAGTGAAGAAAACCCAATCAATTGAAAGCGAGTTATCAAATAAGTCATGTAAAACACTTTTTAAAAACAATACAAATTTTCCCGAAAATTTCGGCAGAGTCTCCTTTGTAAATACTGACCCCCAAAAATGGGTACAACAAAATATATACATGAATCCACAAAATAGGGCATCCCCAAGCGGGAGCTAGCTCTTCGCCATACGGCGGTCACAAATCCCACGCAATGTAAATGACAACAAGCATAATAAAGCATAATAAAGCATAAGGAAGCATGAAAAGTAGCATGTCGGCTCAAGTGAGCTCGACCCCAAAATACAGCATAAAATCCACAAACCTCACAGTCTCATCTCTAGGTCAATATACAATAATCTGGTAGAACAGTAGATGGAGTATACTAGATACAAGAATATACAAGGTGGTACAAAAAATAACATAACCCACCTATGAGCAAATCTCGAGCTCAGGCAAAAGAGACAAAAGACAAGTGCGCCCGCCGCTACTGAACTGACGGAGCGGACCTGCAAAAGACTGTGGCACAACGGGGGTGAGTTGCCAACTCGTGAGTAATAAATAGCATCTACAAAGGCTATCGTATGCATGCACACAAGCATCCTAGCATCTAAAATACAGGTATGACTGGATGCACTAGCAGGTGTGTATATAACATCAGTGTACTAATATGTATGCAATATGAATATCTGAGGTCTCAATAGGTTTATATATAAAAATATCTTATCTCTTTGTCTTTTGAAACTCTTTTAGAATGCCAGCAAATGCCAATGAATCGACGAAAATCGGTGTCCAGCAACGACACCCAAAAGCTGTCTCAAATCTCATAATGTATCTCTGGCCTCAGCCGTCCGGCTGACCCATCTCAAATATCAATATCTCATCATCTAGCGGCCACGGTCGGTATCCTCTGGATATCCGCCGTCCCAAACAGTCACCGGTAGGTAATCCGTCCCCTGCCAGGCTCAACGTCATCACCACATTCCTCTTGCCCCGGGGTACCTTACCGGGCCCACCATGTACCCGTGCCGGTTCCTCCACTCCTCGACACGGATTTCCAAAGCCACAGCAAACTCATGGTGGACGACACTTACATCACTAGAAAACCGCAATTTACATGTTTTAAAAATATCATAAGTTTCGAAATTTTGCGGCTTTCCCCCGAAATCCAGCAATATCATAAAATCTCAAGAAAATCCTCATAAGTGCATATATCAATGACAATGAATGCGTATGATATCAATAATCAAGTTGCGATGTGTGATTAATGGATTAAGCATGAACAATGAATATGATGAAGTACATGCACATGAATAGCAATCCTAGGGTTTCATTTTAAGGAAATAACACAATTTAAGTATCAATTAGTAAAAAGGTTTAAATTAAAGGTTATCTAGTGTGGTGGCATGGCAATTACCAGGGTGTGTGTGTAACATGAATAGTGCTCGTGCTGCATATAAAACCTGGTAATGGTGCATGTGTCCTACAATTGAGTTTGCATATATGGTATAACCTATTGATCTAATTGCAGCAATTATCATGCCAGTATTATTATTCTATGTCACAAGTGATTATCCAATTTACTATTTTCCAGTTTACTAAATCTACCGGGCGACTTGCGCCATCCAGACGATCGTCCCCCGTAGATGTTAAATCTACTCACCGGGATCCCTGGCTAGCTGTGTCCAATCACTGCCTTTCCCTTTCGCGCCGCGTCTGACGTCTCCGCGACCGAACCTGGAATTTACATCAATACCAAACATAAGGTTACGCATCAAGAACGACGCAAAACCCCAACGAAACTACTAAAGTTCGCTAACTGGGTACAACGTGCACAAAGTGCGCGGACACACGCGAAAATCGCAAAAACTGCCAAAAACGCCGATTTTGGGTCACCCGGCAAAACTAAAACCCGACTACCCAAAAAACCGCACTCACGCATCCTAAAAGTCGTAGGACAAGCCAACAAAATCATCAAGATGCCACAATTAACTCATCACAATATTTTAGTAAAAACTAGTAAGCACTAATTTGCAATTTAGTGCAAACATCGACAATTAGCGACAAAGTTAACACAATCCAACACAACAATCCAAACTAACTCACTAGATAGCCACTACACTAATTTTAAACCCTTAACTATGCTTAAAAACATATTTTCCACAACCAACCCTTCTCTTGATTTTTATAAATAGCAAACATAACTCAAATTATATAAGAAATCCTTACTTTAACACTATAATTTAGCCTAATAAGCAAATTAACCACTTAGCTTAAGGTTAGCAAAACACTAAATAGCAAATTAGGTCTAATCAACACAAATTAGGTTTAATCAACTCACTAAACATGTTTCAAATACCATTTCCATACAAAACCTCTTCTTGAAAACCTTAAAACAACAACTTTACAACAAAAAATCCACTTCTAAAATTACCTAAATTAGTATAATTAAAGACTACATAATAAGGTAACCATATAGATTAGTTTACTAACAACTAGATTAACAAAATAACAACTTAATTAAATTATCATGGTTCAAAACCTAGTTCATTTTTCAAACAAAATCTAAGGAAACTAGATTAACTACACTAAATTAACACTAACCCATAACACATAAGCACTTAAACAAGAAATTTAACAAGATGGAATTTATACCTCTTGATCAATAGATCAAGCAAGGAAGTTTCCTCCAAAAATGCCTCCTTTCCACATGATTTCAACCATATTAAGCTTGAGAAGAGGTAGCATAAGGATTTTGTGTTGAAAAAGAGAAGGATTTATGGATATTTGTTGAATTTTCTTGTAAATTTTGAAGAAAATTGAACAAAAATGAAAAGGAAAAAGATGAAGAAGGGGAGGGTTCAGTTTCGGCCAGGTTGGAGGTAAGGTGGGGGGTGTGGGCAAGTGAGGAAAAGTCTTGGTCAAGTTTCTAAAGTCAAAAGTATAATACATTAACCATTTTATTAAAATAAATACCATAAACTATCCATTAACTCAAGAAACAACTCAAGAAAGAGAGAGGTCAGAATTTTCTGGTCTTGGCCAAGGCTTGGGCTGTTCTTGGGCTGAGGGAAAAGATAGAGGGGTTTTACAAAAGAAATTTTATGCAAAAAGGCCCCCTACAACTCAAAAATTGCAAGTTTTAGCCCAAAATTCAATAATTTCGTTTCAATTTATAAAAATTGGTTAAAAATCAAAATAAATTACTAAAAATTCATGTTATCACTAGAATATAATTATCATAATTTTAGAGATTAAAATTAGCCCGGAAAAATTTGTATTTATTGCTTATTTAATGTATTTTCTTACCGGCTTAAATAATATTAAAAAAAATGAAAAATAGGGAAAATTTTTTAAATGACCAAAATTTCATAATTAACTCATTAGCTACTAAAAACAAGTAATTACCTATCCACTTTAAGTATAATTAGCCCTAAACTGCAAAATATCGAGAAAGACGGTTTTCGGAAAAATACCGAATTTTCACCGAATTTCAGGAAAACACCAAAACGACTTTTCAAGACGCTACAAAGATGAAGAAGAAGAAGATATGATAACTCCTTAATTAAAATAGAAAAGATAATACCAATACTTATCATATCTTTGACCATGGTTTAGTGTAGAGACTTAACCTAGGTTAGATAGTGGTTAGGGTTAGATAAAAGTCAAGAATGGTGGACTAAGTTCAAAGCTTCAAGAAGCTTTCAAGTAAAAGACAAAACTAGCAACCATTCTTATCACTTTATCTTTTCTTTTTCCAAAATAAATAAAAGGAATAAATAAATGATTAAGTAAATGAAAAAGAAACCCTAATCACTAATTAACCATGGTTTAACACTTTACACAAAACCAAGCTAGAATGTATCATCAAACATGATACAATCATGTGCACAAAACTATATCGAATATACAATGTGCACATCCGTGTGAGAAAATCCATTTAAAGTGAACCGACACTAGTTAATGCAAAGCAATATATCAAATATATATAATTATGTATTAAATCATTAAATCAACACTTGATTTAACGATCCGGTCATATCGCATATAACCGGCTAGTATCCAATGTGTCGGCTTATCGAATCAATCCTCGATTCGATAACTAGGTTATATCACATATAACCATTCGATACATTGATCGCGAGAATCAAATACGGTATCACATACACGCATTATTCTCGGTCCCGTACATATCTCATATGCACTCCTATTTCGTTTCGCTTGAACCAGGAAACCTCTGTGTAGGACTCTAAAGACTCGTCAATACGCCGGTAGCAGGTGACGATCATATCATGCACCCACAAGCCGCAAGCGGTCTGCCAAACGTAACGGCCACCCGGGTATTGAGCGATCAGAAGATCGACGAGCAAGCCCGCTCACACTCCTGCGAATCCGACTAGTAACACTACCATATAGTCCGGTCTGTTCGTCTGATATGTCGCATATCTCGCCTAGGGGTGGTAAACGTCAGACCCCAATAGCTCGATAAGTCATGCCGACGTAGGGTCCATAACATTCGTGAAACTACTGATAACACTTACCAGTATATCACTGCAACCCTGGCCAGGGATTTCCTGTTATGGCCAGTCGAGCATAGCACAACATCAACCCCCAATACCGGGAGAGACGAATCCCCTCCTATCGCTCATTGCCTCCATGTGAATCGGGACCGTACCCAAAAACCACCTGTTTGCACAACTCAGTAGAGCCGTGGTAGGGTGGAAATCAAAGCACAGTGGGAGACACACAAGACTCTATGACGATCTCGGGTCAACAGACTAAGCTGTACCAGTGTCACCAGAGAACTGCCATCTGACGTGAGGTATAATACCATCTGGGAGTTCTCGGCGAGTCCGTCCAGTGTACCCAGTCTCCACTGAGCACCCGTATACCATCTCTGATGTCAAACACCAATGGATATGGGATCATCCATCGCCCATCACATGGGTCGAGAAGCGTATACGCTAGTCTACTCTGGTATATCGATGCCCCGTCTCGATACACCCACGACTAGGGACTTTGAAGGATGTACTTATGGACTACCATGTCCCCACTAGTATGATCCGCATCATAGTCCAGGTAGTCAAGTACAGATCCTAAGGGCTTTACCAACATGTAACAGAGAGACAATCAGCATACACGTTAAGGTAAAGGGTAACCAGATAGCATACTATCATGTCGAGCAAGAAAGTCCTCCCTATATACGTCCCAGCATCCACTACAATATACATCCCATGTACAGTAATGGCCTCTAGGGCATATATATAACTAACAATCTCCCACTTGCACTAGGGCCATCTGTAGCAGTGGTTGCAGTATCTCATACTCAACCATCCCATAAAAGTCTCTCTCTGGGAACAGGCCTTTGTGAGTGGATCCGCTGCGTTATCCTCTAAGTCTGCTCTCCTTTCCTCGATCACCCTGGAGATCAACCATCTCCATGATCAGGTGATACTGCCTTAGAATAAGTCTGGATCACTAATGGGACCGGCGTTCCTTGGCAAAAGCCACAACTCCATTGTCACATAATGGTAGGAACATAGTTCATCTCATGAACCAATATACACCCAAACAGCCTCTTTGGTAGCATCTTAAGTAGCGATGTTTCCAGCCTTTATCGTCTAGTATGTCACGGTATCTAGCTTGGAACTCTTCCAACATACCGTCCCTTTACTGAGGGTAAAGACAATGCCTGCGACTGACACTCAGTCGTCTTTATCACCCTGGAACCCTTCCAGTGATTCTCCCCAGGATCGGTTGATACCGTCTCACTACAACTAGTGAGAGTCCTAACATCCATTTAGATCTATCTCATAGATCCAAAATCCAGGATTTAGTAGGTATCATTTTAATCCTATATGGAGAATCCTTGTGATAAGCGGAAATTGATCGAGCGTAGCATAAGAAACTCCTTTCTTATCAAGAGTATGTCATCCACGTACTCTACAAGGATCACCACCATACTCCCTACTACCTTTTTGTTTATACAAGGTTCATCTACCATTTTGATGATGTCAAACTCTTTGACTAACACATCAAAACAGACGTTCCAACTCCGCGATGCCTGCTTTATCCTATAAAGCATCTTGTTCACGTTTCCGCTGCTCCCACTGTCTACGAGGCCATCTGGCTGTGTACTTATAGACACTCTCTTCCAAAACTCATTTTAGAAGAGCTGTCATGACACCCAACCACCAGATATCATAGTCATGGTATGTAGCCGTGGCAAGTAGGATCTGGATGGACTTAAGCATAGCTACTTGAAAAAGGTTTCATTATTATCCACGCCTGGTCAATGACGAAAACCATTAACAAGTCTAGCTTTGAAAGTCTCAACCTTTCCATGTACACCAAGTAATCTTCTCAAGATATACTTGCTCCTGATGGGGATTTAACCCATCAGATATTGCAACCAAAGTCCATACTTTGTTGGTGTATAAGGATTCCATCTCAGATCACTAAGCATCCAGCCATTCTTACAGAGTCCCACTCCTGATGGCCTGCTCGAAGCTAGTTGGGTCATCATCTCATGATGCAATCCTCGCTCCCACTGTTTTAGAGAAACCAGAGTATCTCTCAGGTGGGTGAGGAACCCTACTAGATCGGCGGAGAGGCTGAGGTTCGTTGGTTTCTACTGAATCCTTTGGTTTTACCAAATCAGCTGCTGTCATTTGTATAGCTGGAACCTTTCCAGTTGTACATTACAGACCTTGCCTCGAGCTTGTCCGGATTTCGCTTTTAGACATAGGCCGGACAACCCCAAATCTTAACTAACTTAAGATATGGGCTCTTCCCTTTCCATATCACATATGAAGCGGTAGGCAACTGATTTGATTGGAACCCTATTCAATAGGTATGCAGCTTCTCAAGTGCATAACTCCCAAAAGGAAATAGGTAACTCAGTATTACTCATCATAGAGCACACCTTATCTCATAGGGTGTGATCTGCTCCGCCCCGATATACCATCGTGCTATGGTGTATACGGAGGAGTAATGCTGAGAGAGAATCTCATTCTCCTTTAGAATAGTCCAATGTTTCCGTGCTCAAGCATTCTCCTCCTTGATCTCATCAAAGGACATAATACTTTTACCCGTATATTGGTTCTCTACTTCTCGCTTATATTCTGTGAATATCTCAAAAGGTTCGGACTTGTGTTTCAACAGGAACATAGGTCTGAATCTAAAGAGATCATCAGAGAACGTAATGAAGTACAAAGAACCGGTCTTGGTATGTGTAGACAGGGGACCTACATACATCAACATGTATCATCCCAAGAGTTCAGTAACTCTTTCTCTGTTTCCAGCAAACGGAGCTATGGTCATCTTATCTTTGTGACATGACTGGCGAGTTTCACAAGATGTAAATTCAAACTGATTTAAATATGCATCTTTATGTAACTCTAGCTAGTCGGGTCGCATTGATCTGACCTAGTCTACAATACCTCAAGAAGGATTCGTTCATTTTTGAACTCTTCCTCTTGTGTGTGTTCCGTATATTAAGAACTGTAGTTTGATTTAGAACATTAATGCTTTTAGATAACGTGCCTGAACCGATCAACTTTTGATATAGGAAATGTTCAAAACATTATCCAACAATACAAAATTTTATCATTTCTTTACTAATAAAGAGACTGATATGATTTTGTATATCAGGTTCGGTATCTAATAACATTCGTTCAGAATCAATGTATTACAATACAGGGTGACAGTGACCAACAGACTTGGCTGCAACACTTGCCCCGTTTTCTGTCTCATGAAACTTATCACCCGTTCTCAGTTTTTCTACCCTGTTGTAGCCCTATGTAACATCTTACATATCTGGGATCCTGATCCGGTATCATATACCAAGGATACTGAGAAACAGTTCTGTATAATGAACACACCCGAAGATGATGCATCAGCATGCACTCTCTTCGTTTGGGCGGCACGGGAAATCTGGTATTCCCCAAATTCCTGCTCTGTCTTATAACAATTATAAGTTGGAGCGGGACCAACGTTCCCCAGCTCAGTATAACAAGCGGGTTCGGTCAATAATCCGTATTATTATCTTGATTAAGGCGTGATATGGTCGCTACCAGGAGAGAGAGAGAAGAAAACACTCTGCATGCGCTCTGTCAAGAATAGATTGGTTTTTATTTTATCTAATCAGGATGGCTCCCACTGCTTTTTATCAAATCTTCCTTCAAACCCTAAAAGGAAAGACTAGCCGGGATTAATTACACACTACAAGTTCGCCAATCTTTCAGCCAGGCAAGTGTCGGTACTTTGAGGGAGGTCCCCCCGTGCTTTCGCACGAACCTAATTACTGTAAACCTCGTTTTCCCAGAGGCGTAACCCCGTTGACACCTTTCTAGACACCTACTTGATCGGCTAATTGCAAAGTGCAAAACTCTCCCAGGAGTAACTCTTACTCGCAGCGGGTATCGGGATCCAACTATCACATAGAAGGTATGCAATCTCATTGCAAGTTTCAACACTTGAAACTCCCGATAAAGGTTTTTACCCCTAGCACCTATGACCTTAACTATGGTCAACAAATCATAAGTACTAGTCAAGTTCTACCCGTCATTTCGTGATTAATTAGACCCACCCACATGACCCTTAACTAAGGTCAACAAAGTCACGCGACTGTCCTAACTAATCGCATCATATGCGGTGTAGGAAGACATCACTTAGCTACCGTACACTGTGCCTTGACTATGGTCAACAAACACAGCACGAATACTAAGTACTCTACTTCCTAAAATGACGGAGGGTTGCGAATGGTTTTTGTGAAAACCTTTAACGCTTTGAACTTGATCTCGTTGCGGAATCAAACGGTTTTTAAATGGAATGCTTTTCGAAGCTTTTCTAGTTTTGCTAAAGGGGTCACTCCCGGTGAAGGGATCGTCGGCCCTTTCCTCGTCGAATGAGGTGCGGGATATATCATATATATCACTGTGCAAAGCGAAAACTATAGAAGCGATCAAATGACAAACCGAGGGTTGTAGCATCTGCCAGTTATTGCTAAAGGAGTCACTCCCGGTGAAGGGATCTCGGTCCTTTCCTTATCGAATAAGGTGCAGGATGTTCTACAAGGAACACCACGATGCAAAGCAAGAACTGTAGCTACCTGTTTTTATTTTGAAATTCGATTCCACAACATCAATTAGGTTTATTTTCTTTCATTAATCTCATTAATGAATATCCCATCATTTAAGTCCACCTAACCATCACAGATAAATATAACGTACGCTTATGCCATCCGCGTTCGCCTCGATGTCCCGTCTGCACCGTTAGGTTAGGTAACTAACGCCAGAGCGAGGCAGGGCTAGCGCGGGTGTAAAACATAAGCAACGTCTATATAATATATCATATATACTATATATAATACCTGTCACAGAACATCGCATGATCTCAGATAAAACACAGCAGAAGAAACATATGAAATATTGGATATACTAGGACGTCCGTGTTTTCAATACGAGCCAGTATAAAACACGGATTCCACGGTCGCGATGAATAGCCAATCCCACACCCCTAGACCCCTACGAGAGCGGCAAGCAACCCTACCAATTCTAGGGTTAGGAGACCCGGACTCGACTCCTCGAGTTGGTCTCCCACTGGACCCCAGAACCCGGTTACTTGTGCTCCCCTCCTTGGGTCTATCCTAGTGCAGAAAAATAAATAATATACAAACGGTGACTACTTCCGCAACCTGGAAGTGCCCCAATAAAAGAATATTACATACAAGTTTTTACATGAATGAAAATGAAAAATACTCATCTCACATAAAAACCCCCGGCTATTCAACACGACGATCCAATATAACATATCCAGCAACACATAACATCACATATCATCAACGTAAGTAAATATGTCCATCCCAATTGTCGTTGACATATAGCAACGAAACCGGCGATATCACATATTACACTTACGGTCACAGAAAAGAAAGTGTAAAACTACAATAGTTGGAATCCGCAACCTGTATAGACATCGCATGCCTAATAATTATAAACCCCGCATTTTAGTCTCAAAATTGAAAACTCTTTTCAATATCAAGTCGGGCAATTCAACAAGATTCCCGACATTCTGATCGAATGCTCGTCGCAAACTTCAGTAGACGGCCGCACCCCCGATACCGTCGACGAAGTGCACCAAGGCGGAACACCGCTGCCGCGAGCACCCGAACGGATGCTTTCGGCGATGGGGTTCTCCTACAGTCACTTGGTCGGGGCTATGGAGTGAGGCTGTCTATTAAGTTTACCGGCGAATATCCGCGTACGCTACGTGATTGCGACGGACTTTTGATCACATCAAAAATCCGTGGCAACCGATCAAGTGAGACTAAATTGCTACGTTTATAACATTCATTCAGTTATCATATAACTTATTGTGAATTCCAATTATTGTATCCCATTCCAGATAAATAGAAAATGTTAAACTTTCCGATCGAACATTCTAACACCCAAGTTTTCCCGATACAGATCAACACATGAAACAAGTATAACAACATTCCATTCGTACCTCAGTACCAACGGTCCAGCCGTAGAAGGGTCAAGCCAACGCCTCACATGTGGCACGCCGTACTGCCCCAAACCCGAAGGTTCAAAGGGCAGTTCAAGACGGTCACATAATCGAGTTAAGGTTTGTTGTCTTCTAGAGGGTCCATTGAGTTACTTGCACTACTTAGAACGTCGTTAAACTACGGAAAAATCCAACACTTGGAAATTTCCCGACAGGGGAAAAATCGGGTATTTATATCCGGTCGAACTTTTTAACATATTCTAAAATTTATCCGGAAAACACATGGACAGAATTAGACTTTCCGATCGAAATATTGATTCCCAAAACAACTCAGAACAACTCAACTCTTGAGTTCAGTTTAAATATTCCAGGAAAACCAGCACTGGATTATGGGAATTACTGTGAAAAATGACACGTGTCGGCTTCTGATTGGCGGCGCTTCCGCCGCACAAACCCCCTTTGTGCGCCCCTTCCGCCGCGCTTTGGTGGAATTAGGGTACCAAATTTCACAGTAATTCTTAAAAAAGCCTGCTTGTTTTTCTGGATATTTTTAATCATGAAAAATCCACATTTTTAAAATCGGGACAGAGAGCATTTTTGCTTTGGGTTTTCGGGTTCGATCGGGTTTCTAATTCCGTCCGGGCTTCGCCTAACGCTCTAGCTAGGCTCTGATACCACTGTAGGGTTCCTAGGCACCCTAGTGAGGTCTCCCAAGCCATCAACCATGGCAATTTCAAAAAATATGGTGCCTACAAACCCTAGTGTACGGATCGTTTGCTAGATATCTAGGCGAAACAAAAACAATCTAACAACTTAGCTAAAGAGAATACGGAATTACAACCTTTGTAGATCCGTTTGCTCCACCTCCATAGCTCCGCAACGTAGTCGTCTCCGCTGTCCAAAATGAATCCGGAACTCAAGTATCGGTATCATCGAAGAATGGGCGAGCTTGATCGTCGGTTCAATGCCGAAGATGATCTACGTCGAGATATCGCAAGAACAAGCTCCAACTTCACCAAGTCGGAAAAACTTGTGAAGGAAACACCCTATACTATTTGGCAATAGATAGAGGATGAAGAAATAGGAAGTGGGTAAACTTTAGTTTTGGATTTCTCACACTTTTCCATTACTTGCCATTGGAGTAGCAAGCTATATCTATGGAAGAAGAAGATGAAGAAGAAGAAGATATGATAACTCCTTAATTAAAATAGAAAAGATAATACCAATACTTATCATATCTTTGACCATGGTTTAGTGTAGAGACTTAACCTAGGTTAGATAGTGGTTAGGGTTAGATAAAAGTCAAGAATGGTGGACTAAGTTCAAAGCTTCAAGAAGCTTTCAAGTAAAAGACAAAACTAGCAACCATTCTTATCACTTTATCTTTTCTTTTTCCAAAATAAATAAAAGGAATAAATAAATGATTAAGTAAATGAAAAAGAAACCCTAATCACTAATTAACCATGGTTTAACACTTTACACAAAACCAAGCTAGAATGTATCATCAAACATGATACAATCATGTGCACAAAACTATATCGAATATACAATGTGCACATCCGTGTGAGAAAATCCATTTAAAGTGAACCGACACTAGTTAATGCAAAGCAATATATCAAATATATATAATTATGTATTAAATCATTAAATCAACACTTGATTTAACGATCCGGTCATATCGCATATAACCGGCTAGTATCCAATGTGTCGGCTTATCGAATCAATCCTCGATTCGATAACTAGGTTATATCACATATAACCATTCGATACATTGATCGCGAGAATCAAATACGGTATCACATACACGCATTATTCTCGGTCCCGTACATATCTCATATGCACTCCTATTTCGTTTCGCTTGAACCAGGAAACCTCTGTGTAGGACTCTAAAGACTCGTCAATACGCCGGTAGCAGGTGACGATCATATCATGCACCCACAAGCCGCAAGCGGTCTGCCAAACGTAACGGCCACCCGGGTATTGAGCGATCAGAAGATCGACGAGCAAGCCCGCTCACACTCCTGCGAATCCGACTAGTAACACTACCATATAGTCCGGTCTGTTCGTCTGATATGTCGCATATCTCGCCTAGGGGTGGTAAACGTCAGACCCCAATAGCTCGATAAGTCATGCCGACGTAGGGTCCATAACATTCGTGAAACTACTGATAACACTTACCAGTATATCACTGCAACCCTGGCCAGGGATTTCCTGTTATGGCCAGTCGAGCATAGCACAACATCAACCCCCAATACCGGGAGAGACGAATCCCCTCCTATCGCTCATTGCCTCCATGTGAATCGGGACCGTACCCAAAAACCACCTGTTTGCACAACTCAGTAGAGCCGTGGTAGGGTGGAAATCAAAGCACAGTGGGAGACACACAAGACTCTATGACGATCTCGGGTCAACAGACTAAGCTGTACCAGTGTCACCAGAGAACTGCCATCTGACGTGAGGTATAATACCATCTGGGAGTTCTCGGCGAGTCCGTCCAGTGTACCCAGTCTCCACTGAGCACCCGTATACCATCTCTGATGTCAAACACCAATGGATATGGGATCATCCATCGCCCATCACATGGGTCGAGAAGCGTATACGCTAGTCTACTCTGGTATATCGATGCCCCGTCTCGATACACCCACGACTAGGGACTTTGAAGGATGTACTTATGGACTACCATGTCCCCACTAGTATGATCCGCATCATAGTCCAGGTAGTCAAGTACAGATCCTAAGGGCTTTACCAACATGTAACAGAGAGACAATCAGCATACACGTTAAGGTAAAGGGTAACCAGATAGCATACTATCATGTCGAGCAAGAAAGTCCTCCCTATATACGTCCCAGCATCCACTACAATATACATCCCATGTACAGTAATGGCCTCTAGGGCATATATATAACTAACAGTAGTGTCATGATGGTTGCACCCTCCCTTGACTTTCTTGACTTCATGATTGCTTGACATTGTGATGAGATGATTGGTTGATGGAGTGTGGGTTTTAGTGGGTGATCATTTCTTTTCATGATAACCCTTTTCTCTCTCTTGCATTATGTGACTCACTCTCATTTTCATTTGGCCACACACACTTCCCTCATTCATTCTCTCCTTGCCATGGCCGGCCAAGCAACAAAGTGGGCTGTCCCAATTTTTGTAGTGGGAATTTTTCTCTTCATGCTTGCTAAAAATCCCCAAGTTCACCACAAAAATTCCACATCTCATTTCCTCCACATTATGGCAACTTCCACAACCCCAAAGAGACATAGAGTTCTACAGTCAACCTACAGCACTCTTGGGCACGTCGGCTCGCCAACTTCGTGCCCGAGTTGCCTCGGTCCAGAGGTGGGAGCCCGTAAAAGAAGCCGGCGACGTGGTGCCCTTCCGGCGAGGAGGTGAAGACCGGAGATTCCTCGGGGAGATCGGGACGACGACGAGAAGACCGAAGGACACGGATCACTCGGTATATCTCTCTACCCGTTCTTTAGTTAGCTAGAATTAGTTTAATGGCCCTATCTGGGATTTTAATGCGCGGTGGAGCCGGTTCAAAAGTTAAAGTAAATTATCGTTTCGGCATTTTGGCCTCGGATTGACGGCCGGGGCGCCGCCGTGCACTTACACTGGTATCAGAGCCACGCCATTAACCTAGTACAGCTTGGTCTAATGTGTTTACACTTTCGATCGAACAAATTCCAAAACCCGTGTTTTCAAAAGCATCAGTTTCTGTCGTTTTTGTTTTGGCTCGAAATTTTTTTCAGGTTGTTGCAGAAACATGTGCAGGCAAGTAGAAGAACTATGGTAAAATTTGGTCGCATGAACCCATTATATCACCGCGGAACCGCGGCCAAACCCCTGTTTGGGCCGCGGTTCCGCCGCCACCTTTAATGTTCAGTGCATCAACTTTTTACAGAGAGTCTCTGTGTTGAAAATAGGGGTTTTGGAATGTTCTGTTTGGGCCCAGATTTTCTTTGAGTGCTACAGTAGTGCTTGGGCCCACTTCGGTAAATTTGATCGATCGAAAATTTTAAGCATGTTAGTTCACAGTATTTACATTATATCTGCGACCGTGAATGTCACTTGATCGGTAAATCCTGTCTAACTGCTATAGCCTTTTTAGACGGATTTGCGAACGTGACATTCACGTTGATGTTCTGTGTTGTGTTGTGATGTTGCGGATTGGTCGTGGGGGATAGCCTGGATGCAAGTTTAGTACAGTTTGGTTATTTATGTACATTTGATATTGCGGGGCGAGCGTCCGACATGTGGACTGCCGTCACTGCCTGTTTGTATATTATTCTTTTGGGGCACGACCGGGGTGAGGTCGATGTACCCGTTGTATGTATATTTTACTTTCTGTACTAGGATTACCCCAAGGTGGGGTGCACGGATAGCCGGGTTCTAGAGGGCAACGGGCCCGCATCTCATGGCATTGAGACGGAGGGGGCTTCACTCTAGAATTGGCAGGCTATTCGCCGCACTCGTAGGGGGTACAGGTTGACCCAGGAGGGGTGCCCAAGTTACCGGATTCCGTGAAGTGCTGGGTGGTCCATTCACGTTGCTGAAGGGGGCTGCCTCGCTTCAGGTTTTGGCGGGTAACTTGCCGCGCCCGTAGGGGTCTAGGATTTCATTGCATAGGCTATCCACACGACCAGGGGAACGTCGGGTTTCAGTAGCGGCTCTATGAAACCCGGGGATCCTAGATATCTGTATTGTTCTGTGATGCTTATTACATTTCTGTGATGTTGCATTTTATCACGCCTTGAGCGAATATTATATATTGATATATATATATATACTAGTAGATGTTGTATATGTTTTGCATCCGCGCTAGTCCAGTCCCCGCTCTGTCGTTAGTTAAGTAACCTAACGGGTGATGACAGGACCCGGTGGCGAATGCGGATGGCATATACGTACATCATTATTTTCGTTCTTTATTGGTCTGATTAATTGATGGGACTGCATTGATTCGGATCAATGCAAGTTAAACAAACCTATTCTGATGTTGTTGGAACATTTTTCAAAAAGCTGTTATTGTAAGGACGTTCACTTTTGTTTTGCACAGTGGTATTCAGTTGGAATATCCTGCTCCTCAGTCGACGAGGCAAGGGCCGAGATCCCTTCACCGGGAGTGACCCCTTGGACAGAAGTTTGCGTCAGGGCAATAACTTCATTATAGCCGATTACTTTTGCTTTGCATCGTGGTATTCAGTTGGAATATCCTGCACCTCATTCTACGGGGAAAGAGCCGAGATCCCTTCACCGGGAGTGACCTCTTTAGCAAAGGTTTTCGTCACTATATTTTTAAAAGCTATTCGGTTCCTTCAACGATATCAAGTTCATTACGTTAAAGGTTTTCGCCAGAAACCATTCAAGCTGTGTTTGTTGGCCAAAGTCAAGGCATAGTGATTGGTAGCTATTGGGTATTCATATGCAGCATAGATAGATGCGTTGGTTTGGGGCAGTCGTATAGCCTTGTTGGCCAAAGTCAAGGGCTTGTACGGGTGGGCTCAAATTAACCTGGAGAATGACGGGTAGAACTTGACATGTGACTTATGATTTGTTGGCCAAAGTCAAGGTCATAAGAGCATGGGGCAGAAATCACATCGGGAGTTTCTAAAGAAACTGAAACTTGCCAGATATGCGCATACCTTCTGGAGTGTGATAACGTGAGCGGATTCCGTCACGTTATCATGCGATGATAGTTGGATCCCGATTCCCACTGATGAGTTGGTTTACTCCTCGGGTGATCCCGACTAATTCTTCTTTCAGGTTTGGAGGAGAATTTGACGGTACAGTGGGAGGTTTCCAGATTAGATAAATTGGTAACCATTCTGATCTAGGTTACAGTGCACGCTGAGTGTTTCTTTTCTCTCTCTCTTTGGCAGCGACCATGACCCGACCCTAGACTATAACTCAGTAACCAAGTTGACCGAACCTTCTTAAACACTGGCTTTTGGATTGTCAGAGTTGCAAACCACGTTGCCACTCCTACTTTTACCCTTTTCTCCAGGACACCTCGTAGTACTACGAACGTCCAGATCCATTGGACAAAACCATCGTATGGTTATATACGAACTCGAAGGAATTTATTCGAGGATGGTTTCTGGTTCTGGAGAAAACGAATAGGACTATTCAGTTGTCTTTTCCATTTACCTTCTCTCAGGTTGCGAGTACTCCTTGGTTTAGGAGATAGTACACCTATTACGCAAATTGGATAGTCTTCTTCCAAACCTTAGGCTGGTGCCGAACAGTGGGGAATGAAGAAAACCAATTAGCATAACGATGGTGTACAGAAGGTATTAAGTAAAAACATATCAAGGGATTAGTAAGAGGGCAAAGTAAACTTCGACTGCTATTCACGACCAAACCAAGTATTTCATTACCACTCCCACTTCACCTTTGTATTTCTCCATGACACTCCGTATCACTACGAAGATCCACAGTTTATTGGATACTCTATCGTATGGTTATATACGAACTCGAAAGGAACTTGTTCCATTTCGGGGATGGATTCTGGTTCAGGAGAAATAGGAATAAGATTTATTCGGTTGTCTTTTATCTTCACCTTCTCTCGCATTGCGAGTGCTCCTAGGATTATGACAGTACACCCATTATGCTTATTGGATAGTCTTCTTCTAAACCATAGGCTGGTGCCGAACGGTAGGGAAGGAAGAAAACCATTTAGCCTAAGAGGGTGTACAGAAGGTAATGAATAAAGACATATAAAGGGATTTGGAGAGATGGCAAAGAGATATACGGTTATAGTTGTGAATCTAATAATGGAAGAGGCATTACTAGGAATACCCGGATACCATTTCAATGTTTCAGTTTCACTGTATACTGTTAAAAGAAAACTGACTTCCTAATTAGCCCTTACTCAAGGGTATGTATTTACCAGGTATGATTCTCACATCTGTATGGTTTTACAGATGATGAGTGGGAGTAAGTTATTGGGAATTAGGTGATCATCCTCATTATATCGGGATTCGTTGTAATTGGTGATATTTGAGGAAGTCACCTGGGTTGTTTGCCGGACGGCAAATATTTGGTTTTGAATATCCGTTGTTATGCACCAATTTCAAATTGATATATCTGTACGTCTATTTTTATAGAGTGAGATATAGCTTTTTGAAATTATGTCTATGACATTTACCTATATCAGTGGATGGTTAGGTAAGGAGCATTAAACATCGGTGTAATTCTTCTTAACCATAAGTATAGTTTTCAACCTACGACACATAGGGAATGAGTTATTAG